>OY728157.1:47340121-48590121 GCA_963277665.1 Viscum album
AATAATAATAATTTTTTAATAAATTATCATGATCTTGAAACCCACTAACCATGATAAATTATAAGGGACTAACGTTTATTAGGACTGGTGAACTATAAGACTGATTCAAAGAGTGGAGAAAGAGGCATATCATTGCACCAGTACTCACACATCTGACGAGTTGTGGACTATTTTTGGTATACAGTTATTCTTTAATGAAGGTATTATAATATTTACTAATGTAAAATTATAAAGTGATGTCAAATGCCTCATTGGAGTTAAAATTTATCAAGGAAAACTATACCACCAATGAACTAGAGTAGGCAGTTGTGATATTCACATTGAAAATATTGATGCATTGTCTCTATAGGGAGAAGTGTGATATATAAAATTATAATAAGTTCCTCAAATATATATTTAAACAAAAAGTTCATAATATGCACCTATGAACATGATTCTAGCACATTAAGGATTAAAACCACTCAATCCACTATCATTCATGTAAATAAAATAAAGTATAATATTCTATAAGAATAAAATATCCAAAAACATTAACAACATTGATAATTGATAAGGATACAATCTTATTATACTTCAAAATGATTGAAATGGAAATCACTAAGGAATAAACATCTTGAATACTTTATCAACTGATTTATCCACCATCCTTTATAGAGAAAATAAATGATATTTAATAAAATGATGAAAAATTTCAAAAATTGTGGTAGCTATCAAAGATTAGAAATTATTAGAGTTGATGATTTATGAGAAAGGATTCATAAGATTCGAGTCAAAACTATATATACCATTCAATAAAGATACAAATAAATAGATTATGAATGATGCACATAGAACATCATTCTCTATTCTATCAGGATTTATAAAGATGTTTTGATATCAAAAAAAGAACTATTGTTTGACAATATAATGAAATATATCACAAAATTTACATCATATTGAATGGTATGTTAGAAACTGAAGGATGAAACCAAAAAGTACAAGAGGATGATATAAACATTACCCTTAGAAACAATGAAATTAGAAAACATCACCATGTACATTGTCACATGATTTTAATGTACATCCAGAGGATATAACCCTATATGGTTCATTGTGTATCATCTATAAAATACATATAAATTTATCACAATTTGAGAGGAGTTCTCATTTGATCAACTTGAAAGAATATATATTAATGAAGTGGTTAGGGTTCAAGGATTACCAATATCTATTCAATATGATCATGATCTGAGATTTAACTCCTTATTTTGATTTATTTTTCAACATTCTATACACACTGAGTTGAAACACAATATAACATATTAGCCTAAAATGGATGGACAATATGAGAGGACTATTCAGAAACTATAATAAATGTTGATATCTTGTTATATGGATTATATTGAGGATTAGAACAATATATATAATTGGATGATTTATCTTACAATAATAGTTTACAGAAAATCATCCAAATGGATATATATATAAATCCCTTTAAGGGAAAATATGCAGATCTATTGCATTATGGGATGAAGTCAGCGAACATTAGTAGCCAGAACCTAAAATGATCAAAGAAATTATACAAAATATTAAAAATAATCAATATCATATCAAGTTATCCCCAACTCAATAGAAGTGATATGTTGAAAATCATTTATGAGACATCTATTTTGAGTTTGGAGATATGATATACCTACACATATCTCTTTAGAAGTGGATTATGAGATTTTGGAAGACAAGAATGTGGATACCTAGGTGCATTAGACCCTATGAGACAGTAGATCATGTAAGAGCTATGTAATATCGACTAGAACATCGTCCTACCATGTTTCAGGTACATGGGGTATTCCTTGTAACTCTATAGAACAATTACCAAATAGATCACTCACAAGTACTTAATCTATACGTGTTATTATTGTAGAAAGACATCTTGTATAAAGAGAAGTCGGTGGAGATCTTTAACTATAGAGATCAATTCCTACACGATAAGAATACTCACCTGGATAGTATAGTATGGTGGAACCATAATAATTAAGAGGAAACATATTTAATGGTGTAATAAATTCATTATAAGTTTCCAAGACTTTTTTCACCTTATTATGTAGAAAAAAAATTTAGATTTAGAAATTTCATAATGGGGAATAATTTAATGAACCCTAATTATATCAATGAAAATTCCCATGTTTTGTATTATGTAATATAGTAAAAAACCCATAAAATCACACATAGAACATAATAAGATTTATATATTTGATGAATGAAATAAATAAAATTTATATCTATAAATTAGATAACATATACCAATGGAATGGTAACATAACCATTGGAATCGTAATATGACCATTAAGAATCGAAAAAATATAAGAGTAAACTCATATGTGAATGTATTAACATTAAATATTAATATCATGAATAACAATATTATATTTTTATGTAACTGATTAATTAAAAAATGTTTGAAAATGACAAATTATGTATTGTTTATTTTGTGAAATAATTCTTTTTACAATTATATAATTTAAAAAAAGATTTAAATGAAAATTTATTTTCATATAATAGATGCATAAATTAATATTTTATTGTCTTATTATAATATGATTAATTTATTAGACGTTAACATTTTTTTAAAGTGTGATAAATTAGTAATATTTTTTAAATCAATATTTTTTGAATAAATTATGATTTTAGTAAAAAATTAAATATCTCATATTTAAAAAATAGATTTCCTAAAATGGATAACATTTTAAAATATGCACAAAAATGTATAAAGTTAATTTTTGGTATTTTTCTAAAATCCTTGAATTTTTTGGGAAAATTGAAGGGTAGTAATTTACCATACTTTATATCATAAGTAAATAAATTGTTTTTTGAGACATGGATTATTTATGGTTGACATATAAACCCATTGTATTGAACTATCCTAACCAATTACTATATTGAATCATAGGAATCTTCAAAATTAATTTTCATGGGCCAAAATAGGAGTCAAATGATTAAAATAATAAAAAACACCCCTCTCAACTAGTTATAAATACCACACTTCACAACCTATTTTCATCACACCTTATAAGCCTCATATATTGGTTATTTTCTGACTAATTTCTCTCCAGACATGTTTTTGATTTTCTATTCATGATGATCTGACCAAAATTCCATTTCCATGTTATTAAGGAGGTTCTGAAGGAGATGAAAGCCATGTTGTAAAACCCTCCTTATCTTTTAATTTCTTTTTTTTTTGTGATTCTATAACATATAATATAAAAGTAACATAATAAATATATTATCATATATATAATAACATATTATTTTTAATGGGTTATCCATCCTAAAATCACTTCTTGTCTTCTTTTGTTTTTAAAAAGATAGACATCATCGATGAAGTGTCGATTCGCCACCTTCTTGGATGGTGAGTTTTCATTTTTTGTTACCACCTTCAAGGATGAACATAATCTCAATTTGTGGTTAAAAGAGATTATATTTTTTCACTAAATCTTATTTAAAGTATATTAACTCATATATACACATATTATTAAATAAAATATTACTAATTATTGATTGTTGTAAAAACATCCAAAAATAAACTAATAACTTATTCCTCAATGTTTTATCTAATGAATCATCCTCATCTAAAAAACAAAAATAGTTTATGGGTAAATTTAAATTTCTATAAATATATAAATAATATCACATTTATATTCTCGAGTTTTTATTCCATTCTAAAATATCTTTCAAAATACTACACATGTGAAATGACCATAAAACCATGATACAAACACTCCAAAAAAAGCTATATTAAAAAGTTTAAGTCAACGAATTGTACAACAATGAACATGATAAAATTATAATAAATTTTATAAATGTATAATATATTATTAATTATTTAATTAAAAAATTTATTTTGATTATATATGACTTTATGTACAAGTGATGAACACCTTTATACTTAAAGATAGGGATTCTCTCTGAACCTCTATTTTTCCATTGGGGTTTTCTTTATCTCTCATTACACCAATTTTATTCTTAATTATTATAATTTACTCTATATAAATTATGTTTGTATATTAAAATCATGTTTACATAGCTTAATTATTTTTTATTTGATGGGTATGTAGATGTTTTATAAGGTTTATTTTCAATTCCATCATGATAAGCAAGCCAGATTAAAGGAAATAACATAATTTACTATCCAGTTTAATGTATAAAACATAATCTGTTTTAAGCCAAAAATAATTTTATATAATTACTTTTTTTATTTTTATGTTTAGTAGACAATTATACCATTCCCTACTTCAAATAATTTATAATATTTTCTATTAAACTATAACGAATTCTCTTAGTTATAATGTTTCTTATAAACTTATTTTTACATGCATTCACTTCATTTGGACATAATTTTTCATTATATATTCATATAATTCTCTTATTAATATCCTTTTATAATTTAAATCCATTAATTACTGTAAACCGTTATGATACACCCATTTTCTATTACTCATTACATGATTATGGTAACCATTTATTTTCATGGGTAACCCATATGTTTTATTCTCCATGTGAAACACATCATAATGGAAGTTTTGTGTGTTTTGAACCTAGATAGTTCTCCTATGAAATGGGTGAATCTTTAGTCTAATGATATGTGATGATTGGATAAAGAGTAAACCTGATTTCATTAGTGTATTTTTTTCCACCATGTGATATAGTCTTGGAGGTTATCTTTGAACCCTGTTTATGTCATGTTATAAGTAGATTAATGTTCCATGCCTTTTTATATTATCCTGTTATGTTTTCCAACCCATGTACTATTTTTAATTCCTTTTATCACCTTACTTGTCTTTTTAGATAATCCCATTAATCATATATTATCAATGTTATACTATGAATATGAAATATCTCAAATTATCTTAGAATCTCATTATGGATAGTGAATAAAATATTTTTTATGGTTACATGATTTATATTCATTTACCTATTCATAGAAATACATAAGAATATAATATTCTTGGCCTATAATTGATGGTTAATTAGGTTTAAAATCATGTAATAATATGTGAGAAATGATAGGGTCTCTATAGAGATCCATCTATGGATTTAAGTATGTATCCATATCGTGGAACATTCAATCCATGAAATTATAAAGGGATTTTGTTTCACTAATAACGAATGTGATCCATGTGTTTATTAATGGTATCTTGGGAGAATGGTTTTCCCATAGTAGTATATAATGATGACATATCATTAATTGTAAATAATATACCAACATTACTTAGGATATGGAATGTTTTAGTCTGTTCATATCCATGAAGTAATAAAGTGAAAATTCTTAAATTCTAGGGATCAATAACATGTGTATTAGATCCATGAATCTTCTTGGACTATATCAAGGTATATAGATTGATTAGGTACTTATAAGATTTAGTACAGATTAGATGAAGAGGTATTTACATTCAGTGTCATATGGTATACAACCTTCCATAAAAATGTTCTATTAGACACATTTGGATGGATAGAGAACGATTAAGATCCTATATAATTATACGATCATATCTATCATTCATTCCTTATTATATTTGAAGATTGATATTGCCTATGATTTGAGTATGGTAGGAAGATATCAAGTAGATTTAGGTTCACAACATTAGACGAATGTTAATGATATCATTATGTGTCTTTAGAGAACTAATGATATATTCCTAGTGTATGGGGGAGATGAAGAGATTGTCATCAAGGGTTTTATATATGTTATCTTTCTAATATATCATTATAATCTGAAGTCACAATCTGTATATATCATCTATCTCAATGGAGGATTGGTGATATGGAAGAGTTAAAATATTCCAAAAATCTTTTATTCTATAATGGATAATTAGTATATTTTATGATAAAATGTATCCACGTAATTATTATGGTTTCATAAAACTATCAAGGATCATGATATAGAATATAGTATTAATGAAACTATCATAGTTTATTGGTGGATCTGTCTAAGGAGTTGAGGTTACACTGATGAAAAAATAACATACATCATATTCATTCATATCATGATGGATATTTCTCAATGATGTGAAGTATCAATGAGCGCATTATCCATTGAAGAATACAAGGATGTCCCCTTGGAAAAAACATTATATTATAAGGGTAATGAGTATCATGTTATAGATAGTGGAATAAATATTATTGTTAGTTGGATACAATTCATGTGAGTGTGTATTTGATTTGTATCCCAAGAAACAAATTTATTAAAACTTGTTTACATGTTTCCATTATTGTTGATGTTTTTATATCACACTATTATTTTTCATCCAAATGAATTTGTATGTGATTATGTATTAGGAATATATGTTTCACTAAATGGTCATAGTAGTTCATTTATATGATCAGAACTTAATTGTACGATGATATGATTGTTTAAACTTATATTATTACAAGTTGATATTTTATAATATTACATAGAATATGAAATACATTAGGGGTAAGAGGAAAAAAACCATGAGGAAACCTTTTTATGGTCATTTGAAATGGTATTATCTATTATACAAGGTTATAAGAATAGACATGTCAATTGGTATAAGGCCCCGGCCTTAAACCTTACTTAATATTGAATTAAATGAATAATTCACGTTGAGGATCTTTTCAGGTTTAGAGTTTAGAGAATTAGAACATAACTATTACATCTCAAAAGATTACAAAGTAGTCACTTCTACTAAGTTTCCATAATAAAAAAACTCTTAAAAAGAAATGTGTCTAGTTCCATGTTTTATATAGGATGGCATTCCCTTGATCCCATCCTTGACCTTATTCCACATTAAGTCCTATTATAACATTTCAAAAAAAACATGGGGTGATCGTAAAAAGCTCAGTAAGGGATACAGAAAGAATGAAAACTGTTGGTTTTTCAAACATCAAGTAAACCATATATACTCTATCAAAGTAATACCTTCACCTTCATGAAGTAGTAAAAACTCTTCACTGAATAAAGTATCATTACTTACCTTTTTGTAACCAAAGGATTACCATAAAACCTATAAAAAGAACACATAACATATATAAGGGTTACTGGGGACATAAATATACTTAAGTGGAATAACCATACGGCCGACTTCCACACATATCACTTAATGGAATAGCCATACGGCCAATTTCCATACATACTTAATGGAATAGCCATACGGCCGACTTCCATACCCAATTCATTGGAGGTTATAACGTAACCACCCGTCCTGGTATTCATGGCACCACCCGTCATATGGTTTATAACGTAACCACCCGTTAAAATGTCCAAGTACGAATATAAAATCATAAAACATAAAACCAATATAAAGGAATGATAACATTTCCACATTTCAATCAAAATATATCATAAATATATTGACATAATAGAATCTTTTTTCAAAACCATTTTCAATACCAAAATAGATAAAAGAGTATATGGTATTTATTTTATTCTAAAAACAATACGGCTTGTTGAGAAAGCCAAAGACCAAATAATACTCGCGGTGGCGGAAAAGGTCGTTGTCGCCGCGTACTTTAAAAGAAACATTCCTTTTGTCGTTTTGTAAATCGCTTCGTAGATAAAGATTACTTTTGTATAAAAGTAAAAGTCAAAGGGGTTTATACACCGTATAAAAGAAAGTTTTGTATAAAACGAAATATGCCTCAATGAAAGGAGATTGAGACAAAGTCCCTTACCTCGGGTCCGACATGACTCGATCGTTCTTTAACGTCTTGAATAATAAACTTGAGTTAATTTATACTTGATTAAGAACCTTTTTAAAGTTCATTATTCTTTTTATATCACTTATTTCCATGTTATAATCATTATGTAACAATTTAAGTTAATAATGTTTGTTTTGTCAATATTTGGTTCTTAAGTCAAAAGTGGACTTCTTACAACTACATGTTGTTCGTGTGGTCAAAGTTTCTTTATATCCAGAATGAAATTCCCGATTTGGATATAATATGTATCATATATCTCCAGAATATACATGTATTTATAATATTACATAATCTTTTAGAGGTAAGAAATGAAATGCACCGTTCATGGAGACGGTAAGACGTACGTAAGCATGAACGCTACTTCCATTTCTATTTCGTATTTTCTGGAATGGAATCATAATGATATATAAGTATATTATAATTATAGTATAATAAAATATATAATATCATTAACTTTATCCTTTACACATCCCACATATGGTATTAGCGAATCAAATCACTTTCAGGGGGCGGTAGTCCGCACTTCCTAAAATGAAGATATCGTGTTTACCCATAATGGAAACCATAAAGGTATGACCAAAATGAAAAATACAGAATCTTAAAGAAAAAATAAACATATTATATATCATATATAAAAATAGTGACATCATAATGGCCACCTTTGAAGTTGTTAAATGAGTATTGAACAATCATCGTTTTGTGAGGCAGAATTTCGCCATCCACGGAAACCGTATGTTCTTTTACCATTTGATGTAGTTGTGTGAGAGTGTAGCTCGAATAAATATTATAACAACATCCTAGTATATTGAAGATACTGGTGTTGTTACAAAAGAAGTAAATAAAAAGAGTTTAGAGGGTTGGAGAAGCAAAATAAAACAAATGAACAAGAGAGAATGAATTACCTTTAAAAGTGTAACTCCTTATGATTTGAGGCTAAAGGATTCCTTTGAAAGGATTCTTCCCAAAGGGAATCATATAGGATGAGGAGAGGGATGTGGATAAAGTAAATGGGCAGGGGTTGGCCGAGCCAAAGGCTTGAGGAGTGTGTGAAATGAGGTAGAGGTGGGGGCCTTTTATAAGAGGAGAGGAGGGGCACTTTTGGAAAGTAAAGAAATATTACTTTATTTGAAAATGTGTTTCGGTTTTAAAAGGTCCCACATTGATATAATTCGTGGATAAGGTGATAAGGGTTCGAAATCCACTCATAAAATTGGTTTTGGACATGTGTAGTTCATAGATTTTACATTATCTTTCTATTTTATTTAAATCGTTAAATAATGAGGTCATCGCTGAATCATCATGATGTCATAAATAAATTAATTTATTTAAAGTATAAAAATTATAAACAAAATACTATGATGTAGGAAATCATTTTAGATTTCCAATGACTATTTATAATCAATAATATGATCTTTATAACCCCATGTAAAATTTTTTTTTGTAAAACATATTATGTTTCTGTCATTTTTAATTTTACATTAAATAAAAATTAATTTATGTCATTTCCAAACCAAAGTGTCTCCATGGGGTCCCCAAGATGACCCATGACTTTTCTTGGTCTGCCATGACACAGCCAATGAGGGTAAGACATGTGTCAAGCTCATTTTATTTTATTAAAGCATTATTTTTACCTTACACTACATTAATTACTACTAATCGCGATTAAGAAATTAATAAGTTACTATTCACCAAAAAATTATTATAATCTCATTGAACCACATTTTACTTCTTAATGAAAACCATGTATGTCGGATTTTTGAAATTCAAAACACAATGATGTCAAAATTCCATTTAAACGGAAAAATCAGTTTTTATAAGTACTACTTAGTGGTTTCACTATTCATCAAAAATTGAAGTTTTTCAGAAAATTACCAAAAAATTAACCCTAAGCTATATTTGATATTCCGAATTCAAAAATGAAGTCTATTTTACAAAATTAAAAACATATAAGTCATATTAATTAATTTAATAATTAATTCCCACTCTCAGAGCAAATAGCGTGTTTTTAAGAAACAATAAGTATCAAAAGATTGACACTAGTTTGAGTCCAATTTCAAAGAGAAATTGATTCCAATGACCACCATTGGATTAAATGGTAAAAATATATTCATATTACACATTAATACCAATTAAAAAGATAATATAATAATATAAATAAATTATATTAAAAAGCAGTTTTGATGTAAAATGCAGTATTGTTCACTATTCGTAAAAAATTGAACATTGTCAGAAAAATACCAAAAATTCACACAAAGTAAATTTTGATGTCCCAATAATAAAGAATATGTTTATTTTGACAAACATAGTTTATAAAATTGTCAAAATATAGATTTAAAAAGGGTTTTCCATCATAAGGCAGTAAAATAATCTTTTAAGAATATTAGTGTATTCTATACTTAAGATTGGATTTATTTTCATTTTAAGCCTCTAAAACACTATCATAATCATTAATAGACATAGATAAAAATATCTATTATTCATTACTTACTTGGGATGTTACATCCTTCCCCCCTTAAGAAAATTGTGTCCCCGCAATTTATTTACTTATCGAATAAATGGGGGTACTTATCCCTCATTGCATTTTCAGATTCCCATGTTGCCTCTTCAATCATGTGGTTTTTCCACAAAACCTTTACCTGGTGAATCACCTTATTCCGTAACACTTGCTCCCTGTGGTCAAGAATCAGGACCGGTTGTTCCTCATAAGATAGGTTCTCTTCTAGCTGAACTACCTCTAGACTCAAAATATGAGATGGATATGGAATATACTTTCTCAACATCGAAACGTGAAAAACATTGTGTACCTGAGATAATCTCGGAAGTAAAGCCACTCGGTATGAAACTGATCCAACTTTCTCCAGAATTTTGTATGGTCCAACGAACCTTGGACTCAACTTTCCTTTCTTACCAAATCTCATCACACTTTTCCATGGTGATACTTTGAGAAAAACATGATCACCTACCTCGAAAGATAGATCCTTCCTCTGGTTATCCGCATCACTCTTCTGCCTGCTCTGAGCTGTTCTCATGTGCTTCTGAATCAACTGAACATTTTCTGCCATCTCTTCTACCAATTCTGGTCCCATCAGCTTCCTTTCACCCACTTCATCCCAATATGCTGGAGTTCGACACCGCTTCCCATATAATGCCTGAAATGGTGCCATCTGTATACTGGAATGAAAACTGTTATTATATGAAAATTCAACCAAAGAAAGATGTTGGTCCCAACATCCCTGATAATCCATAGAACAAGCTCGTAGCATATCCTCCAATGTCTGAATTGTTCGTTCTGACTGCCCATCTGATTGAGGATGAAAAGCTGTACTAAAATTTAATTCAGTACCCAACGACTTCTGAAGGCCTTTCAAAAGTTAGAAGTAAACCTGGGATCACGATACGATACAATGGAGAGAGGAACTCAATGTACCCTGACTATCTCTTTAAGATACAAACGGGAAAGTTGATCTAGGGAAAAAGTATCTCGTATAGCAAGGAAATGAGCATATTTGGTCAAGCGATCAACAATAACCCAGATTGCATTATTACCTCGAGATGTCTTCGGTAATCCAACAACAAAGTCCATGGATATATTCTCCCATTTCCACTCTGGCACTGGTAAAGGCTGAAGCATCCGTTTCGGTAACCGCTGCTCTGCTTTAACCTGTTGACATGTCAAACACTTCACAGTACAATCAGCAATATCCCTTTTCATTCCATCCCACCAGTAATACTCCCACAGATCTCTGTACATCTTAGTACTGCCAGGATGAACTAAAAACGGGGAACTATGAGCCTCACATAACAACTCATTCTTCAACTGTGAATCACAAGGCACACATAACCTCTTCCCAAAACTCAAAACACAAACACAAACATATCCAAGAACTCATGGAAAATTTTATTCATAAGGTCCATGAATACAGCAGGTGCATTGGTTAACCCAAAAGGGATAACTACAAATTCATAATGGCCATATCTAGTACGGAACGCAGTCTTCAGAACGTCTGCTTCTTTTACTTTCAACTGATGGTACCCCGATCTCAGGTCAATCTTTGAAAAAACTTGAGCTCCCTGGAGCTGATCAAACAAATCATCGATATGAGGCAAAGGATATTTGTTCTTAACAGTGATATTATTCAAGGCTCTATAATCAATGCAAATTCTCATAGAACCATCTTTCTTTTTAACAAATAAAACAGGAGCACCCCATGGTGATGTGCTAGGTCTAATGAAACCTTTCTCTAATAAATCTTGCAATTGCTCCTTCAACTCTAAAAGTTCAATTTGTGCCATTCGATAAGGGGGTTTTGAAATTGTCTTAGCATCAGGAACTAAGTCAACAGTAAACTCAACTTCCCGATCTGGTATTATTCCAGGCAACTCATCAGGAAAAACATCAGGATACTCATTTACCACTGGCACATCATTAATCTAAACAGTTCCTTTATTTTCAACGACGTGTGCAAGGTAACATTCATTTCCATCTTTAACAAGTTTCTCGTCCTCTTGATATGTTATCAAAATTAAGGGTTCATTATTGTAAAAAAACTGAAATTCTTTCTGAAAAGAAACTTCTTTAGCTCTACAGTCAATCTTAGCATTGTAAATAGAGATCCAATCCATACCCAAGATAACATCAAACTCTACTAGAGGTAGAACAATATGGTTTGAAAGTAGGTTATTTCCACAGATAAGGATAGGAAGATTCTTATAAATTCTTTTTGCCTCATCATTTCCCCCAGGTGTTTTTACCAAAAGTTCAGGAGTCATTTATTGAGATGGTATTCCCATTTTACTAGAAAATGTTTCAGAGATGAAAGAATGTGTAGACCCTGAATCAAACAACACGCTAGCATAATCTGAAAAAACAAACAAAGTACCTGGTACAACTTCATTTGATGGCCCGACATTTGCTGAAGTAGTTGCAAAGGATTTCACCACCCCTTTCTGCTTGTAGTCTAACTGCTTCCCATCACTAAAGCTCTTTGCCGGACACTCGTTTGCGTAGTGACCCATCTCATTACACTTATAACATTTCACTAACTGTAAATCAAATTTGTTCTTACCTTCAACTTGATCCTTTTCAGTGCAATCACGAGCCTTATGTCCCATCTTAACACATCGGTAGCACTTTCCATAATTTAGAAGACATTCCCTAGCATGCCTTTTTCCACATTTATCTCAAACTGGAAACTTAGTTCTCTTACCATCAGACTTTTTTGAAGAATTCTTACCTTTATCCTGCCACCTCGGTCTCTTCTTCTGCTTGTTGTTATAGAACACTTGGTCATCAGTAAACTCCATTTCCACCTTCTCAGCACATCGAACAAGCTTTTCATAACTTTTAAACTCACGAGAAGCTAATGCCCTTCGATATTTTGGTTTTAATCCTGAGTAAAAACGATTGATTTTACTATCATGGTCTCGAATAAAATTTGGAGCATACCTTTACAATCGAGTGAACCTTTCTTCATAGGCAGCCACTGAGTCTTCTTCTTGCCTCAATTCCAAGAATTGCTTTTCCATCATAAGTCGAACAGCCATAGGAAAATACTTCTCAAGAAACATACCTTTGAATTCATCCTAGTCAAGAGCATCAATCTCATCGGCATCCCTGATATTTTTAACCATAGACCACCACTGATCTGCTTCACCCTCCAAATGGTAAATAGCAAGACTAACCTATTGATTTTCTGAACACACCATGACATCAAAAATCTTATCCAGTGCTTTAATCCACCCTTCAGCTAGCACAGGGTCAGATGATCCTCTGAATGATGGTGGATGTTTCCTCATGAAATTTTCCACCACTAACATGATCCTCTGCGGTTGATCTGGCTGATCTCGTGCATGGATACCACCACCATTTATCTCTTGAGTAAACTGCACCATTACTGCAACAAACTGTTCAGTTCCAATTCCGACCATTTCTGGATGCTGATTCGGAATTTTATTTCCTTCTGTATGCCTTCCTAGCACTGCTTCCCTGTTTCCACTGCAGAAAACCATTCTGAACAAACATGTCTTAGATGAAGCAACATGGTAATCTTCAAATTCTATATCATTTCAAAGAAATTTTTTTCGATAATCATTTAATATAATTATAACTCCTAAAGTTATCTAAACCGGCCTCTGATACCAACTATAAGGCCCCAACCTTAAACCTTACTTAATATTGAATTAAATGAATAATTCACGTTGATGATCTTTTCAGGTTTAGAGTTTTAGAGAATTAGAACATAACTATTACATCTCAAAAGATTACAAAGTAGTCACTTCTACTAAGTTTCCATAATAAAAAAAACTCTTAAAAAGAAATGTGTCTAGTTCCATGTTTTATATACGATGATATTCCCTTGATCCCATCCTTGACCTTATTCCACATTAAGTCCTATGATAACATTTCAAAAAAAAAACTTGGGGTGAGCATAAAAAGCTCAGTAAGGGATACAGAAAGAATGAAAACAGTTCGTTTTTCAAACATCAAGTAAACCATATATACTCTATCAAAGTAATACCTTCACCTTCATGAAGTAGTAAAAACTCTTCACTGAATAAAGTATCATTACATACCTTTTTGTAACCAAAGGATTACCATAAAACCCATAAAAAGAATACATAACATATATAAAGGTTACTTGGGACATAAACATACTTAAGTGGAATAACCATACGGTCGACTTCCACACATTTCACTTAATGGAATAGTCATACGGCCAATTTCCATACATACTTAATGGAATAGCCATACGGCCAACTTCCATACCCAATGCAATGGAGGTTATAATGTAACCACCCGTCCTGGTATTCACGACACCACCCGTCATATGGTTTATAACGTAACCACCCGTTAAAATGTCCAAGTACCAATATAAAATCATAAAACATAAAACCAATATAAAGGAATGATAACATCTCCACATTTCAATCACAATATATCATAAATATATTGACATAATATAATCCTTTTTCAAAACCATTTTCAATACCAAAATACATAAAAGAGTATATGGTATTTATTTTATTCTAAAAAATTACGGCATGTTGAGAAAGCCAAAGACCAAATAATACTCACGGCGGCGGAAAAGGTCTTTGTCGCCGCGTACGTTAAAAGAAACATTCCTTTTGTCGTTTTGTAAAATGCTTCATATAAAAATATTCCTTTTGTATAAAAGTAAATGTCAAAGGGGTTTATACACCGTATAAAAGAATGTTGTGTATAAAATGAAATATTCCTCAATGAAAGGAGATTGAGACGAAGTCCCTTACCACGGGTCCGACTTGACTCGATCGTTCTTTAACGTCCTGAATAATAAACTTGAGTTAATTTATACTTGATTAAGAACCTTTTTGAAGTTTATTATTCCTTTTATATCACTTATTGCCATGTTATAAACATTATGTAACCATTTAAGTTAATAATGTTTGTTTTGTCAATATTTGGTTCTTAAGTCGTAAGTGGACTTCTTACAATTACATGTTGTTCGTGTGGTCAAAGGTTCTTTATATCCAGAATGAAATTCCTGATTTGGATATAATATTTATCATATATATCCAGCATATATATGTATTTATAATATTACATAATCATTTAGAGGTAAGAAATGAAATGAACCGTTCAGGGAGACGGTAAGCCGTATGTACGCATGAACGCTACTTCCATTTCTATTTCATATTTTCTAGAATGGAATCATAATGATATATAATTATATTATAATTCCAGTATAAGAACATATATAATATCATTAACTTTATCCTTTACACATCCCACATATGGTATTAACGAATCCAATCACTTTCAGGGGGCGGTAGTCCGCACTTCCTAAAATGAAGATATCGTGTTTACCCATAATGGAAACCATAAAGGTATGCCCAAAATGAAAAATACAGAATCTTAAAGAAAAAATAAACATATTATATATCATATATAAAAATAGTGACATCATAATGGCCACCTTTGAAGGTTTTAAATGAGTATTGAACAATCATCGTTTCGGGAGGCAGAATTTCGCCATCCACGGAAACCGTATGTTCTTTAACCATTTGATGTAGTTGTGTGAGAGTGTAGCTCGAATAAATCTTTTAACAACATCCTAGTATATTTAATATACTGTTTTTGTTACAAAAGAAGTAAATAAAAAGAGTTTAGAGGGTTGGATAAGCAAAATAAAACAAATGAACAAGAGAGAATGAATTACCTTTAAAAGTGTAACTCCTTTTGATTTGAGCCTAATGGCTTCCTTTGAAAGGATTCTACCCAAAGGTAATCCTATAGGATGAGGAGAGGGATGTGGAGAAAGTAAATGGTCAGGGGTTGGCCGAGCCAAAGGCTTGAGAAGTGTGTGAAATGAGGTAGAGTTGGGGGCCTTTTATAAGAGGAGAGGAGGGGCACTTTTGGAAAGTAAAGAAATATTACTTTATTTGAAAATGTGTTTCGGTTTTAAAAGGTCCCACATTGATATAATTCGTGGATAAGGTGATAAGGGATCGAAATCCACTCATCCAATTGGTTTTGGACATGTTTAGTTCATATATTTTACATTATCTTTCCATTTTATTTAAATCGTTAAATAATGAGGTCATCGCTGCATCATCATGATGTCATAAATAAATTAATTTATTTAAAGTCTAAAAATTATAAAAAAAATACTATGTTGTAGAAAATCTTTTTATCTTTCCAATGACTATTTATAATCAAAAATAGGATCTTTATAACCCCATGTAAAAATTGTTTTCGTAAAACTTATTATGTTTGTGTCATTTTTACTTTTACATTAAATAAAAAGTTATTTATGCCATTTCCCAACCAAAGTGTCTCCATAGGGTCCCCAAGTTGACCCATGGCTTGTATTGGTCTGCCATTACACAACCAATGAGGGTAGAACATGTTTCAAGCTCATTTTATTTTATTAAAGCATTATTTTTACCTTAAACTACACTAATTACCACTAATCGCGATTAAGAACTTAATAAATTACTATTCACCAAAAAATTATTATAATCTCATTGAACCACATTTTACTTCTTAATTACAACCATGTATGATGGATTTTTTAAATTCAAAACACAATGATGGAAAAATTCCATTTAAACGGAAAAATCAGTTTTTATAAGTACTACTTAGTGGTTTCACTATTCATCAAAAATTGAAGTTTTTCAGAAAATTACCAAAAATTCACCCTAAGATATATTTGATATTCTGAATTCAAAAATGATGTCTATTTTACAAAATTCGAAACATATAAGTCACATTAATTAATTTAATAATTAATTCCCGCTGTCAGAGCAAATAGCGTGTTTTTAAGAAACAATAAGGATTAAAAGATTGACACTAGTTTGAGTCCAATTTCAAAGTGAAATTGATTCCAATGACCACCATTGGATTAAATGGTAAAAATATATTCATATTACACATTAAGACCAATTCAAAAGATAATCTAATCATATAAATATATTATTTTAAAAAGCAGTTTTGATGTAAAATGCAGTATTTTTCACTATTCGTTAAAAAATGAACATTGTCAGAAAAATACCAACAATTCACAAAAAGTAAATTTTGATGTCCCAATCATAAATAATATGTTTATTTTGACAAACATAGTTTATAAAATTGTCAAAAGATAGATTTAAAAAGGGTTTTCCATCATAAGGCAGTAAAACAATCTTTTAAGAATATTAGTGTATTCCATGCTTAAGATTGGATTTATTTTCATTTTAAGCCTCTAAAACACTATCTTAATCATTAATAGACATAGATAAAAATATCTATTATTCATTACTTACTTGGGATGTTACAATTGGAAATCCACTATTCCATGTTTTGATGGATGTTCTAATATACAAAATTGTGTATTTGTTTATAGACAATATGATTGCCATGAATGGATATCATGACCAGTGTTCTTAGAGGTATTGAGGGAATTGATGTTAAATATTCTCATAATAATGTACAATACATTAGGTGAATCACTAGTGATATTGAATTAATGATTAATTCATGAAAGAATATATCCCTTTTGACTCTTAATGGTAGCAGATATCTCACTCCCTATTATTTGAATGAAACTACACAAAAAAATCAGTGGCCATGGTTTTTAGTGGTTTAGTTAATTTATATAAATTCAATGAATGAAAAATATAACATCTCAGTTAATTAAATTGACATTAAACAAACATGATTCGAGATATTATAAGAATGGGATTACATTAAATGGTAATAATTCACAGGAGGAATGATATCATTGCGTCATTAACAACATACTCTATGGGTTCATTGGAATTTTTCAAGATTATAAAGATTAAATTAACATTTCTATGCATAATTAAACTAATAATATACCTAGAGGGTAACACAATTAGTTTATATATATTCTATGTTAAATTATATTACTGAATTTTATAAAGTTAGAAAATATAAGAATTATTCTATTTTGTTGATTTCCAAACTTTATTGACATGTTATTTTAATGAATATACGAGATAAGAAAATGTTAAATATTAATTGTCATTTTTTCATGTATAATATCTGTTATATTTTTGTAGAATAATATCGTTTAATTTTTAATAAATATTCATTATTTTAGAGTTTTTAAATATCAATGATCAAATGAAGATTGACCTAATTGTTCTCATTAGGAATGGTGTAAATGAAAATAATTTATATTCTTAATTTTTGTCACATGTCACAATAAGAATAATAATTTTTCATTATAAATGGTCATGTGGGAGACTAAAAATATTATTGAGGGACAACAGCTTGTGTGCAAATTTTCAACCCAAAAACTACCATAATAAATTTCTAAAATACCACATTCCATAAGTACTTTTTGTTGTACACAATGAAAAGAGAGGTAATTCTCAAGCCGTGATGTGAATTACATCTTATTCCTCTCCCAATACATTGATAGAACACCGATATTAATCCATCATTTGAAAATAATATTTATGTGATCGACCACGAACAATGAAAGAGATCAGGATTATCCTTGCTAGAACCAGATGATTCTTGGATGCTGTTATGTGATTGCAGTGAATGTGGGGATTCAAAATAGTGGGATTATACACAGAAATCCGACATTGCAATGATAATATTATAATATCTAGATAAATGGATGACCAATGAAATCCAAATTTAAATTTATGGTAATAATAAATTTCCTCATAAATTAATTATAAATTACATATGAATATTCCCCTATCCTTATTGTGTAATATTAATCATGTCATGTACTATATTTCTTTATTTGTAAATTAATTGTTATCATGAATGTTAATTTTTAAAAATAAAATAATTCTAAAATCAGTGTCGGTTATATCATTAATCGACACATCCACTATTCTTGTAACCTAAACATAAAAAAATATAGATTGACCTCCAACTAGAATAGTCAATACAATGGGAAATATAAACCTACCTTCCTTAATTACTAAAACATTGAATATTGAAGGTGTAAAGAAGCAATGTGTAGTCCCTAAATAAAATAAGAAATACATGAAGGTATAATATAAACATATATTAACTCACATGATGTCAATTTATCATGGTGTTGGAAACTTTGAGAAATAAAAATTACCATGTCTGGAACGATGGACAATCTATCATAGACGAAGACCAACTCTATGGACACACTATACACATTGTCCATGAGGATTGGGGGAATCATTTGTATTTCCTTATCATTCCACACCCCCTCTCTATTGATCAATTGATGGATCATCATACTATTAAATCCTTACAGGATACTAATAAAATGTTCAATAATAATGGTTCCACCAATCCCAAGATGATTGTTGAGGAAGGCTAGACAAACAACCTTTCTAAAGGAATGAACACTACCTGGAAATAAAACATTACCCAATATGTTAGAAGGGGTATAAGTACATCCAAACCCTATGAAATAGGTTAGAGATAGCCGAAGCTAACTTCATACAATGTAAATATCTTCTTGACTAGGGAAATGAGATCTTCTGGCCATATCCCTTCATTATATAGTACATTTGTGACTGCTCTCCCATAATGATACAATTCTAATCAACAACCCTTCTATAACCCATTTCTGCAACAAACCATTATGATATAAAGACCACATGAACAGGGTGAATTGGTATTGGATCACTATAAAATAACCCTCCTATGGATTCCCAACCATCTATTTATCATTATTATAGTGAAATAAAGAATTAAATAGAAATTATAGTACCAAAAAAATCACAAACAATGTAATCTTTTTGAATGACAGTCAGAATATATTAGTTAGATGATAACATCATGTTTGAAAAATGAAACTATGTTGGGAAATAATAAAAAAACTCCAATAAAATTGAGAAATCCACATGATTTCCGAGGAAAAAATACCATGATAGTTGATATTCCCCATTTAGCGTATTAATAGTCAAAAAAAGCCAGTGATCCCTCCCAGAATGGTTTAATCTAATCAAAATATTCACATACTCCAAGGAATTTTGGACTCTCAAAATAAAATATATCCCTAAAAAATCTATAGGACTAGTACATAAAACTATTATAGAATACATATGTTTTCTTCAACTTCTTCAACTATATTGTGGTCTAATGGAACATCTTACAGAACATCTTTAGCATCATCCAAACAAGGACATCACCTTAATTCCATATATAAATAAGATTAATCATTTTAGTGACATCTAAACCTAGAATACAATAAAATATAAGAATATCTAATAATGTTGTTGATTGATTATGACTTTATTCTGAATTTAAACACAAATATGAAGAATTAATGTATATTATTCAAACATTAGTCCCCACCAAAAAAGCAACATCACATTGAATCAAATTTACATTGAACAAATGGTATTTGCATCATATTAGAGGGTCCCTTAAAATATCATGTCCGAGCTAATATCCCTTACTTATGTCACATTTTAATTTCAGTTGATATTATTTCCCTAATAACTCATATAATCATTATAATTTACTATTCTTAAACTATATCCATTATTTAAAATAAATGGTTTGAATCCACTCTATCACTATTTTCCCTCCATTAGTTCCTCTTCTGAGCTTATTGTGATGATATGGGTGATCCAATAAGGATTCTTCTAATAGGCTATGGGTTAGTGACTTGAAATGAGGGTATATAAAATATAATAATGGGTATAATTTAACTAAATAAATAGATTATAGGATAAGATATATATAATATTAACCAATAAACTCCAATGAATAAATTAACAACTAATAAAAATACATGTAATGAAATGTCATAAAATGTGGAAATTGTATGAAATACTATAAAAATCATTGTTGGAGACCATGAAGTGCTATCAGTTCTAGAAAAGAAACCCTTGAGGTAATAATAATATTCTAGATCCTGAAAAATAACCTATATAATTAAAAATTGTATATATATAAATATATGGGATGCTAATTTACACATATTCATTTGGATCCTCCCGAGAACATTTCATGAACATGTGAAATAATTATAATTAATATCTGTTATTAGACTTATAATACCAACTGATTACCTTCTATAGTAAAACCATTATTCATACTCACAAAGGATCACTCATACTGTAATGAATACAACCAATTTTTATAACATCACACACAGACATAGATATATATAAATATATAACTATATATGTTAAAGGTACCCAGCATCTACAAACCAATAGAGTTTTCACTCACTTTCCCCAAATCCAAAGGTATTGGTCTCTTACCCCTTTTATAAGTATTCATGTACCCTGGGAACCTATATCTCAACTATAATATCACCTCGTCTTGTGTCTCATGAAAACAAGTATTATCAGATACATAAAAAAAAGAATACTTGGAATCATTAAAACCCATGTATCATGCAATATAATTCACACCAATATAGCCCACGTATGTAAACCCATGTTAATAATAGTTACTAAATCTAGGTAAAATGTAAATGTTATAATATCAAACCTCTATTGAACACACATATATTCAAAGTGAAATTTAGAACTATAACATTTTGTGTATGTTCATTCCCTATTTTGTAAGACATCATAGCTCAGATACACCTTCACATGATACTATATCATATGTGAGAGAGGGTAAGAGGGATAGGTTACCCATATGTCCCCTCTCCAACATGAATATTAGGAAAATCCCTAGAAATCCAAAAATAATTATGCATAAATTTATAGATGAACTCATGTGTGATGTATATTAAATCACAAAACATAATGATAGAATATCTCACAACTACTCTTTGTGAAACTACCATACAGTAGACTCGAACTATAGCTAACATACCTTATATCATCTTTCCATCAATCTCTAAGACTAGGAATATAATAAATTACTATGGACACAATAATCAAAGATCATCCTCAATATTCATTAGTAATTATTAATTACCATTTCAATATTATTACACATACATCAATTCTGATTGAATCATTTAATTTAACTACATTATAAATATGGTTTTAAGTATTCTAATTAATTTATCCATCCACATAACTAACATGTTGATGATTAGTTTTCATATTATCATTTCTGTGTTCCTAGAGAATCTAATTCTTATAATTCAGAATATCTTGAAATTTATCCATTTCTTTCTAAAACTCCCAATCCCATGAACACATTAATTATTTCATCTCCCATTCTATAATCTATTTATTCGATAATATTACATGAAATACCTCTATAATGATGAACTTTAAGTGCATAATTCAACTGATGTTGGTGGTTGGAAATCACAACCAATTGATGAGAAAACTAGCCACTAAGAAGAAAACAATACGAAAAATAGGAAACCAAAAGAATCAACCAATACAATTTATTTAATAAATATCTCCGAACAATAGTCTAGTAATGGTAAATCCTAACTTTTATAATGAACCATAGATCCCACCATCAATGAAAATATACCAATTAATCATCCAACGATAAAAGACCCCTAAATAAAAAATATCCCAACAATATTAGGTTACATGAATATCAAAGATAAAGGTATACCATAATATAAAAAACACATATGAACAAAATATATTTTTTGAACATAAATTCAAGAAGAATATAAGGCCATAACATGAGGACAACAAGCCTCAAAAAATATCTAATCATAAAAATGAGATCACATTAGTCCAAAACACTTATATTTTAAAAAAATTACCTCTAACATTTCCACAATTGATTAATTAATTCATTATGATAATTTTTTCACGACAATAAAATATAAATATAGTAGTTATCTAAAAATAGGAATCAACTGTAAACATGTTCTGATAAATACTTTATGGAATATCATATTTTCGAAAGAATAATAACTCACAGCATAAACCTCATTGTTTTTATAATGATCTTAAAAACATTGTATTATATAAAAAATATTAAGAATATCAATCATGGTAAGGATCAAGAATAGTCATATAATATAAACAACACTCCACCTTGAAAAATATCATGATTCTTCATCAGCACATATTCACATCATGTGATCATTATACCATTTTGATTCTTCTTGATTTTCATAATTATATTTATTGTGGTAAATTTTAACATTAACCAATGATGATAATGTATTATAATACAACACAACCACATAATAAATTAATGGCCATGATTTACCTATCTTGATATTGTATTTTCAACACTCTCTGAGCGAGAATAGATGAACAACAAAAATATCCCACCAAACCTTCCCAGATGGTCCCTCATTCCATATAGATATAATCCCACCAAAAAATGGTTATTATCCATCAATAAAAACCCCATTACTCTATAATTAAGATAAAATTACATAGAATAAAAAGAGAGACTTGGATGGAGAGAAGGCAATGTAGTTAAGAAAACATAGGTCAGCCATTGATAAATCTCAATATGATTGGGGTTAAAGCATTAAAAAGGGTAATAAAATTATATATAATTAGTCCTTGGGTTACCAATTGTTTTACGGAGAAGGAATGAAATATGAATAAATAGAATGCAAGAACAAATTTATAGATGTAATATTTTGAATAGGACCACATCACAACAACTCTAGATAGGCTACAATGGATATTATTTTCACCAAAACCAAGAAAAAAAAGGAGAGGATATTTCATTATGTGGTCTCAGTCCACCCCTTGTTTAATCTCATACCCAAAGGCTTCAGGAGGTATATTAGGCCCTACTCCATAAGATCCCATAAAGAAATAGAGATCAAGAACTCTATCTTGCGATCTATAGTTTAAACCCTGGGAACTATGTTGTAAAATAAAATAAAAAAAACTTGGAGAATGAAACTATCATTGATCTCTATAGTGCAACACAAAAGACTACACTATAAATAAAAATATTTTCATATAGAAAAAATACCCTCATCATAGGATACATATTGTAGGAACCAAAACTACACCACAAGGCCATCTCAAAAAAAAAAATTATATAATCCATCGTACCACACAATAATTCTCTTATTTTGGCTTTCTACATTATAACTAATTCACATTCATACACACATAGAAACCACCAATCTCCTCAAAACACAATGGGAGGGATCATGAAAAATTGGGCTCTTACATAAAATTCCTCCAAAATATTTATCATCATTATGATTTTAAAACAATATTTTGATGGGAAGGTATTGAGACCAAACAACTACCCTTCATTATAACTATCATGGTACTCCAAAAACCATAATCAACATCATGACCTCAGAGGATCGTGGTATTTAAACAAAACATATCAACAATCATCTCATAAACCAAATAGGGGTTACAAATATCATTTTATTTAAATAAAACATGTATTAACTTGCAATATTGAGTTTACATATATGAATAATTATCCCATTTATTCTCCTATAATCATACATTAATCCACATTTCACAATCCAAGAAATTGAATGCATGTGAAACTGATTTCTTTAATAATAGTAGAACCCAATGGGTGATTCATCAAAGGTAAAATCGTCCTCAATATCCATATCATCATATTCAATGAAGAATGAATCATCATTTTGATAATAATGAAGATAAAAAAACTGAAATATATCATGAATATGGATCATCTATGGGGTATGTTTTAACAAATACACAATATATCCAATAAATTCCAATTCAACAGAAGACCCAACAAATCAACAAGATTGATAAATCACATGGGAGATAGTTTTTGGCACAAGAAGTGGACCTATATTCAAAAACTTTTCACCAATTTAAATATATTAAGAAATCCTACTTTTATTATTGTATGAATTATAATGACCCTAAACTAACTTTATCTTCTCATAAACCACCTACAACTTCTCTATCACGATCTATATCAATTACAATATTGCTGTAACCAATTCTCTATCCTAAGTCTATTTTAATTTATAATTTTATATTTGACCATATATCAATATTAACATATACATAAAAATGGTATATGGTTACAGTTATGATACGAAAAATCCACCAATGGAAGTTTCCTTACTCATTAGTCTCTAAAATAAAGAATTCATGTGAAAAATATGTCCTCTTTGATATGGATAGTCTGCTCTAATGATCATAGATCTATGGATAATTTTTATAAAATAAGATCTGAGAGAAAAAATGAAATTATATACCTATCCAAATTAATATTTCTAAATACATATCATAATTAAATATGATATTTTTAAAAGCCCAAAAAGTTGCACCACCTCCTTTGGATACTCCATGAATAAAACATCCATTAAGATCAACTCCATGATCACTAGGATGTGAGTTGAATTTATCAAACGTTCTAATATGACCCAAATGGAATAAAATCCTCCATCATATTGAGGTAAAATAGTGTCACAATACATTGTTATGTACCCCCCTTCAACTATCTAACATAATGTTGATAAATAAAACCATCAGGAACATGACGATTATCCTTTATCTTCTCAAATACTAAAGAGTGGGAATCAAAATATGAAACTAATTTCATTTTTTATATAATTAAAACTAACCTCTAAATAATTTATGAACCATTTACAAAAAAAGATATACAAATATGGTAGAACTATGTAGATCATGAACAACCGCATCATGCATCGCTGAAGGAATAAAAATCCACCCTTAAGAAAACACTCAATGTTGAGATTCCTTAAACTATCCCTCAATAGATTCACCAAAAACAACATGATAATGGGAAAGAATATCCTTGGAATCCACCATTCAAGAGTCCACCACTTTCATCACTATGAAAAATTTTAACAATATACGATAATGACATCCTCTACCGTTGACTGATCCCATATTGAGTGGAAATGTATAAAAATCATCCATCACTATCTTAGTGTCTCCTGACTCATGAAAAATCACACCATCAAACTTATTACATAATGGCTAACTGAGAATATTTTCATTTCATTGAGTATAAGAAATATAGAATTCACAATATGATAATATTAAATCCATAATTACGACTATAATTTTAAAACATGCTGAGAGAAGACATACTGTAGGATCTTTTGATATTTGGAGACCACAAAGCGATCACCAATAAGGTGTGGCCACCATAACATCAATGTAAAAAAATTACCTTATAGATATCATGGGTATAATATTTATATTAATGATGTCATAAATACTATTATACATAAAGAATAACTACTCTATACTTCCACAGAATAAAACCAATGATAAGATTCAAAGCCTCACAAAAAAAGATCAAACACACAAAATTATATTGTAAAATTATTAATTGTATCCTAGATCTATTTTACATACAAAAAATAACATGAAGGTGATAAGCCTATAAAAACTCATAATCATATTCTTTTTATGTTGTGATAGGAGTCATAATTAAAGAGGGTGAAGGGTTAAAACCTTATATAACAACTTACAAGACCAAGGTAACATCACACCTCTAAAAGATGTTGTTGGTCTACATAATAAATGACAACCTTAATCATATTTTTTTGTAGATAATAATAGATGAAATAATCAATTTTTCATGAAATAAACTTCCCTAACCCAAAATATATATATTAAAAAAAATTCTCAAATAGAAAATAATTCCAAATAACTCCCAAAATAGTTTGAAAATAGTCTACATGCTCCTCCTCAGACATAGAACACACCAGGATTTAATCGATTATCATAAACATGAACCGATCTAAAATTTCATGTAATATATGATTAATCAGACCCAGTAACACATATATATAATTCATTACACTGAAAAAAATTACAGTGAATTCATAATATTAATAATGAGATCAAAAATGAGTCTAAAAGATATATTTATCCTTAACTTTCATCTTATGATATTTTGAACTAAAATATACCTTGATGAACTAATATTACTCCTTAATTTGATCAAATATATCATTAAACCATTAAATAGGAAGAAATTATTCAGTTTCATCGAATTTAAGTGATGATAATTGACAATTTACCGTATAAGTTCATCTTCTTTCCGTAAAAAAAACATGGAAACAACAAGGAAATACACATGGTTGAATGAATCATATGTATAGAAGATCAAAAATATGAATCCATAACTCCAATATTTAGAAGACCCAATCCATAATGGGGACATACATATTAGTTTGATTATTAACTAAAAGTGTATATTAGAGATTCTGAGATGCATATGAAATCATGAAACATTATGACAAAATATTTCTCAACCAATCGAGGGGATACCACTAAACACAATACTCTGACTATATCCAACAACCCTAATAAAATAATAGGTTGAATTTATAGGAGTAGAAATATAATTATTACATATGCACACAAGCCTGAGAGATCATCATCATTATTCATTAGTACTTCATCATTTACATTTTAAGGGTATAAATTTTAAATCAATTCTGGTTTATTGATTTACATTTAACAAAATCATAAATTTGGGTTCTAGAATTGAAATTAAATAATCCAAATATATGAATCCTATGTTTATCATTAATTTCCATATTTTCATTCCAATTATTTTATATAATTTAATTTATCCAATTTATATTTTTATTAAATTTAACCATTTCTATCAACAATTCCCAATCCAATAGATTTTTTCATTATTTCATTATCCATTTAATAGTCTATGTATTCTAAAAGTTAACATATAATACCTATAGAAAGAAGAACACATAATGAATGTGCTAATTTTAGTGGGAAGTTAGAAATCACAACAATAAATAGTCAATAAATATATCATGTATTCAATAAACAATAATAAAGCAATGATATTCTAACTCTCAGTCAAAACCAATCAACCTATAAATATCCCAACATAACCATACAATAATAGGAAATCAAAAATATAAACCTATGATATCTATATCACCATCATTTGAACCATATCACTTCTATAACCAAGGGAAAACAACTCACCCCTCAAGAAATTTCCCAGCCATATAATGTTCTAGGAAATCATAGAAAGTTCTATGCTATAATATATAACACAAACCTAGGAGAAAGATAGGTTCTTGGAAAACAAATCAAATGTGAAACTATGTATATAACATCCCTAATATAGGGTTATAAAACATTAATTAACATAATAATAGGATCACAACAACTCTAAAAGCATTAATTTTTATAAATAAATATTTTCATTAACCTATTGAATTAAATGATTAATTGTTTTTTGGTTTCCACAATAAGAACCAATACTTACAGAAACTAGAAGCAACTAATTAATAATAATAGAAATGATTCAAGAATTAGTTTTATGCTTAGGTGTTTTTAAAAAGAATAATTTATATTATCACAAGTATCATTTTTTATTCATGTATTCAAATTTAATTTATATTGTTTAATCGATTTAATGTTTATTAATAATGGTAATGAACAAAGATATTCACACCATTTAGATATCACACTATATATTACATTTTAAATGGAATTATCCATATAAAATCCCCACATTCTATTATAATACCCTAAAAATTAATTCTTATATCCCCTTGTTATATTTATTTTGTTTAGTTACACTATTACCCAACATGAATAAATTAAGTGAATCCTATACTATTGAAAAAAAATAAATTCATGAATCCCAATCCTTGATGCAAAAAAAATTAATATTATCCATGATAAAAAGGAAGAATAAGTGAAAATCAGAAATCAATCCATCCAAAAGAGACCATTATCCCAATGATTATCATTCCAAAATGATTCTAATCTCAATTATCAATAGAAAATCCATGAAAACTAATTGAAAAAATATACCATCACAATGGAAAGTGATAGTGGGTGAGAGAATATCTAACGAAGGAGAAGAATATAATCTTCAGATATCCCAGGAATCGATAACTATATTTTATGGGTTTTATAATCACCAAGTAGATAAATATTATCTGAAATAGGTCCTTAGGTCACCTTGGATAAAAAAGAGCATGTAATAAATAATACGAAATCAAATATGGTACTACAGTTATATAATAATGATTTTGAATAAGTCCATGATGTGACACCCCTATCCACCCCACATTAATTAGGTTTTTTTAGAAAAAACCTATTTTGATGTAATGGGGGATTTTTTGTAAGGGGTATCATTAACCCACCCACCCCATCAAAATCCATGGATCAATTCTTCAAGGTATCACTCCATTATTATATAAATATAGATAATGGCTATGATTCAACCCCATTAACTACACCAAAACTAGGCTAACATAACTGGAGATTAGTTCTCAAGATTTATTCTCCATATTGTATCCTACACCATATTCTATAGTACTCCATGAAGTCTAAAATACATATAACATGACTTTGGGATCTATGGTACAACTCAAAAGAACTATGATATAACATAAATTTATAAAATAATAAAAAAAAACCCTAACCCGAAGCTATATAGAACAACCCAAAGTATTATGACATAACCACCACTATATTGAATGAGACACAAAAAAAAGATATCCTATGATCTATGTTACATATACCATAATAACTCCATAATGAAAAATTTAAAAAAAAATACTAAAAATTTATCAAAAGGTTCACACGGCAATCCCCCTTCAACAGAAATATCATCTCTAATAGAAATCGATCTCATCCATTTTTTACAAAACAACACTAATCAACTGAAAACAAAAAAATAAGTATCTTGGTTAAAATGATTTAATTACAAGAGACGATTATTATGTGATGTGGATGTTATTGGTTATGAATATTTGATAATGATGAGATAAATTTATGGGATGTGGTCAGTTATTCTCCCTAACATGGTCCATTTTCTATCCCCCTCATCAACTCCACCGACTATACCCAAAATATAAGTCCTTATAATTGGTCAAACATGTTAGTGTTCTATGTTGTCCAGGATTTTGAAATACATAAATTCACTTGGGTCAGATCATTCCATGGTGGTATCTTATCCCAAAACATAATTTTTTATTTTTCTTAGTTTTTGTTTATATTAATTGGGTGTCCATTTTCTAGTGTTTCTTCTATCAAATTTTAGATCTTCTTCCTCTCCTCTCTAGGTCAACTAGTCATTTGATAATTTTATCCCCAACTCCATTGTCTACTTAGTTTTTTAATAATTTCTAATACATGTATAAAATCTTAGGATCTCTATATGATGGGTTCAGGAAACTATGTATTCTCATTAATGTTGCTCATAAAACATGGTGGAAACCATTCAAAGGGAAGGCATAGTGAAATTAGTGGTAGTTTGTTCTGTGGTAGTGGATTCAATTTTCCAATAATTTTTGTAATCATACAACTATTGAAGGTTCATATTCATATACTAGTGTGGTATTATCCTATACAATAAAATGTTAAGGTGGACCAACATTATTCTACTAGTTTTCTTTCCAAAGACGGAGTTCAGTTTGATTGTTTCTTCTAGTGTTTTTCTCGTCAAAGTTTCCATTTTTATATTGGTCCTCATTATGATATTCCAGTGATTTCATTTATTTATCATGCTTATGTGGTGGAATATTAGGTATATTTGTTTTTTGGTGGTTTTCAATAAAATATACTTCCATTATTGATATGGTACTAGAGATTATGGTGTGGTCTGAGGACAGTGTGAAGGCAATGATGAGACCATGATAACTGTATAAGGTCCTGGCATAAAACAATAAATATTATAGTGTCTTCATACTATAATTAGTTTTATTTAATTCCTAAATATCATTATGTATAATAGATTTAGAGTGTTACTTCACAAAACATACATAAGAAACCCATATTTTACAAAGTATAAAATTCAATCAAGTATCAATTTTTCACATAAAATAAAGCATTAAAAAATAACATTTTTTTCATTTCAAAAAAAATAATCATGACATTAAAATTGAAATATAAATAATTATTATATATATTTAATATCAACAAAAAAATTTTAAATCATAAGATGATCATAAGAATATATATAATGAATATAAAAAATAATAAATAATCATATTAGTCCATTTTAAGACCACCATACCAAAAAAGTTTTTTTTCTTTTAACAATAAAAACCTTGATCCCAAATAATCATTTAAATAGACATGGAAAAAACATATACCAAAATAGTTTCATTAAACAATTCATAATAAAACATAAATAAAAATAATAATAATGTGAGCTTCATAGAATGCTTCGGAATCCATAAAAAATAATACACAAGAACACTCATTTTTACTGTCCCTTTGAATAATCATTCCTTTAATGAAATGATTATTATCATTAATTTTAAAACAAATAATTTCTTTATAATCTCTATAGAATGTGTAAATTGGTCATGTATGTACCATGGGACATCAGGCTTTCATAACCATTATCGATCTATTATAATTTAAAAAATGATATGGGTGACTTCCAACATAATTTTCTGAATAACATAATAATAAAACAATATATTCCAGCGATCTACAAGCATACCAATAGTATAATCTATATTCATGTGACCCAAATAAATGATTTTTATCGAGATCACCTCTCATTTTAAATAACTTCCATTGAAATTATAATAAATATTACATTTTAATGTTGTACCCTTTCATCATAAAACCCTTACCTTTATGCCAAAAACTATTGGATATCGAAATACAATTTTATTCTAAAAACAATATTCATTAAGAAAATAACTAGAATAAATGATCATAGGCTTTTCATTAATGAAAAAAATAGAATCATACAAATAAATATTGAAATAAAATAATTGATTTGGAATCCATAATTTGTTTTCCATATAAGTTAAAATAAATCTTTTCCTTTGTCTTTTATAAAGAATGTAAAAATTAAATAAAAAATATTAATTCAAGAAACCATTGATATAAATCAAAAAGGGAAATAAAATATACATTATAATTATTTTATATCCATATTATTACATCATTAAAATAATTTTATGAATATGTACATGGAAGAGAATGATTTTTAAAGGATACAATAAAAGTGTATTTATACAATATAGTCCTTTGCCCCGAGTTTGGATCATAAATTATTTTATTTTTATTCTATAATAAAAATAATTTGTTTATTATTCAATTTCATAAGAAAAATATTCATGTTCATTATTATTATTTTATTTGTTACAATTTTATGTATAATTAAATAATCTATTTGGTTCAAATCATTCATTTTGATGATATTTGGATAATATGTCCAAAATTACTCCCGTTGGTCGAATATGGTCAAATATGGAAATATTAAGTCATACAAAAACTAATAATAATGACATAATTATCCACTATATACATTAAAAATTAAAAAACATCAATGATATATGTTTATAGAAAATGACCTATGCTACAACCATAGAAATGGTATGTCATACATATGAATGAGTAATGCTTCCATTTTTCAAAAATCATTATGGCAAGAAAAAATTATTATTATTATTATTATATCTTAAATACTATATCATTAATTCCACGATATTTATTTAAATAAACATATATATATATATATGTATCATTGATGTGATTTTTTGATGAAAAATAATCACACTACTCTTTGGAGGCTATAGTCCATACAAATACATGAATGATGTTTTAATTTTACAGGGAACAGAAAGGTATGAAATTGAATAATATATTATAATTTAATAATTATAAATATTTATGTAATGTCATTACCCCCTCTCTATATGGTTTACCCTTCTTGGGTCAGCAATTTTAGATGGGAGATAGTGACCCCCCCCCCCCGAGTCCCACCACCAGTAGGCCCCGGGTTGGAAACTAGCACCGAGGGTATAGTAAACAAACAAATTGGAGGCATTCCCCTATAATAGAACACATGTAGAAGGATGAGATAATAAATACACCAACTAACTCTAACTCATACTGTATTATAAAATAAATCCAATGTACACATATGTAATGTCATGCAAAAAGTACTACAACTAAAACAAAAAACTACAAATACCAAATTAATGGAAAAAATGGCAGTGACCACGAATCCTGAATATCTCTGAAAATCCCAAGCTATTAGTAAGAAGTCTTATGTCCAACATGCTCCTAGTGAAAAAAAGTTTATAAATACATAGGGTGAGTATAATAGTATACTCAGCAGGATCCTCCTCAAAGCCTCTTGTGTAAAATTATAAAATGCATGATAAAGCATAGTAAAAAACAAGTGAAACTAACTCATCACCTAAACAAGTATACCATGTTCCCAGCCTCCCCATGGCTACTCTCACCAACTATCACATAGAAGAGTATATAATAGAATAATGAATATCAAGGGTACATCATTTACACTTCCCCTAGTTTTCTGCTTTTCCCCAACATTGTATATACTAAGCATTTGTCACCAAAAGGCTTGACTGGAGACACCTGGGAATATAATCACAACCAAAACCTCATGAATCAAATCCTATACTTCCACATAACAAAAGTAACTAGAAAATATATGGGAGACACCATAGCTCTCATAACATGTATCATACATTAGGTATTACACCTTAATCCATTATAACTCATATACTGAGAAAGGATCCTCAAGATATCATAAGCTATACACATTTAACATATGGTAGTCAATAGGAAACTATATCAAGAATATATGTATGTGAATAAAAAAATCAAATACATCCCTCTACACACATATATAGGATAAAATAACCATCATTCCTTTATGTAAATGTAACTTGTAGGAGAATATCAAAGGACCAAAGAGGGTTGTCATCCATCCATCCTCCCACTATAATTATAGTAAAAACACCCCCTAGGGACTTGTATACCCGGGGTTTCAGTTTCCCTAACAAACGAGGTGGAGTAGAGTATAGAAACACAAAAAGTACTGAATAAACTAATGGTCACAACCACACTATGGGCATAACCTAGTCTTAGACTCAACTACTGAAAACGTCTCTGAGACTCTCGGATTCCACTACTAAAACTAGGTAGACTATAATCACTTAATCCTTTAAAGAGATATGTTTGACTACTTTACCTATTTTAATTGTTTCAATTTATGTTAATTAATTCATCAACCATTAATTAACAGTTATTAATTCCTCATTATAATTAATTAGTATCACACCCAATGTCCAATGTTTAATTAAATTTAATCGTCAACCTTGTGTACCAGCAAGCTCTAACCCCATGGGTTAACATCATTTATTCAATAATTTATTTAAAACATTATTAATTTTAAATATTCAAATTCACTATAGGAAAACATTGTAAGAAACCAAGAACAATGGGCTTAACATGGCGAGTAAATGAAATACCCATCGAGTCTTTTCCACCTATAGTGAGAGGGAAGACTGATCCATCACTGAGAATCTAAATAAATAAATTATGTGGTATACCATGCACATATTCACCCCTTTTGGATGGAGGGTAAGAATGTCCTACTACCTTGAGGATTAGGGAAAGTAAAATAGATAAACAACCAACATGATTTAGCAAGCATCCAATCATTCACATCAAACCGTTTCATCATCTCTAGTATCCTCCCCGAAACCCACATGCATAAATAGATGCATCTCTCCACTCTAGGCATCAACTACTACGAAAAACAATTGCCCTCCCTTCCCCCACATATCACAATAACTATCATGGGTCACATCACAACACAAGTAGTAGGAAACAAACATCATATCAACTAGGCTCTTGGCCCTTAAAAAATGCTTCCAGCATTCATACATAATTAGAACTCATGGCTCTAAAGCCCATGTAACCTTTTCATAAAAGAAAGAGGGAAAGTCAGGACCATACTAGACATTATCTTTTATCAAACATCCTGTTCATTAATCCACCTGGAATTAACCAATTTATTATTTGTAGGTTCCAACTGGGGAAAACCTAATCACTAATCTATCAAAAATTAACTAAACAATTAATTAACCTGGCATTAATTGATTATCATCATGCATGGACATTCCTTTGGATCATCAATAAATACAATTAAACATGCTTACTATAAAAAAATCAGATTCCTTTACATGCCTATTTATCTTTGAAAAATAATTAAAATTAATACTTGTTTACATTATTTACCAATTTCTATCATGAACAACATGTTAAACAATGATATAATCGATATCAAACTCTCTATAAAAACAATATTCTATAACATATGATCAATACCAATTTATTTACCCAGTTCAAATATTTATTATGTCAATTCCATTTTGATCTAGTGTGCTAAATTATGCAAACAATATTATTGCATGTAAAATAATATAGAAAGAATGAATCCCCTACCTCAAAAGGTTCTTTCCACTATTTATACGCTTACTATCCACTCAAAATTATCACAATCGTCTACCCCCGTGACATCTATATACACCCGAGGACGCTGTGGTACGATCAATCCATCGAAACCCAAGATAACTCCCTGAAAAACAAAGAGATCACTTTCCATAACATTGAATGTAGAAATAGGATAATAATGATAAAAAATAAAAGAAATGAAGAAGATCATACCTTCAATCAATGACGGATCGACACTTGCTGCCTACACCAAGATAAGGGCGCACATCAACCCGGAATAAACTTCAATGTGATACAATACAATGATTGAGGTTATATAAAACTTGTCCAATGGGAAAAATGTGTTGGGGCACCTCAAATAAAGGGAAAATATAAGGAATGAACAAAGGAATGGTTCCCGATTATAAAGGATTCAATTCGAGTCTAATGAGATTTGAAACATTTTGGAATTTTTAATAATGCATATTATATTAATCCATGCATTTTGACCATGTAATGGAATCTTGAGCCATAGGAAGAATATTATAATATGAGTTATGGGATTTTAATAATCCTAAAATTGATTAAAACAAATCCTTGAATGCTTTTTTTGATTAAACAAAACGTAAAATAGGAGAAACTGTAGGATGATGGATACACTATACACCTACTGACAGTTGGAAACACTGTACGCATATCGATGGATGGAAACCCTATACACTTACCGATGGATGGAAACACCACACACCTACTAATACTGACAGTTCAAATGACTTACGAACACCGACGGTACAAATGGATCACAAACATCGACAGTACAAATGACTCATCGACACCAATAGTACAAATAACTCACCGATGCTGAAATTACAAATGACTCACCATCATAGATAGTACAAGTGACTCACTGACACCAATAGTACAAATGGGTCATTGAAATTGAAAATAAAAATTAAACACTTGAGCTAATAGTAAAAATGAACCACTAACACTGACAGGACAAATGAATCACCAACATCGATAGTAAAAATGACTCATCGAATATGGTAGTAAAAATGAATAACCGACTCTCACATTACAAATGAATCACAATCACCGATAGTAAAAATGACTCACTGATGCCGACAGTAAAAATGAATCACTAACACTGAAAGTGAAAATGATTCAATGTCGTCCACAGTAAAAATGAATCACTGATGACCCTGTTCACATCTGTCTCACCAATGACACTTTCACATATATCTCACGGATGAAACTGTTCACATCTATCTCACTATTAAAACTGTTCATATTTTTCTTTAATGATGTCATTATTCACAAAATAGGAAAAAATATTCAATAAACTAGAAATTTAAAAATGTGTTGGGGATAAGTCAATTAGACTTTTCTGAACACATTAGACACCATATTTTGTCTAAGGAATGGAATGGAGAGATCCACACCATTACATTAGATACCACTCGAACATTCTCATCCTCTAGAATTAAAAACCAACCCAATAGTATATAGAAATGTGTTTCGAACTACCGCCCATTGAGATACCTCTCAAAAGAGATAAAGCGAAAAAAGAAATAAAATAAATCCATCTCTTAAAAAAAGGTCTTCAATCACAAATGAAAATAGTTGCATGAAAAGAGTTAAACATCAAATAGCTCGAGGTTATTGAGATTATATATATGAATCATGTTCCCAGGTACTCTCCTCCATGCCACCATGTCCCAACAAGACACAAGCCAAGGGGATTGATCACTAATTCAATACATTCTACTTGTAGTCCGGGATCTCCATAGGACACACCACAAAGGATGCATCATTTTCAACATCGATCTCACCCCAATAAATGATTTGAGAGCCATCATAAAGATAAAGATGAATTTATGACACAAGAAATGCATTGTGTATCTATGTCATCTATGGGGGGTGAGCTACTTGATTCTCCATGGCTCCAACCTAAACCAATGCCTCATAAGGACCAATAAACCCAGGAGATATCTAACTCCCACGACCAAACCTTCACTGCCCATGATAATGAGTCAAATTCATAAACATGTGATCCCCATAATCCATCTCCTAAGGTCACCTCCTCTGATCGGAATATGATTTATGATGATCTTATGCTCCTTCATTCTCTCACGAATCATTCAAACCATCTCTGTCGTGTTTTATAATAGTCGTGGTCCAAGAATTGTTGACTCTCCAACCCCATCATAGCATAATGGAGAACAGAATGGCTTACCATACAAGCATTCAAACAGATCCATAATGATGGTTGAGTGAGAACTATTATTGCATGTGAAATCGACCTAGGGTAAGTTCATAATCCATAAATATCCAAAATAAAGGACACAAGAGTGTATCATGTATTCAAGAGTCTAGAAGGTCTGCAATATCTGACTATCTTCTTGTAGATGAAAAACAGTGCTATGACATAACTGTGAACCGAAAGCATGCTCGATACTAGTCCACACCAAAGAGGTTAAACAAGGTTCTAAATCATAAATGAGCTTCCTCAAGACTCGCTAGAGTCTCCACACCTCCTCATGATAATGGGTTGACAAAACCATCACAATGCTCGACTCCTAGATCTCTATGAAGTAGGTTGATTTCTTTAAATAGTAAACTACCACCCAAATAGCATCATGGACACCCTGATCTCAAGTAAAACCAATAAAAATGACCATTGATATGTCATACCACTTCCCTTGAGGAATTTCCAATTTCTAGAGAAAACCACCGGGAACATGTTGCTCTGCCTTCTTCCTCTAGCAGACCAAAAATCAAGAACACAAACTCTACAACTGCATGCCCCAACCCAAAATACAAAAAACGACTCCTCAAATAATGGAAAATCTTTATCAAGCCATGATGTAACTATAAAGGTGAACTATGGAACCATATGATAACCTTTTCATGCTTCACCAATGTAATTAAATACCTTTCCTAATACAAAACTCTGTGTTGATCATCATCCAACCAACCATCAGCGGACTCGACAAAAATAACCCGATCTTTCCAGACCATCACTTCTAGATCCCCGAATTGGGACCATTCCACATGTAACAAATGATATGATTGCACCGTCATCTGGAAAAGACATCCAATGCCCCCAACAACTCCCATACCAAGATGTAATGATGAATGTTCTTCCATTACTCTTCATGAATCTCAAAATTCACATATGGCATCACTATGTGACTTCCTTCTCATTGCATCAACTAAAACATTCCACATTATAGGTTTATACAAGATTTTGATGTCGTATTCTTATAAGAACTCCATCCACCAACACTGCTACGCTGGGAGAAAACATACCTCAGTCTCTTATGATCAGTGAAAACCAGAAAGCATTCACTAGCATGGTAATGTCTCTACATCTTCAGAGAAATCACCATGCTTCCATCTCAAGATCATGGGTGGAATAGTTACATCTATTGGGGATGAAACTACTAAGACCCATAAGTAATGAATGACATCTACTGCATCAGAACACAAACTCACCACAGATGCAAAACATCACCAAAAACATCAAACAAAATCCCTCTACTAGATGAAAAAGAACTGGAGCACTTATGAACATCTCCTAGAGATACTAAAATGCTACATGGCATTGATCAGTCAACATGAAATCCTGATCCATCCTATTCAATTTTGTCAGAGGAGTCGCAAACCATGAGAAATTTGCTAGGAACCTATTTAGTAGAATGGGAGTCCAAGGAAACATAACACCAATGCCACTGTCTTGTGGGATTTCTTAGACACAACAACTTATATCATTGTTGAATCCATAGATACACCACACTAGGACACAAAATTCTCCCAGAAACAAACTTCTCGAGAAGAATATTGACACTTCGAAAACATACAAAATAGTTGATATTGACGAAGGACTCCAAAATTGGTTTGCAGATGCTCTGTATGATACTACTCAGACGCGGAGAAAAAAAATTTCATCAATGAAAACCCCTACAAACATATCTAGAAAATCACATAACAGAACATTCGTCAACCACTTGAACTTAGCTGGAGCATTCTTCTTGCCGAACATCATTACCAAGAACACGTAATGCCCATGATGACAATAGAAAGAAGTCTTTAGGATATACTCAACCTTCACAAGGATCTACTGCTATAATGGCTGTAAATAAATATTTGATAACCAAATTTCACCCCTTAGTTGATTAGATAAATCACCAATCTATGATGGCAGATTGCGATTCATTACTATCCCTTCGTTTAAGAGACGGTGGTCGATACACAACCACAAACTGTCGTCAAACTTATTCATGAAAAAAATAGCGCACCCAATGATGATAAACATGGATGAACAAAACCAAATTTTTATAAGAAAATAGAGGTGTATATGTGGTTCCCGTAACTCAGAAGGGGGAATCCAATATGGAGATATTAATATAAGATACTAGCCTAGAAGTAGCTCAATGGAAAACTCGATATCTCGGTGATGGGGTAATTCTACAACCCCTTTTGGAAGGAAATCATGGTAATATTCTATGACCCTATGAAACACAAACTATTGAACCTCAAAAGAGCATATCATGAAATCATCCATTATGGATATCAGGTATAGAACACTCTTCTAACCCATATAAGGGTCACACTCACCAAAAAACACTACTGGCTCTCCATGAACATCAAAGAACACAAAATTCCTCTTGAATAAATACTCAATATCCTGCACTGAATTCAACCAATCCATTCCAAGGATGACATCATATGGTTGTATCCATAAACATACCAAGAGTAGTGTTTCCCCAACACTAGGTCACTGTCTGTACATACTTCAAACATGTCAGCCTGAACCCCAACTGGCGTAGTCAACGCCATGGTAACTAGAAGCCTATCTAACTCAAGTCCCAATGAATGGACAAGGGATGGTGATATGAAGAAGCATGACACTCCTGAATCAAAAAAATTGAATTCACCCAAGTAGAAAATTGGAAAATGGTATCTCAAATGAAATTTGGCTCACCTAACACATGCAATACTAAAACATGAAGCTGACAATGACCTCTTCCATGGTCTCTCATACCATGATGAATACCACCACCGTAGTCTCTCTACTCTATGAGGATGGTGAGTGTCATAGGGATGTTCTCTACCTACACCATCTTCTCACTACTGATCTAGAGCAGGTGAATCTTTCTACTACTGCTTCAATTTGATGTACCTCAAAGGGGAAACCTAGAGTAGACCACCTAGGTCATGATGACATATCTAAATGGTTAGTAACTCTCATTTCAGATGTCCTCGACCTCCATAAATATTAAAAGCGATTGATCCCTTGTCATAGGCCTAAGAGCCATAGCTTCCAGATAAGTAAGTTACTAAGGTCCAGGGCCTACCCCCACCAGAATGAAAAAATTTATTCCCTGAAAACTAAGAACCATGAACCGTAGATCTATATACCACGGAATCGTGACAACTCCCCTCTCATGATGATTTGATTTTGGATAATATCCTTTAGATTACCTCTTCCCTATCCTACACCTCAAGATATGTCTTCAGCATAAACAGGGTGACCTAGCATGGGATCTATGGATTCAAAGACAACATATAATGTCTCACACTAAAATACTAATAAGGAAATAGGTATGAAGAATATCAAAAAATGTTCCTAAAACATATTCCAAACTCATACACACTAGAGATCCCCTGTAGAAGGGTAAGCAGCTCCTGACGACTAGACTCCTCCACATTCCAAGAAAGAATCTCGACTCTGAGCCTGTCTCAAAACTCCTGCCATGAGATTTATATGTCATTCTAATCCTAGAGGATTAAAATGCACCATTTCCTTGTTACCCCACTCAACATTTTCACAAACAATGACACCTAGTTCTTTTTTGGAGTACTGATCAAACTAAAGGCTTTCTCAACCTCCTTTAACTAGTATTCCATGAAAGGATCTGAAACAGAGATTTTATAATTCTACAATCTCTAGCGCTAAAACACTCATAGTTTCCTCCTCAATGTGTTATCATCGTCATCCTCTACACTGCGGCGATTTACTTGCGTAGCATGTTGGACATCTTCTGTGAGAACCTAACGAGGATGTTAACATACAGCTATACATGAAAAATAACAGATAGTTAGAGATTTTAAATATGGAATATGAATGACTAAACATTTATTAATTAATTATTTTATTTTAATCATTTTATGTTATCCAATCATAAGTTCTACCAATTCAAACACTTGCACTAGAAGAAATATGCATGATAATTTCTTAGGTATCTACCCTAAAAGAAATATCACCTCATTTAGTGGATAAAATATACATAATGGTATGGTACTCATATCACAAGGGACCATAAACAGCTATGTATCATCCAATCTCTAGTGTTTACATCACTTTCTAAACTTGATGGACACTGTTTCCATACCGACCCTTATAACCTCACCTATGTATAACACCAAACTCCATCTGATGCCTTGACCTCCCTTTGATACCACTTTTACATGACCCCCTCCCCACAAGGTGTACCCCTCCAGGGCTGGCAATGTCTGAAGGGAGATAGTGACCCCCATGTCCTGCCTCTAGTAGGCGTTGGGTTGAAGACTAGCATCGATGGTACAATAAACACGCAAATTGGAGGAATTACTCTATAAGAGAAAACATGAATAAGATAGAGATAAAATAGACACCAACTAACTCAAACTCATACTATAGTATAATTGATATCCCATGTACACATATGTATTGTCATGAAAGAACATCTACTACTAAAATATAAAATTGCAAGTATAAAAAGAAAGAAAAAAATGACAGTGACCACGAAGCTCAAATAGCTCCTACAATGACAAGCTAGTAGTAACCACTCTGATCTCCCACCAACTCCATGTGACCTGAAAATATTCTATATATGCGTAAGAGGAGTATAACAGTATACTATGTAGGATCCTCCCCAGAGCCTCTCATGAAAAATTATGGAAAGCATCCTAAAGCACAATAAACAATAAGTGAAACTGACTCATCACCTAAATAGGTATACTATGTTCCTAGCCTCAACATGGATAATCTCACCATGTATCACATACAAGATTATATAATATAATAAAGAATATCAAGGGTACCCCGTGACCACTTCCCACTGGTTTTATGCTTTTCCCCAATGTCACATGTCCTATGCATATCTTTTGAAAAAGGCTTTCCTAAAAATAGGTAGGTGTTGCACCACAACATACACCTTGTGCAAAAAACCCACTAAAACCACATAAACAAAGTAACCAGTTAATTTATGGGAGCCCCCACAACTCGCATAATGTGTATCACACATCAGGTATTATACCATAAGCCATTATATCCAATACACAAAGTAAGAATCTTCAAGCCTTCACAAACTATACTCGTTACACCTATTGTAGTCCATAAGAATCAATATTCAGAATATATGTGTGTGAATAACCACAAGTCATTACAAACCTCTACAAAAAAATATGGGAAAAACTAATCAGTGTTCCTACCAACACAAGTAACTACAAAGATTAGAGAGAGGGGATAAAGGGGGTAGTCAGTCATCAATCCTCACACCAGATTGTTGGGGAAAACACACCCAATGGCTCAGAATCCCCTATATGTAAGTGGCCCTAACTGACAGGGTGGAGTAGCATATAGAAACACAAAAAAAGTAAATAACATACCATAGCTCAAATCTATACTTTGGGAATAACCTAGTTTTAGACTCAACTGTAGCTAACGTCTCTCATACTCTCGACTTCCACTACAAAGATTAGGTCTCCAATAATCACACAACCATTTAAAGAGATACATTGGATTAATGTATCCATTTTTATCAATTGAAAGTTTCGTTATTTATTCTTTAACCATTAGTTTATCACTATTAATTCAACATTATAATTCATTTTTATTACACATTAAGTCCATTGTTCTTTTAAATTGAAACCTCAGCATTGCATCCCAACAAGTTCCAAACCTATGGGTCAACATAATTTATTCAATCATTTTTTAATAAAATTATTACTTTTCTATATTCCCAGTAATTCTAGAAAAATATTCTAAGCTACCAAACACAAGGGGCTCAAGACGGCGAGTAAATGAATAACCCATCATGTCTTTTCCACCTATACCAAGAGAGAAACCACATCCATCCTTTTGAGGAAAAAAACGAAAAGAAAATCATATACTTTGAACATCATCCCCTTTTAGGAAATATTGTGAGGAAGACAAGATACCACGAGCTGTAGGGAACGAAAAGATGAAAAAAATCCTAAAATATTCAGACACCATACAATAATTTACATCCAACTCGTTTCATCATATCCAGTGCCCTCCCTGACACCCACATTCAGAAACGGATGCGTCTCTCTACTCTAGGCATCAACTACTACCACAAAAAATGGGCCTACATGCCCTCACATATCACAACCTCCATCCAAGTCACATAAAAACCCATGTAGTAAGAAACAAACATAAAATCAACTGGGTTGGTCCTTATATAAGGAATCTTGTATTCATCCATAATGACCACTAATGGATCCAAATCACAAGGCACTCGGCTATACAAGCAATAGGGAAACTCCGAACCCTACCAAGAATTATCTTTTATCAATCAACTCGATCTTTAATCCATATGGAATTATTAAATTTATAATTTTTATGTTCTAAATATGGACATACTAAATAGTAATCTATCACAAATTAACTAAATTGTTAATTTATATGACTTTAATTAATTATCAATAAGCATCAATATGCCTTTGTCTCTTCAATTAATTCAATTAAACATGCTTTCTGCAACAAAAACCAGATTCATTTACATGACACTTTTAATTTGACAAATAATTACAATTAATACCATTTTAAATTCATTAACACGTTCAATAAAAGATGACATGATAAAAATGGAAATCATAGATATCACACTATCTAGAAAAATAAGATGAAATAACACATAACTGATACCCATTTATTTAACCGGTTAAAATATTTATTATTATAAATTGATTGTTATCCAGTTGGATAAATCATGTTAACTCTACGATTTAACGTAAAAGAATAGGGATAAAAAAATTACCTTACACAAATGGTTCGGGGCATTATTTACACGAGAATGATCCATGCAACGGATCTTGATCGCCTCTCCCCTGCGACAACTATATCCACCTGAGGATTCTGTAACACGACCACACCATCCAAAACCCCTGAAAACTCAATTTGAAAAATGGAGATCACATGCCATAACATAGAAAAGAGAAACGAGAGAAAAATGATCAAAGAAAACACAATGAAGTAAGAATATCATACCTTCAATTGATGATGGATTGACACCTATTTCTGGCACCAAAAATGGGGGTGCGTATCCAGGAGGAAGAGAATTCAAGGGAAAATGATCCATGTATTGTGTTTTGATCACACCAATCATATGAGAAGAATGTATCTGGGTCCCTCCCACATAGATAATGGAGAATGAATGAATGATGAAAGGTGTCTAATTATGAAGATTTAGATATGTGACTAGCATGATATGAAACATTTTATAATTTCCATTAATGAGGATCATAGTAATATGAAAATATTGAAAAAGTAAAGGAATCTCAAGCCTTAGGAAAAAAATTAAGATAACAGTTATGGGCTTTGAATCTGTCTTCAATACCTTAAAATAAGGCCTTAAAAGTGATTATCATCAAAAAAACATTAACGGATAGAAAATGTTGGATGTTGGAAACTCTGTACACCTACTGACTCCGGGAAACACTGTCTACCTATAGATGGGTGGAAACATAGTACACCTATTGATGGATGGAACCACTATACAACAACTGACACCGATAGTAGAAATTACTCACCAATGCTGACGGTTCAAATGACTCACCAATACCGACAATATAAATGACGCCCAGATGCCTACAATAAAAATGAATCACAGACACCGACACTACTATTTATTCACTAAAGCCAATAGTAAAAATCACTAATCGACACAAAAAATACAAATGAAACACTTAAACAAATAGTACAAATGACTCACCAATGCCAACAATAAATATGACTCATCGACACTGACATTAAAAATGACTTACTAATGTAAAAAATACAAATGAATCACTGATGCCAATAATACAAATGACTCACCAATGTAGATAGTACAAATGACTCACTAAATTAGAAAGTGAAAATGACTCACCGATGCCAATAGTGCAAATGACTCACCGATGACATTGTTCACATCTGTCTCATTGATGGTACTATTCATATCTGTCTCACCGATCCCATTGTTCACAGCTATCTCACTGATGAAACTGTTCACATCTGTCTCACTAATGACACTGTTGAAATCTATCTCACCAATTACACAGTTCACATCTGTCTTATCGATGAAACTAATCACAAAACTAGAAACACTATTTCCAAAACAAAAAATTTGTAAAAGTGTTGGGGATAAGTCACTTTGGCCTCCCAGAACACCTGAAACACCTGATTTCAACAATGGAATAGACCTAAGAGGTCCATTACAATACCAATAATATTATATATAGTTCTATTAAATACATTATTAAAACAATCATTTATAGGTAGTTACTGAAAACAAGTTACAAATGTCTGTAGGGTGGTAGTGCGTTGTACACAAAAACGATAATTTTATTTCACGGGTAGTCGAATAACAGATAGATATAAGTGTTTCAATTAAAATAATAAAATATATGTATATGAATTATATTAGTGTAATAATTTCATCATTTTCAATTAATATTTGAGTTTTTTATAAGAAGAGATAAATTCGAAATGCTTGGTTAAAAAGTATACATATTCTACGGAAAAACAATTCATGTTTACACTAAACCATTCATTGGATGATTTTAGGATGTACAAAAATTCATATATGAATCCAAATGGAATTTGGGATAGTATTTTTTAAATTAATTTCAAATAATTTTTTTAATTCAGAATAAAAAAGGAGAGGAGGTTCCCTTTTATAAGAGAGGGGGAGGGTATTATTAGAATTTCATAATATAATAAACAAATATAAATTATTTTCCAATATAAAATAGATATATATTTTTAATAATTGAAGCTAATATTATGATTAGTTAATTTTATCTCAATAAATAATTTTTTTACAAGATTACATTATATTTTCATCCTTATATTTTATTAATCCTCTATTAATCCTTTTTGAAAATTTCAATGATATCGATGTTTTTACTCATTAGAGGTTAAAATATTTACAATAAACTATTATTGGTCTATAAATAGACAATATTTGTTATTTTAAATATGAAAAAATCAATTTTTTCAATATAGCATTTTTTAGTTTTAAATCATTTAATAAAATATTATTTATTATAAAATAGCATTAATGTTGATTTTTGAACTATTCATTTACATTGACACTTAAAACTAAATGAGAATTATAGAATTAGAAATAATTAATTTAGACCTACAAAATTTGAAAATTCTATTAGCATAAATTAGGTATCAAAATAATTACTTCAAAAAATATTACTTTTATCATTTTTGTAACCATTTTTCCCTTTGATAATTAATTGAAGAAATACTAATTCAAAATTTCGATCAATTATAAGGAAATTATTTCCTAAATAAAAATTAGAAATAAATTAACATTTAAATAAAAAAATTTATTTTTAATATATATATATATTTAGAACTAGACACACATTCTTTAAATCCTTATGTAAAAAATATAACTATAAAAACAAATCAAATTACATTTTTTACTTCTCCTTAAATAAAACAAATATAAAGGTTAAAATCATAGAAATATGGTAGAACATACATATATTTGTTCATTATAGGATTATGGATGAAATTTATTCATAATATAATGTACTTTAAATTTTTATAGTAACTATACAATCCTTATCACATTATTTTACTCTTAATAACCCATTTTACCTTTAACATGGTAATAAAATATAATTTTTGATTATTAATAATTAAATAAATATAAGTTAAATAATTACTTATTTTCCACTTCATGAATTAAAATATGGAATTTAAATTTCAATATTTAATTAATATAAGTGGATGAATTTAGTTAAAAATTAAATCCACAAAATGAGACAATAAATAGTTTTTTAAGGATATTCTTTTTATGTATAGAAATATTTTTATAATAAATTTAGGTATAAAATTAATTGAAATGAGTAAAACTAAGTTATTTATAACAAAAAAAAACTTATTATATTTCAATACTAATTGAAAATATATTTTTACATTATATATATTTTTTAATTTAAATACTATTTTCAATAAAAATAAGAATTATCACAATTCATTTAAAAATAAAAAATATCCAAAAAATCTCAATCTATATCAAGATGTTAAAATGTTTATACAATTATAATAATCATTTTACCCTTTTTATATAAAAATTATTCCAATTTTATCGTAATATTATTATAATATTCACTCATAAAAAACTACCATTTTAGAAGAAATTATATTTTTGAATAATAAAATATTTTTTACAAAAACTGAGTGATTATTTAATATGAATCAATTAATAAATTAATATTTATTGGGACAATCTAATATATTTAATTATATGGTTATTCTTATTAATACATTAAAATTCAATTTCTATGTTATTATAGTCATATTTAAAAAATAATATTGAGTGGTACATTAAAACTTATTGTTTCATGTCGTACATGTTGTCGAATATACGTTAATTATTTTAAAATTTAAGGGAGATACATTCACCCCAAAAAAATAACTAATTTCATTTTAATAACATAATAATGATATTATAAATCATAGGTTTTTCATTTGAGAATTCCTTTTTGAAAACCAACATCATCAAAATGGTTTATAAAATATCGTATCAATATGTGGGAAACAATTAAAAATTGATCATCTTCAATAACACATAATTACTTCTCTAAATAGAAATAATTAGAGGGATGTGAACATATGGACATGGAAGAAACATATAATGTCCAAATAATTATGGATACTGATATAGATTTGTAACCACAAGAAAGTGGATCATCTAGTGAATGTTGATGAAAACAAAACCATAAACCAATGAGCTGTTACAAAGAATATAAAATCATCGGAAATGAAAGTAATAGGATAAAATTTTTTAGATCATTTTCACATATTTGAGGAACTAATTTACTATATTGATTGAGATTAAAAAGAAATATTCTTAATTCACAAATATACTTTTATACATTTATTAATTTTAATAATAATTACACATTTTTTCACAAAGTGTGTGTATTCAAGAAGATATTATTTCTTATGATTTAAAATAAACTTATAAAAATTTGATAATCCTTAAAATTATAATAATATATTTCTTATGTATTTATGAAATAAACAATACCAAAATTTTTAGAAATAAGTAAGATAATTCCCAAAATGAATAACCCTTCATCGGAAGATATAATACAATAATATACAGAATATAAAATATATATCAAAAAATCATTCTTATGAATTCCATTAACAAATTTCATTAAAATTATTTAAAGGATTTATCAATGATATTAAATATAAAAATTATAATTACATTATCACATATTATCCCAACATTTATCTTGGAATATGATCAATCAGTTTTAATGTATCTTATCTATATTTTATATGACATTTCTATATAATCTATAAAATATGATAATCATTTATATAAGTGAACTGAATAACCATAAGGCCACATTAAAATCATATAAAAATCCAAGATATAATTTAATCTTTATTTCATAAGTAATATCCCATAGGATTTGTGTACCCTAATCAAATAAGGATTCCAAAATTGTAAAAATAATCAAAATAACATTAATCAACTAATCACCAAATCACAATTTATCTACACTATTACATATAAGATAAAACATATGTTCCCAACAATATCTTAATATTTATATTCCAATTCATATACATAATTCCATACTAACTAAGACCGCACGTAGGTAATGTTTAGGAATTACATCCTTTTAAACATTATATTTCTAGTTCAATCCCCATGGCCTTCCCGGATATGATATGTTTTCCTTTTTAATAAAATGATATAAATATAACTCCAATATAATTCCAAAAAATATAATTAAAATCGTAACAAATATCATTAAGCATCAAATCACATTTTAACTTCAATGGTATTCTATAAAGCTATTTTTAGAAAAAAAAATCATACAATCTTAATGGAATATCATCACACATATTTTAACTTAAAATTTAATTCATCCCATTATCATATGTTATTAAATGAGTAATTAAAAAAATTATCAAATTTTTTCTAAACATAATTTTATGGGAATTTATTATATATAAAATTTGTTTCTAAATTTTTCCAATAAAATATATTATAATATGTCTCAAATATCTCATATTAATTATAAAATATCATAATATAATTGATAAAATATCATTATATCATAATTATGTGAACTAATTACATAAACACATCATTTATTAATCATAAATATGAAACCAATAAACATGATTTATTATCATTATTACTTAATAATTCAGTTCCATAATTTGTACATGAATCATGATATATGATTAAACAATATCAATTCAATAAACAGCCCAAATATAAATTTATGAAAAAAAGTTAATATAATTTATAAATGATAAATATTTATCACCATTATTTCTTGTTAAAATTATAATGTTTGGGGTCAAATAATTGAATTGGTGGAGTACCAATGTAATTAGAATACCACACAAACTTTCCATGTTTCTCTTCTTGATTTTCCCATGAATTGTTGTTACATATTATTTGAAATAGATTTTTTCATAGATCAAAAATTTTAATCAATATTGGGGTTCGAATATAATTTTTTTAATATATTCACAAACTATATATAAAAATTACCTCAAGATATAGTTTATCCTGATTATTATGAAAAAGGTAATGAGCCTATGATAATAAAAAATTTAGACTAAAAGAAATATTTATATTACTCAAAGATCACCTTCTTTTTTAGCTGAATATAGCACTTGAATCCCTATTTTAGGATCATCCATTGTAATAACTCGATAAAGTCACATAAGATATTTCCCAAATTGAGTAATATGGGAAAAATTATTTTTCATAAAAAAATAATATTAATCTCATGGTGAACCATGATAACACATAATACTAGAAGACTATGAAATATTATAATGTGTTTTGTTGAAAAATTAATTATATAAAAAACCTTTTTACTAGAGAATTATTTTTTAGTTATCTTTTCATGTACAACCTCATGTAGTGAATGTCGATATGTTTTTTATTTCCATCGTTCCAACATTTTGAAGAGAATTTACCCAATTAAAGTTAAATTTTAAATTAATATACAATACATTCAATAACGAAATATCTTTGAGCGCGTATTTTTTACATTTCTTACTATGTGACAGACATCCGTTCAACCAATAACACCTTATCATTATCCATGTTTATCCATGGTCATTATTCACATCTATAACCTTATGTTAAAATATTTTATAATTTGTCAAAAAAAACTTGTGAATTAATTAAACATTATCCCATTGGAGTATGAAACAAAGTACAAGGTAAGGTCATGTAACCTGTGAACTAGAGAAAATGAGAAAATATACTCTACCATTTATTTTTGGGGGTTATTACCCTTATATACTTCTATCAAAAAATCACATCAACTTTTAGCATCAAGACATGGATGCATTTCTAGGAAAACAAAAAAAATTATACCTTAACAAAAAAATTTAATGGTATATAATACATAGACATATCCCTAAGGTTTCAAAATTAATTTCTAATCATAATCCATAATTTTATCAAAATATTTACTCTAATAACATCTTTAAGTACTCAACCTTAATAATTACATATTATTCTATCTTTTGACTAGAATTAACCATCTTTCAATAAAAAAGACCATAAAGTTTTATATTTCTATAGAGATAGGTCATTAAACTAGCATACTAACCAATATATTTCAATTTTTAAACATCAATTCAGTAAATTTTTTTACCAAAAATAAAAAATCATAAAATGAAACACATTTTATTTTCTTGAAAAATATTCATGGCATTCATTTGTAAATATTATTTGATCATTACCATCCTTAAAAAAGATTAAAATAAAATTAAAATGGCAAATAAAAAATCATTCTATGACATAAAATGACGAATGAAACCTATTAGTATGTTTTAAAACCATGATACAAAAAGGGGAGTTTTTCATTGAAATGATAAACCTTGAGTTAAATTATTCATTTACTTACACATGAAAACATATTTTTCCAAAATTTGTTCATAAATCATTTTAAATGAATGCCTAAACAAAATATCATAATAAAGAGGTTTTATTATAAAACATGACAACCCATTAAAACAATTTAAAAAAACAAATTTACGCAAAAAGGTATAATAATTCCATTAATGAAACAATTATTATGTCTCATTTTAAAATCAAATAATTTATAGAAAAATTTAATTTTAAATCATTGACCATTTATGTAGGTTTAATTAATGATAATCATAATAGAACCCTTATGGATCTATTATAATTGGAATAACCATACATTTAAATCCCATTATAATTTTTAGTGAATATAGTCATTACCCAATGCATTGGTGTGCTATAAGGGTACTCCCATCATATAATATAAATTGGGATCATCCAACTTTATGATTTTTATTGGGATCACCTTTCATAATAAACAATGTAGACAGAACACAACATAAATAAAATTTTTATGATTTCATAATTCAATTATAAATCCCTTGACAAAGGCTTTTTATCTTGCATGAAAAAACATTTTCATATTGAAATAAAATTTATTTAAAAAAACATTTAATTATAAAATAACCAAAAAAGGTCAAAAGGTTTTTTCATCAATGAAAAAACGAAATATTGTAAATGAATCCAAAAATAAAAAAATTATATGGTGCTGGGGAAAATCATTGTCTTCTTATATGTTAAAATAGAATATTCATTTTTTCTTTTGTAAAGAATGTAAAGAAATTTTGTAAATATATTCCTTTTAAAAAACATGGAATCAAATTAAAAAGTGTCATAAAATTACCTTTATTATTATTTTGTGTTCAAATAAATAAATATATAAAATTGTTAAAAGAATATGTAGTTGGATGATAATCTGTTGGAATGGGGACTTTAAAAGTGGATTTTTAAATGAAAACCCATTTTCATCGACCTGAATCATCATATATATTCATAATCATCTAGAATATAAAACATATTTCAATTATTTACATTCTTAAAAAATATTTTCACATTTATTATTAAATTATTTTCATTATCACTATGTTATATAACATTACATAATTAGTTAATTTCACATAATATGTTTTTAAAATAATTGGATCATATGTAAATAAATTGAATTTGGTTGGATGACTATGGTTAAAGAGGATATAACTCTGTGATATTGTATGAGATAATTGTGTTAGATAGTGTATATGAAAGAAATAAAGATCATAAAATTACTATGAAATATATTATTTAAATATGATGGTTATAATGTAGTCATTAAATTGATAGCTATGTATAGAAAAGACTAAATTATGAAATTTATATGGTCTACACATGTATGAAATAAATTCATTGTTAATTAAATTTTTAGAATACTAAAAAATAATTTTAAGTAAAATAATTTTTTATAAAACATGTTTTTACGTGAATTTTTTTATATTGATAAATTAAATTAATCACTATTGGGGAGTGATTTTAATAAAATTTAAATAATATATATTCAATAAAAAGTTATATTATTCATCGATTATTTTTTTATGCTTTGGATATGAATAAATACAGTCTTATGCTTAAAATATGTAATTTCTAAAATGGTGTTCTATCACATTATACATACTTTTTAGAAATTAATTTTTATAAATATAAAAAATATATTTGAAATATTATTAGTTTTAGAATACACATGTAAAAATTAATTTATAGTGAAAATTTTGTAAACTAATTAAAAGACTAACTTTAAAAAAATAATGAAAAAATAATAATTTCTAATGAGGACTCCAATTTAATTGGAATCATTTAAAATGATTATTTTTTAAAAAAAATTATAAAAAGTAAAACTAATTCAATTATATTATATTTATTACAATTTTATTAATTTTATATTTAATTTATTTTAAAATTCGATATAAAACATTTTGTACTTAAGAACACATTTCTTTTGAAAACTATATTTTTATTGCACTTGTTGGTTTAATATTAAATTAAAATTTTCAACATATTTGATTTTAATTTGGTAAAATGGATTCCATTTTGGAATCATAATAATTAACAGTTGGTAATAAATTGATTTTAATAATTGTTCGCATGAATATTAAAAATTGCAAAAATTAATTTTCACAATTTAGTTTAGAACATAGTTTTTTACATTTCATGAACTTGTCTTAATATTAATTTTCCAAAAACATAGGAATTTTATTTGATGAATTAAATTTATAATTTGGATTCACCAGGTCTAAATTATGTAATGTGTTTCACTTATTTTTGTTCATAAATGTTTCATTTTATTGGTGGTTAAAAAAATTGTTACCATTGTAGAAACTAAAATGGTAAAAGTAAATAACTTTTGTATTTGACGTTGTAATTTTTTGAATACATTTTTATTTTTTAGGGGATGAGGTTTAGATAAAACTTATCTTTTATCCCCTCAATTATTTATCAAATTTTGAGAAACATGGTTTGAGAGTGACTATAACAACCTAAGAGTTTATGAAATATATTCTTTCAAATTAAATTAAATTCATTGATATATTGAGTTATAAATAATGATATGTTTATATTGAATTATAAAAACACGAATTACATCTTTAGAGATCATGTAAAATCTAGTTTCTTTTATAAATCGTGTTATATGAAAGACCCAATTTTATTAGACAACAATATAATAATAATAATATTAGTAAAATTATAGTTCTTACATAGCCATTGGAATAGTGGGCGTGAAAAAATGATAAATAAATTATCAAAATATGGTTTACCCATGTATTTATGAATTATTTGGGGACCAATTAATTAGAAATTAAAATAAAAACCTTTCTAAAATAAAATGAAATCATTTTCTAAAAAAACGATTTTAATGCACACAAGGGTGTTCTATACGATGGAATTAAAAAATTACTCTTGTTCAATTATATTAATTAAATGTATATATTATATATTAAATAAGATATATTTAAATAAATATATTATATTTTATTATCTTAAAACAATAATAAATCTTAATTTAAGCGTAATATGTTGAATTTTTCTAAATGTTGATTTTACCGTCTTTAAGTTGTCCTCTTATTTTAAAAATAAAATTTTTCACATAAATATATTCAATTTTAAAAATAATTTTTTTTCTAACGAATCATATTAGAGTTTACATTGGGTAGGTTTTCTGTATTTTTATATGAATTATTATTTTTTTCTTATTAGTGAAAATACTGAATTTAATTGAAAATGGACCATTAACATAAGTAATTTATAATCTTAATTTCGGTTTCAACTATTTTAATGTATAATTAGATTATTTATAAATATACTAATCTAAAATATTCTATTTAAATAAATTTTATTGTGAATTGGTATATATAAAAATTTCAATATTTTGAACATTTTTTATTTAAAAACGCAGTTTGTTATAAAATTTTTGGGATGAATTTTGAATTAAATTCTACAACTTATGTGTATTGAATTTTTAAAAATTGAATCCATATTTCGAATCACGCTACGGAATAATGATGGGAATTATTATTATAATATATATATATATATATGATATTTATGATGTCGTTATGCTTATGCAATTATCATATAATATATACCTTCATGATTTCCATTTTTTTAAAATATGATAATGGAATTCGTACCTACAGTGGAATACTGCCACACAAAGTGATTTGATTAATACATAGAGTACACATAATGATTGAAGGAATAAATTGGTGGAAATATTTTTTATATAAGAAAAATTAATTATAATATATTATATATATACATATGTAATTTACTTTTATAGCTTTCAATATGATAAGAAATTGGAAACCTCGTTCATGTATACATGAAGTCTAATGTCTCTATAAATGGTGTATTCCATTTAATATTTCATATGTAATGAAATATTATAGATACATATATATTGAATATATATGTTATTTTTATCATTTTTAAAATAATGGTAATGAAAAAATAATTCTCAAAATTAAAATTTCCAAAAATAACAATTCAAATCATAAAATAAAAAAATTGGTTATTACTGAAAATGTAACAAAAACATGGACTTGTTAATAAAAAGGTCATAAAAGGTCATAATTAAATCATATATGATATGATATTTATGATTACTATTTTTTGATAGATGTATAATTAACATATATTTATTATACAAGAGGTTTGAACAACTATGATTAGAGTCAATAATAAAGGTGTGGGGAAATCTAGACTCACTTTTATTTCAGCTAGAATTGTTTCATATTCACAACATGTTTCTTTTCTATAGTGATTATAATGTGATATGAATTTTTATATAATTAATTATTTTTTTTAATGTTATTAGTGGTTTCAATTGATGTTATTCTTTCATTTATCAAATTATTCAAAAGCTACTCAAGTAGTAAGGTGTTTTCTCATCTCACTTATATTTATGTGTGATACAATCCATATTCACCAATTGTAATTTTTTTGTGGTGTATATAATTATAATGAATGAATTGTTAACTATTTTATATAAATTTATGGGTATTTACATAAAAGTTTTTGATATCCATTTTAAGGGGTTTATAGTTTTAAATTTACCAAAGTTGTAATTAATTTTTATCACAATATTCAATCTTTGAGACTTATGTTATATTATACACCTATATTATTTATGATTTATATATACATACAATTTTACAAGTAATATAATGGATTTATTTATTATCATGGTATTTTAAATTTCTATTAATTTAATACCTTAAATCTGATTTAGATTCGTTATTACCAAAATGGTAAGGGGTTGATATTACAATCTAATCGATTATAAACATTGACTATTATTATGTCTCTAATGTATAAAAATTATGATCTATCTCTCAATAAATTAAATGAAATTTATTATCCCATACTTATGTCATGGGAGTATAAGATTTCACTTCATTTTACTCTCTTTTTATACTCAAGGGAAAAAATATTTATTTAATGAACACCATTTTGGTCCGAAAACTCTTTTTTTCCATAATCATGTGTTCAATTTTTTTCCAAAAATGCATTAGAAAGTTTTTTTCTATGAAGAAAAGTTATTTTCATCAGTAAATTAATTAAATTGTTTTTAAAAAACCCTTTATATGTTTCCATGTATTTTTCAAAATAATATCATTTTGAAGTTGTTGTATGTTATAAAAAGTTACATTGAAAATGAAATGTTTATTTTCATCAAGAATGTTTTATTTATATTTTTATGGTATTACGATTCATAAACATCAAAAACCCCTATTATTAATCATAATATAATAGTAATATTTTGTATTTATACCATCCTCATTCATCTTTTTATGTATTAATACTTTTAAAATAGATTTTTAGGGAACCTATTTATTTTCATCATGTATATCAATAATCAAAGAGATTGTTATGGGACCCCATTCTTTTCTACAGTTTAATCACTCTTCAATGATATTGATATTAAAACAAATTATTTTCCATGGGTTAATCATGATATGAAAGGTATAAATTATGTTCTTATGAGTTTAGAATTAAATGAAATCATTTATATTTTATTATGATGTTTTTTATCATGGATATTTAATGATTGATTTTGTTATAAATCAATGAAGGGTTGTTCCATGAAAACCTAATAATGGGTTGATATATGATAGTCCATGGACAACTAGGTCTGTGATGTCCCACCAATTAATTGGGTATAGAAATCAACTCTATTGTCATTTGATTTTTATGAGAGATTGTAAAAGTGAAGTGAAAATGATTTTCCATGTTTTATACATTTTTTTATTCTTTCTATGAGATTATAATTTTTCGCTTGATTGATATTGATATCACAGGGATAATGAATATTGATTTTCATTTCTCTTTTTCTTTTTAATTTTATAATATTTAATGATCCAGGTATTGATGTCTATGAGTTATTTTATTATATTATCATTTAAATTAATTATTTAATGATACTGTTTTGAACTCTTATGTAAATTTATGAAACTCAATTGTTTGTGCATATGTTGACCCACACTAGCTATATCAGCTCAACATTTTTATGTTTCCTTTTACCATTGTTATAAAGCATGATGTTGAATGATTTATGTCTAAAAATTATTTGAAAAGGATTATGTTTATTTCCAAATTTGAAATAAGATAATATATTAATAATATACGTTTCTATTTATTTTGATGAACTAGATTATTAAATTTCCTTGTTGATATGTGTTGGTCCTAATTCTATAAAACCTTAACACTAAATGGTCCTTGAGGTTGTATATAATCCATGTATTCCTTTGGATGTTATATGGTTCATAAAATGTTGTGTTATAATTATAATTATCAAATATCAAAATTTAAATTCACAATTTCATCATTGGATCTAAGTGTATGGGTCCTTGTCAGTTATAGTGACTTCACATTATTGAATAATTTTTGGTATTTACAAAAATTCCATTCATTGTAAATTATAAAAGGGAACCAATCCACTCACATATTCTAACATATAAATCTATATAGGTAATCCAAAACATGACATAATTACTCTTTAAAATCCTTGTAAAAATTTTAGATATTCTTTCCTTCTAAAAAGTACAATCCTATTGTCCTTAATAATATATCCAAAAGAGGTTATTCTATGAGAAGGAAATTCTATTCAGCATGTTATTTCATTTTTAATTAATATTTAAACACATTAAATATGAATTAAAAATTCAAATATAATAAAAAATATCTACCATATACATGATATCTATTACATTTATGGGATTATATTTATCCATATCCTTCCCCCTCAAATGGGAAGCAAATCCATTGCTCGTCTGTATGTTGGACTACCACATCATGAAATGATATTTCTTTTACATTAAAAATCATATGGATAGTCAAAATGATATAAATATGTAATATATATAATTCTTATGAAAGTATACCTATTTTTTAAATTCAATTTATCATCTACTTTACCATTTTACATGTTTAGGAAATAATAATGTCATTCATGTATATGTATAGATTACCATCTCCATTAAGCATTTTGATTCATTTATAATGTCCAAATTTCATGACTGGACATAAAAAATATGAAATTAATAGATGATATATTTATAACAATAATATCAATATGTAGATTTTGAATCTATATCATATTCATAATAACCAGATCTTTTTTAAATAAACATGAAATGGAAAATGGAATGTTAACACATGAAACAATTATTATAATAAAATATTATTAACAAATGGGTTGTAATATGTTACACTTGTATCATATATTATTTTATAAATATAAATATGATTCTTTAATAAAAAAATAACTTCTTTAAAACATTATACAAGATGTTAAATCATTATCAATTAAAAGGAAGCGTGAGGTATGATATTTTCAGTTTACTATCATTTTTTTGGTCAAATTCCATATACACAAATAGTTTATTTTATAAGGTGAATATAATAAAAAAATTATTTGAAATATAATTAATATATAATACATCATGTTACCTTAGCTGCGAATTGAAATTATTTCTTCCAAGGGAATTTAACCCAAATGTTACATAGTGTTACAGGGTTTATAACTCAATTTCATTTCATGGGGTTATATTAGAATTAATTATACATGATATTATATGATTATGTGTCTAATGTTTTTATTATTATTTTATGATGGATTTGAACATTTTCTATGTTTATTTAAATTTTATAGACATAATAAATTTATTTTTAATTCTCAATTTTACGATATGATCTATTTAAGGGATTTCATCATAATTTCAACAATATTGATAGATACATGGTATCATGAAAATATTTACATTTATGCGATTTAAATATTCAAAATTGAAATCTCATATCATGAATATATTTATGCCCATAGTATTTATTATATTATTTATAGTTTTTCCTTTCATTGGGGTTTTGATTCAATAGTTACTAATGCGATAAGGGTTAATGCTAAAATCTCATTTTAATAGTGATTGATAAGGCTTTAGTTATCATAAAAGTAAATTATATGATAATTATATAACAAAACCGTTTAATATTATTATTCTATATTTATTCATGAATATTTAATGTAATATTATTATTTCCCAATCTTTTTTTCTTAAAATTATTATGAATTGTTTCTAAGAACTACCTACACTTATTCTCTTTGTAGTTGAAAATGATTTTTATTCCATATCCTTATTTTTAATAGAAAGTTTTCAAGAATATATTTAATATTATACAATGAATTATAAAATTAATTTTACATATTTATTTTATAAAATATAATTAATATTAATATTCTTGATGTTTTACAAATAATGTTCTTTTTGACTATTTTCTGAAAATGTGAACGAAATCTTTGTTTTAACGTATTTTTGTTTACTGAATATTCCTACTATCATAACCACTCATGATTTGAATAATAATATACATTTCTACATGGTTATTTTCAATAAATATTTTTTCTGATATTATGATACTTTTATTGGTAAAAATTATTTTCAAAGTGAAAAGGGTATTTTCCTCAAGATAATGTTAGTGATATTTCTCTGGTAACTTTATACATCAATGAAAAATTCATTTATTTTTATTATCCTACAAAATGTATTTGTTATGTGGATATCAACATTTTCATATTTCTGGATGGATTAATATTAGTTTAACCAAGGGAAGCTTTGAGATTCACATGCATGATTAGTTTGGTATCCATTATCATTCCCATGAAAAAATCTCTTTCGTAAGATAATTTTTCACTGGAAATTTCATTCCTCATAAATATCTATATTTTTTATCATGGATATGATTATTTCATAAATTTTATACCATTTATTCATATAGTGTACTTTTTACGTTATATTATTGACTGGGGAGTGTTTGGTATTATGTAATCATTATTTAATACATAATTTATTAATAATGAATATTACTAATTAATATAATTTACTATTCAATATATTTGAAATTAATTGGACATTTTTTGAGTATTGTGGAATATTTATCGGTCTAGCCTTTATTAATTGATAGGTTTCATGAATCAAATAACTAATCTATCTTTAAATGTGTTTCTGTTTATAACTTACTGTCAATTAAACTATATTGGAAGAAGGTTTGCATGGGATAAATATCATGATGTATGAAATCATGAAATCAAATACAATCCATTTCCTTCATTTAGAATATATGTGTTATTATCCAGGAGTTTACTACATTGATATTATTCATGGATGTTGTGTCTTTATCATGTTATTGATAAAATGTGATGTGTTTTTAAATATATGCATTTCCATATTTGTTATGCCATATTTTTTTTATGATATATGTCACTCTATTTAACACTTATTTAAATTTGAACACACACGAATTTGTTTTCATTCCCCATAATATGAGGAAAAAAAATTAAAATGATGTATAGGATATAGAATATTTTCTTTTCTATATTTTAATTTACACTTTCAAATATAATATGATATCCAAGTATATATATTGTTTAATAATAATAATAATAATTATTATTATTCATACTCTCGGTTGTGTTTTCTAAAATCCTATACCAATATAAAAAAGTGACTAATGATTCTGTTCTACTATATTTGGGGTTAAAATAGTAGTATCAGAGAATGTTTTGTAGAAACCATGTGAACACGTCTTTTAAAATCATTTATTTTGGGATACAAATATATTAACATCTTTGAGGATAACTATAATGTTAGAAGATATCCTAATATTTTGATAAGGTAGAGAATATGTGGTTTTCCTAGATATAAATCCGTATCAGGATAATAATCGTGGATGTAGATCTAGAACAATTATACATAGGGTTAAAACATTAAGAATGGGACACTGTGATTTGGCAAGATCGTCACCTAGTACATGAAAATAGGCCTTCAAACATACAATTTTCACAGTTATAGTGGATGTTATTTGGTTAATTCATATTTTTTTAGAAAAATCATGAAGTTATGAATATATGATTACAATTAATGACATAGGGTAAACATAAGGTGTCACAAATTATTAAAAACTGTGTTATGATTTAGAAATTTTATAGATAATTATATTGTTTTAAACTATAATTATTATTTCTAACACCATGTTTTTTATTTTAGTCAATGGATTTAACATTAATTAATTATTTTAACATTTAATTTGATGTATAATGTGATGATTGTGAGAAAACAAATGTTTTTATTACTATAGTTTACAATATTATTAATATCAGAAATTAGTTATAATGATATATGATGTAAAACATACACCACTGACTCTTGGACTCACCAAAGAAGAGAATATTGTATTTCCTTGATATCTTAGATTGTGGAGACTATGGATTGAAAATTTTTCAATTCACATCATTTTAGGAATGTATAAATAGACACCAAAGATATTCTATCAATTTAATGTGAAAATTCATTATGTCTATTAAAAATCGGTATAATGAAATTAATTTTTGTGGAAATGAAAGGAGTACAATGGAGTGAAATAAATTTCATCAAAGAGTTCAATTTATTGTTATTTTTCATGAATCTGGGAAATTGATTATTATTTGATACAAATAACATTTTATTGGTTAACTAATATCCCTAGGAAGGACTTATTTCATGAAAATTATTAATGAAAAGTAGTTTACACATTTCTATATTTGGATTCAATAATTTTATTATAGAAGTATTTTTATCATTTTTCTTTTAGTTATATGAATCATGAAAAATCAAAGGATTATATTATTTTTTGGAATCATAAATGTATTGATAGATGTTAAACATATGATTTATGGATACCATTAGGGGTTTATGAGTTTAAATTTAATCATATGTTCAACATCATAGACACCCTATTTGATGTTTCAAGTGATAAGAAATTCATGTTATTAATGAAATTTTGGGGAAGAATTTTTTTGTGCAGCGGTATATATAACCCATTGGTTAAATATGAAGTATTATTTAAGGAGTAATTTTATCTTTATATGCTTAAATGTTTTGATAACATTATCTTTCAATATGATCAATGATATTATGTTTATAAAAATAAATTATAGTTTTTTTTGTTTTGTTGGTAAAATGTTTTATAGAAAACCATAGTGGTCAAAATGAGATTTTATTAATAATGTTTTTTGAGGATATTCATCCTTGTTTTGGTAAAAAATTTGGAATTAAATTAATATAGTTTTATAAAATTTATGACCCACATATAAGGATAAACCCCATCACATTTGGAATGGTTGTGAGGCTTGAACCCATAAATGAGGATAAATAAGGGTCCATCACCTACAACTGGACTGTTAGAAATATAGTTTACATGGAATTATTTTTCATTAATGTTTTCAATTTATAAATATAATTTTGATCATTCTGTGTTAATGTTGAGGTTTATATATTAATGTTCTATATTTTATAACATTTCCTACCTATTTTATATTGGATAGATATTTGAGACTTATGGAAGGAGAAGCCACTCTTTCATGGATCCAATGTTTTTTTTAAAGTTAGTTTTAGTACATAATCAATAATAATTTATAATTTTACAACCATTAAATTTAGTTATTGATGATATTTAAATTGATCATATAAAATCTAAAGGATGAATTTTTTTTTCAAAATAAAATGATATCCAAAAAATATATTATCCTATTTTCGATATCTTAATAGAAAAATAACTCTTAAAATCTCACAAAAGGATCATAAAACAAAAAACTGTATCCTAGTAAGTTAAATTTTGATAAATCAATGGCCCTTTTTACATTTCATGGGTTTTTTCTTTCTGGTCACCATAATTATAATCATTATTCAATTTCTTTTTTCTAATGATCTCGATCACTCTCTATAATTATCTAGGAACTATTATTTTCTTTCATGTCCATATTATCACATACCACTGATGTTTTACAATATAAAAACGTAGATATATTATACACCATATTACCTCCATACATCCCTTTCTCTCTTAACTATAGGATGTTTCATTTACCCTTTTTATGAACTGGGATTTTAAAAATATGAATTCTTTAATTTGAAACCCTTAATTTCTAAGAACATGTTAAAATTGTGAATACACTAGCTATTAATGGTGGGTAGAATATATCACCCAATGATTTTAAAATAATAAAACTCTATTGTATAGTTTATATGTCATGTAACACTGGGCTTACAAGACAGGTAAAATATATATTTTAAATAGGACCATTATAACCAATGTATGAAATTAGAATTAATGAATTAAACTAAGTGTAATTTGACATGTATAGGGTTTAGTCATGTATTAAATAAAATAATTTTTTATTCATTTATTATTAATTATTGTAAATAAATTTGAATGTAAAATTTTTTTTTCTAAAAAACTAATTTATTTTGTTCAAAATAATATTATATTATTAAATTAAATTAATTACCAATGGTGATAATTTTAATTAAAAATATATATGTTATAAACATTAATTTTTCTAACAATTATTTTTCAAAATAAGGGATAATATTAAAACTAGTCTAATGATTAAAAACTGTATTTTTCTAAAGAGTAGTTCTATCATAGTTAGCAAAATTATTTTTAAATTAATCTATAAAAAATATGAATTTTTTAAAAAGTTAAAATTATTTTTGAAATACTAATTTAAAATTTTTTTACTATGAGATTTTAATAAATTTCCAAAAATGGTATTTTTTTGATGAATACTGTAAGAAAGTTATTTTATTGAAAACAATCGCTTCATTTTAAGCATTTAGAAAGATAGACTTTGTTATTTGTTTTATAAAATTAAAATTACTCAATTTTTTTCTCATTAATATATATTTTATTTAATATTAATTTTTTTTTTAATTTTTTTAAAAATTATTTTTTTACATCAGAAAATCTTTCTTTAGAAATCCTTAGTTTTATATGCACTTTATAGTGTAATTTTAAAATAAATAATTCTAATAATGTTATTTTCATTTGGTACAATGGATTCCATATTTTAAATAATAATAATTAATATTACTTTATATGGTCAAAATTATTTTGGTATGTAATGAATATTAAAAATAGTATAAATTAATTATTGTGTTTATGGTTAAAATAATATTTTTTGTGTTACATACAACTATGTTAAAATTAATTCCCCACCCAAAATAATAAATTTATATGATAAATTTTATTTCATATTTATAATAATCTGTATAAACTGAAAAATAAAGAACATTATTTTTATTTTTAAATGATAAATTACATAGGAGATTAAAATAACTAGTTAATTTGATGAAAATATAAATGGTAAAAGAAAGTAATAGTAGATGTTAAGGGAATGAAATTATTAAAACATTATATTTAGTGGTGTAGGTTCATTAGGATGTTATATTATCTAAAAACAATTACTTATTTATTTTTTATGATAGTGGGTTGATAGTATCTTCCCATTGTACAATAGTTTTGGGTATTTTAAAAATGTCGATATTACTCTATTTTAAAGGGTAGACCCTTACCCTCACATATTGACACCCATAAAGCCACATATCTTTATAAAAAACAACCCACACATCCCCCCAAATTCCTTATAAAAATTATAGATTTGATGGTCTTCTTAATATACCAACCATATAATACTTAATGAGAGATCCAAATGAGGATCTTCTAGAAAAAGGTATTTTTTTCAATAAGATCTTTCTTTTTTTACTTATTCTATTACCAAAATAATTAATCCATAAAAATTGAAATATAATAAAAATACCTCCCTATTAGACTATTATGTTAATATATTATTGTAATAATATTTATCAATATTCTTTTCTATCGAATGAGAATTTTTTTTATCAATTGTGTGTATAGATGACTACTACCTTACAAACCATTCAATCTTATTTTCCATCACAAACTCACATGAATAGTTATAATGATGGATATAATGAATATATATTATACATATAAAATCAAAAATATTATTAAAATTGATATATATCATCCACATGGTTACCCATTTACCCATTTGGTAAATAATAATATTGCCCATACATATGTACGACCCACCACATCCAAGAAGTGATGTGATTCACTTTTTATTAGGAATATTGAATAAAATGAATCTAATTAAAAAATATATATATATCAAATATATCATTATTTAAGGGTCTATCTATATCTTTTTTATATAAACCAATTCTCTCATGACAATATAATATTGAGAAAATGAAGTAGTTAACACCCAAAAAATTTCTAATAATGAAATATTTTTAACGAATGGGTGATTTTTTTAAAGAGGATCATATATGATTATAAAAACATCAACACTATTTTTTATAAATTAATAACATTTCCAATACCATTATGTATTATTTTAAATAACATTCACGTAATGAAAAGCATGAGGAAAGTGATTTTGATATGACTATAATTTTTTCATGGGACACATTCTCTAATCACCACATGTTTATTTTTTATAATGTATATATTACCCCTTTTAGTTGTTATATCACAAAATCTCTATAATTAATTTTATTTTATGTTGAAAATTCAAATTAAATTACAGATCATTACTTGACTCAAAATTTACGAAGTCGTAAGGGGTTTCAAAAAATAATTTCTTTTCATTAAGTTATTTTAGTTATTAATTATCTTTGATATCATATGATTAATTGTGTAATTACTTCAAATTAGTTTATATTTTATTTCCACAATATTATTTGGATTTAAATTTTATCAATATAATTAATTCATTTATTAACTCCCACTTCAGTGGCATGGTATTTGTATGAGATCTCATCTCAATTTCCCCAACTTTAGATATATTTGGTATTGTTCACCTTTTTAAATTTTTTATGTTATTTTAAATTACTTTTGATATATTATATCATGAATATATTTTTACTCATGATATTTAATGTTTCATTTGAATTTATTCCATTTATGTGGGATGTGATTCAAATGTTACTATAGTAGTTAGGGTTTCTGATTCAATCTCAGTTTAATCAGGACAATTTATGGATGAATTTAAATTAAAGGAAATTATAAAATCCTTATATGATAAATGCATTTTATTTATTTCAAGCCATGTTATTCATGAAACCTTTTAGATAATGATCAATTTTTATCACATTGTTAGTTAATGTGATTGAGTAATTTTTCAAGAAAATTCATTCTTATTTTTCTTTTCAATTTAAAATTATTTTTCTTCCATATCATTATTTTATATAAATATTTTAAAGAATATTTTTAATAATATATATTTTTATTAAATAAATTTCACCCCATGATTTTTAAATTATCTTTTAAAAGGGATCATCTTTTTTTAATGAACAAACTTTTTTATTTTTACATAAAATTAAAAAGGAATCATTGTTTTCATTTACTGATCATGTAGTGAATATTTCTACAATGATGACTAGTAATGATTTGAAGAATTAATTTAATTAACTGAATGGTTATATTTCAAATAAATTTCTGTCATTAATTTTGTAAACATTTTTATTTATAAAAATACTTTTTAAAGGGAAAATGGTTTTTCCTTTAGATGGTTTTAATGATCATTTTAGGGAATTAATTTTAATCAATAGAAAAAACACATTATATGACATGTAATAGACTATGGATATATTATAATTATAAAACCCTTATTATTTCAATGGATGTATTATGATCAGTTTAGAAAGGGATATTATTAACATTTAAATTCTTGAATAATTTTTAATTAATCAATATTCCATTAAAAGTACACTTTCTTGATAAATTCTTTCATTGGAAAATTAGTTATTTTATATATACATATTCATTTCATAATTGATATTATTATTACTTAAATTATATTCTATTTATATATTCTATCATTTAATTTGTGTAGTAACCCCAGTTACTGGTATGTAACCCTTTCTTGATTATTTTAATGGTTTTAAACTTAAGGGTGATAAATGGGATAGTTAGGATAACATTAAATGATGTTTGAGGTAAAGGGGAAGTCGAATGGGCGGCGCATGGGGTGTCTAAACTGTGCGACCAAACCCTGCGTAGTCGACCCTTATGGCAGAATCTTCCGCATGGGGGGTGCACAGTTTGTCTAATCGTGCGGAAAAACCATGCATGGAGTGTCTGTCGAGACAGTTGTTAATGCCTAGTTAACGCACAATTTGTCTAACTGTGTGATAAAACCTTGCAGCCACTTAAATGAGATCCTATAAAGGTGGATCTCACGCGTTTTTCCCATATGTGGCTCATTTTTCCTCATAAGTGGCCCTATCTCGGGATATTGATTCTCCTAAGGTCAAAATGTGTTCTCCCATGATTCCATAGGGGATCCTAAGGTTTCCCTTGGTGAATCGATGCCAGATTCTTGAGGTATATTATCGTTCTTCTTCATTCATGATTGGTTTCTTAGAACTACTTAGGTCGACTTCTCATCTTTTCTTGGTTTCTTAGATCTATGCCCGTTATGGGTAGATCTAAGTGTGTGGATTCCAAATAAGATTATATTCAGTCTTGATCTTGCTATGATAAAAGATATAAGGTGGGTTCTTGAATAAGCAACCCGGTTTTCTTGAGCGCTCTCTATTCGTTGAGGTTTCCGTCAAATCCATAAAGGTAGGGGGCTTCTTTCTCAACTTTACTTCGTATAACTGATTGGCATTCTTCCAAATTGAGTGTGTAGTGTGGAAGTCATTGTGAAAAGAATAGAATAAATTTTCTTTAGTGGTGATTTATGGTTTAATTGAAATTTGGAAATCTAGGTGAATTGTTGGGAAAAGTTATTTGGCTTCTTGAGTTTGAAATGATGACTTTAAATTATAGATTTTCTGAAATTGTAAATGGATTGATGAAAATTTGTTTTTCAAAAAAATGGTCTTTTATTGAAATGGGTTTAGATTGAAATGATATTGAGGGAATTGTTTTTCAATAAAAAGGGAGTTTTATTGGAATGGATTGGAATTTTAATGGTTTGGATTTGATATGGTATTGATGGAAATGGTTTTCAATAAAAAGGTGTTTATGTTGAAAGGGTGTTTTGGCATGATTGAAGGGGAGATGTGGTGTGTGTTCATATTGTATTTGAAATGGTCAAGGGTTAGGGGTCTCCCCCATCAGTGTTGGGACGGATAAGGGTTAGGGATCTCCCATGTCAAACATTTATATTTCTTTCAAGACGGATAAGGGTTAGGGGTCTGACCCATCAATGATGGGATGGATAAGGGTTAGGGCTCTCCCACATCAAGTATTCATGTTCATTTGGGTAGGATAAGGGTAAGAAGTCTCCCCTATCATGGTTGGGATGGATAAGGGTTAGGGATTCTCCCCTCTTCCAGGAAGCATGCATGGTTGATTGCATAACTTTGTGAAATGGTTGGGTATGCCAAAAAGAGGATGTTTGTGAAATGGTTCTTATGCTTGTTTGGTTATTTTTCTGGAAAAATAACTTGCAGGAAAATAGGTTTCAATTTCTCTTGGAACACATTTAGTTATGAATGATTATGGAAACATGATAATATTTAGTTATTAACTGCTTTTGAGAAAAAGTTTTATATAAAATATTTTTATATAAAGCTATCTAACTCATCTATCCTAGTGGCGTGAGTAGGGAAGTCATTGGGGAAACCTATTGAGTTTTATACTGACCCTTTCTTTGGCACATTAGTGATTTTGCAGATGTCGTATTCCGAGACATAGGTAAAGGTAATGCATATTATTGCTAGTGGCTTATAGTGATTCTTTGGAGATGTTGTGGAGCTTGTAGAGCATGGAGTTGTAGTCTCTTTTGAGAGACTTGAGTTGTTCATCCGCTATGTACGTTGATGCTTAGTTTTTTCTTCTACTGTTGGGTCATTTGATGTAGTTTGATATAAATGAAGTGTTTATTGGTCTTTCATTTGTTCATGCATCATATAGTAAATGTTTGGTTATGGTTGGTTTATCTGTTTATTTCTTAAAGGGTAAATCATCCCCCACTTGTACTTGAAACACTTCTGTATTTATTGCTAGCCTTGGGGATGTCGCTTAAGGCCTAGTAATGACTCATGGTACTCTCATTCCAATGGGAATTAGCGGGACATTACAAATGGTATCAGTTTGTTTGGTCTTTTCCTTACAAGTAGTCATCGATGTTCATGCCCTTGGAGTTAAAATTCATTTTTTTCTATTCCATGGGTCTAAATCTTAGGCAGGAGTAGGATTTTCAGAACATGAAATGTATAGCATAAAAGGACGTAGCTAACCCATTTTTACTGAACTTCATGTTACCAGGGTGATGGGTATATAAGTGTCTTGGACACACTTCTAGAATGTTGGGAAATCTAATTGTGATGGGTTTAGCCTATGAGATGAACATGACATGCATTGTAGTGGAACAATTTCCAAGTTGGATTTCATATCCCATTGTGAGGAATGAGTAAGGATTTTGTGTGAGGTGCAAATTTTTGAAAAATGCAGAATTTGTTTTCAAGTAAATGATTTTGAAAACTGGGTATTTGGTGTATTTTGAAAAAGGGATGATTTTCAAATGAAATGAGGAATGTTCTAAAAAATGTCTGTACATGGGAAAAAGGTTGTTTTGAAAAAAAATATTGTGATAGATGATGTGATAAAATTTGAAATTCAAAGACATCAGTTGCAAGAGAGTGAGATTAATCGAGTTTGTTATTGGTTTAAAAAATGGCACCTAGTAGGCATCGTCATAACCATCTTGAAGAGGTTGTAGAGAATGTTGTTGCACCAGAACCACATGTCATCCTAGAGATGGTTTAGAGTATTGATTAGGATTTTCATGTTGTGGATACGGGGAACCAGAGGAATGAACCAAGGCATGTGGATTATACCATCAAGTTCATGAAGTAGATTCCAGTGATCTTTTAGGGTGATGTTAAACCCGAGAAAGAAGAGGTGAGGATAAGTAGGATGAATCGTATCTTTAATTTAATCGACACCCCAGTAGAGTTGAATGTAAAGTTGGCGACATATGTGCTCGAGGATCTTGGACATCAGTGGTGGTATTTAGCGGTGCCGGCTAAATTGGATGAAGGCCTTACCTGGGAGGATTTAGAAACATTGTTCAACAAAAAATTGTATCCTTACACATTCAAGATCTAGAAAATGATGGACTTATTCCACATGAAACAACATACTCTCTTTGTAATAGAGTATGCATCTAAATTCATGAATTTAGTACATTTTCACCAGGGGTTGTGTCAAGTGCATCGTTGATGGAAGACATCTTCAAATCAGGGCTAAGGAAAGAGATTCGATCAAATATTTCGGTGCTCTATATTACGGATTATACATAGATGGTGAATAGAGCGACTTTTGCTGAATGAGACACATCGAGATCAATAGGAGGAGGAATGATGATACCTAAAAGAAACGGTGGGAACTCATCCTCTGGGAATGAGAGGAAAATGGACACCTATTTCTACTGTGCCAGGTGAAAACATTATCAGAGAGTGGGACTAGTGAACCTTCCTCCATGACCCCAGAGCAAAGCATGTTCTTTTCAATGTGGTTCAGTTGACCACAAAAGGCGAGATTGTACGGCGCAACATAGATCCTATCACAATTGAAAGCAGATGGGGCATCTACAGTGCTATTGTAAGAATTCACTGAGCTCAGGTGTGGGTGACACCCCTCAGGCATTGCAAGCATCATATTCTTCGACAGGACGTGGACAATAGAATCAGTCTCATCGACATAGCAAAGCTATCCATGGTGACTCTCAAACTACCATGACTTCTCAGCTTGGAAAATCTTATCAAGGAAACAAGGAGAACAATGTAGCGACTAAGAAATTGTATGGAGCCGAGTGGATGATGGATAATGATTAGGCTAGTTCATCTATGGTGAAAGGTACGATTATTTTAAATTCTACCCTTGTGCAAGTGCTCTTTGATACTAGTTTATCACATTCCTTCATTGCTTCTCATGCGGTTGAATTGACATGTTTAAAACAGGAAATGATGCCTTCTCTTTTGAATCTGAAAACTCTTCTTGGAGGAAGATAATGTCAAGACTTTGTGTGTATAGAATATGCTATAACTGCAGATGGAGTTGAGTTAAAAAGGGACTTCTCAATGTTGGACATGGATGTCTATGACGTAATCCTGGGAATGGATTGGTTGACGATGTTTAAGGCTCACATAGACTGTTATAGAAGAACGGATAGTATGATGACTTAGGATGACATCAACCATCTCTTCAAAGGAGAGAGGATGGTAAATAAAGGTGAAAATAGCCTGTTGAAACCAATGGTGGGAACGATATCTTACCAACTGGAAGTGTTGACTTTTTCATCAATGGAAGAGGTTGAAGAAAATAGTTTTCCAGCCATTGCGGATCAATTTACAGATGTCTTTCCCAACAACTTCTTAGGGTTACCGCCTCTAAGGGAAGTGGAGTTTACGATTGATCTCCTTCTGGGGACCATTCCTATTTCCATTCCGTCTTATAGGATGGCACCATCAGAGTTACGAGAATTGAAAGAGCTGTTAGAGGAGTTGGAAATCAAGGGTTTCATTCAACCAAGTACATCTCCATGGGTATCACTAGTGTTGTTTGTGAAGAAAGAAGATTGAACTCTTCAGTTGTGTGTTGATTATCGTAGGCTTAACCAAGTTAAGATAAAGAATAGATATCCACTTCCACGCATTGATGATCTATTCGATCAATTAAGGGGAGCTCAGTGGTTCCCCAAGATTGACTTGCAATCAGGATATCACCTATTGTGAGTTCGAAAGGAGGATATTCCAATTACAACATTCAAAAGTCGATATGGCCACTACAAATATGTAGTCATGCCTTTTGATCTAACAAATACAACAATGGTATTCATGGATTTTATGAATCAGATATTTTAACGATATCTGGATTCTTTTGTTGTGGTGTTTGTGGAAGATATTTTGTTCTATTTAAAAACAAGGTCTGATCATGAGGTGCACCTAGAAACAGTGTTACAAATCCTGAGAGATCCCCATTTGTATGCCAAATTATCAAAGTGTTATTTTTGGATACGGGAAGTACATTTCCTTGGCCATGTCCTTTTGGAGAAAAGAATTTCTATTGATCCTAAAAACATAGAAGCCGTTATCTCTTGGAAACAACCAAAGAATGTGTTTGAGATACACAGTTCTGTTGGTATAGCAGGTTACTACTGACTCTTTTTGCATTATTTCTCATGACTAGCTTCACTAATGACATATCTAACTAAGAAGAATAATCTCTTCCAATGAACCGAATAATGTCAAAAATATTTTTAGGAACTGAATGTTCCGCTTACATCAACACCTATCTTGATCATTCTAGAATCAGGATAGGGGTATGTGGTGTATTGTGATGCCTTGGGATCAGTGTTGGGTTTCGTTCTCATGAAAAGAGATCATGTGGTTGCTTATGGATCAAGTCAGTTGAGGGTGCTAGAGAAAAATTACCCAACACATGATTTTGAGTTAGCTTCAGTCGTCCATGCTTCGAAAACATTGATAAAATATCTCTTTGGTGAGGAATTTACTGTGTTTATGGATCAAAAAAATCTTGAAACACATTTTCTCATAGAGAGATTTCAATCTCAGGAAAAGAAGATGGATGGAGTATCTCCAGATGTCTGAATGTGACTTGATGAACACACCAAGAAAATGGAATTTAGTGGAAGATGCATTGAGTAAAAATTCATATGCTCAGTTGAAAAAAGATGCTTAAAATGAATGGCAGTTGTTGTCAGTCTTATCTGACATGCATGTGGAATGTGATGACCAAGGTAATGTTGCTGTTTTCTTTTCAGCTACACCTGTTCCGGATTTATTAAAGATGATCAAAGAAGAACAGACATCTGATGCAGAATGTCTGGTTGTATGTTTAAAACACAATGATTGGGAGACCATTAATGGCTGGAATCTTGATGGGGGGTTCTGTTTTGTGTTTCAGAGATTAGATGATTGTTCCAATGGTTTTTAAGGAACATATCCTTCATGCTATCCACCATTCAAGATGGGTTGTACATCCTGGTACTCAGAAGATGTATAAGGCATTGAAAGCACAGTTTTGGTGGAGCGGCATGAAAAGGAAGGTGGCCGAGTTCATTTCACGGTGCTTAACTTGCCAATACGTTAAAGCATATCATTAAAGACTAGCTGGTATGTTACAATCATTGTTCATCCCAGTGTGGAAAAGGGATCAAATAGAAATGGATTTTGTTACAGGTCATCCAAGAATGGTTTTGTAACACGATTCCATTTGGTTGATAGTGGATCGTCTAACCAAGTCGTCTCATTTCATCCCTATTAATGAAACCCATACGATGGATGATCTTTCAAAAATATATATCCGAGAAGTGGTAAAGAGGCATGGTTTACCAGTGTCTATAGTCTCATATAGAGATCTGAGGTTCACATCTCGTTTTTGCAAATCATTACAACAAGCCCTCAGAACTCAGTTGACTATGAGAACTGTGTATCATCCTCAAATGGATGGGTAATCCAAGTGGACGATAAATACATTGGATGATATGTTTCATGCTTCTGTAATAGATTTTGGTGGCTCGTGGGAGGATCATATACCCTTAGTGCAGTTCTCACACAATAACAGCTATCAAGCCTTGATACGCATTGCTCATTTTGAAGAATTGTATGGGCTTCCTTATCGTTCTCTACTATAATGGGTGGAAACTGGTGAAACATCACTAGTCGGACCAATCCTCATCCAAGAAACAACAAAGACGATCCATTTGATTAGAGATAAGATGGAGATGGCTCAGATTCATCATAATTCTTATGCAGATAACTGTCGAAGACCGTTGTCGTTCGTTGTGGGTGATCCTGCCTTCTTGGGGATCTCTACAAGGCTTGGATATCGTCATATCCAAAAGCAAGGAAGGTTATCTCCGAGATACATTTTCTATTTTGAGATACTGGAACTGGTTGGAGAGGTGAAATATCGGTTGGCCTTACCACCATGGTTCTGTTTGGTGCATAATGTGTTCTATGTATCTCAGTTGAAAAAGTATCATCCTGATCCTAACTATGTGATCAGATGGGATCAAGTTGACCTAGAACCAGATGCTTCATTAATACATATCTTAGTATGGATTATAGATAGGCAAGTGAAATTCTTGTGTGGAAAAAGCATCAGTGTAGTGCGGGTTTTATGGAAGCATGGTCAGATTTAGGACGAGACTTGGGAACGAGAGAAGGAAATTAAAGAGTAGTGGCCGGAACTCTTTCAGTTGGGTAAAGGTTTTCAACATTCTAGGGACGGAAAGACTAATGGTGGGGAGAATGTAGTACCCCCAGTTTCTGGTATGTAACCCTTTCATGATTAATTTAAGGGTTTTAATGTTAATAGAGATGAATGGGAGAGTCGGGAGAACATTAAATGATGTTTGAGTCAAAGGGGAAGTCACACAGTTGACGCATGGGTTGTCTAAAGCATTCATCCAAACCGTGTGTAGTGGGCTCTTGAGGCAGTAGCTTCCACATAGGTAGTGCATGGTTTGACTAACTGTAAGGAAAAACTATGCATGGAGTGTCTGTTGAGGTAGTGGCTAACACACGGTTAGCGCACGGTTTTTCTAACCAAGCAAGCAAACCCTGCGGCCACCTAAATGAGATCCTATAAAGGTGGATCTCATGCCATTTTTCCTCTATGTGGCTCTCTTTTCTTTCTAAGCAGCCCTAACTTGGGATTTTTCTTATCTTAAGGTCAAAGAGGGTTCTCCCGTCATTATAGAAGAAATCTGAAGGCTTCTATTGGTGAATCGAAGTTAGATTCTTGAGGTATGTGATCGTTTTTCATCGTTCTTGATATGCTTCTTTGATCTACTTAGATATAATTCTCATATTTTCTCAGTTTCTTAGATCTACGCCCATTATGGGTAGATCTATGTGTTTGGATGCCAAATATGATGATATTTGGTCTTGATATTTCTAGGAGAAGATATCTAAGGTGGGTTCTTGAAAAAGAAACATTGTTTTCATGATCGTTCTTCGTTCTTTGTGGTTTCCATCAAAACCTTAATGGTTGGGGGCTTCTTTCTCGACTCCACTTAGTATAACTGATTGGTGTGCTATCAAATTGAGTGTGTGGTGTGGAATTTATTGTGAAAATCATATAATAAATCCTCTTTCGTGATGATTTATGGTTTTAGTGACATTGTGAAATCTTAGTGAATTGGTGTGAAAAGTGATTTGGATTCTTGAATTTAAAATGTTGATTTTATATTATGGATTTTCTAAAAATTTTAAATTGTTTTATGATAAATTGGTTTTCAATAAAAATGGTGTTTTATTTAAATTGTTTGAGATTGAAATTCCTTTGATGGAATTGGATTTCAATAAAAAGGGAGTTTTATTGACATGGTTTGTAATTGAAATGGATTGGCTTTGAAATGGTTTTTATGGAAATGGTTTTCAATAAAAAGTGTTTTTATTGAAAGGGTATTTTGGAATGATTTATGGGTACATGTGGTGTTTTTTCATATTTAATTCTAGACGGATAAGGGTTAGGGGTCTCCCCCATCAGTATTGGGATGGATAAGGGTTAGGGCTCTCCCCTGTCAAACATTCATTTTTCATTCGGGACTGATAAGGGTTAGGGGTATCACCCATTAGTGTTGGGATGTATAATGTTTAGGGATATCCCCTATCATGTATTCATGTTCATCTGGGTTGGATAATGGTAAGAAGTCTCCCCCATCATGGATGGGATGGATAAGGTTTATGGCTTCTCTCCTCTCCCAGGTAGCATGCATGGTTGGTTACATGAGTTTGAGATATGGTTGGGTATGCCAAAAAGAAAATGTTTGTGAAATTGTTCTTATGTTTTTTTGGTTATTTTTCTAGAAAAATAACGTTCTGTAAAATTGGTTTAAATTGCTCATGGAATTCCTTTGATTTTGAATGGTTTTGGAAACTCATTTATATTTAGTTATAACTTCTTTTGAGAAAATGTTTTTTATAAACTATTTTTATATAAAGGTGGATAACTCTTATATCCTTATGGTGTGATTAGGGAAGTCATTGGGGATAACCTACTGAATTTTATACTCACCCCTTCTTTGGCATGTTGGGGCTTTTGCAGATGTCGTATTCCAGGACACAGGTAAAGGTAAATCATTTTATTGCTAGTGGCTTGTGGTGATGCTTGGGAGATATTGTGGAGCTTGGATCTTGTGGGGCATATAGTTGTAGTGTCTTTTGAGAGTCTTTAGTTGTTCATCAACTGTGTACTTTGATACTTAGTTTGGTCTTCTGTTGTTGGGTCATTTGATGTAGTTTGATATAAATTAAGTGTTTATTGGTATTTCATTTTTCCAGGAATTATATAGTGAATGCCTGGTTATGGTTGGTTTATGGGTTTATTTCTTAAAGGGTAAATCGTCCCCCACTTGTACTTGAAAACCTTTGGCATTTATTTTCAGCCTTTGGTGCCTTGTGAATGTCTCTTAAGGCATATTAATGACTCATGGTACTCTCAAGCCAATGAGAATTGGTGGGTCATTAAAATTTGGACGTTATTTTATTCAATGGGAAAATATTTTTATTTATTATTCTTAATTCAATAAATATATTTACTTATAATGAATATTGTAAATAAATTAAATTTATCAGTAAATATACGGGGAATTCATTGCATGTTATGTTAAGGGTTGGACCCATCTATAGATGGCCCCTTAACTCATCAATATATATCATGATACAAATCAATTATATTTTATTGGATGGTTTTATGGTCTATACGTACACATAAATTAACTATATTTTCTTTTGGATTTAATATTATGGATGTCATGATATATGGGATCATAAAAAATAACTTTAAGCATTTAATTTATTTAAAATTAAATTCTTATTATGCTTGATGTTAATAAATTGATAATATCTATGGATAAATTTTTATTCTCATGTTTTTGATTAAATGGAATGTGTTTTCAATTATATAAATTTCTATATTTATTATTCATTAATAATACCTAATAGCATCACTAAGTAATCTTTAATGAGCATCTGAGCTCCCCATTATTTTGTTTCAATTCCCAAGGATATGAAGAAAGGATCATTAAAATAGTTAAAGGATGTAAAATTTATATTTTCAATATGTTAAAATTTTTATTTTCAAATGAAATGAGAGTTTCATGTATGTATCCATTTTACCAATACTGCTAATCTATTCCGTCCTTTGGGATATGATAACTTGTATCATATACCAATATAACAATATAACAACTGATTATAGGATATTAGAGTTGGTATTAATATAAAATACATTATTCCATCATCTATAGAATAATAATTATAAATTTTTTATAATTGTTATATATAAATTATAATTTTAAAACCAACCAATAAATAAGGTTATGAAAAATGAACTATGGTATATTCATGGAGATGATATGGCACACATATGCACAAGTAATGTTTCCATTTTTCAACAATCATTATGTAATAATGTAAGTATAATTTTACAATTCTATCATTAGGGTTATATAATTATTAGCATATTATTTCCTTAAATACACACACATATATATATCATTTCTGTAATGTGGTGATGGAAAATGTGTCACATCTTGTCATGTTGGTTGGAGGACACACACCCGCAAGAACGAATTAATAATTTCTTAAATGGTGCGATGGTATGAAATTAAATGATATATTATATTTTTGAATGTTGAATATTTAATTAATTTCCCATATATAATTTATATCTGTCATTATACATATTTATGATATGTAATGTTGGAAAATGAATTACTCCAGTTCGTGATTCTTTAGTTTGTAGCACAGAAAAACAACCATTCCCATTCCCATTTGATGGAAGAGGAGATAGATTTTGGTGATTCCATTAATAAAATAAATATTTGTATATGGAAGATACTTGTGTTTTTCGTCATCATATATTATTAATGTTTTAATTTTTTAGAATAAGTAATGGAATAAAAAAGTATGGATATGAGAAATACATTTTTTCATAAAACCTGTTATCATTTACAGTAAAATAATTCATTGGTTGTTTTTTTAAAAAAATGGATTCTAGGAAATTGACATGGATTTAGGAAATATATTTTTATATTTATTTCCTAAATAATATGATATTTGATTTTGAAAAAATATGGTAGGTTTTTCCCTTTTATAATAGAGGCGATGGGCATTCATGGAGTTTAATAAAGTATTAAATTACTATAATTTAATTTTAACAATAAAATGTTTAAAAAGTTAAAATATTTGAATATATAATAATGAATAGTTTAAATCCAACCACAAAATAAAATTTAGGAAGGATTATATTTTATTTTACCCTTATTTTTTGGTTTTAAATAATGATTAATATATTTTTACAATTAGAGTGATAAATATATTTTAACTATTTAGTGGTCTATATGATTAGTATAAAATAAAAATTTCACTATATAAAGAAAATTGATTATATATAAAACTATATTTTAATAACTTGGAATAATATTGATTTTTTTTTAATTTTAAGTCACTTATTAAATTATTATTTATATATTAACAAATTTATTGTCAATTTTGAAACATTTCATTTAATTTGACGTTTAAAATAAAAATAAATTTTAATTAGAAAATAATTCATTAAAAAATAGTTAATATGATATTGGTATCTTAAAAAATAATTTAACATAATAATTGACTCAAATGATATTACTTTTAACAATTTTATAATCATCTATTTATATTTCCTTTTAATTGAATAAATAATGTATATTCGTAGCATAGTCATTTATGGTAGTATTTTATTCACTAATAATTATAAATAAATTTACATGATAGATAAATTCATTAAAATTTAAAATTAATATTTATAAATAGGCATACATTCTTTTTATCATTACTTCAAAAACATATTTAAAATAAAACAAAGAGAACTACATTTTTTATTTTTCATTTCAAAAAATATTATTCTGGTAAAAATAAAATTATCATTGGATAAATTGGAATATATTATAATTATAAATGATTATGGATAAAATGGATTCATCTAACAATATTAAGGTAATAATTAGGTTCATGTTTTAGTCCTTATCACAATTTTTTATTCTTAATTAACAAATTTACCTTTATCTCGGTAACAATATTTAAAATTTTTATCATTAAAAATGAAAATAATGTTATATTTTCCAATATTAACTATTATAATTCCAAATATGGACCTATTTTTTTCAACATTGTATTCAGAGAAATCTCAGAATTTATATTAATATTATCTTATCAAGACGTGATTAAATGTTTATTTACATAAAAATAGATTTTTTGGTAATTTTTTTAATAATAATTTAAAAAATAAAATTTATTCAAAATTTTATAATATGAATATTTTAAACAAGAAATAACAAATTTAAATTTTAAACTAATGAAAAATTATAATTTTTAATTTATATATATTTAATAGAAAATACAGATTTCAACAAAATACATCATTTTACCTTATTTGTCGTAAAAAATCGTCATCGAAAATCTCAAAGGATAATCATATCATAATTTTAAACTAAAGCATGATCCTTGTAAATTTTTATCATATTAAATTTCTAATGTTTTTAGAAATTAAATATAATACTCACTCAAAGAATGAAATATATACAATTTTTTTTAGAAAACATATTTTTGAAGAATAAAGTTTTTTTTCTAAAATTTGTTTTGAAAAATTTATAATAATAATTTAATACATCGATACTTATTAGTAACTTTATATTTATTTTATAATGATATTAATCCTATTCATACACACCAGTCTAACTACTATGTTGGAATGACCATATTTTTATAATCATATTTTGTGGTTTGTTTAACTTCAGTGATGTGATTCATATATGTTATGAATAAAAACATTCTTTCAAAATACCGAGTTATTGTGGAGGGTACATGAAATCAAAAAAAATATGTGTCTTTTATTAGAGATAGTGTGTCTCAGTCCTCTCGAGACACATTGATGCACTTGTCAATGTGATCAAACAGGCCTCAGCCTCCTCGCCATCATTAAGAAATTGTATACTAGTTATTCAGAATATTTATTTTGAATATTGAATAGTGTTTTAAATATATGGGTTTGATGGTTTAGTATATAGTGCAGTTTTGGATTGGTTGTACATAGTTCTAGTTTATATTTTAATTGTTCCCACTCAACCCAAGAATTATAGTTATTCAATTATTTAAAAAGGATTTGAAGGATTAAAAATAATGTAAAATAATATTTAAAACATATATAAAAAATCCATAAAAACATATATAAATATATATATGATTATATTTTTATATATATTTGTATGTATTACCTATATATGAATGGATGGATATATGCCTGTTTGCATGCATGTATGTATGTCTGTTTGCGTGAAAAAATGTATGAATACAAATATCAATATATATAAGTGCGTGTATGAATATGAATATGAATATATATATATATATATATATATTATCCTGTGAATATGGTTGTGGGAAAACCATGGATACATTCAAGAAATATATAAAAAATTGAATAACAAGGGATGAAGCTGGAGGAATGATTATGATATAATGGGAGTGAGGGAATTTTCAAATGATATAATAAAATTATCATAGAATGGGTAAAAATATATAATAAAAAATTAGGAATAGTGTTTATTGTCTCACAAGTAATAATAAACAAAATAAAAAATTTTCTGTTAGTGTTATAGAATGAATCCTCAAATTTTTACATGTGTGATTATGTATGAAAAACTAAATGTAATAAGATTATTATATCTACATTTTCTATTATTTTATAGAAGAAAAATGTAGATTATATATTTGATAACACTATTAATCATACTTTTAGTATATTCGACCCTGAATAAGAATGGTGATAATATTTTTCTTCTAAACAAACAATTTTATGATCATTTTTCATATATTTTATAAAAACATTTCTGTCTTACTCATATAATAAGTGGGTTTCTTTCATTATATATATTATTATAGAGATTTGATATATATTTATGAATTATAGTTTATCTTTTTCTACAATTTCATTTGTATGTAGCTCAGTAAATAACAATTATAAAATGTCATTATAGAAAATCATGGAATATATGCATATAATTTTATAAACAATATTAAAAAATGGAAAAAGGAGATAATTATTTTTGATATTTAAAAAATTCAGTGTAGTGATGAATGAATGATGTTCAAAGTTCATCCTCTAGTATGAATTTGTTATTAAGGTTCACTCTTCCTATCTACACATTGGATGGTTGAACCCCATTACTATTTCCAATACATTAAACACACTATAAGGTACCCCAATGGGTAAGGTATCATCCCCTGACAAGGAATGAAAGGAACCCACATTAACTATTTTATCATATATATTGGCCCAAGGATAATTGGATTGATGACCATTTCATTAACATAATGCATAACATGTGGTATAAAGTCCCAATAGTGAAACTAATATAAATTAATTTCTTCAGTCTGACACATTAATACTATGTTTATTATTTATATAATTTAATACAATTTATCCAATTATGATGAAAGTGATGACCATTTTGTAGAAGCTAAAATATCATATTGTAAAAAAATTGTAATAAACACATCTCATTCACTTGTAGGAACTACAAAATATTTTAAAAATATAATATCTATTGATGTATAGTGACTAATAAAATAACTAGTAGATTGACTATGTTCATCTATAGGGGTAAACTATGGATGTGGAACATATGTTATAGGATGAGGATGAGCATATGGTTAATAATGGTTGAAATATTTCTCATGGGGTATATAGTCATTTAGAATATCCATAAAAGGATTTTTACCATATAGAACATTCATTTGAGGCTTATCACCCACATCATTATATGGAACATTAATAAAAATCCTATCATATATTTCATTCATGAGAATAATGGGAATTTTCACTACTCTATGTATAAATTCATTATTCAATGAACCACTATCTATGAAATAAGAGATGTAAATCTTGTTTACAATATGAGTATCCTATAATAAATTATTATATTATCAAATTTTAATAAAAAATGTTCCAAAATAAATGGAAGAATTGTTTCCAATCCACAATACCACATCCATGTCACAAAATATATAAAAAAGAGTTTATGTGGTACCCTTGATTATAATCAAACTAATCTAATATTATCATGTGTAAAATTAATACACATCATAATCAGAACCCCAGACATATACCCCACAAGACAATGTAGAATTCCTGATATTTCATCCATACAATGTCATTCCTCCATGATATCTTTAGGGTATAAAGTGAAGAAAAATGTCTACGCAATTCAATGATGGGTTTTTGGAAGAAACAATTCTTCATAATTCAATAGACAATATTCAACACAAAAAATAAGATATTTTAAAGGGGACTTATTTATGTGTTTAATGAAAGTATCTTCGTAATGTAATGAGAAAGAATTTTTACTTTATGCCCTACTAATGGAATCCATGAAAATTGGAAAATAAGAAAACTATTTTTCAAATAATAAATGAATCATGTACAACATACAATAATAATTTATGTTTATAATTAATAATTTCATACATCATCTGGCCAATGACATTCCAAAAAGTATTATTATGTTTGGATATCAAGTCGAATTAGAACTAAATATCTATTATCCCTGATCAATATAATGATAAAAAAGTTCATCAATAGTTTAATAATATAATTTTATTGATTTTGTATTCACATCCGAATAGAAAAATATATCATTATACCCATGATGCATCATATTAAATGTTGGTAGGAAATGATTCATGGACATGTAGATTGATGGGAGGGAATCACTCTTTTAACCACATCAAGATTATCATAATACATCATATAATCATCATATCATTGATTTATAATGAACATAATAGTTATCTATATGTATAAGATTGATATACATACCCCCACTATAACTTCATGTCGTGTCTAGATCCTGTGTAATGGTAAATACATTAGATGAATAAATTTAGTAGAATTATTAATAAATAAAATTTTTCCAAAAAGACATATAAGGTGTGTGCACGTAAATATCAGCATGGTGATCACATCCATTTAATGAGAAAAATGATTGATTTTCTTATCTATCTATGGCCTGAATAGAAAAATCCTGATGAGATATCATCCATCATCTTGGATCTCAAATATTAATAGCTTCTTAACTTAATGAAACCAATCCCTAGGAAAATGGAAGGTAAAAAAATGACACCCTTTTTAAGAGGCCCAACATAATAATAACATCGTCATGTGTAATTTTTATCCCTCCCTTTGGAAATTAAAAATTATATGTGTCTATAATTTATCTCTCTACAAGGTATTAAATTATATGATTATGAAAAAAGTGAAATCACACATATCTATGTCATATAATGCACTTTTCAAAGTCATGGGATGATGAAAGGAGGGGAAAACAAGGTGGAATTGGTTTGACCTATATACAATTAGAGTAGGAACGAGAAAACCCCCTATAAAAACATGAGAAACAAGTATATCCTATAATATTATATAATGAAAATCCTATATATTTATATATGATATAATGGTATTGAGTTGTAAATGATCGTGAGTGATTTATTGAGGTGAACAATGTTATTGTTTTTGTAACATCCCAGGTCAGTAAAGAATAAATAATTTTCATATTTATTAATATTTACGAATTAAATATTAACATTACTTTAAAAGGGTTGCTATATTCGATAGTGTACCCGATACGCACCAAAGAGTTTCATTGAAATCTTACGTTGCACACTAGTAATAAAATAATATTATTTTAAATGGTAGTTAGCACATAGCCGTTGTATTTGTGGGAATGGATAGAAATAAATAAAATATGATTATATATGTTTTAAATGTTTTACATTTATCCAATAATGGATAAAGGCTTAAAATAAGAAAAGAATTCAATTATAGGCACATATACTCTAATTTTCACTACAGGTCCACTTATCGCCTTTTAATGGAGAACCTTCATTAAATGTAGTTTTGGTCACAATTATACATTCTATTGGACCAAATAAAATTCTTCTATAGAATCGGGGCATCAAAATTTACATTATGTAAATTTTTGGTATCTTTCTGGTAAAGTTCATTATTTAATGAATAGTGTAAAATGTTGTATTTTAATACAAAACCTTTTTTTAATATAATTTATTTATATGATTAGATTATATTTTGAATTGGTTTTAAAGTGAAATTAGAAAATATTTTTACCATTAAATCCAATTGTGGTCATTGAAATTAATTTCACATAGAAATCGGACATAAAGTATGTCAATCTTTTGATACTTATTGTTTTATAAAAACACGCTATTTGTAATGACAGCAGGAATTAATTATTAAATTAATTAAAGTGACTTATATGTTTTGAATTTTGAAAAATAGACTTCATTTTTGAATTCATAATATCAAATATTGCTTAGGGTGAATTTTTGGTATTTTTCTGAAAAACTTCAAATTTTGATGAATAGTGAAACCACTAAGTGGTACTTATAAAAACTTATTTTTCGTTTCAATGAAATTTTAGCACTTCTGTGTTTTGAATTTAAAAAATCTGATATAAATGGTTTTCATTAAGAAGTAAAATGTTGTTCAATGAGATTAAAATAATTTTTTGGTGAATAGTATCTTTTAAGTTCTTAATCGCGATTAGAGGTAATTAGTGTAGTTTAAGGTAAAAATAATGCTTTAATAAAATGAGATGAGCATGAAACATGTCCTACCCTCATTGTATGTGTCATGGCCGACCAAGAAAATCCATGGGAAATCTTGGGGACCCCATGGAGCCACTTTGGTTGGGAAATGACATAAATAACTTTTTATTAAATGTTAAAATAAAAATGACACAAACAGGAGATGTTTTACTAAAACAATATTTACATTGGGTTATACAAGTCATATATTTAACTATAAATATTCATTAGAAAGCTAAAACTATTTTCTAAATCATAGTATTTATTGTATAATTTTAAGACATTATATAAATTAAATTATTTATGACATCATGATGATGCAGTGATTACCTCATTAATAAAAGGATTTAAATAAAATTAAATGATAATGTAAAATCTATGACCTACACATGCCCAAAACCTATTTTATGGGTGGATTTAGAAACCTTATCACCTTATCCTCGAATTATATCAATGTGGGACATCTTAAATCCGAATAAAATTTTAAAATAAAGTAACTATTCTTTACATTCCAAGAGTGCCCCTCCTCTCCTCTTATAAAAGGCCCCCACCTCTACCACCTTACCCACACTTCCAAAGCCATTGGCTCGGCCAACCCCACCCAATTTTGTCTCTCAAAATCCCTATCTTACTCTTAGAAGCCTCTCTTTGGCAAGAAGGCTTCCCAATGAAGCCTTTGAGCTCAAACCAATGGAAGTTACCCGATTTTATGTTAATGTCTTCACTTGAGTCCTTTTGTATTATTTTTCTTCTCCAACACCCTAAACTCTTTTTATTAATTTATTTTGTAACAAATCCAGTATCTTACATATACTAGGATGTTGTTATAAGAATTATTCGAGATACACTTACACACACCTACATCTAATGGTTAAAGAACATACTGTTTCTGTGGACGGCGAATTTCTGTCTCACGAAACGATGATTGTTCAAACACTCATATAACACCTTTAAAGGTGGACATTAAGATTTAACTCTATTTATATATGATATATATTATGTTTATGTTTTCCTCATGCTTCTATATTTTTCATTTCTATTATACCTTTATGGTTTCCATTGTGGGTAAACACGATAATTTTCTTTTTAGGATGTGCGGACTCCCGCCCCCTCAAAGTGATTTGATTCGTTAATTCCATATGTGGGATGTATAAAGGATGGATTTAAAGTTATTATATATGATGTTATAATGAAATTATAATATACATCTATATCATTAATTTTTTTCTTTCCATTAATGTATGAGATAGAAATGAAAGTAGCGTTAATGCGTACGTACGGCTTACCGTCTCCATGAACGGTGCATTTAATTTCTTATCCCCAAATGTAATGTACTATTATAATTACATGTATATAATGGATATATATGATGAATCTTAAATCTAAATGATGAATATAATTCTGGAATTAAAATATACATACCTCTCATTTAGTTTTAATTCCATGAAAGTAGCGTTCATGCGTACGTACGGCTTACTGTCTCCATGAACGGTGCATTTCATTTCTTACCTATAAATGATTATGTAATATTATAAATACATGTATATGATGTATATATATGATATATATGATTTCCAAATCGGGAATTTCATTCTGGATATAATGAACCTTTGACCACACGAACAACAGGTAATTGTAAGAAGTCCACTTTCGACATAAGAACCAAATATCTATAAAACAAACATTATTAACTACATAATGTTTATAACATGGAAATAAGTGATATAAAATGAATAATGAACTTGAAACAAGTTCTTAAGCAAATATAAATTAACTCTAGTCTATTATTCAAGACGTTAAAGAATGATCGAGTCAAGTCGGACTCGAGGTAAGGGACTTCGTCTTAATCTCCTTTCATTGAGGAATATTTAGTTTTATACTCAACTTTCTTTTAAACGGGTTATAAGCCCCTTTGACTTTTACTTTTATACAAAAGGAATCTTTTTCTATGAAGCATTATACAAAACGACAAAAAGGAATGTTTCTTTTAACGTACGTAGTGACAATGACCTTTTCCGCCGCCACAAGTATTATTTGGTCTTTGACTTCCTGAACAAGCCGTAATGTTTTTTAAAATGAAATAAATACCATATACTCTTTTATGTATTTTGGTATTGAAAATGGTTTTTGTAATGGATTTGTTATGTCAATATATTTGAGTGATATATTGTGATTAAAGTGTGGAAATGTTTTCTTTCCATTATATTCATTTTATGTCTTATGATTTTATAATGGTACTTGGACATTTGACGGGTGGTTACGTGATAAACCATATGACGGGTGGTTTCGTGAATACCAGGATGGGTGGTTACGTTATAACCTCTAATGCATTGGGTATGGATGTCGGCCGTATGGATATTCCATTATGTATGTATGGAAGTTGGCCGCATGGCTATTCCATTAAGTGATATGTGTGGAAGTCGACCGTATGGTTATTCCACTTAAGTATGTTTATGTCCCATGTTACCTTTATATGTTATGTGATCTTTTTATGGGTTTTTTGGTAAACTTTTGGTTAAAAAAGGGTAAGTAATGATCTTTTATTCAGTGAAGATTTTTTACTACTTCATAAAGGTGAAAAGTATTACATTGATAAAGTATACATGGTTTACTTGATGTTTGAAAAACTAACAGTTTTCATTCTTTGTGTATCCCTTATTGAGCTTTTTATGCTCACCCCATGTTTTTTTTGAAATGTTTTTCACAGGACTAAATGTGGAATTGGGTCAAGGATGGGATCAAGGGAAAGTCATGCTATCTAAAACATAGAACTAGACATGTTCTTTTTAAGAGTTTTTATTTTATGGAAACTTAGTATAATTTTATACATTGTAATCTTTTGAGATGTAATAGTAATGATCTAATTCTCTAAAACTCTAAACCTGAAAATATCCTCAATGGGAATTATTCATTTAATTCAATATTAAGTAAGGTTTAAGGTCGGGGCCTTATAGTTGGTATCAGAGGTCTGTTTAGACAACATTAGGAGTTAGAAAATTGTTAAATTATAAGTTAATTTATGGTATTACTGAAATGATATAGCATTTAAAGATTACCATGTTGCTTCGCCTAAAATATTTCTATGTTCAGAATGGTTTTAAGTAGAGGAAACAAAGCAGCTATGTTGGGATGACATCAACCGGAAGACAACCTTCCAAATCAGCAACCTGAGATGGTCAGAATTGGAACTGAACAGTTTGTTGCAGTGATGGCATAGTTGACTCAGGCTATAAATGGTGGTGGTATCCATGCACGAGATCAGCCAGATCAACCGCAGAGGAACATGTCTATGGTAAAACATTTCATGAGGCAACATCCCCCATCATTCAGAGGATCATCTGATCCCGTGCAAGCTAAAGGTTGGATTAAAGCATTGGAGAAGATTTTTGATGTCATGGGGTGTTCAGAACATCAAAAGGTTAGTATTGATGTTTACCGTTTTGAAGGTGAAGCTGATCAGTGGTGGTCGATGGTGAAAAATATCAGGGATAGTGATGAGATTGAGGATCGTCACTAGGACGAACTCAAAGGTATGTTTCTTGATATATATTTTCCTAGGGTGGTTCGTCTTAGGATGGAAAAATAGTTCCTAGTGTTGAGGCAGGAGGATGATTCAGTGGCTTCTTATGAAGCAAAGTTCACTCGATTGTCAAGGTATGCTCCAAACATCATACGAGATCTTGATAGTAAAATAAGCCGTTTTTACTTAGGGTTACATCCATAGTATCGAAGGGCTTTAGCTTCTCATGAGTTCAAATGTTATGAAAAACTTGTTCGATGTGCGGAGAAGGTAGAAATGGTGTTGGCCGATGATCAGGTGTTCTATGAAAAACAACAGAATAAGAGGTCTAGTTGGCAGGCAAAGTGGAAGAATTCAACAAAGAAGGAGGGAGTTAAGAAAACCAAATATCCATCCTGTGAGAAGTGTGGTAAAATGCATCCTGGAGAATGTTTATCCAAGTCTGGTAAGTGATTTCGGTGTGGTAAGTCTGGTAATATTGCTCGTAACTGTAAGGAAGATGATCAAGCAGGAAATGAAAAGCCAACGGTAAGATGTTTTATGTGTAATGAAATGGGTCATTATGAAAATGACTATCCAATGAGGAACTCGACTGGGGGAAAACAGCTAGACTACAAGCAGAAAGGGGTAGTGAAATCCTTTGCAACAACTTCAGCAGATGTTAGTCTATCGAATGAAGTGGTATCAGGTACACTATTTGTTTGTTCAGATTATGCCAATGTGTTGTTTGATTTAGGGTCTACACACTCTTTCATTTCTGAGAAGTTTTCTAGTAAATTTTAAATTCCATCTCAAGATATGAATCCTGAACTTATGGTTAAAACACCCGGAGGGAATTTTGAGAAAAATGGAATTATAAGAACCTTCATATCATTGTGTGTGGAAAGAATCTACTAGAAAACCTTAATGTTTCTCCTCTAGTAGAGTTTGATGTTATTTTTGGCATGGATTGGATTTCTTTTTACATGCTAAGATTGACTGCAGAGCTAAAATTGTTTCTTCTCGGAAAGTTTTTTAGTTTGTGTAGAAAAATGAACCCTTGCTTTTGATAAAATATCAGGAAGTTGATAAAATAGTAAAAGAAGGAAATGAATGTTACCTTGCACATATTGTTGAAAATAAAGGAACTGTTCAGATTATTGATGTTCCAGTGGTAAATGAGTATCTTGATGTTTTTCCTGATGAGTTTCCTGGTATTATTCATGATCGGGAAGTTGAATTTACTGTTGACTTTGTTCCTGATTCTAAGCCAATTTCAAAACCCATTTATCGAATGGCTCAAGTTGAACTTTTAGAGTTAAAGAAACAATTGCAAGAGTTATTACATAAAGGTTTCATTCGACCTAGTACATCACCATGGGGTGCTCCTGTCATGTTTTTTAAAAAGAAAGATGGCTCAATGAGACTTTTCATTGATTATAGAGCCTTGAATTATATAAATGTTAAGTACAAGTATCCTTTGCATTATATTGATGATTTGTTTTATCAGCTCTGGAGAGCTCAGTATTTTTTGAAGATTGACTTGTGGTCGGTGTACCATCAATTGAAAGTAAAAGAAGCATACATTCCGAAGACTGCGTTCTGTACTAGATATGGACATTATGAATTTGTAGTTATGCCTTTTGGGTTAACTAATGCAGCTGCTGTATTCATGGACCTTATGAATAGAATTTTCCATGAGTTCATGGATAATTTTGTGGTTTTTTTCATCGATGATATTTTGGTTTTTTTCTAAAAGTAAAGAGGAGTATGAAAGTCATTTAAGGGTTATCTTGCAAACCTTAAAAGAAAATAAACTATATGGAAAATTCAGCAAGTGTGAGTTTTGGTTACAACAAATTTTTTTCCTGGGTCACATTGTTTCAAAACATGGCATAACTGTTGATCCTATTAAAACAAAAGTTGTTGAAGAATGGCCAAGACCCACAAATGTTACCAAGATCTGTAGTATTATTGGTTTGGCAGGTTACTAACGAAGGTTTGTTGAAAGTTTTTCATGGTTATCTAGTCTAATGACTAAGCTAACTCGGAAGGGTGTTAAGTTCATCTGGACAAAAGAATGTGATGATTCTTTTCAGGAGTTGAAAAGAAGATTGGTGAATGCTCTAGTTTTGGGACTTCCTTCCAGGAATGGTGAGTTTGTTATATACAGTAATGCTTTGTTGAAGGGACTTGGCTGTGTCCTCATTCAGAATGATCAGGTAATTGCATATGCTTCACGTCAATTGAAAACTCATGAGGTAAATTACCCTACACATGATTTGGAATTAGCTGCTGTTGTTTTTTCTCTAAAAATTTTGAGGCATCATTTGTATGGAGTAAAGTGTAAAATATATACTTATCACAAAAGTTTAAAGTATATATTCACTCAGAAATAATTGAACATGAGACAGAAGAGATGGATAGAATTAATCATGGATTATGATTGTACAATTGATTACCATCCGGGAAAAGCAAATAATGTGGAAGATGCTTTGAGTCGAAAAAGTAATGCTTCATTAGCAATGTTGCGTTTGGAACGTGATCCTTTGGTTAAAGATTTGATGAACTTTGCCATATAAGTTGTTGGTGCAGGATGTTATTCTGTTTTGTTTCAGGTATCAGTGAAATCTTCCATATCAGACAGAATTAAGCAAGCACAGAGGGAAGGCAATGAGTTGCAGAAAAAGGTAGAGCTGGTTAAGAAGGGTAAGTTGCCTGAATTCAACATTGATAATGATTTTGTGATGAGATTTGGTATGAAAGGAAAGCTGAGTCCAAGGTTTATTGGACCATATGAAATTCTGGAGAAAGTTGGATCAGTTGCTTACCGAGTGGCTTTACCTCTGAGTTTATCCCAGGTACACAATGTTTTTCATGTTTCAATGTTGAGAAAGTATATGCCAGATCCATCTCATGTTTTGAGTCCAGAGGTAGTTCAGCTGGAGGAGAACCTATATAATGAAGAACAACCAGTCCAGATTCGTGACCGAAGAGAGAAAGTGTTGTGAAATACGGTAATTCACCAGGTAATGGTTTTGTGGAAAAACCATATTGTTGAAGATGCAACGTGGGAATCTGAAAATGCTATGAGGGATAAATACCCCCACTTATTTTGATATGTGAATAAAATCGTGAGGACGCAATTCCCAAAAGGGGGGAAGGATGTAACATCCCAGGTAAATAAAGAACAAATAATTTTCATATTTATTAATATTTACGAATTAAATATTAATTTTACTTTAAAGGGGTTGCTATGTTCGATAGCGTACCCGATACGCAACAAAAAGATTCATTGGAATCTTACGTTGCACAGTAGTAATAAAATAATATTATTTTAAATGGAAGTTAACACATAGCCATTGTATTATAGGGAATGGATACAAATAACTAAAATATGATTATATATGTTTTTAAATGTTTTACATTTATCTAATAATGGATAAAGGTTTAAAATAAGAAAAGAATTCAATTTTAGGCACATATACTCTAATTTTCACTAAAGGTCCACTTATCACCTTTTAATGGAGAACCTTAATTAAATGTAGTTTTGGTCACACTTATAAATTCTATTGGACCACATAAAATTCTTCTTTATAATCGGGACATCAAAATTTACATTGTGTAAATTTTTGGTATCTTTCTGATAAAGTTCATTTTTTAATGAATAGTGTAAAATGTTGTATTTTAACTCAAAACCAATTTTTAATATAATTTATTTATATGATTAGATTATCTTTTGAATTGGTTTTAAAGTGAAATTAGAAAATATTTTTACCATTAAATCCAATAGTGGTCATTGGAATTAATTTCACTTTGAATTCGGACGTAAACTATGTGAATCTTTTGATAATTATTGTTTCATAAAAACACGCTATTTGTCATGACAATGGGAATTAATTATTAAATTAAATAATGTTACTTATATGTTTTGAATTTTTTAAAATAAACTTCATTTTTGAATTCGTAATATCAAATATAGCTTACGGTGAATTTTTGGTATTTTTCTGAAAAACTTCAATTTTTGAGGAAAAGTGAAACCACTAAGTGGTACTTATAAAAACTGATTTTTTGTTTAAAAGAAATTTTACCACTTATGTATTTTGAGTTTCAAAAATCTGATATACATGGATCTAATTAAGAAGTAAAATGTTGTTCAATGAGATTAAAATAATTTTTTGGTGAATAGTAACTTTTAAGTTCTTAATCGCGATTAGAGGTAATTATTGTAGTTTAAAGTAAAAATAATGCTTTAATAAAATGAGATGAGCTTGACACATGTCCTACACTCATTGGATGTGTCATGGCCGACCAAAAAAATCCATGGGTCAACATGGGGACCCCATGGAGCCACTTTGGTTGGGAAATGACATAAATAACTTTTTATTAAATGTTAAAGTAAAAATGACACAAACAAGAGATGTTTTAATAAAAAACATTTTACAGGGGGTTATAGAAGTCATATTTTTGACTATAAATATTAATTATAAAGATAAAAATATTTTCTACATCATAGTATTTTTGTATAATTTTTCAAATTTATATAAATTAAATTATTTATGACATCATGATGATGCAGCGATTACCTCATTAATAAAGGATTTAAAAAAATGAAATGATAATGTAAAATATATGACCTACACATGTCCAAAACCTATTGGATGGGTGGATTTCGAACCCTTATCACCTTATACTCGAATTATATTAATGTGGGACCTCTTAAATCCGAATATCATTTTAAAATAAAGTATCTTTTCTTTACTTTCGAAGAGTGCCCCTCCTCTCCTCTTATAAACGGCCCCCACCTCTACCACCTTACCCACACATCCAAAGCCTTTGGCTTGGCCAACCCCACCCAATTTTGTCTCTCCACATCCATCTGTTTCTCTTAGAATCCTCTCTTTTGGAAGAAGTCTTCCCAAAGAATTCTTTGAGCTCAAACCAAAGGAAATTACTAGATTTTAAGGTAATGTCTTCACTTGAGTCCATTTGTTTTATTTTGCTTCTCCAACCCCCTAAACTATTTTTATTCATTTATTTTGTAACAAATCCAGTATCTTCCATATATTAGGATGTTTTTATAAGAATGATTCGAGCTACACTTACACACACGTACATCTAATGGTTAATGAACATACTGTTTCTGTTGATGGAGAATTTCTGCCTCACAAAATGATGATTGTTCAAACACTCATATAACATCATTAATGGTGGCCATTAAGATTTCACTCTATTTATATATGATATATATTATGTTTATGATTTCCTCATGCTTCTTTATTTTTCATTTGTGGTGTTCCATTATGGTTTCCATTGTGGGCAAACACGATAATTTCATTTTAGGAAGTGCGGACTACCGCCCCCTCAAAGTGATTTGATTCGTTAATTCCATATGTGGGACGTATAAAGAATGGATTTAAAGTTATTATATATGATGTTATAATGAAATTATAATATACCTCTATATCATTATTTTTTTTCTTTCCATTAATGTATGAGATAGAAATGAAAGTAGCGTTCATGCGTACATACAACTTACCGTCTCCATGAACGGTGGATTTCATTTCTTATCCCCAAATGTAATGTAATATTATTAGTACAAGTATATAATGTATAAATATGATGAATGATACATCTAAATGATGAATATAATTCTAGAATTAAAATATACATACCTCTCATTTAGTTTTAATTCCATGAAAGTAGCGTTCATGCGTACGTACGGTTTACTGTCTCCATGAACGGTGCATTTCATTTCTTACCTATAAATGATTATGTAATATTATAAATACATGTATATTCTGGATATATATGATATATATGATATCCAAATCGGGAATTTCATTCTGTATATAAAGAACCATTGACCACACGAACAACATGTAATTGTAAGAAGTGCACTTTCGACTTAAGAACCAAATATCGACAAAACAAACATTATTAACTACATAATGGTTATAACATGGCAATAAGTGATATAAAAGGAATAATGAACTTGAAAAAAGTTCTTAAGAAAATACAAATTAACTCAATTCTATTGTTCATGACGTTAATGAACGATCAAGTCAAGTCGGACCCGAGGTAAGGGACTTCATCTCAATCTCCTTTCATTGAGGCATATTTCATTTTATACACAACTTTCTTTTATACGGTGTATAAACCCCTTTGACTTTTACTATTATACAAAAGGAATCTTTTTCTACGAAGCGTTTTACAAAACAACAAAAATGAATGTTTCTTTTAACGTATGCGGTGACAACGACCTTTTCCGCCGCTGCAAGTATTATTTGGACTTTGGCTTCTTGAACAAGCCGTAATGTTTTTTAAAATGAAATAAATACCATATACTATTTTATGTATTTATGTATTGAAAATGATTTTTGTAATGGATTTGTTATGTCAATATATTTAAGTGATATATTGTGATTAAAGTGTGGATGTGTTTTCTTTCCATTATATTCGTTTTATGTCTTATGATTTTATAATGGTACATGGACATTTGAAGGGTGGTTACATGATAAACTATATGATGGGTGGTTCCGTGAATACCAGGATGGGTGGTGATGTTATAACCTCCAATGCATTGGGTATGGAAGTCGGCCGTATGGACATTCCATTAAGTATGAATGGAATATGGCCGTATGGCTATTCCATTAAGTGATATGTGTGGAAGTTGACCGTATGGTTATTCCACTTAAGTATGTTTATGTACCAAGTTACCTTTATATGTTATGTGATCTTTTTATGGGTTTTATGGTAATCTTTTGGTTTCAAAAGGGTAAGTAATGATCTTTTATTCAGTGAAGAGTTTTTACTACTTCATAAAGGTGAAAAGTACTACATTGATAAAGTATACATGGTTTACTTGATGTTTGAAAAACTAACAGTTTTCATTCTTTGTGTATACCTTATTGAGCTTTTTATGCTCACCCCAAGTTTTTTTTTGAAATGATTTTCATAGGACTAAAAGTGGAATTGGGTCAAGGATGGGATCAAGGGAAAGTCATGCTATCTAAAACATGGAACTTGACATGCTTCTTTTTAAGAGTTTTTATTTTATGGAAACATAGTAGAAGTGTATACTTTGTAATATGTTGAGATGTAATAGTAATGATATAATTCTCTAAAACTCTAAACCTGAAAAGATCCTCAATGGGAATTATTCATTTCATTCAATATTAAGTAAGGTATAAGGTCGGGGCCTTATAGTTGGTATCAGAGGTCGGTTTAGACAACTTTAGGAGTTAAAAAATTGTTAAATTATAAGTAAATTTATGGTATGGCTGAAATGATATAGCATTTACAGATTACCATGTTGCTTCGCCTAAGATATTTGTATGTTCAGAATGGTTTTCCGTAGAGAAAACAAATCAGATATAGTGGGATGACATCAGGAGGAAGACAACCTTCCAAATCAGCAACCTGAGATGGTCGGAATCGGAACTGAACAGTTTGTTGTAGTGATGGAACAGTTGACTCGGGCTATAAATGGTGGTGGTATCCATGCATGAGATCAGCCAGATCCACCGCAGAGAAACATTTTAGTGGTAGAACATTTCATGAGGCAACATCCCCCATCATTCAAAGGATCATATGACCCCGTGCAAGCTGAAGGGTGGATTAAAGCACTGGAAAATATTTTTGATGTCATGTGGTGTTCAGAACATCAAAAGGTTAGTCTTGCTATTTACCGTTTTGAAGGTGAAGCTGATCAGTGGTGATCGATGGTGAAAAATATCAGGGATAGTGATGCTATTGAGGATCTTCACTAGGAAGAATTCAAAGGTATGTTTCTTGAGAAATATTTTCCTAGGTTGGTTCGTCTTAGGATGGAAAAACAGTTCCTAGAGTTGATGCAGGAGGATGATTCAGTGGAGGCTTATGAAGAAATGTTCACTCGATTGGAAAGGTATTCTCCAAACTTCATACAAGATCTCGATAGTAAAATAAACCATTTTTACTCCGGGTTAAATCCAAAGTATCGAAGGGATTTAGCTTCTAGTGAGTTCAAAAGTTATGAAAAACTTGTTCGATGTGCGGAGAAGGTGGAAATGGAGTTTGCCGATGATCAGGTGTTCTATGACAAACAATAGAATAAGAGGTCTAGTTGGCATGAAAAGGGGAAGAATTCATCAAAGAAGCAGGGAGGTAAGAAAACCAAATATCCATTCTGTGAGAAGTGTGGTAAAATGCATCCCGGAGAATGTTTATCCATGTCTGGTAAGTGCTTTCGGTGTGGTAAGTCTGTTAATATTTCTCATAACTATACTGAATATGATCAAGCAGGAAATGAAAAGCCAACGGTAAGATGTTTTAAGTGTAATGAAATGGGTCATTATGAAAACGAGTGTCCAATGAAGAACTCGACTGGGGGAAACGAGCCAGACTACAAGCAGAAAGGGTTGGTGAAATCCTTTGCAACAACTTCAGCAGATGTTGGGCCATCGAATGAAGTGGTATCAGGTATACTGTTTGTTTTTTCAGATTATGCCAATGTGTTGTTTGATTCATGGTCTACACACTCTTTCATTTCTGAGAAGTTTTCTAGTAAATTATAAATTCCATCTCAAGATATGAATCCTGAACTTATGGTAAAAACAGCCGGAGGGAACGTTGAGACAAAAAGGAATTATAATATCCTTCCTATCCTTATGTGTAAAAAGAATCTACCAGCGAACCTTATTTTTCTACCTCTAGTAGAGTTTGAGGTTATTTTGGGCATGGATTGGCGTTCTGTTCATCATGCTAAGATTGACTACAGAGCTAAAATGGTTTCTTTTCAGAAAGATTTTCAGTTTGTGTACAAGAATGAACCCTTGCTTTTGATAACATATCAGGAAGTTGAAAAACTAGTAAAAGAAGGAAATGAATGTTACCTTGCACATATTGTTTAAAATAATGGAACTGTTCAGATTAATGATGTGCCAATGGTAAATGAGTATCTTGATGTTTTTCCTGATGAGTTTCCTAGTATTATTCATGATCAGGAAGTTGAATTTACTGTTGACTTAGTTCCTGATTCTAAGACAATTTCAAAACCCCCTTATTGAATGGATCAAGTTGAACTTTTAGAGTTAAAGAAACAATTGTAGGAGTTATTAGATAAAGGTTTCATTTGACCTAGCACATCACCATGGGGTGCTCCTGTCTTGTTTGTTAAAAAGAAAGATGGCTCAATGAGACTTTGCATTGATTATAGAGCCTTGAATAATATTACTGTTAAGAACAAGTATCCTTTTCCTCATATCGATGATTTGTTTGATCAGCTCTAGGGAGATCTGTATTTTTTGAATATTTACTTGAGGTCAGGGTACCATCAGTTGAAAGTAAAAGAAGCAGACGTTCCGAAGACTGCGTTCCGTACTAGATATGGCCATTATGAATTTTTAGTTATGCCTTTTGGTTTAACCAATGCACCTGCTATATTCATGGACCTTATGAATAGAATTTTCCATGAGTTCTTGGATAAGTTTGTGGTTGTTTTCATCGATGATATTTTGGTGTTTTCTAAAAGTAAAGAGGAGCATGAATGTCATTTAAGGGTTATCTTGCAATCCTTAAAAGAAAAGAAACTATATGGAAAATTCAGCATGTGTGAGTTTTGGTTACAACAAATTTCTTTCCTGGGTCACATTATTTCAAAAGATGGCATTACTGTTGATCCTGTTAAAACAAAAGTTGTTGAAGAATGGTCAAGACCCACAAATGTAACCGAGATTCGTAGTTTTCTTGGTTTGGCAGATTACTACCGAAGGATTGTTGAAAATTTTCACGGTTATTTAGTCAAATGACTAAGATAACTCGGAAGGGTGTTAAGTTCATCTGGACAAAAGAATGTGATGATTTTTTTCAAGAGTTGAAAAGAAGATTGGTGAATGCTCCAGTTTTGGAACTTCTTTCCAAGAATGGTGAGTTTGTTGTATAAAGTGATTCTTTGTTGAAGGGATTTGGCTGTGTCCTTATACAGAATGATCATGTAATTTCATATGCTTCACATTAGTTAAAAACTCATGAGGTAAATTACCCAACACATGATTTGGAATTAGCTGTTGTTATTTTTTCTTAAAATATTTGGAGGCATCATTTGTATGGAGTAAAGTGTGAAATATATACTGATCAAAAAAGTTTAAAAAATATATTCACTAAGAAAGAATTGAATACGAGACAGAGGAGATGGTTGGAATTAATCAAGGATTATGATTGTATAATTCATTACAATCCAGGAAAAGCAAATAAAGTGGCTGATTCTTTGAGTCGAAAAAGTAATGCTTCATTAGCAATGTTGCGTTTGGAACGTGATCCTTTGGTTAAAGATTTGATGAAATTTGGCATAGAAGTTGTTGGTGCAGGATGTTCTTCTGTTTTGTTTCAGGTATCATTGAAATCTTCCCTATGAGACAGAATTAAGCAAGCATAGAGGGAAGACAATGAGTTTCCGAAAAAGGTAGAGCTGGTTAAGAAGGGTAAGTTGCCTGAATTCAACATTGATAATGATTGTGTGATGAGATTTGGTAAGAAAGGAAAGCTGAGTCCATGGTTTATTGGACCATATGAAATTCTGGAGAAAGTTGGATCAGTTTCTTACCGAGTGGCTTTACCTCCGATTTTATCTCAGGTACACAATGTTTTTCATGTTTCGATGTTGAGAAAGTATATGCCAGATCCATCTCATGTTTTGATTTCAGAGGGCGTTCAGCTGGAGGAGAACCTATATTATGATGAACAACCCGTCCAGATTCTTGACCAAAGAGAGAAAGTGTTGCGAAATAAGGTAATTCACCAGGTAAAGGTTTTGTGGAAAAACCATATTGTTGAAGAGGCAACGTGGGAATCTGAAAATACTATAAGGGATAAATAGCCCCACTTATTTTGATAAGTAAATAAAATTGAGAGGACGCAATTCCCAAAAGGGGGGAAGGATGTAACATCCCAGGTAAAAAAAGAATAAATAATTTTCATATTTATTAATATTTACGAATTAAATATTAATTTTACTTTAAAGGGGTTACTATGTTCGATAGCGTACCCGATACGCAACAAAGAGATTCATTGAAATCTTACGTTGCACAGTAGTAATAAAATAATATTATTTTAAATGGTAGTTAACACATAGCTGTTGTATTGGCGGGAACAGATAGAAATTACTAAAATATGATTATATATGTTTTTAAATGTTTTAAATTTATCCAATAATGGATAAAGGCTTAAAATAACAATGAATTCAATTTTAGGCACATATACTTTAATTTTCACTAAAGGTCCACTTATCGCCTTTTAATGGAGAACCTTCATTAAATGTATTTTTGGTCACACTTATACATTCTATTTGACCACATAAAATTCTTCTTTAGAATCAAGACATCAAAATTTACTTTATGTAAATTTTTGGTATCTTTCTGATAAAGATCATTTTTTAATGAATAGTGTAAAATGTTGTATTTTAATTCAAAACCTATTTTTAATTTAATTTATTTATATGATTAGATTATATTTTGAATTCATTTTAAAGTGAAATTAGAAAATATTTTTACCATTAAATCCAATAGTGGTCGTTGGAATTAATTTCACTTTGATATCGGACGTAAACTATGTCAATCTTTTGATACATATTGTTTCATAAAAACACGCTATTTGTCATGACAATGGGAATTAATTATTAAATTAATTAATGTTACTTATATGTTTTGAATTTTTTAAAATAAAATTCATTTTTGAATTCGTAATATCAAATATAGCTTACGGTGAATTTTTGGTATTTTTCTGAAAAACTTCAATTTTTGAGGAAAATTGAAACCACTAAGTGGTACATATAAAAACTGATTTTTCGTTTAAAAGAAATTTTACCACTTATGTATTTTGAGTTTCAAAAATCCGATATACATGGTTGTAATTAAGAAGTAAAATGTGGTTCAATGAGATTAAAATAATTTTTTTGTTGAATAGTAACTTTTAAGTTCTTAATCGAGATTAGAGGTAATTATTGTAGTTTAAGGTAAAAATAATGCTTTAATAAAATGAGATGAGCTTGACACATGTCCTACCCTCATTGGATGTGTCATGGCCGACCAAAAAAATCCATGGGTCAACTTGGGGACCCCATGGAGCCACTTTGGTTGGGAAATGACATAAATAACTTTTTATTAAATGTTAAAGTAAAAATGACACAAACATGAGATGTTTTAATAAAAAAAAATTTACAGGGGGTTATAAAAGTCATATTTTTGACTATAAATATTAATTATAAAGATAAAAATATTTTTGACATCATAGTAGTTTTGTATAATTTTTCAACTTTATATAAATTAAATTATTTATGACATCATGATGATGCAGCGATTACCTCATTAATAAAGGATTTAAATAAAATGAAATGATAATGTAAAATATATGACCTACACATGTCCAAAACCTATTGGATGGGTGGATTTTGAACCCTTATCACCTTATACTGGAATTATATTAACGTGGGACTTCTTAAATCCGAATATCATTTTAAAATAATGTAACTTTTCTTTACTTTCGAAGAGTGCCCCTCCTCTCCTCTTATAAATGGCCCCCACCTCTACCACCTTACCCACACATCCAAAGCCATTGACTTGGCCAACCCCACCCAATTTTGTCTCTCCACATCCATATGTTTCTCTTAGGGGCCTCTCTTTTGGCAGAAGTCTTCCCAAAGAAGCCTTTGAGCTCAAACCAATGGAAATTACCAGATTTTAAGGTAATGTCTCCACTTGAGTCCTTTTGTTTTTTTGCTTCTCCAACCCCCTAAACTCTTTTTATTCATTTATTTTGTAACAAATCCAGTATCTTCCATATATTAGGATGTTTTTATAAGAATGATTCGAGCTACACTTACACACACATACATCTAATGGTTAATGAACATACTGTTTCTGTTGATGGAGAATTTCTGCCTCACAAAACGATGATTGTTCAAACACTCATATAACACCTTTAATGGTGGCCATTAAGATTTCACTCTATTTATATATGATATATATTATGTTTATGATTTCCTCATGCTTCTTTATTTTTCATTTGTGGTATACCATTATGGTTTCCATTGTGGGTAAACACGATAATTTCATTTTAGGAAGTGTGGACTACCGCCCCCTCAAAGTGATTTGATTCGTTAATTCCATATGTGGGACGTATAAAGGATGGATTTAAAGTTATTATATATGATTTTATAATGAAATTATAAAATACCGCTATATCATTATTATTTTTCTTTCCATTAATGTATGAGATAGAAATGAAAGTAGCGTTCATGCGTACATACGGCTTACCGTCTCCATGAACCGTGGATTTCATTTCTTATCCCCAAATGTAATGTAATATTATTAGTACAAGTATATAATGTATAAATATGATGAATGAAATATCTAAATGATGAATATAATTCTGGAATTAAAATATACATACCTCTCATTTAGTTTTAATTCCATGAAAGTAGAGTTCATGCGTACATAAGGTTTACTGTCTCCATGAACGATGCATTTCATTTCTTACCTATAAATGATTATGTAATATTATAAATACATATATATTCTGGATATATATGATATATATGATATCCAAATCGGGAATTTCATTCTGTATATAATGAACCATTGACCACACGAACAACATGTAATTGTAAGAAGTCCACTTTCGACTTAAGAACCAAATATCGACAAAACAAACATTATTAAATACATAATGGTTATAACATGGAAATAAGTGATATAAAAGTAATAATGAACATGAAAAAAGTTCTTAAGAAAATAGAAATTAACTCAATTCTATTATTCAGGACGTTAAAGAACGATCGAGTGAAGTCGGACCCGAGGTAAGGGACTTCATCTCAATCTCCTTTCATTGAGGCATATTTCATTTTATACACAACTTTTTTTATACGGTGTATAAACCCCTTTGACTTTTACTATTATACAAAAGGAATATTTTTCTAAAAAGTGTTTTACAAAAAAACAAAACGGAATGTTTCTTTTAACGTATGCGGTGACAACGACCTTTTCCGCCGCCACAAGTATTATTTGGACTTTGGCTTCTTGAACAAGCCGTATTGTTTTTTAAAATGAAATAAATACCATATACTATTTTATGTATTTATGTATTGAAAATGATTTTTGTAATGGATTTTTTATGTCAATATATTTAAGTGATATATTGTGATTAAAGTGTGGATGTGTTTTCTTTCCATTATATTCATTTTATGTCTTATGATTTTATAATGGTACATGGACATTTGACGGGTGGTTACATGATAAACAATATGACGGGTGGTGCCGTGAATACCAGGATGGGTGGTTATGTTATAACCTCCAATGCATTGGGTATGGAAGTCGGCCGTATGTACATTCCATTATGTATGTATGGAAGATGGCCGTATGGCTATTCCATTAAGTGATATGTGTGGAAGTTGACCGTATGGTTATTCCACTTAAGTATGTTTATATCCCAAGTTACCTTTATATGTTATGTGATCTTTTTATGGGTTTTATGGTAATATTTTGGTTTCAAAAGGGTAAGTAATGATCTTTTATTCAGTGAAGAGTTTTTACTACTTCATAAAGGTGAAAAGTACTACATTGATAAAGTATACATGGTTTACTTGATTCTTGAAAAACTAACAGTTTTCATTCTTTGTGTATCCATTATTGAGCTTTTTATGCTCACCCCAAGTTTTTTTTGAAATGATTTTCACAGGACTAAAAGTGGAATTGGGTCAAGGATGGGATCAAGGGAAAGTCATGCTATCTAAAACATGGAACTTGACATGTTTCTTTTTAAGAGTTTTTATTTTATGGAAACATAGTAGAAGTGTATACTTTGTAATCTGTTGAGATGTAATAGTAATGATCTAATTCTCTAAAACTCTAAACCTGAAAAGATCCTCAATGGGAATTATTCATTTCATTCAATATTAAGTAAGGTATAATGTCGGGGCCTTATAGTTGGTATCAGAGGTCAGTTTAGACAACTTTAGGAGTTAGAAAATTGTTAAATTATAAGTAAATTTATGGTATGAATGAACTGATATAGCATTTACAGATTACCATGTTCCTTCACCTAAGATATTTGTATGTTCAGAATGGTTTTCCGTAGAGAAAACAAATCAGATATGTTGGGATGACATCAGGAGGAAGACAACCATCCAAATCAGCAACCTGAGATGGTCGGAATCGGAACTGAATAGTTTGTTGTAGTGATGGAATAGTTGACTCAGGCTATAAATGGTGGTGGTATCCATGCATGAGATCAGCCAGATCCACCGCAGAGAAACATGTCAGTGGTGGAACATTTCATGAGGCAACATCCCCCATCATTCAAAGGATCATCTGACCCCGTGCAAGCTGAAGGGTGGATTATAGCACTGGAGAAGATTTTTGATGTCATGTGGTGTTCAGAACATCAATAGGTTAGTCTTGCTATTTACCGTTTTGAAGGTGAAGCTGATCAGTGGTGGTCGATGGTGAAAAATATCAGGGATAGTGATGAGATTGAGGATCTTCACTAGGAAGAATTCAAAGGTATGTTTCTTGAGAAATATTTTCCTAGGTTGGTTCGTCTTAGGATGGAAAAACAGTTCCTAGATTTGAGGCAGGAGGATGATTCAGTGGATGCATATGAAGAAATGTTCACTCGATTGGCAAGGTATTCTCCAAACATCATACAAGATCTCGATAGTAAAATAAACCGTTTTTACTCTGGGTTAAATCCAAATTATCGAAGGGATTTAGCTTCTAGTGAGTTCAAAAGTTATGAAAAACTTGTTCGATGTACGGAGAAGGTGGAAATGGAGTTTGCCGATGATCAGGTGTTCTATCAAAAACAATAGAATAAGAGGTCTAGTTGGCAGGAAAAGGGGAAGAATTCATCAAAGAAGCAGGGAGGTAAGAAAACCAAATATCCATTCTGTGAGAAGTGTGGTAAAATGCATCCCGGAGAATGTTTATCCAAGTCTGGTAAGTTCTTTCGGTGTGGTAAGTCTGTTAATATTGCTCATAACTATACTGAAGATGATCAAGCAGGAAATGAAAACCCAACGGTAAGATGTTTTAAGTGTAATGAAATGGGTCATTATGCAAACGAGTGTCCAATGAAGAACTCGACTGGGGGAAAGCAGCCAGACTACAAGTAGAAAGGGGTGGTGAAATCCTTTGCAACAACTTCAGCAGATGTTGGGCCATCGAATGAAGTGGTATCAGGTACACTGTTTGTGTTTTCAGATTATACCAATGTGTTGATTGATTCATGGTCTACACACTCTTTCATTTCTGAGAAGTTTTCTAGTAAATTGTAAATTCCATCTCAAGATATGAATCCTGAACTTATGGTAAAAACACCCGAAGGGAACGTTGAGACAAAAAGGAATTATAAGATCCTTCCTATCCTTATGTATAAAAAGAATCTACCAGCGAACCTTATTGTTTTGCCTCTAGTAGAGTTTGAGGTTATTTTGGGCATGGATTGGCTTTATGTTTATCATGCTAAGATTGACTACAGAGCTAAAATGGTTTCTTTTCAGAAATATTTTCAGTTTGTGTACAAGAATGAACCCTTGCTTTTGATAACATATCAAGAAGTTGAGAAACTAGTAAAAGAAGAAAATGAATGTTACCTTGCACATATTGTTGAAAATAATGGAACTGTTCAGATTAATGATGTGCCAATGGTAAATGAGTATCTTGATGTTTTTCATGATGAGTTTCCTAGTATTATTCATGATCAGGAAGTTGAATTTACTGTTGACTTAGTTCCTGATTCTAAGCCAATTTCAAAACCCCCTTATCGAATGGCTCAAGTTGAACTTTTAGAGTTAAAGAAACAATTTCAGGAGTTATTAGATAAAGGTTTTATTTGACCTAGCACATCACCATGGGGTGCTCCTGTCTTGTTTGTTAAAAAGAAAGATGGCTCAATGAGACTTTGAATTGATTATAGAGGCTTGAATAATATTACTATTAAGAACAAATATCCTTTTCCTCATATCGATGATTTGTTTGATCAGCTCTAGGGAGCTCTGTATTTTTCGAAGATTTACTTGAGGTCGTGGTACCATCAGTTGAAAGTAAAAGAAGCAGACGTTCCGAAGACTGTGTTCCGTACTAGATATGGCCATTATGAATTTGTAGTTATGCCTTTTGGTTTAACCAATGCACCTGCTGTATTCATGGACCTTATGAATAGAATTTTCCATGAGTTCTTGGATAAGATTGTGGTTGTTTTCATCGATGATATTTTGGTGTTTTCTAAAAGTAAAGAGGAGCATGAATGTCATTTAAGGGTTATCTTGCAATCCTTAAAAGAAAAGAAACTATATGGAAAATTCAGCGTCTGTGAGTTTTGGTTACAACAAATTTCTTTCCTGGGTCACATTGTTTCAAAAGATGGCATAACCGTTGATCCTGTTAAAACAAAAGTTGTTGAAGAATGGTCAAGACCCACAAATGTAACCGAGATTCGTAGTTTTCTTGGTTTGGAAGATTACTACCGAAGGATTGTTGAAAATTTTTCACGGTTATTTAGTCAAATGACTAAGATAACTCGGAAGGGTGTTAAGTTCATCTGGACAAAAGAATGTGATCATTGTTTTCAAGAGTTGAAAAGAAGATTGGTGAATGCTCTAGTTTTGGCACTTCTTTCCATGAATGGTGAGTTTGTTGTATAAAGTGATGCTTTGTTGAACGGATTTGGCTATGTCCTTATACAGAATGATCAGGTAATTTCATATTCTTCACGTTAGTTGAAAACTCATGAGGTAAATTACCCTACACATGATTTGGAATTAGCTGTTGTTATTTTTTCATTAAATATTTGGAGGCATCATTTGTATGGAGTAAAGTGTGAAATATATACTGATCAAAAAAGTTTAAAGTTTATATTCACTAAGAAAGAATTGAATATGAGACAGAGGAGATGGCTGGAATTAATCAAGGATTATGATTGTACAATTAATTACCGTCCAGGAAAAGCAAATAAAGTGGCTGATTCTTTGAGTCGAAAAAGTAATGCTTTATTAGCAATGTTGCGTTTGGAACGTGATACTTTGGTTAAAGATTTGATGAACTTTGGCATAGAAGTTGTTGGTGCAGGATGTTCTTCTGTTTTGTTTCAGGTATCAGTGAAATCATCCCTATGAGACAGAATTAAGCAAGCACAGAGGGAAGACAATGAGTTGCAGAAAAAGGTAGAGCTGGTTAAGAAGGATAAGTTGCCTGAATTCAACATTGATAATGATTGTGTGATGATATTTGGTAAGAAAGGAAAGCTGAGTCCATGGTTTATTGGACCATATGAAATTCTGGAGAAAGTTGGATCAGTTTCATACCGAGTGGCTTTACCTCCAATTTTATCTCAGGTACACAATGTTTTTCATGTTTCGATGTTGAGAAAGTATATGCCAGATCCATCTCATGTTTTGATTCCAGAGGGAGTTCAGCTGGAGGAGAACCTATATTATGAAGAACAACCCGTCCATATTCTTGACCAAAGAGAGAAAGTGTTGCGAAATAAGTTAATTCACTAGGTAAAGGTTTTGTGGAAAAACCATATTGTTGAAGAGGCAACGTGGGTATCTGAAAATGCTATGAGGGATAAATACCCCCACTTATTTTGATAAGTAAATAAAATTGCGAGGAAGCAATTCCCAAAAGGGGGGAAGGATGTAACATCCCAGGTAAATAAAGAATAAATAATTTTCATATTTATTAATATTTACGAATTAAATATTAATTTTACTTTAAAGGGGTTACTATGTTCGATAGCGTACCCGATATGCAACAAAGTGTTTCATTGAAATCTTACGTTGCACAATAGTAATAAAATAATATTATTTTAAATGGTAGTTAACACATAGCCGTTGTATTGGCGGGAACAGATAGAAATAACTAAAATATGATTATATATGTTTTTAAATGTTTTAAATTTATCCAATAATGGATAAAGGCTTAAAATAAGAAAAGAATTCAATTTTAGGCACATATACTATAATTTTCACTAAAGGTCCACTTATCGCCTTTTAATGGAGAACCTTCATTAAATTTAGTTTTGGTCACACATATACATTCTATTGGACCACATAAAATTCTTCTTTAGAATCAGGACATCAAAATTTACTTTGTGTAAATTTTTGGTATCTTTCTGATAAAGTTCATTTTTAATGAATAGTTTAAAATGTTGTATTTTAATTCAATACCTATTTTTAATCTAATTTATTTATACGAATAGATTATCTTTTGAATTTGTTTTAAATTGAAATTATAAAAAAAAATTACCATTAAATCCAATAGTGATCGTTGAAATTAATTTCACTTTGAAATCAGACTTAAACTATGTCAATCTTTTGATACATATTGTTTCATAAAAACACGCTATTTGTCATGACGGTGGGAATTAATTATTAAATTAATTAAAGTGACTTATATGTTTTGAATTTTGTAAAATAGACTTCATTTTTGAATTCGTAATATCAAATATAGCTTAGGGTGAATTTTTTGTATTTTTCTGAAAAACTTCAATTTTTGATGAATAGAGAAACCACTAAATGATACTTATAAAAATGGATTTTTCGTTTAAATGAAATTTTACCACTTCTGTGTTTTGAATTTCAAAAATCCGAGATACATGGTTGTCATTAAGAAGTGAAATGTGGTTCAATGAGATTAAAATAATTTTTTGGTGAATAGTAACTTTTAAGTTCTTAATCGCGATTAGAGGTAATTAGTGTAGTTTAAGGTAAAAATAATGTTTTAATAAAATTAGATGAGCTTGACACATGTCCTAACCTCATTGGATGTGTCATGGACAACCGAAAAAATCCATCGGTAAACTCGGAGACCCCATGGAGCCACTTTGGTTGGGAAATGACATAAATAATGTTTTATTAAATGTTAAAGTAAAAATGACACAAACATGAGATGTTTTACTAAAACAATTTTTGCAGGGGGTTATACAAGTCATATTTTTTATTATAAATATTCATTAGAAGGATAAAGATATTTTCTACATCATAGTATTATTTGTATAATTTTTCTACTTTTAATAAATTAAATTATTTATGATATCATTATGATGCAGCGATTACCTCATTAATAAAGGATTTAAATAAAATGAAGTGATAATATAAAATCTATGACCTACACGTGTCCAAAACCTATTGGATGGGTGTATTTAGAACCCTTATCACCTTATCCTCGAATTATATCAATTTGGGACCTCTTAAATGCGAATATCATTTTCAAATAAAGTAACTTTTCTTTACTTTCCAAGAGTTCCCCTCCTCTCCTCTTATAAAAGGCCCCACATCTACCACCTTACCCACACTTCCAAAGCCTTTGGCTCGGCCAACCCCACCAAATTTTGTTTCTCCACATCCCTATCTTACTCTTAGAAGCCTCTATTTGGGTAGAAGTCTTCCCAAAGAAGCCTTTGAGCTCAAACCAAAGGAAGTTACCCGATTTTAAGGTAACGTCTTCACTTGTGTCCTTTTGTTTTATTTTGCTTCTCCAACCCCCTAAACTCTTTTTATTCATTTATTTTGTTACAAATACAGTATCTTACATATACTAGGATGTTTTTATAAGAATTATTCTAGCTACACTTACACACACCTACATCTAATGGTTAAATAACATACAGTTTCTGTGGATGACGAATTTCTGCCTCACGAAACGATGATTGTTCAAACACTCATATAACACCTTTAAAGGTGGACATTAATATTTCACTATATATATAGAATATGATATATATTATTTTTATGTTTTTCTCATGCTTCTTTATTTTTCATTTTAGGTATACCTTTATGGTTTCCATTTTGGGTAAACACGATAATTTCATTTTAGGAAGTGCGGACTACCGCCCCCTCAAAGTGATTTGATTCGTTAATTCCATATGTGGGACGTATAAAGGATGGATTTAAAGTTATTATATATGATGTTATAATGAAATTATAATATAACTCTATATCATTATTTTTTTCCTTTCCATTAATGTATGAGATAGAAATGAAAGTAGCGTTCATGCATACGTACGACTTACCGTCTCCATGAACGGTGCACTTCATTTCTTATCCACAAATGTAATGTAATATTATAAGTACCTGTATATAATGTATAAATTTGATTAATTATACATCTAAATGATGAATATAATTCTGGAATTAAAATATACATACCTCTCATTTAGTTCTAATTCCATGAAAGTAGCGTTCATGCGTACGTACGGCTTACTGTCTCAATGAACGGTGCATTTCATTTCTTACCTATAAATGATTATGTAATATTATAAATAAATTTATATGCTGGATATATATGATATATATGATATCCAAATCGGGAATTTCATTCTGGATATAAATAACCTTTGACCACACGAACAACATGTAATTGTAAGAAGTCCACTTTCGACTTAAGAAGAAAATATCGACAAAACAAACATTATTAACTATATAATGTTTATAACATGGAGATAAGTGATATAAAAGGAATAATGAACTTGAAAAAGGTTCTTAAGCAAATAGAAATTAACTCATGTCTATTATTAAGGACGTTAAAGAACGATCGAGTCAAGTCGGACCTGAGGTAAGGGACTTCGTCTCAATCTCCTTTCATTGAGGCATATTTCGTTTTATACACAACTTTCTTTTATACGATGTATAAACCCCTTTGACTTTTAATTTTATACAAAAGGAATCTTTTTCTAAAAATCATTTTACAAAAAGACATAAAGGAATGATTCTTTTATCGTACGCGGTGACAACGACCTTTTCGGCCGCCGCGAGTATTATTTGGTCTTTAGCTTCCTGAACAAGCCGTAATGTTTTTTTAAAATGAAATAAATACCATATACTCTTTTATATATTTTGGTATTGAAAATGATTTTTTTAATGGATTTGTTATGTCAATATATTTGAGTGATATATTGTGATTAATGTGTGGATATGTTTTCTTTCCATTATATTCGTTTTATGTCTTATGATTTTATAATGGTACTTGGACATTTAACGGGTGGTTACGTGATAAACCATATGACGGGTGGTGCTGTGAATACCAGGACGGGTGGTTACGTTATAACCTCTAATACATTGGGTATGAAAGACGGCCGTATGGCTATTCCATTAAGTATGTATGGAAGTTGGCTATATGGCTATTCCATTAAGTGATATGTGTGGAAGTCGACCGTATGGTTATTCCACTTAAGAATGTTTATGTCCCAAGTTACCTTTATATGTTATGTGATCTTTTTATGGGTTTTATGGTAATATTTTGGTTACAAAAGGTTAAGTAATGATCTATTATTCAGTGAAGAGTTTTTACTACTTCATAAAGGTGAAAAGTATTACTTTGACAAAGTATACATGGTTTACTTGATGTTTGAAAAAATAAAAGTTTTCATTCTTTGTGTATCCCTTATTGAGATTTTTATGCTCACCCCAAGTTTTTTTTAAATGTTTTTCACAGGACTTAATGTGGAATTGGGTCAAGGATGGGATCAAGGGAAAGTCATGATATCTAAAACATGGAACTAGACATGTTTCTTTTTAAGAGTTTTTATTTTATGGAAACTTAGTAGAAGTGTATACTTTGTAATCTTTTGAGATGTAATAGTAATGATATAATTCTGTAAAACTCAAATCCTGAAAATATCCTCAATGGGAATTATTCATTTAATTCAATATTAATTAAGGTTTAAGTTCGGGGCCTTATAGTTTTAATTTGGGGAGATTAAAAATTCAGTATTTATTTATTTTAATTTTTTTACTTTACATCACATTAAAATTATATTTTAAAATATATAACTGTCTTTTTCTTTAGTTTTTATGTTAATTATGGGAATCATTCTTTATTATTATTTTTTAGTAATATTTTTTACTATTACATTGAAATATTTCACCTTTACATGGGTATATATTATATTTATTTGAGTTTATATTAACTTTATATAGCTTATTGAATTTTATGGTTATCTTCTCATAGTGGATATAAATTTATATAACATTCTTTGAATTTGTAAAATTAATTTGGATTCTCAATTTTAATAATTATTTTAATATGATTTACTAAAAACTTAGAGGACTTGTTAAAATAGTTTTATTTATTTTTATAATACATAAATATGATGTTCATGAATATTCTAAAATATATCAATCACATATACAATATTAAATAGTCATGAAAAACTGAAATAGAAGGTGGTTTTGAAATGATACTAAATAAATTATATAAATAATCACACATAAAACAAGACAATGTATAATAATGTATAATCAAATAAATGATAGAATACATATATTCAATCAATGTTGATTTTATTTGGATCTCCCTCCCCCCATTTTGGGGAAGTTTTTTTGTGTATCACCTTTATCATGACATATTGTTCATCGTAGTCCCACTCTCCATTCATAAGGATAGTCTATGTCATTTCAAATGAGTTTAGTTTTTGTTATTCGATAGGAATTTGTGCAAGTATTATTAGGGACCTATTATGGGTTATAATCAATAAATGATAATGAATGAAAACTAGTAACCTTCATCCAAGATGATTTATAGAATTAAACTAGGAAATAAACTGATATAAATGATGGATATAGGGTTCCTAAGAGATGATCATTATTGCATGTGATTCCATGAAATTTTCTTAGTGATACAGAAAATTTTACAATTAATAGGGTTAAGAATAATTATTATCTCAAAATAACCCTAGAAATAAACCCCTATTTCATGTGAGTGGTTTGTGCCACATGTTTTTTCAAAGAGACTACCTACATAGACAATGATTCAAAATTGAAATTATGATGAATCATGTAATGTATAAAATAATCATTTTGAAATTATGACCATATTTATTCCAATGATCAATCATATGATAATTCTATTGGGGGAATTTGACAATTTACATACTATATTAATAGAGTATATCATGAAGTAAGACTGTGATCTAATGTTTTTGGACACTAATAATGAAATTTTCTAGGAACTCTACAATATTAGCAGGATATGGCCATATCTCCTGCCACTATCATATTCCAATAAACATGTTCACTTTGATTTCTACATTATATAATTATAAAATATTTATTATCCCTTTTGAACAGTACTATAAACTCATTAATGTCTACCAATTGTGGTTTCTATATTTAAATAAGAAGACATAAACACATTCAAAAGGATGAAAATAATTATTCAAGTAATAATTAGTTTAATTAATCATAAGAAACATTAAGATCTACTTTTTATTTCCTAATATTTCAAATGATAATGAATATTACTGGAAATAAGTCTAATGAAATATCAAACATAACCATTAGGTATTCTGTTTGAAAATTCATCGCTGTTAATGTTCTCTAAAATTCCTCGATGAGGATAAGGTATCATAAAAACTCTATGTATTAGAGTAAAATGAATGTGTATGTTGGGTAAAAACCAAAACGATAATTCTTATTTCCCCATATTAACAAAAGTAAATGTAATTTGGGGAGGGGATTGATTTCCATCCTATGAGTTAGGATTAAGTAATACATCATAGTACTTCCTATAAAAAATTCCATTAACCAAAATAATTTTTTGTAATAATGAATCATGGTGATACACGATCCAAATTCTCTCAATAAACTTTGAAACTTTACCTTTCTTTGTTCAAAGTGATAATCAATTGAAAAATACTCACTGGTTTCATAATGATAGATGACATGATTATTGAGAGACGGAAATCCAATTATTTGTGGAAAACATTATAAAATTTATCCTAATAAACCTACACATTAAGAAAATTAATCTTTCTTCCATAAAATATTTTTCATACTATATCATAAATAGGAAAACTATATAATTTTTCTAAGAGTATTAAAAGAGGAACATCATGAAACATTTATATTATCTCAATGATATCAATATATATAAACTCTAAATATGGTGTAGAGTAATCTTATGATAGGTTTGGGAACACACAAGTATGTGGTCCTTCAAAAATAATTAATTTCCAACATAAAAATATATCATATATGGCTTACATATTAAAATTAAATATAGGCCAGTATTGGATTCACAAAGTGAGGTATATTTTCTTTTTAAAAACATCAACAAAAATGATACATTTTTTTATTTATGGTATTTTCGAAGCCCACTTATAAATGTACTTTTAGTTTCATGATACTATCTAAAATATAAGGCATTACTAGTTCATCAATATTTTTTATGTACAATTTCTAGTAATTCCATACATTTTGTAATGTTACCCAATAAAACTCAAGTGCATGTGATTTCCCCCTACCAGGGGAATTATATGTGAGGATGGTTACAACTAATTTTTAAATGTATATATATCAACAAAACTGTAGATGGTTTATTGAACACATTTTCGTCTCATACATCATCTTTTCTGACATCAATATACACATCATCATCAGAGAAGTCCCCATTCACAAAATTATGAGAATTAATAAGGGGTATCTCTAAGAATTCAATCTTTATTATGATTATTATAATCATAATTAATTTTTTTAATAGAGTAATATGGAAATGAATTTATTGGATATATTATAAAGGAGAAAATTTAATAGATTTATCATAATAGTGTTCTGTAGTTTTAGGTAACACCACATCAATAACAAAAACAACAAAACATAATTACATTAAACCATTACTAAATTATTTCCTAAAAAACAATGACCCCTCCATTGGATACTCAAACATAGTGAAGATGATAATATATGTTCCATAGATAGTCAATGTATTGAATATATTGATAGGTGATTTAATTAATTATTAGATAATACTTTAGTTTTAAGATACTATTAATCTTCATACTACTTGATTCTAATGCCATACATTAATAAAGACTGCCCACTTTTTTAGGTGGATGATAGTAGTAAAATACATGATTATTTTTAATTAATTAATTATTGAAATATATGAAAAATTGAATGATTAATTGGAAAATAAATTTAGTATTCCATTATATATATTTGTACAACATCATCATTTTCTCAACAAATTATTTATTATTTATGATTAAAAAAAATTAATTAATCTATATACTTTTTTCTAGGTAATGGTTTATAATTAATTTATAAACCATCCAAATGCTATGGGGAAACTCGTTAGCCCTCATTTATCTTGGATTTCTAAAATTTTCATTATCATTTAATTCATAGAGCATAAATGCATCCTCAAACATAAACAAATCCAAAAAAGGCACTTTTTAATACAAAACATCTCACATGAATGTGATGGGCTCTAGGGTTATAGAATAAATCAAAATTTATAATGGACATGCATGAAATTACATTGATTGATATAGATATGACATGTAGTTTATCAAAAACGTATGAAAATTAATTATTGAAAAATAAATGATGAAATAAGAAAATTTTTATAACATATAATTTCAATCATGCATCGGTTTTTTAACTCTTAATAAATCATCAATCATTTATTATACGAATAATTTTTATTATAGTTATTATTTTCATCATACAGTAAACATATATATATATATATATATATTAAAATATAATTTATACATTGTCATATAATTATCTGATTAATGATAATTTTGAAAGATACAAATTATTTTTATTCAATTTAATAATAGTTATACATTATATAATTAATGGTTTTAATAATAAATAATAAACTATTTACCTTCAATTAATAATTATATATATATAATTCCTAATATATTAAAACCTTCAATAAAATTATATTAAAGAAATAATAAATATCTATATATATTTAAATGAAATTTTTTAAATCATAGTGACTCTATCTTGATAGTTTTTATTTGGATTGGTTTATTATTAATTTATAAACAACCAAAAATAAAAGGGGAACCCATATAACCTTTATAGTATCACATTTCACCGACCACCAATCCTCATTATATCATGGTATTCAAATAATGAATTGAGCCTCAAGATATCTTATAGAGTCTCAAATTATTATAATATTACTCATTAGAAGGATAGGGTTGTTTTTTTTTAATAAAACAAGGTGGATTTTGATATCTATATTTATCACAACAAAATTATAAATAAAATCAATTTAAAATTCATCGAATTTAAAAAATGATCCATTATATTCCTTTATTACCTACAAGAGAAAAGGTATTTTTACAATAAACTTTATGATATATTCGTCAAAATTTTATGTAATGTGCTATAATAAAAATATGGGGCTTAATTTCAATGAGTTGAGACATTAAATAAAGATAAAATGGTTGCATATGTAGTTTTATAATTTTTTTAAATTTCAATAATGTAAAAGGTTTAAATATATATTAATGTGATGAAGTTTATTTTTTAATGTCCCCAAAGTTTATCAAAAGTTTTCACATTATCACATTTTAATATTTAATAATATTAATCTAACATGAATTATTACATCATTCTCACACACAATTCTTGTGATAATGTTTTATGTTGTCTAATAAATTTAATTAGTTATTATATTAATTTATATCCATATTATTTTGTATATAAAATTCATAATACATAGGGTGATGTCAAAATGAGTCATAGTGGTCTTGCATTATCTACTAATATACTCCCTTCTATTTACCCAAAAAATCATTTCCCTTATCATAATTACAAAGGTATATATATACACACACAATCAAAAATAATTTATCCAATTATATGGTCTTATTTTATGAACACTACATGTCATAATCATTGAATTAACGAATGAAACCTTACTAAAAATAGGGTAAAAGGTTAAAATATTTATAAGTCTTCGTCTCAATGGGGATAAACTTGGAAATCATTTCATAGAGTTAAACCTACTCTGTAAAAATGATCATATATTCAACATATCCAATAAATGTTTTGGGTGGAAACCCATTCAATAAAGTACTTTAAATAATATGGTTTGTTCTCATATATTTTATTTAATCCTTATGATTTTGATCTTCTTCCGTGAAGGAAAATTAATTTAATTCCTAATGATTTTAAATAGGGGAATATACGTCATTATTGGAAAATAAGACTACTAGGCATTTTCCCAACAAAATTTTCATTCCATTATGATACATTTGAGAAATCCATGTCCTATAATGATGTTCATCAACAATATACCCTGAATTTTAATGATAAATCATGATATATATTTATGTTTCCTGACTGATGTAGCAATCAAAAAAATTTACTTTTCCATGACATTTTTTCTTCTTCTAGATGTTACACCTAACAATAACGTGAAATTTTTATATCAACACCATTGTAAAATTCTGAATTATATTATCCAATAACCTAAAAAATGAATATATCTTTTATAAGTAATCATGTGGTCCTTTTTTCATTGTAAATATCTCTAAAATATTTATTCATCTCCCCAATGATCAAATCCTTAATTTATTTTAAAAATTAGAAACATATCAACAAAAAACTAATAATTAGACTTGGAAATGATTGAGTATAAAAAAAATAACCAACCATATATGTGTAGAAAACCACATGTGTTAGTTTTTATTCCATATCATTTTAGATACGGCGATTGATAATAAATTTATCCCTATTCTTGATTAAAATAGGTGACACAAAACATTTTTATATCCTAAACCTCAATATAATTTACTTAATATATTTAATATATATAATATAAATAATCCGTGAGTTATATTATGGAATATTTCAACTCGTATCACATAATTAGCTTTTTCAATGTCTTTATATTAAAAAAATTTAGCGTGTTAATTTTTGCTCTAACATAATAATCCAAGATTATTCACAACAAAAAATATGTATTTTACATATAGAAGAAGGCACATAAATTTATTCCCACTAAACTTTTTGTATATAAATAGTTCCATAGATCATTACTTAAATCCAAAATATATAAGGTAATCATTTAATAATAAATTCTACTATCATGAATCTTGGTTAATTCAATATATTGACATCATAAATTTACATAGCATGCGTAACAATCCATTAATAGAAAACCCCACTGGTTAATTTATAAATACATACCCCACTAATATTACATTAAAAATCATATTCTAATATGTATTTTATAAAACTCTATAACATACTGAGATACCACTTCCAAAAAAAATTTGAAAAAAAAATCCTAGACACTATTAAGATTAGTTTCTTATTATCCATTCCTTCCCATTTTAGTGAATTGAAAAAAACAAGTTTTTAATTTTAAAGTTCATTGTTACTATGGGATTCACATTTGGTTTTAAATTCCCATTTACATATCATTATCTTTCATATATTAAAAAATTTCCCATGGCCATAAACTTTGTTTTTTTAATTTAATTAATATCAAATTTCATGAAATATAACCATTTGTTAGAATATTAACAATTAATCACTTCAGAATATAAAACTAGAATATTATCAAATAGAAAATAACTTTTTATTTCATATATATATACCAAATAATACTCATAAATAAATTAACTACTTTTTCATTAGGGTAATAAATACACTATTTCTTGTGATTCATCAAACATTCCTTAATTGGGAATTTTGGAAAAATCATGATTTTTCCAACATGATTATTTTTTGATGAAATAAATTGATGAACACCAACATGTGGAGTTGATATATAATAAAACTGAACCAGAAATTTAATGTCTATATTTTTTAGATTTTTTGGAACATCATTACCCCTTGAATTACCACTCTAAATAAGTAATGAATTTATAGTTTTACTATTTCCCATTCTATGGATAAGATTTTAAAATCATTACCATTTTTTGGATCACTAATTAAATATAGAAAGATAACTATTAAATGAAATTTCCTATCTTGTGGATTATATGATTTTATTTATACCTGATACCCCTAATCATATAGGTTTCTAATATTATGTTTCCTACCATAAAAGATCAAATGGAGTCTTTTGTATGTCATTAATAGTAACACTATTAATTAAATACTTGGAATTTTTTAAATCAAACATAAAAAATTATATGGTTAATGAAGAATAACACACTCTTATCCCTATATATTCACTAACCCTATCATATGACATAAAATTTCAAAGTCCATTTAATTACCTCTCGAAATCATTTATATAAAATTAGTAGTAATTTATTACTTGATATTCCTCATGTAATAAATATTCATATTCATGATATGAAAAATCATAAATAAATGAAATAAAATATTTTTTCATAATCAAATTAATTGGAAGCAATAGTCCCACACATATTTGTTTGTATGATATCATTGGGTTGAGTTCTTCCAGTTCCACATTTACTTATTTGATTTTATTTTTCGTTAAATAAAATAAAGACAAATATATACCTTAATAAAATCAAAATAATTATTTATTTATCTCTTAATTAATATCCCCAATATTTGTTTTGAAATATAAGATAAATATGTATTCTAAAAATATCAATTTACAAAACCACTTTTACAATAAAATTTAGGATGTATGTACATTATTATTTCATTATACAAATTTTAAAAATTTAGTTTATTTCAATTATCCTATAAATTCCTGATCTAATCAGGCATGTATTCTAATAAAACTAAAACCATTATTTACAAAATTATGCGTGTAATGAAAAATGATATTATTGATGTTTCCCCTTGAAATGTATTATGTGGAGTACCTTAAGATACATGAAATAACAGACTAATCCAAAATCTATTAAACATTATTAAAATTTAAATTATGAAAGAAAATATATTTAATCATTAAATTTGCTGGAATAGATCGTATTAAATAAATTATGAATTCCTATATTTATAATATATTTATAATTTTTTAATTTATTTTATCAAATTTATTTTTACATAGTATATAATTATTATCTTAATATAGGTTTTGGGTTTCTTCTTAAATAACTACTTCATAGTTGACTAGTAAGAAATTTTTTTATGAGAACAGTAATTTTTAAATACAATAATGAATTTAATTTTAAAAAAAATTAATATAAAAATTATATATTAAATATTAATTATATGTACTTTTATATTAGTATGTTTTATTTATAAAGTGAATGTTTATATTTTCTGAAAGACAGGTAATATTTCAGACTAATTTTTTACATGACTATAATAAAAAGTATAATTTACTAATTTCATAAATTAAATATATATATATATATAATATCCAAATTGGGTAATAAAAATCAATGTTAGCATAAAATAAAATTTTTATTTGTTTAGTCATATGGATTGTATTAATAAATTAGTGTTAACTATTAGGATAATGTTGAAACAATTATTTTAAATGACTATTTTATTACAATCATGTAATTTATATTTATTCCCTACAATTATAAAAAAAATTAAGAATATAATATTTTTCTTAAACCTATATATAATTATATTAACACTCATTCAATTGATAGTCAATAATAAATAATATTAAAGAACACATAATTGATAAAATTTATTTTTCATAAAAAACAATTTTATAAAGTATATATTATAATTAAAAAGAATTATTTTATAAATTTAAATTGAAAAAATGGATTTTAAATTCAGTTTCAATACATAATTTTATTAATAGTTTTTTCCCTATATATTTAATTAAAATTTAATCTAATTTGTAAAAAATGTTACAATGGTAAAAATCAAAATGAAAAATGTTAGAATTTATGGTAAAAAACATAGAACACGTTTGAAAGGACTTTGTAATATTTTAGATGAGTATTTATCAATAAAATTTCACCCTACCACTTATTATTATGAAATTTTTTAGTCATTGTCCATGGAATAGTTTATTGATATCCTAGAGGTGTAATGGATGTTTCCAAAAGTGATATTGCATTCACCTTAAAAGTGGTTAACATAACCTCCTCCATTTTCACCCTTCCAAATTTTATATAAATTTTAAAAATACAAAAAATAAACTCCAATATAATTAATTTTATTATACTTAAGACCTCGTTCTATGAAAGTTTCTTCATTCCTCCATTTCCATGGAATTCTCTAAGAGAAGACGAAGTCTCCCGCATATGTATTGACTTTATTGAAATTTTTTATCCTTATTCATTATGTTCAATGAAATTATTTGTATAACAATATATTGAAATAATTATATGTATTAATCATATATATAATTATATTAGTTAAATAACCATTATTTATTCCACTTCATCTACTTATAAAATGAATAGCGGCATAAGTGTGTTATGTGGAATACTACCTCCACAAATCAATGTATTCTATTTTTAATCACTTCCATTCATGGATGATTGAAAGGATGTAATAGAGGTATAAATATTATATATATAATATAAATATAACACTAAAAATAGAAAAATTATCACTTAAATTATATCCATCCAATTTTTTGAGAAATTCAAAACAATAAAATTATATATTGGTTAATTACCACTTCTACAATAAATAAGATTCATTTTTCATCTCCACCAATAATTATTGAAATTATAAATATAATTATTATATAAAATAAATTTTAAAAACGAATTTAATATTCTTGATATTATGATTCTATTTTTCAATTCTATCTACCATGGTCTATAGAAATAATGTTTTACAAAACAATTTGACCCAACAATTCTAAGTTACCAATGTTTGCATGAAAACTATATTATAAAAAATAACATATGATAGTTTATGGAAGATTGAATAATAATTAAAATTTGAATAACATTCTTAATTAGGAATTTAAATAATTTAAATTATCTATTCATAAGGAAATGAAAGTATGCATTATGAATTTGTAAACTTATGTAAGGGATGTGCCATATCACTTTCATGAAATTTTTATTATATGTTTTCTTTTCACCATTATAAGAAATATTTTTCTCATTTACCATATATATATATATATATTAGATATAAATAAATATCTAAATATATATTTCATTGTTATTTTTATACACGTTTATAGTTCCCTTTGAAATTCTAAATTTTATGTAAACCCGATTAAGGGAACATTCATATTTATTACCTCATGTCCAGCATATCCATAATTAGTATTGGTGTTACATGAATATAATATAAATACACTAATTATTTTATAGGCATTCTACTTATTTGTTTCTTGTTTTTAAGAAAAAATATGTCATTTCCATTGTTAAATGATACTTTAGTCATTTCACAAATGCATCACCGATTTATTTATTTTTAATCATTTATGTCGTGAATGATTATCATGAAATATATAATTTTGAAGAAAATGATCAATATATACGTTTAATACTAAAATATTAACAGAGAAATTATTTATTTCCTTCATTTATTATTAATATTGATTATTTATCCTTCACTTACTCCTTGAAATAAAATTTTGAAACCCATATCCTTCTCATGGGATTTAACATCCTTATAATTTATTTATGGTTTATTCTCCTTATTTGGATCAAATATTTATAATTTTAAATTATTTGATGGGTTATACAATAATAATATATCCCTATAATGAATTTTGTAAATATTCATGTCACCTGATATGTTCTTTATGGAAGTTGGGAGTCAACCTAATCTACAATTGGACTTTTTTCCACTCTATGATGATTATATTGGGAGTGACCCCAAACTTATTATTATAGTATGATGTTCAATATTGTTTCAATTTGTTAATGATATAATGAAGCCATTTCCTTATACCATTTCTTCTTGCTTATGGTCATTACCATTATTATTTTATGTTATGACTCTTGACTAGTTTTTTTCTTTTTTAATATTTTTATTCTCATACTATGTTTTCTAGGTCGACATTTTCCTTTTGTATTTTCCCAATACATCCAATGTTGTTTTAGAATTTATATGGTATTTATCATAAATATTTGATTTTTTAAATAAATTTTATTTTTCTATGTTTATTATATTATATTTAAATGTATAATATTTTAATGAAACATCATCTCTTAATCAAAATGGTGTGCCTGTTAGAAATGTTTTTTGTGAATTAATAAATAATAGGTGGTTAAGAGATGGGACACCAAAGATGGTATCAAATGATGGTCTATATTTTTATGGATATTAGGTTGAATAAACCATACATAAATCCCTCTGGACATTTCTAAAAGATAATATTGTGTATTATAGAGTACCTTATAAATTTTTTAATGAAGTGAATGCTAGAGTTTCCTTCCAAATAAATATTTATTTAAATATTTTAATGTGAATGTGTGAACTATCATAGTTATACAAAGGGGTAATAAACTTGATGTGGGCATGTTGGGTATTAAAACAAACCAAACATATTGGTCAATAAGGAGGTATAAATTCACATTCATCTTGAAACTCCTAGGGGTTATTCTTTGATTAATTTAAATTCTCATTACAAGAACATTATAAATGATCTAAAAATATTTTTTTGGAAAATACTTAGATTACATAACATAATATAAATGTTCACATTAATAACATAGATGTATATTCAATTATCCATAGGTTTGTATTTGAAAAATAATATATATGATAATATTTCAATGATTATGGTTTAGAATTTATACACATATTTGTAAAAGTATTGTAATAACTTACAAATTATTCTATTAGAAAACTTATGAGAATTTGGGGAATCATATTAACACAATATTAAATGGGATATGTGGTGAATTATGTAATTAATAGCCAATAGTTATGGGATTATAATACAAGAACCTCTTATCTATACTAGAAAAAATGGATCATGTTATCAATATAAACATGAATCATATAAAATTCCCTATAAGGTAGAAATTTGTAGATGAGAACACTAGAAAACTGAGACTGCTAATTTTAGTTCATATTATTATTCCCTAATATCATAATAATAGGTTAAATAAATTTTGAAAATATTTTATTTTCATTAAATATCATATAAATAGTTGTTTGTATTGACTATTTAACACCGTAAGGTAGAATCTTATTTATGGTGGTCACTAATCTAGAATAAAAATCCATTCTAGGAAATATTTTCTATGATGTAGGATGAATTAAATATTTTTTTATCAATAAATAATTACCATTAACTCTCTATCTTAAAATAGAGAGGGAGTTCCTTGCACTAAATAAAAATGAAGACAAATCAATCGAATATTAGTAGTATAAATCTATAAGGACATCACTATAGACCTATCATTTTATAATTGACATTAAATGTAATGATTTTAAATTATTTAGTTGGAAAAATATTAGTGTATTAAGTGATATTTCAATAAAATACATAGAAAAAATGGAATATTTTTTCAATTGTTTCCTCAAAGTTGAGGTAGAATTGAATGATTCGTTGTGGTATCCTGGAATCGAAAATAAGATTTGAATAATATAGTTAAACCCTAGAGGATCACAAGATTAAACTCATAATGATATGAAAATCCAAATTCTTATATGTCAATAATGTGAAAGGAATTAACCTATAAATTATCTGAAGGGGGCCTAAAAATTATTCAACTGTAGAAATAATTGTCATTAATCAAGCACTTCTATAAGTTAGATGAATAACCCCACCATTGTGATCTATGAATAAATTTCCATACAAATCATTATAATATTGTATAATGTTTCAACTAGAATTACTATATATGCTATGAAAAACAATTCACTAATCCAATTCACTAATCCATATGTTATTAATGATAAACTATTAAATCAACCCCCAATTCAATGGAAGAATGTGTAGGATTATGCTATAAATTCTACAACGGTTGATCAAGGAAATGATTTGGTGATGGCTATAATATTTATTGATTCAAGTATAGTGATCACATAATTTGGTTATTTTTCTATACAATATTTCGTATCATTAATGTTTAATAGAACTATTCAAACACCACTGCAAAACATAGTGGTTATGTTAATAGTGAAAAATAATAATTGACAATGTTTTTTCAACTCAATTAGATAAATATTCCCATTTTTATATCATTAGGATGAATATCTCACAAATCCTTATAATAATCCCTAGAGATTTATTTTATGATATTCCATGCATGGACTGGTTGACAAAATATTGACTCCACATTAACTAATGGGATATGGAAATCAAATTCAATATCCCAAATTACCCTCTAATTATATAAAAAATTATTAGACAGGATGAATATAATTTATAATTATCATAATAAGAATGTACTTAATTTCTATATGAGAATGAAGATATCAGTCAATAGATTGAATCAAAGATGACAATTAGTTTTGATGTAATTCATATTGCAATGGATTATACAGATGTGTTAACCATATAATGTTCTGGTATTCCTCCTGATCAAGTAGGTTGAGTTCTCAATTGAACATTTACCTATAACATTTCACATATCGAATAATCTATATTAAATGTCCCCCATTCAACTGGATGAGTTAATGAACAAATAGAAATATCATTTTGACACACATTTTATATGCATTATTTCCCCACTATAGGGTGTACTGTACCTATTTTTAAATTTGAAAAATTGTTCTATGTATCACTGTATCAATTTTCATGAACTAAATAAGATAAAAATAAACAACACGAATATTATTCCATGTATTTACAATTTATTTTATCAATTAAATGAACTTTAATACTTCTATATAGTGTTCTATTAGATATAGTATCATCATTTAATGGAGAATAAGGAGGATTATCCAAAAATTAGGGAAGGTTTTTTGATTTAAAGAGATTAATAAAAAATAGTATTCGGTTGTATAGTCTTGTAAAATGATAACATTATAGACTATTCCTCAAGATAATTTAAGGCAAATGAATAGAATTACCCAACACATGATCTTGTGTTCTCAACAGTACACATCACATTGGAAATATGGATTCATTCTATCTAGTAAAGGATATTTGACATATATATGTACCACAAGAGCCTAGAATTTAAACATACACAAGAAGATATCATCATTATCTAATGAATATGGATATATCTATCCAAAGGTTTATGATTTATCAACCAATAGCCATTTAGGGATTGGAAATAAAGCTGCAAATTCACTAAGTAGAAAATATCCTATAACTTTATCTATAATGTGGATTTGGAAGGATATGATCTTCCAAATTTTAAAATGGTTGGTCATGGGAATCTTGAGGAAGGAAAATCATTCTAAATTTCTGAAATTATTTATGATCTATATCAACTAGAGAATATTAAGAAATAAAATGGTTATAATTTGGCGACATAAAAGAAGGTTGATGTTGTGAGAAAGGGAATATCCACAAAGTTCAAGGTTGATGAGGATTTGTACAATTTTTTAAATGAACTTTCCATCATCAAAATCCATTTATAAACAAGGAGCTACCTAATGATTCTTTTGTGTTTATATTTTCCTTCCAAAAATGAAATAAAAAATGTATAGAGATCTTAGATAACCCTATTTGTGGGATAATATAATGATGGAGAATAAGGAATATACTTCATGTTTCCAGGTGCGTTATCAAGTAAAGAATGAGAGGAAAAAATCTAAAGAGATGAAGAAACCACATCTTATAACAATATGGTCATGGAAAAAATCAAAATGAATATTTTCAGTAGAATCCTAATGTCAAAAAATGGAACAACGTTATATGGGTTATGGTGGACCATATGACAAAGACAAATCACTTCTTTTAAATTATAGAGTACTTCTCACTCAACCACATTTCAATGATATGCATTAAAGAAGTGGTGATGATTTATGTAACCCTATCATCGATGGTATCTAATCAATATTTGAGGTCAACCTCGAAATTATTGATGAGTCATCTACATTTTATCTATATATAATTAATCACAAGAATGGATCATCATTCCTAAATTAATGTTCAATAAGAAATTAATTTATTGAAACATTAGGATATGTTGGGATCTAACACTATGGACATAATTGGAGGTTGGGACCAAAAAATTCTTCTAGTAAAGTTCTCTTATAGTGACAATTTTAACATAAACACACAAATGTGACCATATAAATCTATATATACAAATATATTTAGAAGAAATGTTTTGTTGGACTAATTAAGTAACCATAATTTTCTTCGATCATGTATTTTTGAAGAAATGTTAAATAAAATTTAATACCATTAAATTGAACAAAAAATTATCTTAGATACAATAGAAGAGTTATATTGATAACCATTAATGGGACACGTATTTTTAGGGTAGTGATAAGGTGATTATTTTCATATAGTAATGGAACAATTTAATGAGATTTAAGAAGTATGGGATTCTATGGATGAGATATTTTACTACAATTATGATTATTGATAGCGTTAGAGATGTTTCATAACAATAGGTAATCCAACAAAACATTTCCAAAGTGCATGATTTCTTCGACTAATCACTAATGAGGAATTATATACCAGATCCCTCACATTTGGTGAATTCAGAGGTTATATATTTAGAGAATGATATCTCTTACCTGTAGTACCATGTGAAGATCTTGGACTATAAATAATTTTTTACCCAAGAATACAAATCACCATGTTAATGTACAATGATGAAACCATATGTTTGAAGAGTTATTGAAGGAACCTAACGAGACCATCAAGGAAAAGTACTCTCATTTATTTTCATATTATTGTGTGTAATAAAATATCAAATGTGAAATATCATATGGTGGAATAACGTGATTATATAATATGTTAATGATTATATCCCCAAAAATTTATTATATTTGGTTTTTTATGTTAAATATAATAATTTAAAAAAAAAATTCTATGAAAAATTAATAAAATTATGATTTTCAAGATAATCATTTTAGATGATAAACTAACTGTTATATATATTGTTAATTATATTTTTGAATTCATAGTTTTTTTATAAATTTAAAATATAAATTTTACAAAATTAACTTCATTTTTAGATTTAGTATATCAAAATTATGGTAATATGTTTTTTTATTTTTGTAAAATAATAAATCTATAGGTGAATAATAAAGATATAAATTATGATAAAATAGTAAAAATTCATTATAATGTAATGTAATATATGTTAAAAAAATTATATGTAAAAAATATATATTTATTAAGTAATATAAATAATTCAAATTGCAATGTTGAATTTTTTAATTGGAATCTTTACATCATCAAAATGCATGTAATATTTAAAACTAAAAAATTGTTGTTTCATGCATATAATAAAAATTAGCATTATCACATTTTGAAACTAAAAAAATATTTCCAATTTTATTTTAACATGTTAATATTATATAAAAATGTAAATTTCATTTCATATTAATAATTATAATATCAGTAATATCAGTGTTAATGACACAATAATGGTAAAAGATTTCTAAAATATTTGTTTTATTAATATTATGATGTTTTAATTGAATCAATAAAATTGATATAATTTAAATTATAAACCTAATAATATTTTTCAACCTATATATAACTATATTGACTCTAAATAAATTAATAAAACTAATAAATAATATTAGGGAACACATGACGATTGAAATTAATTTTTCTAAATATTTTTTTATAGAATTATATTTTAAATTTAAAAGATGATTTTATCATATTAAACAAGTTTATTCAGATTAAATGGAGATTGATGTTTTACTTAAAACTAAAAATTTAAGATATATGGGTTCCTTTAATTTGTAAATAAAATCAAAACCACTTTGTTAAAAACTAGTTCCCAAGGTAAAAACACAATGTAAAATATAACATCCTTATTAAAAACACGAGACATGATTTTAAGGTAATTTTTGTGAATTTATTGACCCAATATCGATGATAAATCCATCATTACATGATTTTTAATTCATTTACCATTGAATATTGTCTTAATATCTTGAATGTGTAAAGGATGTTCTAAAAATGTATATATATTTTTTCTTATTAAAGGGGATCATGTAAAATCATTATTTGTTAAACATATCATTTAAATTGAACATGAAAATATAAATAAAACACCACATCGATAATTAATGTACTCATAATTAATCCCTTTATCTATAGATATTATCATAGGCATTCACATCAAAGGAAATCCCTATGAGAAGTTTAGTCTGCAACACAACTCTTACCTTATTCGTAACATTTTTTACAAAATAATTCACTTCTAAATACCATTTAATGATTAAAATAAAATGAAATAATTATCATTATTTTTAACAACCAAGATCTGGGTGCTGCCCAAAAGTGCCACAATCCCATATGGTCAGATAGCCTTGACAACATTTCCCCCAAATTATAGGGTCTTATGACTAGAACTGAGGGACAAGGTGTGATAATGGGTAAACTATGATCTCATTAGAGGAGTATACATTGTGCAAAACAAATTCTAAACCATAGTGGAAGAAATAATACCATAAAACAGAAGTAAATAGTGGAAGACTGAGAGTAATAAAATAACTAGAGCATATATATAAATTTATCTTGTCACATGTGTCTAGGAATGTATCCAATAAAGTCACATTATTAAAAATAAAATACATAATGTGAAGTTCAGAAATAGTAAAATCCAATAGAATTACAAGCCTCATATTGGTCACATGCTCTCAAGCTTCAATAGCAATGAAGTACCTGATGAAGAATAATGATTTCCCTTATCTATACATGCAATCATATAATCTTCTTGGGTCCAAACACGACTGAAAGAGGGTGTGAGATGAATCCTAGTAGTAAAAAAACAAAATATCTAGACCTAAATGTTAGTGAATATATATATATATATATATAATAGGTGATATGCTAAAATAAGGAAATAAACTAGGAATTACTTAAAAGTAAAAAATCATACATGTTTAAATTACATTAATTTGCATTATTATTCTGGTATTGGTTCATGTAATCTCAAGATCTATCCAAATCTATTTATCCACCTATGTAATAGTAACAAAATAAATGTATCCGAAGACTGTATAAATAACAAAGTAAGACAGAGTCCATGCATGTTCATTGTCTTGGTAGACCCGTTACAATCATTTAATTATTCATAAATAATACTCGGGGAAAGAACTCATCGTCTAACCCATTTGGCTTAATATTTCACCAATTAATTAGATATAGACCCTCTGGGATTCTCTCGTGGTCTATCCCCTTTTTTCTAACATATAATCAATCAAATAAATAACGACCCTCTATGATGCTCTCACGGTCTATCCCCTATGGTCTAACATAGCACAAATTATTTTCAAATGACCACCTGGGAATCTATCACAATCAATGACCTTGGGTCATCATGGCTTCAATAAATTTAAAAAACCTATTGGGTGGGTCTCATGGTCAATACCTCTGGTTCAAGTATCTACACTGAGGCTCTTGTGGTAATTTGTAAAAAGAGTGCTCATATAATATCAAAGCATCTCATGTAATTTGAAACCACTAAATTGCTAATCATTCCCAATAATATATCTGGAACTTCATATAATCAATAAAATACCATCCTAATCAACTAATTCATGGATAAAAAAGCAATCCTAATAGGCATCCTAGGACAAATGGCCATAAAAAATCAAGCAAGGGAAACACACTCATGGGGTGTCCCATGACATGGTATCTAATCTTACACATAAGTAACATCCCTTTATTTATCAATAAAACCATAAATGGTAATAAAAATGGTCTAATTACAAAACTCATAATACAAAAAATTTGGGTATGTGGCACTAAAGCTTAAATTATCCAAAGATGAACAAAAAAAAGGCATGAACCACATACCATCATATCATATGATCGATAAAATTGAACATCAGCCCCTGAATCTGCATAGATTGATGTAGATCTAAAAAATAATGATAAAAATCCATACCATTAATTACAAAAGAGATATAAATAATTATGAAGTAAGGATATAGGGGTTTTGGACACCTCATTGTTGGGATTCAAAAACACCTTAAAACGTTTCAATTGGAGCATGGATGGAGAATCAGGAGGCGTTTGAAGATAATATGTTGTTCCATCACTCTCCTGTATAAATCACATGAAGAAGATGACACATCTGAACATAAGACATATCCCTGCTCTGATATAGAAAAAAAAAATAAATATACACGACATATTCATTAAACGTACACGCCGTGTAGTAGCCTTAATCGGCCTCCAAATTAAGTGGTCCACCAGGTCACTACACAACCATGTAGTGGGCCATTACACGGCCGGTATGCGGATATTTGTTGCAACTGTGTACATGAAGTATACAAAGAAAAACAAATTTTTTTCATTTTTCCTAAAAAACAACCCAGAATCAATATCCATACCTGATATGATGACCCGAGATCTTACAAATATCCCCTTAATGAATTTTATCCATGAATTTCCATTCCAAGGGTGATGAAGAATAAGTTTTAAACAACTCTAGAAACTATGATCATATGTTGACCTCCCTCTCCCAAGTCTGGTCCTGCACATAGTTGTGCTACCACATCACCCTTACTAGAGGAACATACCATCCACATAGAACCATCATGTTGCATTTCAAAATCTGAATAGGGTGCTCCATGAAGGATTTATCCACCTTTAACTCGGCCTCTTCAGGATGAAAATAATTATATGGGTCTAAAAATTATCTTCATAGCTATGAAACGTGAAGGACTTCATGTATTGACCGATTCATCTGAGGAAAATACAACAGATAGTCACATAGACCGACTCTCTCCAAAACCTCAAAAGGACAATTGTATCTCTGTGAAAGCTTCACGTATCTCATAATCCTCTAGTGTCCTAACCTCAATGTGACACACAAGAGGACTTGATCTCCTACCTCAAACTCTATAGGTCATCTCCATCGACCAACATAAGATTTATTCCGTGATTGTGCAGTAGCCATCGTCTTCCAAATGAACTCCACCTAATAAGTGGTCTCCTGGACAAGATGAAGTCTTAGCATAACTTCCTCTCCTATCTCCATCCAACATAGGTGTGATCACCAAGGACTACCGTACATAGCCACATAAGGTTCCATATGAATATTTTCTTGAAAAGTATTATTATTGTAAAACTACACTAGGGGTATCTATCTCTCCCAAGGGCCCACGAAATCTAGGATGCATTCTTGGAGCATGTCCTCCAAAACCTAAATCGTGCTCTCACACTGGCCATCTCTCTGGGGATGGTAAGTTATACTCAGAAGTACATATATACCAACATCTCTCGGTAGTCCCTTATAGACATGATAAGTTAATCAGGAACCCCTATCAAAACTGATAGAGTGCAAAACCACATGTAAATTTAGAATATCTCGGATGTACAATTTTACAATATCATCTACATTAATGGTATCCTTTATTGGTAGTAAATTTGAAACCTTCTTGAGTCTCTCAAAAAAACCCCAAGAATATCATTTCCTCAAGGATACCCTATTAAACCCATCACAAAATCCTTCGTGACATCATTACACTTCCATTTGAGAAAGGATAACTATTATAATATTTTTACCAGTCATTAATTCTCCTCTTTCACCAAATGACAGGTGGAATATCTCATAAAAAAACTAGATACATCCATCTTCATACCTGGCCACACATACTGATGGTGAATATCTTGATACATCTTGGGGACACAAGAATAAACTACCCATGATGAGGAATGGAAATCTAATATCCACTACTCACGTATGTCTCTTGAACACATATGCATCCATGAAAATTCAAAACCTCACCGTCTACTACAGTTGACCCATGAGTAGGGTCCTCGACTCACCAACCATCGAGTAGGACTAGGCCTTTAGAATCTAATAGCTACCTCATTCAGACTAGATATAGTAGAGTATAATTAACATCTATTGGATAAAGAAACGACTGGCCCTATATTTCATGTAACTGAAAATGATTCTTAAAAAACAGATCCATAAGTTAACACTCACAACTGGCCTCCTGAAGTACCTATATTTGAGTTCTCATTCTTAACGCATCAGCCACTATATTACATTTCCCAGGTTTATATTCAATCTCAATGTCAAAATAATGAAGGTACCTAACCCACATTCACTATCTCCAATTCAGATCAAGATGAATAAAATTTTACATGAGGATTTTTTTGGTCAATGTACACCAGAAAATGGTCTCCCAGTATGTAATGTATCCAAAATTGTAAACCATTAACAACTATATCCAAATCGAGTTCGTGCACCGGTTAATTCCTCTCATGTGGACTCATATACTGAGAATCAAATGAAACGACTCCTTCCCCATACATAATCAAGACTACAATCCAGATACATTATGTGTCACAGTAAATGGTATAACACTTGCTCAGCTATGGAAAAAATCAGCATCGGTGCTGATGTCAACCTCCCTTTCAGCTCTTGAAGGACTGAATCAGAAGAATATATCCAGACATACTTTTCACCCATCTTAGTCTGTCCTTTCAGCCCCACTACAAAGTGTGAAAATACCAATATAAATCATCTGTAGTAACCATCCAACCACATAAAAATATGTACCGGAAAGAAATTATTTGGATTCTCCGAGGATACTACCACTCTCACTTTTTATTGGGTCTATTGATACTCCTGTCTCAAAGATACCGTGGCCTAATAAGCGAATCTGATACTTCCAAAATTGGCACTTTGTGAGAATAGAAAATAAATAATGCTCCCTCACTATACTCAATATGATATTAAGATGGATAGAATGGTCTTCTCGAGTGTGATAGTATACTAAGATATCATCAAACAACACTACCACAAAATAATCCAAGTAAAGATGGAACAGTTGGTTCATTAGTGCCATGAAAACTACCAGTTTATTCATGAGACCAAACGACATAACCAAATACTCGTATAGACCATACCTACTCTGAAAGGTTGTAAGAGGTATATCAAATAGTATAATGTGGAAGTAATGATAACCATATCTCAATTAAATCTTCGAGAACAACCAGGAACCTCAAAGCTAGTCAAAGATATCATCAATACTTAGTAAGGGATAAAGTTTATTAACCGTAAACTGAGTCATCTTCTGATAATCCACATAATGTCTGATGACAACATCTTTTGATAATCCACACAATGTCTGATGACATCATCTTCTTTATTCTTAAAAAGGAACGGAGAACCCAAAGGAGAAGTAAAAGGTTGGGTAAAACCATATGCCCACAACTCCCCTAACTTATTCTTGAGCTCCAATAACTCAGGTGTAGCTATCCTATATCGAATAATGGACACTGGTTCTTCTCATAGAACAAGCTCAATAGAGAAATCCATGTCTCACTCTAGAGGTCAAACTGAAAATTCGACTGTAAAGACACCTCTAAAACAACCCACTACGAAAGGAAATTACATTTTTGAAGTCCCTAGTTATCTAGATATAAACTAGAAATCTGGGATATGATTCTTCCCAACCCATGATTCTTGGGTCTAGATATTCTCCCACGGACAACCCATTATCCCTTGTGTAGAAAAGATCCTCCATCTAGTGATGTAAAACTCACCATGTGGCAATACCAATTGACAATGTCTGGAAAGGTGAAAACAAGTCCATTCCAATAATGAAGTCGAAGTCTATCATATCGATGACATAGAGGTCCAACATGAAATGACACCCACCAAACTCAAGAGGGAACTTCTTGCACAGACGTACACTAATCATCCTAATTCTCAATAGAGTGACTACCGGCTTAACATCCTCATAAGTAATGATACAGATCCCAAGGATCTCTGTAATATAAATAGATATTAAATTATGAGTAACTCCTATATCAAAAAAGTGTAGTAGATAAAATAAAGGAAAGTAGAATCATACCACTAACCGTAGAGGGTATGTGATACATCTTCTATAGGATCTGTTCCATCAAACAAGATTGACATGTACTGCGACCCTACATTGATAACCTGAGCTGATCTAACCTACTATCACGGAAAACCAACCATCTATCTACCATGGACATAACCACCCCCTCGGCCTTAATGGCCCGATAAACTCTAGTTCCCTAATGGATGAGAAACTTGTTTTCATGATCCTAAATGTGGATGAAAAATAGATCCCCACTCACTCGCAGCTGTTGAGATCATCCTATAAAAATACTGAAGATGCACCATATAGCAACAATATCATCACTTTATTAGGTCTCTCAGGAAATGCGGTTTCGTACGCCCAATCTTCCCTAACTTTTATCACACTACCTGGATACCTAAGGAAGAATTGTTGTTGACCTTCCAGCTATTTGTTGATGGAGTACCAGCCTTGGATGCTAAAGCGAACTGGCCCACAGCTCCAAATTCCCACAAATTCTGCTTGTTAATCAACACCTAGTTTAATATAGTATTTCCCAAAGATAACATGAAAACATTCGCCTATTCTTGGTTGTCGTACCTGAGACCACACTCAATTCTCTTGGCCGTTGAAAACTCATCACCTCCAAAAATAGGTGAAAAGCCCTGAAGCTTTGTAAAGGGAGTATATTAATCCATAACTTAAAGAGATCCCTACTTCAAATGCATGAACACCTAGGCTCAGTCGAACCTCAATGTCTCAGGGAAGAAGTAATAATAGATGGTCCTCTAAAACTCTTCCCAATCCATATTCCGGTGATGCACCACCTAAGAGATAACATCCCACCATCTCTTGGCATAGTCATGTTTCACATAAGTAGTGAGTGTCGCCCTCATCTCTGTAGGTGTCTCCAGATTCTCGAAGATATAAATCATTGCCTCCAACCATGAATCTACATCATATGGTCTTCCATCCCCTGAAAATGTGGGAGGATACAACTGGATCTCCCACGTCATCTTCTCCATAGTTGGGGTAGGATGAGGTGCTACCTAAAAAGTATGAATCATTCTAATAAATTCTTCATGAAATTCTTCCATATCATCTGCATTTGGTATAACAACTAGTTCCAAGATAGGCAAGATGAGAGGATCTACCGGTTGTCCTTGATCTACTATTTCTGGTGTTTGATCATCACCATGTATCTGGCATACAACCATAGGAAGTTTGGGTGTAATGAATCTTCATGGTCAAGATAAAAAAACACTACATCATTTCCAAGGACTGTAACATATATTTTCTAGAATGAAATAGAAGAAATAAATCATAAATGTTTTACAAAATAGTGTTACACGAGGCCTATAACTACTACACAACGTGTTCTTCTAATCTTAGAACATGGGAATTTACCTCTACCAAAATGATCAATTAACACCACATACAAACGGTGTGTTCCTCAAGAGGCACAACATGTACTTGAATATCTCCTCCAGCACAGGTACTTCTACATGTCTAGAACTACACAGTCCTGCTGGTGTAACACTACACGACAAGTTTACCGTAGACACGATGTGTACCACATAAGATCCATCCACCAGTTTCATTATTCACACAACCGGATATAAGGTCAATGAAGACAAAAAATATATGTTCCAGAAATGGAATGTACAACCAAATTTTCATCCCCCCTATCATTAGTCACACAACTAGATACATGGTCTCTAACTTCACAGTGTGTACTCCTAGTACACGGTGTGTTCTACCAAACATTTATCAACCCTATGTCTCTACTCACATAGTCAGTAACACGGTTAAAAAATACACGGAGTGTATATACATTACATAACATGTAGTTGAGAAAAGTTATTTCATCCAGAATAAAAGAACACATGGCTTGTGTTCTTAACATCAAACACCGGGTTGTATGGTTTTCCAAACCATAAGCCTTTAAAACTTCTCTATAACCCTGAAAACAATAAAAATATGATCAAGGTATGTAAAATTATGATCTGTGAGAGGCCATACTACTTGAAAATCAATTTTTTTTGTCCTTATTCATATCCTTTCTTAAAATAATTCAATTAATGTTAAACTTGATCCACAAAATTTCGATCCAAGAGGGCCCATAACACCTTCGGGACCAAATATTTTCATCCATACAAATGAAACATTAAATATACCAATACTATGTCAAAATATACTGTATTCTATCATGAAATTTGTTACATGAACACGCATATCTAGCACAACATCTATCAAAATAGCATAAAATCAATAATGCACCCTAAATGGCAGGGGAAAATGTAAGACATGTGATATCTAGAAAGTACCTATATGATTCATGATATGGGATACTCTCACCCCATTAGATTTCAACAGAAATAGAACCACAATGATATTATTAGTAATAGAACAAAAAAAGTGAATAAACAAATGGTGAAATAAAATCAACTCTAATAATTGAAAAACCATAAAATTGCAATATTTTAGGTAACATATATTTCCCCTATACCCAAGTTAGCTACACCCGGGAAGAAATTATTACAAACTACCTCTTTCTCACTATACCAGTCTATTAGATAAAAATATTAAGGAAAAACTGGAAAGAAAGTTCCTCTGATACCACTTTGTAATGTCTCGGATCCAGGTGTTGCCCAATGGTGCCATGAACATGGTTTTTCACATAACCACAAGAACATTTACCCAAATGCAAGAGACTTTTGAATAGCTTAAAGGGACAAGGTGTTATTATGGGGAAACTATCCCTTCATTTGAAGAGTATACACAATAGAAAAAAAAATTGTAAACAATAACATGAATATTAATACCATAAAATAGAAGTAAACAGCAGAATACTGATAGTAATAAATCAATTGGATAATATTTATAAAGGATGCATGTAACATGTGTATAGGAAAGATGCAAAGAAAGTAAAAAATTATGGAAATACAAAACACAAACCAATGTCTAGAAACTGTGAACTCCAACAGCATCGCAAACCTTAGCTAGGTCCCATGATATCCAACTCCAACAAAAATCTTATACCTGATAAACAAGGTCACTTTCCCTAATCTATACCTACAATCATATAATATTCATGTGTCTAAACATGATAAAAAGAGGGTGTGAGATAAATTTCAGTAGAAAACCACAAAAAGATTTGTGATTAACTTTTAGTGAATATATATTATAGGTAATATGCATAAATGAAACAATAAATTAGGAAGTACTCAAAAGTAAACAATCCTACATTTCCCATTTACATTCATTTAGAGTTATTATTCATCCTTACAATCATGTAATATTGGGATCTAGCTTAATATATATATCACCCTATATAATAGTTACAAAATAGATTTATCAGAATACAGTCTAAACAATCAAGTATGATCATGTCCAATCTTGCTATTGCGCTTGGAAGACACATCAAAATAATTTAATCATTCATAAACAACCCGCTTAGAATGATATCATAATATAACCTCTTTTGTTTAATATATCACCAATTAATTAGAAAACTACCCTCTGAGAATCTCTCACGGTGTATCCATGTTGGTCTAACACAACATCAATCGAATAAATAACAACTCTATGGGAAGCGCTCACAGACTATCCCCTTTAGTCTAATATAACACTAATCATTTACAAATGACCACATGGGAATCTCTCATAGTCAATACCCTTGGGTCATCATGGCATCAATAAATTATAAACCACCTCTTAGGTAGCTCTCACAGTCAATAATGTTGGGTCAATCATCTACACCAAGGATCTAATGGTCCAATGTAAAAATAGTGATCATATAATATAAAAGTACATCATGTAATATGAAACCACTACATGGATAATCACTCACAAGAATATCACATGCACTTCATATAATCAATAAAACACCATTCTAATCGTCCAAGTCATGTAGAACAGAGAAAACCGAACATGAATCCTAGTCCAAACGACCATAAATAATCAATTATGAGAAACACACCCATGTGGTGTCCTATAACAAGGTATATAACCTTACGCATAAGAAACAAACTTTTATCAATCAATTTAACCTTAAAAAGAAATAAAAATGGTTTAATTCCAAAATATGCAATATCAAAAACATGGTTATACAGTACATAGTCATATATAATCGAAAGATGAATAGTGAAAGGCACAAACCACTTACCTTGATAGCGTATGATAAATATACATGAACGTAGGCCCTTGAACCATCCTAGATCATTGTAGATCTTTAAAATAATGAAGAACTACCAACATTGAATAACACATGAGAGAGGAATAATTAGGAAAAAAGGCTCTTGGGGTTCTGAGAACCCATCGGTGGGATTCCAATGCACACAACAACGTCTCAATCAGAGCATAGACGAAGAATCCATAGGGGTCCAATGATCATCAGCTTTTCCATCACTCTCCTGTATGAACTATAGGAAGAAGAAGACACATACAGATGAAAGATGTGACCCCACTCGGATATATCATATAAAAAGAGAACTACACAACGTGTTCATTGAATATACATGCAATGTAGTAGCCTTAACTGGTCTCTGAATTATGTTGTCTACCATGTCACTACACATCCATGTACTCGATTATTACACAACCAGCACAAAGTTGTACGTGGTAACTGATTACACTGTGTGTGCTCATAAGTACACAATGATTATGTAGAAATACCCCATTTCATCATTTTTTCTAAATAACAACCCAAAATCAAGATACAATCCTAAAATGAAGATTTAGGTTATAAAATTATTAAACATATGTGATATTATATTGAATTAATAACCATTATTTACTCATATATATCCATTAATAAAAAAAATTCATCATTAGTGTGTTGTGTGGACTACACCATCCTCAATGCGACATCATCCATTTTTCATCACCACCATTCATGTCTAATAAAAAAGATGTATTGGATAAATTAATATTTTATATAAAATATAAATATGATTCTATAATTTAAAATTTATAATTTACCATCGTTTTCTCTCATTTGATGGCAAATGGTAAACATTAATCATTTGTACATGCCAATTATCACGTCTACGAGAAATATGTTTTATTTTCCATCAAAACCCATGAAGGTTATATTTAAAAATATTTTTAATATATACAATTTATTTCCATTAAAAACTAATATTATGGATATTATGAAATTATATTACAATTCACTCTACAAAGGTCAACATATATAATGTGTAACAAAAAATTAAGCATAAAACTGCATGTAACTGATGCTGAAAAGAAAACTATATTATAAAAAAATATCATATGATAGTTAAAAGGCATGGGAATTTTAAATATAGTATAATATGTTTTTAAGTAAATATTTAGTAATATTTTAAAAAAATCCGGAATTTGGCATGTTCACTGATCGAATCTTGATCTCGAGGCAAGGGATATTACTTACCATCTTGATTAGTTCCCCACTACATGTTATCTCTATTTTTTTCCATTTTATATATTATTATAGTAATTATACACTTATTTTTTGTATATATTTTAATTAAATATATACATATTCAAATATTTATTTCATTTTTGTGTTTATACATTATTTTACATCCCATTAAAAGTATCAATTTTATGTAAACCTTCTTAAGGAAAATTGTAATTTTCTTATCTCATGCAGAATATCTTCCCCTAAAATGTATTTATACCTTGAATAGACTCTAAAAAAGGATATATTTATTGTTATAATTATGATTTTTTGGAAACCAATAAGGTTCTTCCTTTATTAAATGATGTTTTATAAATTTTATAAAATCTACACCCAAGTCATACATTTTTATCAATCCTCCCCCATGACTGTTCCAAATAAATATCTAAATTTCAACTTATTAATAAAAAATATATTTTATTTTACAATATGAACATCCAAATGATTTATTTCCTTCTTCCCTTTTGAATCATTATAATATAGACTTTAGTTATTCATTAATATACACTTATGAAACTCTCTTTTTTATCATGGGATTAAACATCATTAGGATTTATGTACGGGTTTATCCTCGTGTGGCTCTAAAAAAAGGATTTTAGTTTATGTGAAGGGTAGTCCCCTAATTTTGTTTTATTCCAATACAATGGGTAATGAATTATATCTCATGATATGAGGTGTAAGGTATTAGAGAGTGAAAATAATCTACCATGGGACATTTTCCATTTTATTATGAATGATATGTGAGTGACTGTTGATTTATATCTATACAACATTTCATTATATTATGGACACATGTTTATAATCATATGATATAATTTTTAGTTCACATGAGTCCATGAATATGATAATATTATTTATGGTAACTTGTTATTTATATTAGATCTCATTTTATGATATATGAAATTTTTAACCTAATGCGGGTTTTTCCATCTCACCATTTTCCTTATGTATTTTCCATTTATATACTATGCTTCTCTATAAAATCATTGGGACTTGGGAAAACTATGTATATTTTTAAAAAGGTCAATTGTTTATTTTTAATAATATATCATTACTTATATAGTCCTCCAAACCCACTATACCCTCAAATCCACAGTGTTTATTTTATATAATGGTATGCTATGAATTATGAAAAAAATATCTTTTTCTCGATTTCATCTCCATAACATTAGTATCCAACAACCACATTTTTTGATAATTAACAAATTATTTGATATAATTGAAAATTAAATGTTATCACATAAATAAAAAATATATCAACCACCAAAGATCAAATATTAAGTGTAAAATACTTCCACTGGTACATCACTCTATACCCCATAAAAAATACTTTTAGTTGGTATTCTAATTTTCATATAAAGTAATCCTATTCATTTGAATCATATCATATCATTTTGGACAATCCTATTAGATATTTAAAACATTATCAATAAATAGATTTATAATTAATTTAATTCCTGTTGTCCAAGATAGAGGATATTGAGTAAAAGGTTATACATATAAAATTTATATTCATTTGGTTTTGGAAATCAAAAAATAATTCATAAATACTTGATTAAAAACATTTTATGTCCAAAATGGTATTAGAATTTATTTTCATAGAAAACATAATATTTTATGATACATATAATTCTCTCTATATTAATCATGAATATAACCTAACATTCTTAATTATGATTATTGTTATGATTATAGATATGATAAAAAAATCGATTCACTTTTATCATATAATATTTACAAATTTTTTTTATATCCTCATTCTGAAAAATTATTTATAAGTGGTGTGATTTTATAACTGATGAACATCAGATTCACACTAATTATTATTATTGTAATGAAATTATTATAGAGCTCTATTAGATTGACCATGGTTAAATTCAGAATAAAAAACACATTTCTATCATAATGATTCATATTTTACACTATGTTGGTGTAAAGTCAATATGATATCGAATATTATGTTCTTCCTGAATGAAATGACATATCTAATGCAAGGTGTCGAATTCCTTATAAAACATACATAGAAAAGATGATTTTTGGGAGAAAATATGACCATTGGGAAGCTAACTTATAAATACACAGTCATTTTAAGAGTTTGATGTATGTTACTATAGTGCTAATCAATTTATTTTTGAGATATCTGAGGATTACAATGAATGATCAAATTGTACATAGTCTTTTGTAAATGTTTTTAATGTTTTTTATTCTTAATGGATCTTTTTCAAATTTCCTCCTTATTAATGTACTTTTAACATATTTTTGTTTCCAATATGGGATTATAACTAAAATATTTTGGGGGTAGAAAGACAGAGAATCTAATATTATAATTGAGGGATTCAAGGGAAGATAATATAGGGATTATCCATCAGATTGAGGGTTGTTCAAGATAATGAAGGTATAACAAAACTGCTCATTATATCAAGGCCTTTCCTTCTATATAATGATAGACATTATTGTAAATATGAAACAAGGGATACTATTATCCACACTTTGTTCCTAGCATTCTATTGAGGATAAATAGGACAATTTTTTTAAACTGCTATAATTCATTCATATGTATTTTTGATTTAATTAATCAATAATTATAATTATTTTTTTTTTCTTACTTGTAATCTCTTTATCAAAACATTTCGGAGTATGATAATAATTTAACTGTTAATCAGGTCATTTGTGAATCTGATATGTTTTACTTTAGGAATTGAATATCACATGACTATGATTATTTAAATATACTATAATAATTTTAATTTTTTTATGTTCTTATCAAATTCATTTTGATTATAATTTTTTTACTCTGATATATTGAAATCAATCATGATTACAATAATTATGTAATTGTACTAAGGGACAAGTCTGAATATGTTCGTTTTTAATGAAGGAGGTATGTCAATTCTTTTAGTTTAAACTATTTTAAACGAATGTTTGTATAACTAATTTTCACCCACACACTCTTATAATAGATTCATCAAGAACATATTCTTTGGATCATAAAAAATATTTAACTCATTTTGATATCCAACAACTGATATATGAGTTGGATTCCACTGCTCATATACTTGTGGAACATTATTTTTCTATTGAAGGTATGTTATGTTATGTAATAAATTTTCTGTTTATAAAATTATTCTATTTTAATGTGTTTGTGTAAAATAACAATATTAAATTAATATGAAAGGGTTTAATGTCTGATCAAAAGACATATCAATCTAAAAAGATATCTCATTTTTGATGAAGGTGACTGTGAATATTAGAGAGATATAATGAAGGTACCCCTTATGAATATAGGATTTGATATCTTTTTTATGCTCACTGGAGATTACTAAATTCATGATAAGGAAGTTACCCATTCACTCATGATGAACATAAGAATATTAGTCAAATTATAGATCATGTGACACTTTTTGAATATCAATTACTAGAAGAATATGTAGCCATACTTTATCATATTATATATTAGACAATATTTTGAAGAATATAGAAGTTACACAATTTTTTACATATAAGGTAATCAAAACCAATAGAGATATGCGCAGAGATGATTGTCATGCCTCTGATTTTATAACTGGGGAATCTGTCACTAAGATGAATCAGAATTTTATACAAATCATTTATAGTCTACATGATATTATTGAAAAATTATTAGACTATGGGATTCTTGTTTAGAAAGTAATTTATATCATTCCTAGAAAATGGTAATCAAAGAGGAAAGCTATTGATGAAACAAATTAAGGTAATAATATCACTATGTATAATATTATTGAATTGTCGATGCAATATTAATATATGAAAAAAGGGATATAGGAAAATAGAAAATGAGGAATGTTGGAGTTTCATTTCATGTAAATACTTTCCCTTCTATTTCAAAAATTTCTTGAAATAGTTGTGATATTTTCAAAAAATGAATAAAGTTTCTATAAAATCCAATTCTAGTACTTCTATGAAATCTAAAAATGAATTCACTAATATTTCTAAAAGGATGAAAAAAGTTGTTAGTATGATGGATTTTAAATACCTATATATGAAATTTAATAAATATTGGAATAATAAGAATGAGAAATATAATTTTTTAATGAAATAAAGGTGGATAATTCATCCTAATTTGTCCAATGATAAAAAACGTAGGAAAAATAAAAAATGAGAAATAAATTCCATGAGATTTTTAAATCAAATAGAAACAAAGTCCACAAAAATGATTATTATAGTGCATGAGGAATAGATTCTTCAAGTTTTACTTATGATAATGTAGGTTTGGGATAGAGTAACATAAGATATCTTTCCATAATTTTGAATGATAATATTTTCTTAATTTATAAGATACCCACCACCAAGAATCTTAAAAATATGTTATTTAATGGATATTTGATAGAAGATAATGATTAAATACCTTATTATCAATAATCCACCTTATGAGAAGATAATATTTTACATTCACATGATATAGACTCTAATTTTTCATTGACATTAAAAAATGAATATTACATTGTTTTCATGGAACATGATAAGGAAAATTCATGGATAATTGTTTTAAAATAAATGAATCACATATCTGTAAATATCATAACAAGTCTTATATAAAAAATTAAACTCTATATATATATTTATACAAAATGAATTTTGAAAATTATAGTTTACAAATTAGTTTTGATAAAATCATCTCTATAAATATTCTTAAAGTGTATAAGAATGTAGTTGTTAATAAAATTAATAAAATAGATTATTTGAATACAGTATTATCAAAAATTACTACTAGAAAATAGAACATTTATAATATTTATAAACAAATATTTTTTAATGGAACTAGTTCTGACATCTGATATACTGATAAAAAATTATTTTATATAGCACTATTTAGTTTCAAAAAATACACCCAGTTGAACTATGTGTAAAATTTTATGACATTATAAAAATAATTTTACTATTTTTAATGTTTAATCACAACGTTTTCACCACGCTTATTTTAAAGAACAAACTTGGATTCCTAAATTTTTGTTTTCCCCCACTACTAGACCCAAGAGGGTTTGGGCACACAATGTCTAATGTTATTTCATTCATGAAAACAAAGAAAGTAAAAAAAATTGAATATGTGGTATATGGATAGTGTTTGTTATCGACATATGATTGGAAATAATTATTTCATTGAAATTATTTTCTAGATGAATGGTGGAAGATTTTCCTCCATGTAAGAATCTCAATGATGGATTATTTGTATTGGAAACATAGTTCTTTTTGGTAATTATTTAATTTAAAATGATTTGTTTGTTAAATGTCTCAATAATAACCATACAATAATAATTCAATTATGCTATGAAGTATACCTTATTAATTTTAGAAATGAAAAAATTGTAGTACAAAATTCCAAGGATGAATTTATTAATTCTAAAAATCAGCATGGTGATATATTCAATATTAACTAAGAAGGCCATATGAGATAAGAAAAACCATTACATACGGAAATTAAATTTCAATATTGGTTGTGGAATAGACGGTTAGTACACTGTATCCTTAGAAACTTATGTGCGCTGGCATAAAAAAATTGTTTAGGATCTAGTGGAAAATTGGTTAAACTCTTCAAAAGTATGTGATCCATGTCAAAATTGTAAGAAACCTAATTATTCTTTACAATCAATTTTTAATTTATCAATTACTAATGATTTATAAGTAGGGAACATAGATATATTCTATCCTATAAAAACTGGGATTATTTGAGGAAAATTCAATATCTATGTCATGGTTGATGATTACACTAGATATGCTTGCTTTTATTTTCTCATAATAAAATCTATATCCTTTTGATAATTAAAAAAAATTCAATAATTATGAAAATGAGAAAAACCTTCCCCCATTACTTTTTATAGTAATCATGGGGGAGAATTTTTAAATTCATATTTTGAAATAATTTATAGTAAAAAAGTTATAAGGAATAAATTTCTGGTTCTCGGAACCACTCATCAAAATGGTTTTGTTGAAAGAATAAATCATATACTTAAAGAAATAGCAAGATCCGAGTTGAGTGAATACTAAATTGTTAAACATTCTTGGGTTGAGGTGGTTAATAGTACCTCATCCACTATAAATCGAGTACTTATTTGACCCTTTATTAATAAAACTATTTATGTGCTTTGGACTAGTAGAAAACTAAATATTTCTTACTTCATAATATTTTGATGCAAAGTATTCATCCTAGATACTAAAGATAAGGTACACAAATTTTCATCCAAATCCGATGAATTTATATTATTGTGTTCTTCCATGAATTCTAAGGCATATAGAGTTTCTAATGAAATTTATTATTCCATTTAAGAATTAGTACATGATATTTATTTTCCATAATAGAGCCATTTCTTTCATACAACCCCAACCTAAATCATAATTAAAAGGGTTTTAAAAAATAAATTTTAAAAATATGATATAAAAAATTGTTTTAAATAATGTAATCAAGGAAATGTTTTTGATGTATTTATATTTTCTAATATTCAATATTTTTTGATGAAAAATGTTTTCAAAACACAAGAACTCAGTTTCGTCTTATGAATCATCATAGTGATAATATCATTGGTAATTCTGATCAACCATTTATGACTATAATTTCCTTATGAAATGTTATAGACCATTTATTTACATTTCAAATTAAATCCAAATAATTCTGAATATGATTAAGTGTTTAGGACTACATTGCGTCTATACATGATGAACATAATAAATTCAAGAGGAACAATGTTACAACATTGCATGAAAGACCTAATTAAACTTCTATAATAAGAGTCAAATGAGTTTTTAAGAAATTGTGAGGAGATTGAAATTATAATTAGTCATCACGTAATTAATTTTACTAAGGATTATAAAAATAATTTGGAATAGAAAATAAAGAATCTTATGAACCGATAAAAGTATTACATTATATTAGTATTCTCTATTCTTCTGTAGTATTAATTAATTTAATAATTTTTCAAATGGATGTGATGTGTAATTTTATTAATGGATATGTTCATAAGGAATTTTATATTGAACAAATAAAGATTTAAAAAATATAAAATAACTAGAATATGTTTACAAACATACAAATTATTTTTATGCACATTAAAAATCCATTGGGACCTCGTATGATAGATTAATATAATTTCTATGAAAAAATTTTTAAGGGAGCTTCCAATCCAAATAAGTTTGTTAAATAAGTTAACAAAGCTTTCATGATTGTTCAATTATATTTTTATGGCATTATATTCTGATCAACTCAACGATATTTAAATTATTTTTTCATAGATGTCCTGAAATATGAGATTGGGATGAGTATGATTGGTGAGTTAACATATTTCCTTGGTATTAAAATATCACATAAACCAAAATAGCCATATGTAACTAATAATAAGTAAGTTAAAAATATTATTAATAATGTTTGGATGAGAAAATAACAAAAGTATTAGTTCTCCCATCAGTACCTCAAATACATTTGATCTTGTTAAGGCTGGGAAACTAGTGGATCAATTAATTTTTAGAGGTTCGATAAGATTTCTACTTTACTTAACCTGTAGTCATCATAATTCAATTCTTTAAATATTCGTATATTCATTATAAAAATAAAATCCATCATAATCCCACTATAAATAAGTAATATTAATTTTTCATTATCTAAATGGAACTATGGATTTTTTCATTTTTATAATTATAGAAATATTTCTGAATTAAAATGTTTTCTGAATTCTGATTTGGGGGGTTTTTTAATTTATATGAAAAGGACATATTGAACTTTTCATTTCATAGAAGATTAATTATTTTATTGTTCTTGTAAAAAACACTCAGTATCACTTTCCAGTAATGATGACAAATATGTAGCAGATGGATGTTGTTCTGATCTAGTATTGTGGTTGCAAGACACACTGACCGACTATGGAAAGAGTTTTATAAAAACGAAAATAATATGTGATAATTAAAGTTCCATTTCTTTAAGTATGAATCATTTAAATCCTTCCTGTAAAAAAGCATTGATATTATTCATGACATTCTTATGGATTACTCACACAAAGGAGATATCATTTTACAATTCATCGGAATGGATGATTAACCATCTAATATTATCACAAAACATATTCCATATGATAAATTTGTATACATTAAAGAGAATATTGTAATGTTCATTGTTATATGAAATTTAATATCTACATCTTGTTAAACTATCTCATTTCATTCATAAACTCTTCTTCATAGGGGGAATATATAAGTTTCTCATTTTTGAAATTATTTTTCCAAAATAAATTTGTTTTCATTAAATTTTTTGTAACGATTCTTTATAATCATTCCTTTATTAGATAAAAAATTAGAGTTAGTATTATCAAAATAACAACTATATTTCATAAATATGATATCTTTACTGAAAACGTGTTTTTCATAAGAATAATTTCGAATTCAAAAAATCATTTCATAATATGATTTTATTTTTGATATATCCTATTTTGTTCCAAAAAATATTTTTAATTCTCTTGTATTTTATAAAATATATAATAATATAGTGTGTATTCAAAAATATAAGAAGATCATTTCATTCATATTGATGAAATTATCTAACTTTGAATGCTATTCTTTTTTGTAATATAATTATTTCCACGATTTAATTATTAATGTTTTTCTATGATGGTGTTATTATTCTATTAATTTTTTTAAATAATTATTATTTTCCCAAAAAATTATATTCACTCTAAATATAATAAATATTTGTAATATAAATAGTTAAAAAAATATTTTAATCGTTCCTTAGATCATTTTCAACTATTAGATATGATAATGATTAATCTCATCTACTGGATTTGTTTTGGAATTTTAACTATCTCTTATGTTACCTATATAGAGGAGAATCTCGAGTCCTACATTGTAAATCCCAATCTCTATACCCTAATGTTGTGCCACCCTGAGATGTCTCCAGTCCCAATTTTTTTTATGTCTAAATATCCAGTTTCATCTATGAATATGATGTGAGTTAGTAAGTATTTATATTAGTGGTATATTTATCAAAAATGGATTTTATGATCTTTTAATTGGACTTATAAATTTTCATTGAGAAAGATTATAGATTTCTGTGGATGGGAATGAATACACGTATGACATCATGAAAATAATATAGATCAAATTTATCATGAACTTGTTTAAAATTTCAATACTTATGTTATGTTTTTCATAGAAGGTTGAAAAAAAATTATAAATTAATGATTAATTAAAATTTGTCTAAAATTTTAAAAATATTTATAAGCATGCATAAAATTCCATCGGATGTAGAAGGGGTTTTACTTCACACAATTTTCTAGATTGCATTGACTCTCTTAATAAGATGAATATAGTGGATTCATTGTTAGTGAAGTGCCCATATCAGTGTGAATCACTGAGAGGGGGAGGGGTGAATTAGTGATCCTTTAAAACTTTTTACTAATTGAATCATTATCAATTAAACCTCTATGGCTGGTTAAAGCCTCGATCCACTCTTCTTGTATCTCATAACCTTTCCCGAATGATGCAGTAATGAGAAGGCACTGGACACAAGGTTTTATAAGGTTCGGCACCAAAACCTATGTCCTTGCCATGTTTGTTATACACCCTAACATGGTTTCTCCATTATAATCTGTTAAAAGTACAATGGTCGATACAGAGTTCCACTGTATCTCTCCTGAGTCCCACAGGAGGGTCTTTATACTGCGTCCCACAGTGTTACCAGAGTCCCACTGGCCTGCTCCAGAATCCCACTGAAGACTTCTTCCACCCTGAGTCTCACATGGGGCTTCTCCTGGCTCCTCGAGTCACACGAGTAGCTCTTCTTCACTTTAAGCTTCTTCAAGTATCTTCAGTAGTCTGGGATAAAGGCTGCTGGCCTTGCTCTGTACCTCTGCTCACTTGTGATGAATAGGTCTTCTCGTCTTGCTCGGGCTTTATCACCTTCTTCTAAGGATGAGCCGGCCTCTCTCTTCAACTACTGAATACTCAGACTACTGATATCTTTAACTTCAGTCTGGTTCAGTCTCACATCAATTCATCTTCATGCACTGAATGCATGGAAACTCTGATTCTTCAAGATCTTCTGGTCTTGGACTTCTCAATTGCACACAACCTGATTTAGCTTTGTTCACGTGTGCACGTGCCTGCATTCATGCATGCACTCCCCTTCTTCTACTCTTGGTGTAATAAACCCACAAAGGGTGTAACACGTTTAGCACACACCTTCTTCTTGTCCTTCACACATTTTATTCCTTTTGCTTACACACTTTAATGTGTGTTTTACTTGGTGTGAGTGTCTACTTCTTCTAAGTGTATACAATTTTAGTTCACACGCTAGGTTCGGCCTTGTTGATTTTGTTTGCACCCACTTTGTTCACTTTGCAAACATAAGGTGCAAGCCTTGCCTTCCACTTCTTGCACACACTTAGCTATGGCCTCCCACTTTGTTTGTTAAGCAGACACACAACTTAAGTGTGGTCTTCACTTGGTGCACACACAACACCCGTAGGTTCTTCTTCTTCACTTGGTACTCAAAGGGTGAAAGGTCTCGGCCTTCCTCCACTATTCCACCCGAACACTAAAGAAGTCGCGTAAGGGGTGAGGCCAACTTCTCTTCTGTCGCACAAGCACTTGGGTGCACAAGGCAGCGCGCAAGTCCTCGTGTGTGCAAGGTGCAACACCCCACTGCCTTCTTCAAACGCACAAGCACAAGGTGCAAGTCGCGCAGGGTCTCGGTGAAAGGGCCAGCCGCAGGTCGCCCAAGCTACTCCTGCCACGCAAGTATGTGGGCAGAGAGAGCTCTTCCTGTCATGCAAGGGATGCGCGCAGGGTTCTCCTTCGGGACCTCGGGTGGCCACGATTTCTTCAGTCGTGCAAGTGTGCGCAGGGCTTCTTCTTCTCGAGGCACAAGGGTGCTCTCACGGGACTCTTGTTTCTCAAAGGATCAGTCAGCCTCCTCGAGGGCTCGGCCTCTCTTTATATAGGCAGACGAATTCCTTTGATCATCCGCGTGATAATTTTTTGATCTCCCGAATATTTCGGATCTTCAATATTTTTCTAAAATATTGATTTCTTCTCTGTTTCAACGCGGGTTCTTTTTCTTCGGCCTTCTTCACGTGCATGCGTCTCTGAATGCATGCATGGCTTCATCAGGAGTAATCCATGCAAAGCATCAACCTCATGGCCTCGGCAATTCGTTTGCCTCAGCTGAACTCCAAATTTCCCATACATCATGTGCAAGAATATTTTATTGCATGGATCTATTCGTTGCATCCATACGAACTCAATGGAGCCTTTACTTCGATCAATGGTGGCTGGGAGCTCGAAAACATCTCTCGGGTTGCTCCTGGTTCGACGGAGGCACGTGGGGAGGCTTCGGCCTGGCTTAAGGTTGAAGATGGACGAGGAGCCATTGGATCGACGATTTAAATGATCATCAACAACCAGGATTAGAACAGGCCGCGACAGATGAGATGTGCGGCGAAGATCGAACGCGCGATCAGATGAACGGCCTGGATTTGCTCCCGTGTAAAATTCTCTATCCCACATCGAAGCGGCCTACGAAATTTCCACGGCTTATCAACCTTGCGCTGCCCCAGACTCTCAATTGAACTTCCAACCTCCACGGTGCCACCCCGCACCGTGTTCTCGTGCGGGCGCACTCATACGCCCCCCTGCCACTCGGGCGCGCCACTGGCGCCCACTATGCACACACGGGCACGCTCCTCGCGCTCACGCTGCGCGGACTTTATCACCGCGTGGCCTCGGGGCTTATACATGGCCCCGACCTCTCTCGGGCTGGCCCCATGGGATCCCCTTGGGCGTGGTGACCTAGTCCCACATGTGCCTTGGGTTGAACCCTTATGGCTGGCCCTTGGTGGCATAATTTTTTCTTGAATATACACTAAGTATACAAAGTACTTTAAGTGTAAAATGTGAAATGCCACTTCTTCCTTCTCTATTCTTTTTCTTCATTAGAATTCATCCAATTCTTCCTCAACATGTATTCATTACTTAGGAGTATAATTCCCAAAGTCTCTTCATCAACCGAAGCTCCTGAATCAAATAAATTATCAATGTTCTTCATTGATCCAATCAGAGATCAAGTTGGATCAACTGCTAATTCACATGCACTAAGTGATAGTGCATGGACTTCATTGAACCACTTAAACCACTTAGAACTTGTGGATGTATCCCTTTTATCTCCTCATGCATTTTCAATACAATACACGACCTTCTAACATTGTTGTGACTTTGTATCATCAGGATACAAGTTCTATGAACTTAAATACCAGCTCAACAATCGTCAGATATAATGATGATGCTCCATCATCATCCATTATTCAAGTGGTGTAACTTAGTATCATCTTGATACAAGTATTGAAACATTAATATCAGTTCTACAATCGTCTGATATGCATAGAGAATGTTTCCAACACAACAACCTATGTCACTTAGTGAATCTCCTACGTGACATGCATCTTAGTACCATGGCCATTCTCCTTTCCTCACCAACACCATCACATCCTTTTTCATTCCTTGATATCCATTCATCTTATGAAAACATCATGCCTCATTGACAACAAATGAAACAAAGAGTACTTCAATCTCCCCCTTTGTATTTGTTGTCAATACACTTCTTCAGCACATATGAATGGGTCAATATGTGTGCCAATCTTTTCTCCCCCTTATTGGCAATAAAATGAAAAGATGTGGTGTGGTTCACTTTCAAAAATCTCTTCCTCCCTTAGAAAATCATTTTCTTCAAAATCACTAAGAGAGGGATGATGTCACATGTTCTCTTTAGCAAAGAACCTTTAGTAGATCAAGTCTAAGTCTACGTGGGCTAACCTGGTGTAGAAAACAAGAGTGATGTAACCAAGGAACTCAATGCTGTCCAAAATTCACTGTACATGTGAGATCATGCTTCAAGGGGTTTGAAATTTTTCAGATATATCAATGAATTGCTAAATCCTGCACATACTTCACAAAACTCATTAGAAAGTTCAGGTGCAAAGATAAAGCTCCCCCTTTCAACCATTTGTCTTCAATAAATACTCCCCCTTAATTGTCATGATGAATACAATTAAGAAACAAGGAATGAAATTATGATTGGAATACCTTCACTTTTCTCAAGATGGTATTAAATCTTAGAATAACATCTTCCCCAGATTGGCTCCCCCTCAAGGGGTGCACTCCATTCTGTCCAAACCACTCTCTAGATGAGAATGATCATCATCTTCAATTTCTTGAATTGTTAGCACATGTAAATACAAGTGGTTAGGGAATAAGATGGAACCTCCTTGGTTCATCAATGTGAACAACAAGGTTGAGGAGATTCTATCAACTGAGATGTCCCATTTTCACCATTCTTCACACTTGCACATTTGATCATCAATGATGTTTGTGCTGGTGTGGATCTCAATACATCTTCATGTGAAATCTTCTTCTTCCCTTTTTCCTTAGCAATTACCAGAACTTCATCTTCAGCTCTTTACAGTTCTCTGGCAAGTTGCAACTGATTAGGCCATATGACTAGTAAGTCATTTGGAAGAGTGGCCTCAGTTCTGGAAGTTCCACATGGTTCTTTTGATGCTTTCAAGCTACCTTTCTTAGGTAACTTGTTTTCAATCAATCCCTTCTACTTCTTCTGGATTGATTGTATTTTTGAGTCCAGTCTGCTTCTATTCAATTCCATGTCTTGTTCACAAAGATCCATGGTGTGTCCTTTCTTTCCACAGTAGAAGCATGTTTTCTTGGTGGTCCTTCTGGATGCATCACACTTCATGGATTTAGACTCCAAGGACTTCTTTTCCTTTTTCAAAACCTTCATGGGAGCATATTCAACTTTCTTCTTGCTTCCCAAGGATTCAATTTTAGCCAGGTTCAATGATCTTATCTTCTTTTTAGCTTTGTATATAGTTTGAGGTAGACATGTATCTTTTTGACCACTTTTGAAATCATCCCAGATGTTGTCAAGTAATCCAAATCTATTTGCAGTAAACAGATGTCTCTGGACATGTAGATGTTGCCAATTTTTCTCTGGCTTTCTCCCCCTTGGCATGGGCTTGCTTTGTGCTTTGACATTCAGTGGATTGTACCAAAAATCCTTTTCACAGTGCCCATACTTGTTACAACAGCAACACTGACCCACAAATCCTGACCTCTTGAGTCCTTATTGCTATTGGGCATTTCTCTTGAATTGCTGTGTTGTTTCAGGAGAGCTCTCTTTCTTCATCTTCTTCATCCATACTTGATCAGTGTTATTCTTACATCCTGCACTTTTTGTGGAAACACATTTAGAAACATGAGTACAAGATGGGATGGATGGTACCTTCTTCTTAGAAGTTGTTGACCTTTTATTAGAGGATGTCTTTATTTTAGAATCATCCTACTCAATGCATACTTGAGTAGAAACATTTCTCCTTTCAGCTGACTGGGAGGATTTAGCTTTGGGTGGTTGCAGATTTTTCAATATCACCTCCAGTTTAAATCATTTCATGTTGAGGGAGTTCTTCTCATCCTCAACCAATCTTAGCATACCTTCCCAATTCTGTTTCAGCTGTTCCACCTGGTCATCATGCACCTTATTTATTTCATTCAATGAGTTGTCAAGCTCCTTCACCATTTTGACTTTGTCTTCAATTTGACCATATCTGACAATCATTGAAACTTTGTGCCTCTTTTCCAGTGCATGGAAAACTTCTTTAACCATTATCTTAAAGAATTCTTTCTTAGAAAGGCTTCATTGCAATTCTTCAGTAGTGTCTTCATATCTTTCATTGCAAAGGGAAACCGTTTCATCCTTGGCATTCACCAACTTTATGAGAGTGTTGGTTATGCCAACCCTTTTTGCCAATTGGACTTCTAGAGAATTGGATTCATCTTCTAGCTGTAATTTTTCTTCTTGAAGATCAAGGACGCCTGTAGCTATACACACTGCCACTTGCTTGGGGACTGTCTTCTGAAGATATTTGATTACATTTAGAAGATCATTGTATCTTCCATCTTCATCACAGCTAGACCAAGCTTCATCAGAAGAATGATAAAAGGAATTGTCATTTGATGTGACTTTCACATTTCATTCAATAGAAGGAGTTTCTCTGATTGCAGAAACCTTCTTCCTCATCTTCTTTGCCTGTTTCTTCATTCTGTTTTTCAGAGTCTTGGCAGATATCTCCATTGGAGGCTGTTCTTTCATTTCTTCAAATCTACACTCCATATAGACTCCCTTGGATCTTTTAGAGGTATCCTCCCTCTGATACCAATTGAAGTGCCCAGATCAGTGTGAATCACTGAGAGGGGGAGGGGTGAATTAGTGATCCATTAAAACTTTTTACTAATTGATTATTTATCAATTAAACCTCTATGGCTGGTTAAATCCTCGATCCACTCTTCTTGTATCTCTCAACCTTTCCCGAATGATGCAGTAATGAAAAGGCACTAGACACAAGGATTTACAAGGTTCGGCACCAAAAACCTACATCCTTGCCATGTTGGTTATACACCCCAACATGGTTTCTCCATTATAACCTATTAAAATTACAATGGTCGATACAGAGTCCCACTGTATCTCTCCTAAGTCCCACAGGAGGGTCTTTATACTATATCCCACAGTGTCAACAGAGTCCCACTGGCTTGCTCCAGAATCCCACTGAAGACTTCTTCCACCCTGAGTCTCACAGGGGGCTTCTCCTGGCTCCTCGAGTAACACAAGTAGCTCTTATTCACTTTAAGATTCTTCAAGTACCTTCAGCAGCCTGGGATAAAGGATACTGGCCTTGCTCTGTACCTCTGCTCACTTGTGATGAAGAGGTATTCTCGTCTTCCTCGGGCTTTATCACCATCTTCTAAGGATAACCCGGCCTCTCTCTTCAACTACTGAATACTCAGACAACTGATATCTTTAACTTCAGTTTGGTCCAGTCTCACATCAATTCAACTTCATGCACTGAATGAATGGAAACTCTGATTCTTCAAGATCTTTTGGTCTTGGACTTCTCAATTGCACACAGCCTGCTTTAGCTTTGTTCACGTGTTCACGTGCATGCTTTCATGCATGCACTCCTCTTCTTCTACTCTTGGTGTAATAAACCCACAATGGGTGTAACACTTTTAGCACACACCTTCTTCTTGTCCTTCACACATTTTATTCCTTTTGTTTACACACTTGAATGTGTGTTTTACTTGGTGTGAGTGTCTACTTCTTCTAAGTGTATACACTTTTAGTTCACACACTAGGTTCGGCCTTGTTGATTTTGTTTGCACCCACTTTATTCACTTTGCAAACACAAGGTGCAAGCCTTGCCTTCCACTTCTTTCACACACTTAGCTACGGCCTCCCACATTGTTTGTTAAGCACACACACAACTTAAGTGTGGTCTTCACTTTGTGGACACACAACACCCGTAGGTTCTTCTTCTTCACTTGGAACTCAAAGGGTGCAAGGGCTCGGCCTTCCTCCACTATTCCACCCGAACACTAAAGAAGTTGCGCAAGGGGTGCGGCCAACTTCTCTTCTGTCGCGCAAGCACTTGGGTGCACAAGGCAGCGCGCAAGTCCTCGGGTGTGAAAGGTGCAACACCCCACTGCCTTCTTCAAATGCACAATCACAAGGTGCAAGGCGCACAAGGTCTCGGTGCAAGGTGCATCCGCGGGTCGCACAAGCTACTCTTACCGTGCAAGTATGCCGGCAGAGAGAGCTCTTCCTATCATGCAAGGGATGCGCGCAGGGTTCTCCTTCGGGACCTCGGGTGGCCCCGAGTTCTTCAGCCGCGCAAGTGTACACGGGTCTTCTTCTTCGCGAGGCACAAGGGTGCTCTCATGGGACTCTCGTTTCTTAAAGGATCAGCCAGCCTCCTCGAGGGCTCGACCTCTCTTTATATAGGCAGAGGAATTCCTTTGATCATCCGCGTGATAATTTTTTGATCTCCCAAAGATTTCGGATCTTCAAGATTTTTCTTAAATCTTGATTTCTTCTCTGTTTCAACACGGGTTCTTTTTCTTCGGCCTTCTTTATGTGCATGCATATTTGAACGCATGCATGGCTTCATCAGGATTAATCCATGCAAAGCATCAACCTCATGGCCTCAGCACTTCGTTTTCCTCGGCCGAACTCCAAATTTCCCATACATCCTGTGCATGCATATATTATTGTATGGATCTGTTCGTTGCATCCATACGAACTCAATGGAGCATTTACTTCGATCAACGGTGGCCGGGAGCTCGAAAACATCTCTCAGGTTGCTCCTGGGGTCGACGGAGGCACGCGGGGAGGCTTCGGCCTTGCTTGAGGTTGAAGATGGACGGGGAGTCATTGGATCGACGATTTAAATGATCATCAATGACCAGGTTTAGAACAGGCCGCGGCGGATGAGATGTGCGGCGCAGATCGAACGTGCGATCAGATGAACGGCATGTATTTGCTCACGTGTAAAATTCTGTATCCCACATCAAAGCGGCCCGTGAAATTTCCACGGCTTATCAACCTTGCGCTTCCCCAGCCGGCTCAATTGAACTTCCAACCTCCATGGTGCCGCCTCGGACCGTGTTCTCTTGTGAGAGCGCTCTTGCGCCCACCCCTGCAACTCGGGCGCACCATTGGCGCCCACTATTCACACACGGGTGCGCTCCTCGCGCTCACGCTACACGGGCTTTATCACCGCGAGGCCTCGGGGCTTATACACGGCCCCAGCCTCTCTCAGGCTGGCCCCATGGGATCCCCTTGGGCATGGTGACCTAGTCCCACATGTGCCTTGGGTTGAACCCTTAAGGTTGGCTCTTGGTGGCTTAATTTTTGCTTGAATATACACTAAGTATACAAATTACTTTATGTGTAAAATGCGAAATGACACTTCTTCCTTCTCTATTCTTCTTCTTCATTAGAATTCCTCCAATTATTCCTCAACATGTATTCATTACATAGGAATGGAATTCCAAAAGGTTCTTCATCAACCGAAGCTCCTGAATCAAATAAATCTTCAATGTTCTTCATTGATCCAATAAGAGATCAAGTTGGATCAACTTCTAGTTCACATGCACTAAGTGATAGTGCATGGACTTCATTAAACCACTTCAACCACTTAAAACTTGTGGATGGATCAATTTCATCTCTTCATGCATTTTCAATACAATACACGGCCTTCTAATATTTTTGTGACTTTGTATCATCAGGATACAAGTTCTATGAACTTAAAGATCAGCTCAACAATCGTCAGATATAATGATGATGCTCCATCATCATCCATTCTTCACGTGGTGTAACTTAGTATCATCTTGATACAATTATTGAAACATTAAGATCAGTTCTAAAATTGTCTGATATGCATAGAGAATGTTTCAACCACAACATCCTATGTCACTTAGTGAATCTCCTAAGTGACATGCATCTTAGTACCATGGCCATTCTCCTTTCCTCACCAACACCATCACATCCTTTTTCATTCCTTGACATCCATTCATCTTATGACAACATCATGCCTCATTGTACACAAATGCAACACAGTGCACTTCAGTTAGATAATGATGAAATTTTTTGGAAGGTGACTCATCCCACACTGAATAATCAGGTAGTTTCCATTTGGATGTAATGATTCCTCGTTCTGAGAAAAGAATAATATTATACAATAAATGTATTTGATATTTTTTCCTTAGTATTCCTTATGAATTGTAGAAAAATTTATCTTATCATATTGAATTTCATTTCCAGAAACAACATATGGATTAGATCTATTAAGACCGAACTAATAATATTTCTTTCTATTTGAAGTATATTAATGATGGAATGTGTGGAATTTTTTAACATTAAAATTAATTCACCATTAAAGAGGTAGAAAGTTATATTCACCAGTGATTATAAAATAAAGATTCAAAGATTCAATTTTTATGATGAAAAAAATGATTATTATTTACAATTATGGTTGAACTATTCTATAAGTCAAACTCTCTAATAAACACTATATAAGTGTTCAACATAATAAGAATAAATAAGACCAGGGTGATAATGGTATGATAAGAAAATTTGAGAGTTACCCACCAAATAAATAAAAAATAAAATCTTGTTTTCGATAATGTCATAGATGAATGGATTGGATATAATGATGGAAGGAATGAAGGTGATCATGTTATCAGAATCGACTCAGATGAACATTTTCTAAAAAATATTCATGTTATTGGATACTCTAGTAGAGGTAAAAAAAGTAGAGGTAGAAAAATAATCATAAAGAAGAGGTTTTTTGTGATAGATTTATGAATGGTGTGGAAATGGATTCAGGTAATGTTTCTCTGATTATTCCTCCATCGTAATATGATAAATAAAATGGAGATCTCATGGTCATATTTCATTAGACCAAAATTTTTAATACTAAAGTCCCTCTATCATAGAAAAGTTAATTTCAAAAGTAATTTATTTATCAGTTCCTCTTGAAATTTATGAAAACATCAAAATCAATACCATTTGGAAATTGTCATTTAATAATAGATAAACAGATCCATGTAGAGTTTGTTAAAAATGGAAGATTATTCTACTAGAATTAATAGGGTAGCAAAATAAAAAGATTTTATTCAAGAAGAAAGTGAACAAAAAGAAGTAAATATTGAAGAAGAAGCACCAAATAATGAAGATAGAGATCAAAATATAAATTAAATATTGAATCCAAGAATTTTTCTTCAAAATAGCCTTGGTTTAATAATAAGATCTTACTTCCATTTTAGATAAAGATGGTAAATCATACATTTATGAGAAATTAAAATCGTATTCAATGGATAATGCCAAATATTCATATCAGAAAGTCCACACTGATAAAAACACAAACACATCAGATAATGAATCCTATAATTATGATGAGTAAATCATTTAGGTTTCTGTTGGAAAAAAATTTAGATATATAATTTAAAAATTAGTCTCAATGAAATATGATACAGTTAAAGTAAAAATAGTGGAATCCAAAACTGGTCAACCTCAAATACTTTATATTGAAGTACCTCATTTAGTGAATAAAATTATAGTGAAAGGAATTAATTATATTTTTCCAGATTTAAAAAGAGTTGAATTAATGATTATATATATTCTATGACTATAATCCAAGGGGAAATTTAAATATGAAAATAAAATTCGAATAGTAGAATCAATCAATGTTATAACAGACATACTAATTCGGAATGAGGCTGATCTCATAGTTCTGTAACAATTTTCTCCAGATCATATTAAGGAATGGAATAAAGGTGTGAAATAGACTCACAATATTGATTCTTATGTCATGCTACATTAAGTGACTATTGAATATATAATGAATATTTTCAATGAATCCTTAGAGGACTATAGAAATCTATCTATTTATTTTACATATAAGGTAAAATTTGTGGATCAACTCCTAAATTTAACTATTAACCAAATTAAAGTGGTGATTGATTTAAATGGGATGATAAAAGTTGGACATTTATAGATATTATTAAAATAAAAAAAATTAAATCGTCAATTTGAAGAATCAGAAAAACATTTTGAAGAAACACTTCAGATTCAGAAAGAGATAAATTTTCCTCAAGATGAATTAATTAAAAAAATTCAAAAAAATATAAAACCATTCAAGAAGATAAATTCTATTATTTGGTATTTGGTAAATAAATTTTAAAATCAATTCATCTATTAAACATTTCATGTAATTATATTTTGACAATACGTCAATAAATGTATGATTTTCCCCCCATTACGATTTGTTTTAATGTTTCTAATTTCGATTTGTAGAATATGTATTAATTTTTTTTGTATTATTATAGATTTCATTATATTGTTTCATATTATTTTTATTCTAAACATATTCAGAAAACTCTATGGAATATACCCTTATTTTCTTAATTCAAAAATTTGGTTAAATTATTCAAATGGGGAGAAAATATTTTAAGAAGGGGTAATTATATATATTAGGGATAAATTATTTCATAAAAAGAGAAAGATATTGTCTAGAAGAGAAATAATGATTAGTAGGGATTTTATTCAAAGGGAGAGTAAGTTGTATTTATCATCGTATTATGATGAGTAATAAACTGAGGAGTTATGGATTAATGTTTAATTGTAAATATGAAGCACTGAAATGAGAATGTACTGTGAGTTTTTCAAATTAATTTTCTATTTATAATTTTTGGTTTGTGATTTATGAATTGTTTGAGATTTCTGAATAAATAGATATACTTATGACAATATCATTACTTTATTTTTGGAAATCATAATCTCTTCTTATTTACTTTATTACTATACTTTAATGTCCAATGTTGATTTTAAATATTTTTATTTAATTCATAATCATCTTCCATACAAATAATTATATCTAATTTACCCATGAATATAAACTAACATTTTTTATAATGATTATCATAATGATTATAGATCTGATAAAAATAATATTATTATTTATTAGATAATACTTATGACTTTATTTATTTTCTTCACACACAAAACATATTTATAATTAGACTAATGAATGAATTGTTGAACATCATATTCATAATCATAAATATTATTATAATTATATTTTAAAAGAAGTACATCAAATTGATAATGTCTATATTATGAATATGGTAAACTAATTTCAATCATAATGGGACATTTATTACACAATAATGGTTTAAAATAAATAAGACAACATGGATTATATTATGGTAAAACAATATTATTAATCAAATTCCAGGTTTCCAAGTCCTTTCAAAAAAACTCAACAAAAAATATGATAGTTCAGAAAAAATATGACCACTAGGAAGCTCATATATAAAAACCTAGTCTGTTAATGATTTTGATTTAATTTAATATAGTAGTGATCAATTTCATTTCTGTATGTGCTATTATTATTATTAGTCGTAGATAAATTGTTCTTATTTTTTCGTCACTTTTCTAATTTTTTTCTACTCAAAGGAATATTTTAATGTCGTCCCCATAATAATTTTTAGCATTGTAATTGTGTGTCAGATATGCGATTACGATTGAGGGCATATGGAGATTGAATGGTTGAGAATATTATATTCATATCAAGGGATTAAAGGGATAACAAGATAGATCTAATCCATTATATTGATGGCTTCCATGGATAGGCAGACAGAACAAATCTAGTTATCATATCAAGGGAATTGTAGGAAAAGGAAAGACAGTCAATCTTGTAATTATTTAAAAAGGGATACATTTAGCCAGGGTTGGTGGATACCATACTATTAAGGTTAAAATATAATAATTATTTAAAATATCTGTATGTAATTATTATATTTTTTCGATAAAATTACATATTTCTTGAAAGTCTTTTATTCTGATGTGCTTGTTCGTAGTCTCAATATTGTAATGTTTTTTAACATGATAAAAAGTTAATAATTAATTGGATATTTTATAAATCAAGTATATTTACATAAAATAATTGAATCATACATGATTATAATTCTTTTAATCTGCTATAACCATATCTATTTTGATTACCATATAAAAAAATTCAGTATGATTATAATTATTCAACTCTGATATACCGAAATCATTTGAAATTACAATACATATGAAATTGGGCTATGGGCCATATTGGAAGCTGATATTTTTTTCATAAGGTGGATTTTTAATTAGTTTAGTTTAAATTATTTTATATTAAATTTTTATAACTAAAATTCACACCACTTGAAATAGATCAATCAAGAAAATGTTCTTTTGATCAAAATATCAATATAAATCATATTGATATCAAATAGAAAACTCACACAATTTTAATGGTTTCGTTCCCTTTCTATGTGTCGTTATATATATATATTTCCTCCACAATGATGCACAAAATAGATAAAGTGGACTTCTTGACACTTTAATCACGTTTCCTCTTGAACTAGGGTAGTTTTCGATCAATGCCTATTCCATTTATCATTCATTATGTCATAGTTCATTTTTGATATACCAAACGTAGATGATAATTACATTATGAAAATGTTTACAAGAAATCATTAATCGAATTCTATTACAAAAACCATAAATGTTTCCACAATGTAAATCATTCCAAAAACATTCTCATACATACTACAAAAACCATAAAAAAAGTGGTTGGTCAATGTACTCATTATTGTCCCTGAAAGATAGATTTTCTACATTTTGAGATCATTCCCCAAAAAATATCCTAATTTCATTACCACTTATAGTTTTGTAGAGATTATACGTGATAGTAATTGTACAGTAATTCTCATGAACAAGAAACACAGCATGTTTGATTTATACCATTTTTCAATATATTTATTATTATTATAAATATTTTCATCAATAATTGTATAAGGTTTTTCTACATTGAGTGATAAATCAAGATCCAATACAACACGGTGAAATTGGGTTTTTTACTCCATAGATATAAATTTGGTTCATTAAATGTTGGAATGGTTTATTCATGTGAGTTCATTGGTAATGGAAATCATTATATAATGAAATAATGTTAAAAGATAATTAATTAACTTATCAAAAAAATCCTCAATTCTGAATTTCTTTACATAAAATGTTTGATGGTTATTTCCGTTTAGAGATAAAAAATAGGAATTCATAATTTAAAATAATCAAATTGGCTTAATATATGAATAATACATAAATTAGACATAATAATACTCATAAATTATACAGATACAAAAACTTTATTTGTTTAATTAATTAATATATTATAATATTAAATTTCAATTACTCATAAAATATTATAATAATGTAAAATTTATGAGGACTCAATATATACCATTTTCAAATACTTTTGGAAAAATTTTAAAATTAGGAACTGACCATTTTTGTGAATAAAAAATCTCATATAATAACTTAAAAAATATTAAACATCATAGATTCATTATAGTACTATTTAATAACACATAAAGATGCAAAAACACATATAAGTTTGATTTAATCATTATCATCATGCACTTTGTAATGAAAAATTATTTTTTTGAATGATAATTTTCAACTAAATTAAATATTCCATGATAAATGTTAACAATAAATTAAAATTAAAGTTTTTTTTAAAATAAAACATTTAGGAAATTTGAATCAATTTTCTGATAATAAAGAAGCCCAATATTACTTAAATATTGATGAAAATAGTTTCCACAACCTTTTTTTGACCCCACATGTAAGTTTATGTTAATCTGAAATAGTTGATTATAAAATCAAAATTAATCACATCAAAATAAAAAATAATTTTGAGAAAACACAACATCATATTTAAATCATAACTTGATCCATAAAATCCTTATTTTTTCTCCCAATTAAAAACAATTTATACTATTTTCCATTTTCTATCTTCCATTCAATATGATAAAACATACCAAAATGAAAATTTCATACCTAAGGAAAAGGACATGATCATTTATATAGCAATAAAATTATTACATGAGTTGTTTTATAATTAAGTTTTTCAAGTTCCATCAACTTGATCATAATTTCCCTCATTATCACATATTTATATTTATTAAACAATTTCTCAAATTAATTATCCCAACAAGGGTTTCTAAAGGTTTTAAATACAAAAATTTTAACCCCAGAAATGTAGTCCCATTCATTTTTAAAAATAAGGATTGAACATAGCACATAAAATAGGAAATAGAATAAAAGTATAAAAAATTATATTACCACATTTAATATAAATATATCATATAATTTTGATAATAAAATGGGTTCTCACATCAAGATCGGTCATCACTCAATACTTCTAGAAAATATTTTTAGGTTAATTCTTATGTTCTAAATAGATTATGTATATAGTGAAATTAATGATAAATATAATTATTCATACAACCAAATAGTCATGTATTTAATGTTATTTCATAATTTACGATATGATTTTTCATATTTTGTTTAGGTTAATAATTTTTTATTTGATAATATATTAATAAATATGAATAAAATTAGAATTAAATCTGTTAAATTATATATTTTTATTTTAATATTTATCTAGATTAATTTTATTTATTTATTGATGTAATAATATTTTTTAAATATTTTTTAATTTTATAATACAATATAATATTACATATAGATTTATATTAAAATTTATATATTAATATTGGAAAATTAAATTATATTTACATTGATGTTGGGGAATGGGGGTATATTACCATGAAAAGAATGAAACTCACACATGTAGGGTATAACTATACAAGCCATGAACATAAGAACTCATCAATACCTACATGGAAAACTACCAATAAGCTTCACTATTTCAAAAACATATAAACTTTTATTTCAAATAGGTTAATATTTTCATTAAATAAATAAATATATAATCTATTTTTTTAAATATATACTTTATATAGAATTAATTACTCATAATAAAATCATACAGGTTTAGGAGCTGGGAAAGCCCATTCCTAAAAAAATTATTATAAAAAAATTTAGATAGTGGTAGTGTAAGTGGGTTGACAAAGTCAAGAGTAACATACCCCACACATGTCCAAATAAATAAAATGAGAAAAGAAATTCAAGGGGAATAATAGACCATCCAGAGGTGGCCACCACATTTTCCCTCTTTGAAAGCGCATCTATAACCCGAATGGCATCCATATAGACATGGGTGGCATCAAGCTATGTGTGGTCAAGTATCTACAATCAATTGATACAGGAAAGAAAACTTTTCCATGGTACTGATTTGGATCACGTCTTTAGGATGTAAACCGTAGTGGTGGAATCAGATTCCACCCAAAGGTGTATCCATCCATAATTATTGGAATACCTTATTTATTTTTTCATAGCCCGTAACTATACTTTGATCCCCATGGAATTACCAATATAGTGGTGGACACAAACTTTAACGATGCCTTGATCAGTCCAAAAGACACCCTCACACCTGAAAGGCTCTGGTGCACCATAAGCTACCCCATCAACATTCACTTGTAGCCATCCGAAAATATGTAGCATCCATCAAATGGATTTAAGAAAAATAGGTTTTCATATTTTGTTAGTTACACCAAAATCTCTAATAATAATGAAGCCAGTAATTACATTTTTTTTCTACTACTAGTACGCAATTTGGAGGCAGTCCGAACATCCTGATATAACGTGCAGAGTCTGTCCTACAAGAAATGTCATTGTCCCTAATAAATAGTGGCATTCATGGACTTCCATTTCACATTGAAGATAGTAGCAACAACCATGATAAACATCACACCAATTTGATCACTAATTTGTGCACGCTGGACAGTTTTCATTAGAGCCTCCATTCCATGCAGATCATTATGAACACTAAATGCATCCTGCATGTTCGACAAAAACATACAAGAGAATCTCAAATAGAAGACAAGATAAGAGATAGACTCATCAGCCTGAAGACATATTTATTATGTAGATTCCAATAGGATTCCACTTTTTCGGAGAAGGTTGTGCCCTGATAACCTATTTTTCTAGAGCCTCCAAAAGAAGTAGGTAATATGAGGGTGCAATTTAATAGACTCAAAACATCCATATCAACATTGGAATAGATGAGATAGCATCTCACATGTGCCTGTAGCATTTTTTGGAAGAAAATCACCCCTTGGTGTTGGGAGTCCAAACAGGGTGTCAGCAGTAGTGTAAATATAGTCCTGAAATTTGAGGAAAATACACAATGGTAGGCATCTCTCAAAATCAACAAATGATTTTGCATTAAAATAGTATGTTTTTTTATGGAAGGAGGAACCTCAATCAGTTCATTAATGGGTTTTCCCAGCCAAGGTGTAGACCAAGTATTAATATTATATTGTGTAAAAACTACCGAGTTCGGGATGCACATTAGAGTCGAATAAGAAAGTCTAAATGCTGGCCATATAGAATAGAATGAATAAATTTAAAATCTATTTTGCAACATCCCAAGAAATCTCTGGGAGGGGAATTCAAGACACATGTCATTGTATGTGAGTATGTTCCATTTGAATTTAATCGGAATGGAATCATTAAAGATCATAGGATCCTTGACGCCCATGCCCCCCATGTCAATGGGATTTATAAAATCCTTCCAAGAAACAGTCATGAGTTTCTTCTTGTGAATCGATCCAGTCCAAATAAAAATTCTAATAAAAACAGGAAACTCCTTGAGTAGACATCAAGTCCATCTATGGGTAGTGAAATCATAAATAGTCATTGAGGGGATCATAAAATTAACAAGGAAGAACCTCCTTGATTGAGACTTCGTTTTCCCATTCCATGTGAAAACATGTGAGATGATATTTAAAGAAATGTCTTCAAGGTATATTCTTTTCAACCTTCCCCAAAAAAGGGGTCCCCCAAAATAATTTAATGTGACAGTACCTTTTTGACTCGAGGCTTCCTGTGAATTTTGTTTTTCTTGTTGTAAGAATTACCATCTCCAAAAACCACAAAAGACTTGCTTTGGATTATAGCTTTCCCAAAGACCTCCTCATAAAGAAAAAAATATATTTTTGACATATGAAATAGTTCCTTTGTTAGCCTATCCTAATAGAAGGATGTCATCACCATAGAGAATATTTGATGCTGAAAAGAGGTTCATGTCGGGTTTCATTTTTAGAAAATGACCCGAATGGACCAGATCATTCAAGAAAATAGTAAAATAATCTTCCACCATGGCAAAGTGCTGGCCAGATAATGGGTCGCCATGTCTGAGACCCATAGAGAATTAATAGTAACCTCATGGTGACCCATTTATAAGGATGGAATGTCAAGCCCTTTCAAAAATTATGTAGACCAACATAAAGAAAAAGATATAGATTCCATATTTCTTAATCATTTTAATGATAAAGTCCCATATAATCATATCAAAAGCATTCTAGATATCCATCTTGAGTACAAAGATTCCATGCTTAACTTTCCTTCTCATGATATTAACACACCCAAAATTAGTGAATATATACTATTTAATACATCTACTAGGGAAAACCCCAAAACGGTAATGGGTGATAAAATTATTTTAAAAAATACCCAACAAAAATGTCACAATTTTACTAATAATCTAGGGTGTGGTGTTCCCAATGTAGACTAGTATGACGTCCTTAATATCCAGCACATTTTATTTTTTTGTACCAATGTAATGAATAACCCATTCACAACATGAGGCATCGAGTCATGAGTGAAAAACTATCTTAAAACATTGATGACATCCTATCACAAAATGTCCAAGTTGAAAATGAAGAACATATTGGTAAACCCATCATGGCATGTTACACTACCAATATTTAATGAAATTATGGAAGCCTTGATCTCACGTTCAAGAGGAACATCAACCAACATCTGATGTTGCTTCTTGTCAACAGTAGGACTAATATTTTCATGAATTTTGTAAGTAAAATCTTTATTCGCACTTGAGTATAAACATTTAAAATAACTAACCATAGCATAATAAATCTCAATATCAATGTTGAAGAAAACACCATTAACTTCCGTAGATGTGACACATTTTTATATACATCTATCCTTATGCAGGAAATGAACAGGAATTGGAGTTTCCACCTCCCTTTTGCATCCATCGGACATTATAGTAACTTCTGGCCAGCCTTTCCTGCAGATTCAACAAGTCATCATGATGAGAAAGGGCCCATACTTCATCACTAGAGAAGGAATCATGATGCTGGTTATCATTCTAACATTGAATAAGTCTTTTTTCATCTTCCTTTATATCATTTTCTATATTAGAAAAGGATGACCTTCTCCACTCTCTAATCAATTCTTAAGCATTTTTATGCATGTTGGAAAGAACAAAAAGGCGGATGCCAGAAAACACAACTTTCCAAGAATCAAGGAGCACAACATGACATCCAAGAAAAAACAAGCCACGAGTTGATAAATATGAATAGAAAATGAGAAGTCTTATATTTCCATAACATACGTCAATCGGGATGGGATTATGATTAGAGTGATGCTTTGGTGAGATGTGTCCATTAATATTTAAGGGCTCATTCCCTTCATCGATGTACGCCAATAAACTATCAATTTTGATGGCTTTCCTCCGATTAACCATGGTCCTTGTCTATGTGTAATCACCCCCACAATGGTTACTTCGACCAGCCTACAATTGTTAATCCAGGAAAGGATGTCCGAAGAAGCCAACCTGTTGAAATAATCACTAGTATTCTCCTCTGTTAGGAGTACAATATTGAAATCACCCAACTCCATCCAACTATGTGACATTTTCTCAGATGTATATTTAATGTCCTTCCAAATCTCTCTTCTTTTGAGATAAGAGTTAGAGTCAAAAGAAACTATATATATCAAAATATCTTGGGACACAATATCAACTCAAACACTCTGATAATCATCAGTTTAGGAAAGAACATGAATGATTTATTGTTTGAGGACCCAAAAATCCTTATCCCAATATTCATTTATATGATGTGTGATTTTTCAGTATCCAGTTTAATACCATTAGAAAGCTACCATGTATGAGAAATTTATTTTCAGTTCAGCAATGCCAGTCATTAAAGGATAGTTGTTCATAAGAAATATCCTAAGGGCTCTGATAGTGCGAGGGTACCCAAGAGCATGTAAATTCCATAAAAAAATCTTCATTTACTGGGGTTGACTTTCCACTAGTCTAAGGCCCCCCTTTCTTCATGCTGTCGAGTTTTTTTATTAAGTCTTCCATTTAGCCTTGCCTTTAGTGGCCTTATCATCAAGACATTCATCAGTTTTCCTAGGGGAAAGAGGAGAGTCATCCTTCCCACTGATTTCACATGTTATATCATTGGATGGAGCACTATCCTCATCATATTCCACCCATGATTTCCCACTTAGAGGTGAGAATTTGTTTGGAGAGTGAGAAAATACAACATGTGCGGCTCTTGAAACTCTCCTTTTTGCTGATTTCGTTGGTTGTACATGAGTAAAGGATTCCCCTTTATGAGGATACTATCCATGCAAGGATGTATTTGGCATGTCATATGATTTAATAGAACTAGTATCACCCAATTTCGAGTCTAGGACTACCTCTTTAGAGCCACATATTGTAGCACTAATGTTTTCATGCTGTCCTCCAAGAGACTGGCCTGAACTGTGTAGGTCCTTACCAGAATTTCTTCTCTTCACCTTATTTATATCCAAGGATGGAGTAGGCACATGTGAGTCTAGTAATACTTAATCAGAGACAAATTGTGTAGATCTGATGTTCTCCTTCTGTCCACCAAGGGCCATGTCTATGTCGTGTTGGTCCTAGAATGAGATGCGAGTTTTCTAATTCTGTTCCAGACCATCATAAGATGAGGCCTTATAATCCTATTCATTGACCAAAATATATTTATGAGGATGGGAAATCCCATGGGACACTTGGATGTCCTCAATCACACCCTCTGGATTCAATTCATAATGGTACTGCATTGGATTTATTATTTCCTCATGTTGTAAACCAATGCAGATACCCTACATGTCAACCACCATAAATGAATTAAGTGCATGTTGGAGGAGAAACTCTTTATTAGCCACCTCTAAGTAAACAATATCAATAAGTGAAACCAAATAAGGATCTAGACCAATGTATTCTGTATGTTACGACTCCAGATTAGGTTTTGCACCTATTTTTCCTTCATTAAGAAAGATGGAGCTTTCACCATAGTTTGAAAATAAAAGATCATGATCCATCCCCTTTACATTTTCCATGCCACTTTTTCATGCTGCCTCAACATTACTCTTCAAGTGGAATTGTGCACAGACTATTATGTGACAACAATCAGATAAGATAGGTCCAAATAAAATGTAACTATCACAAATCATAGTCTTCCTTTCATAAACAATGTCTATGTTTAATCTATCATCTCTCATGGTTTGAACCACCTCCTTAACTAATGTACTATCCATATCAATGTCATAAAGGAATCTTGAAATGTGATAGTACCTTATATTTTTAGTTTTCTTATCAATTTTGATGGGATTTCTAACTGAGGATGCAATATCCCATGGAATTCTAGGATGCCACTACAGCTAATTGACTTTAAATATGTGGATCCAGACCAAAGTATGTGTGTTTTTTGACACTAAATGGATAAAATTTCTAGTCCCATTCATGAATTATTAGAATTCTTGGATTCAAAGTTATAAAACCAAAAATCCTTTCCCTTATTTGATTCTTATCTGAAGGAATCCCAATGTGAAAATATACTTTCCCTATAGACGTCATTCTCTAATCTCCATAATCCCAAACAACAGCAATTCTGTCAGTCAGATTAGTGAAACTCCTTATTCTCTCACCCCGTGGAGTCTATACATAAGATATAATAAAAAATTTATAGATCTTCAGACTTATCTAAATTACATTTGTATTTTCTAAGACATTTACCATTTTCCCCTTATTTATGATTCATCTAGGTGAGGGAACTCCAAAATCATAGAAACTTGATGCAGATCTCACAACATCAGCAAACTTCTCCTTCACACCAGATGATTCTGAAGGATTCAAATGATCCATATATTTGTGATTATGAGACACACAGTGGGTGAACAATTCCTTATGCCAAGGTATCACATTAACATTCAAGTCTAGATCAGGCTTATTAAAAATAATATATTTTACTTTTGTATAAAAGATAATATACTATAATTTATAAATTTGAATATTATAAAAAATTATATATATTTATTTATACATATATAAAAGTTAATATATTTTCCAAAAGATAAATAATTTCATTTTATACATAATTGTTCAAAATATTAATTTTAAAACTTAGTAATTTTAAGAATATATATTTTATTGAATTTTTCTTAATTCCATAAAACAAAATAATATTGTCAAATTAATATGAAATAATAGATTTTAAATGTAATTATTTTATAGTATTATAAATAATATAATAGATATAATATTATTAAAATAAATTTATCAATATTTTTTTACAAAATATTGTTAGAAATATAATATATACAAATTTTTATCAAAAATATTTTTATAAATATATGTGTCTAATAATATATTGTTGTTCTATTCTAATTTGAATATATTATATAATATTATATCTAAATATAAATAATTTCAATCATAATTTATAATATTTTAATTTATAACAATATATATATAATTTTTTTACAAATTATATTTCCCTGAATATAAATATTGTTATATTTTAAATAATTACATATAATTCAAAAGTAGTTGAATTATCTAAGCATTATGATTAAATTTTCAAAATCATTAAATAAAATCTAACACACAAAAATGACACATAAATTATTCATACATTAAAAAATCATAGAATTTAAATAAATACATCATACAAAAAATAAATAAGTCAATTGGAATACTAATATTTAAAAAATGAAATTTTTCCAACCCAATGGATGAAAAATATATTTTCAAAAATGGAAATTGATATGGAAGATCCTCACAAATAATTAATAGGGGGATGGGAAATCCATAGGAGTGGCCCTTAAATTGTTTCTTCTGTGTAGGATTAGTGAACAATATTCTTGCATGTTGTATACTAATTGCACCGATAGCATGAATAGATTTCATGATTCCTTTTATGAATTGAAGGAAATGTCATCCCAGTGCACCCTTCCTACCTAATATAGATGTGTTAAAGCAGTTATCAAATAATTGAACATATTTTAAAAAATATAAAAACCCTATGTTTATTTTAATTCTTTTAGGTCTAAAACATAAATTAAAAATATAATGAAGTCGAGAATATTTAATAATATTAGTTTTTATCAAAAAATATGATTATTATATAATCTAACAATTATATATTATCAATGTGTTCTTAATCTCCAAAAATATGTGATAATTTGTATATTGTTGTCATATTTTTTAGAATATATTATTTTTATTTTAGAAACCATCTATATGGGGATTCTAATTCTAATATAGAATTAATATATATTCCCTACACCCACACACAAAGTTATAATTTTTTTAATTTTTATTTTAAAAGTTAATATATAGATTTCATAATATATGATATATATATATATGTAATCCTATATGGTGTATTATGTAGTGACATTTGATAAAAAAATTTATATATATGGACATAGAACTTAGTGAACCTAAAATTTACATGAATCTAGTGATGTAGGAACCTAGGGGAGGTTCTATAGAGGTATGTGGATAAATGGGGAAATGGGTTCCACTAGCATTTTTGGTTATACCGTGGAGGAATGGGCTACAATGTAAGGTTGGATTCTATGTCATGATCATTGTGTTGTAGCATAAGAGAGATCATGGGAGCTACAATTGATATAGTAGGGAATGATCTCTTGTGGTTGGCTTCATCATGGAGTAAGGAGGTTGCTGCATAGAATTTATGGATTAAAATTCCATTTAATGGGTAGTCTCCCCATTCGTCTTTGGCTGTGGTAGAGCCTCCCTATTTGAAATGGTGGTTCTACAATATGGTGGATTGTTGCACAATTTTCCATCCCTTGGGTATATTTATTCATTGAAATGGATATAAAAATGGAGATTGGATTCATATTTGACAAGGAGATTCATGACTGTAAATGAAGATTTCACCATAGTCGTCAAATGTTGCAGATGGTCTTTGTGGCTGAGCTATGGTCTGATAAATATTAGTTAGATTATAAATACCCCTGATTTCATTGATCCATCTTGTAATCCAAAATCCCCTCTATACCCCGAGGTATCATATGATTATTTCTATAGGTCATTGTACCCCCTTTTGTTATTGGTCAATCCATGGAATCACGGGTTCCATATATGGAAATGCATGTTGAGTTCTACATCCTTCATATTGAGGTTTATCTCTATTTGACCTCATTTTTAACATGTTATTAATTACATTCCATGGAATTTGATTTCCATCATTCTAATATATTTTCATTTGTTATTTTATGATGTGTTCATGGAATGCAGTCCTCAGAATATCATAGTTTCTTTACTGTAGAGGTGAAAAAATGTCCATATTGGCATTTTGTTTCCATTTTTAATCATTGAATTTTAAAAAAGGAGATTCCATATTCCTCATATTTATTTACATATAATCATAAAGTTTTCTTGGTTTATCAATTTTGATAGATACACAATTATACTAATATTTACTAGACATGATAAATTAATGAAAATGGTATATGTTTAGAGATAACATGGGGTTTATATAAATATTGATAAATGATTGAATATTTATTTTATAGATGGTGTGATATAGATGCTCTTAATTTGTTTATATTGTTTTTATTCTTTATAAATCATATTAGAATTGGTGGAATTAGTAAATAATGAAAGATGGTAATAATTTAGTGATTGTATTAATAATTAAATAAGATTCGTGTATAAAAAATATGGATTCTCTTATAATTTTATCACAGACAAATTGATTAAAAATTCATTTTTAAATGAATATGTTATTCCATGCTAATGGATTTGGGTATGTTAGATAAATTTGGAGTGATTTATGTCGTTTAAAAGATAAAAATTTATTTCAAATGATATTTATCATTCTATAAATATTTTTAAAGATGAAAAATTCTAGAAATTGTGTTTACGTAATTTGGGTAACATCTAATAGGTGATTTCATAGGTTACCAGATGTTGAATGCTATAATAATTAAATTAGTTATTTCAATGTGGAATAAAAACCATTTGTTTGGAAAACATAATTTCTTGTATCCATGGATTCCGATTGCTCATGAAATCTATGTGCCTTTTGTTGGGGTCATGAGATCACATTTCCATTTGAAGGAAGGATGCCTTGTTTTAGGTCTGAGTTTCATGGATAACATTGTTAGTCATTGATTACATTTATGTTACTTGGAAGTGAAACATTCTATAGGATGTGATTTGATCCAAGGACGGTTTTTGGATGGTGATATTTGGGAGGGTATGATTGTGGTTGTTCTAGTAGTAGACATCAATGACGATGAGATTCATGAAATATGCATGATAGTGTTTGGGGTGACATTAGGAGTGTAGAAATAGTTGACCCAAATGATATAAATAATCATGGGGATATGTATGATGGATTTTGGGATGACATAATGTTGACAAATTTTGTTAAATGTTGGAATACCCATTGTTTTATATTATGTTGGATGTGATCTTATGAATAAATATAAATAAGGTCTGATTTCATGGCTAGTTATTTATTTCCATTCCTCTCCCCACTTGTTAAGGAAGTTGGATAATCAGAGATAAATCACTCTTTAACAGTAAATAAATATGTTTCATAGAGTACCAGGAACTTTTGAATTTAAATAATTTTTAATAAATGTTTAACCAATGGGGTTTGTACATCTATGAATGAAAACAATTATTGTTGATCTTGAGAAATTGTTGATTTTTGTGGATAAATCTAAGAGGGAATAAACTAAAAATGATGATGATAATATGTGGTTCAAATCAATGTTAATATATTTTTAATTACATGTAAATTTTAGTTATATTAATTAACCATAGATAAACTAATTTATAAAACAGTTGTATAAAAAATAAATAACTTATTTATTGTAAGTATTATTAAATGGAAGATCTATTATATGATATCTAGTCGCAAACAATGGATGATTGGTGTTTGAGATATGACAGAGATAGCTTATACTAAGACTATGTTACCACAATAGCGGAGTTGTGAGATATATTATATCTTGAACTATTATGGATTTATTATTCTACCCAACCCATGTTGCTTAGGGAGATTGTCAACAAGTTGAATATGACGGGTGCTTTCCCCTAAAACCATGATGGTAAAGGAAGATGACTAATTATACCCACTAGAATGACTCTCATATCTAGGTAGTACTATAATGACCCATAATTTACATACATTGTTAATACTTTAAAATTGAAGCATGATTATTACAACATATAACACAACCATGAAAGGACCGTATAGGTATAGTGTCTTTGGAAACTGGGAAACATAAACAACTGGTTCATAAAGAATCTATACGGTCTCCCATTTATTTCATCATATCTAGAGTCCCTTTTGGCATATCCTACTTAATAACCCTCTTCCTGACATGGGGAATGAAAACATAGAAAGGGGTGAGCTCAAATGATCAGTAAGGGTAAACAAAATAAATATCAATCACATCATATTCATAATAACATAACATTTTGGAAATCTTACCCTACAAAAGAGATCAAAATTTCATAACATGGTATAAATCATGGTAGTGAAATGTAATCACAATAATCATAACTTAAAACATGAATCTTTGTGGCATACACACATAATCATAGAAAATCATTTCTTATTAGTCAGGACTCATTTCCAAGACTATCTTAGTGGACAAAGTCCATTTCTGAACCGAGTTCACTCCTCGTTTTCGTCCAATTTCACTAAACCGGTTTAACCTTCCATTCCATCCATGTCTATCTCATGAGATATAAAATCGTTACCCAATTCATTGGAGGGAGATATAGGTCCCACCCATCTCATAATGATACCATTCTTATGTGTGCCACAAAATCATAAACCATACATCATAGCATAACCCATGTAATAAAAATGGGATTCATAAACATCGTGACATCATAAAACAATTCATATAAGATAAAGGAATTCATAAAAATAATTCCATCACAACATAATCAAATCAATTTCATAATAGGGATAGAAACAGAACCCTTTATTATCTTAGATGGAAATTAATTTTGATAAAAAACTTGAACTCCATTCTTGAGGAAAATATCCTTTCTACTTCAAAAACACTTTTCCTTTCTTAACATGTCATACAATTCTAAACTAAAAGAAGTTTATTAAAAATAAACTTGAAAACTTTTAAAGGAATATTCATGGAAATAATGTTTTAAAAATCCATTCATGCCCTATAAGTTAAGAAAAAACATTCTTCTCGTACTTTTGTCAAAAAAGTCAAAAAGTAACTTGTACGAAAAACAACAAAAGATTCCTTTCATATCTTTTATTAAAAAGTCACCAAAGGGTAAAATTAGGTTTAAAAAATTGAAGGTGGATGGAAATAATATTACATATTGAGGAAACATGGATGTTGATGATAAAATACACCCCAGTAAATTCCAAAGTATAAACAATATTGGATAAAAATGAGATTGTGATATTTCCCTTACCTTAGGTCTGATTTTCTTCGTAAGTGTCCGAAACTCCTGTATAATGATTTAAATAATGTCATTGACTTATTACAGAATAATATTCATTGTTATGATATCATATATGGTCATATTCTTATGTTATTATTAGTAATATTTCATTGCTACTTGTTATTCGGGTGTTTATTACTTTTTGTTCTTATGCGTGTTTTGTCGAATAAATTCTTATTATTCTTTTTAGGTTATAGATACCACATTTTCAGAATGGTATCAGTGTAATATATATCATATTTTTTCACTCAATTAATTTATTTAATCATTATGAAATGAAAATCATGTAGAACGAGTCGCATCACATCGTGGAGACGGTATTCCGTACGTACGCACTAGCGATGATATCATTCCCATGATCGTGGAATTGTATTGGAGTGTATGTATACTATTTCATAATCAATATCACTTTAAAATTATCATATATATTCATTATTTAAACCATTATACCCATCCAAGTAAGGTGGTGGTGGAAAATAGATTACACCACGCTGTGGAGACGGTATTCCGTACGTACGCACGCGTGGTGATTTCACTTTCCGTAGGATGGATAGATAGTGAAATAGGGTTGTTTCATACTTATAATAACATATCAGTATATGAGTTATACTGATGTTATTAATTAATAATGAAAAAACAAAAGAAGAAGAAGTGGAAGAAGAAATAATGTTGAAAGAATCGGTAACGGACAGTACCTCTTCTTTGAAGCGCTTCTTTGATAACTCTTTTTAGGGAAATAAAATTGGTCTTTAAAGAAGACCAAGACCTCTAGGATTTTTATAGGGATGTGGAGAGTAGAAATTGGAAGGGGTTGGAAGATCATGAATCCTAAAAGTGGTGTGAGGAAGAGAGTGAGGAGGTTCCCTTTTATAAGGGAGGAGGGGGGCACCTTTTGAAAATCTAAAAATATTATTTTATTATAAAGCCATATTTGGTTTTACATAGCTCCAAATTGATTTATTTTGAATCTAAGGTGGGGATGGGTCTAAATCCTCTCATCCAATAGAATTTTGACACGTTTAGTTCACTATTTTAACCTTATCATTTAGATTTAACATTATGTTAAATAATTTTAATTTTACCGTGTCTTTTTGTGTTCTTATACTATAAGGTTAATAAACTTACTATAACAATCCAAACGAACCCCAAGTTGTTTATTATTAATATATATAACCATATCTAAGTCATTTGGCCGAACCTTATATTTTTAGGAATAAAATAACAATTAATTATATAATAATTGTTTTAAAAACTATTTTATGTCAATTTTGACACTATTTAGTAATTGATTTTTGTGAAAACTATAAATGAAATATTAGTTCGAATAAAGTTACTTAACTCAATAATAACATTTCATATGAACCTATATAATTACTGGAATTCATAAATAGTCTCAAATTACATTTATTTGGGTATTTATAACATCAATTATTTCAATATTTAATTAATAAGATAATTACTGCATCATCTTTGTGTCATAAATAAATTAAATTATTTAATGTCTAAAATTTACAGATGAAATACCATTATGTAGGAAATATTATTAGATTTCTAATGAATATTTATAATCTAATTTATCTTCTGTATAACTCTATATTAAAAATTATTTACTTATTAAACATTGATTTTAACTAATTTTATCCTTTTTAAAATAAATTAATAATAAATGTCCTAGTCTAATACATGTGGGCATAAATGGTCATATTTTATTCCTAAGGTTGTTTTTGGTCGAATTAAACTTATCCAATAGAATCAGGACATGTGTTTGGGTAATAATAATAACATTTTTACCCTTAAATACCCTATTTACTTTAAACGTGGTAAAAAAAAGTAAAAAGTTACTATTCACCGAAAATTATTTTCATCCCATTGAACCAAATTTAATTTCTTGATATTAACCGTGTCTCTCGGATTTTCAAAATTCCACTCACAAAAGCGGTAAAATTAAGTTTTATGTGAATTTGGAAATTCTTCTAGGAGGTGGGTAAATGATGGTGAGATGTTCAATAAATTTTTTATATATCTAAAATTATTATAAAATGACTCCAACGAATTGCATTGAACTTATATTGTTATTATGTATCAATTTTGACCTAAAATATTTTTAAATAAAATAAATAGTTATTTAAATAAAATGTCGGTTATTAAATAGTAACCTAGTGTTTTCACTATTCATCAAAAATTGAATGTTTCCAGAAAAATACCAAAATTTCACCCTAGGATAATTTCGATATTCCAAATCCAAAAATGAGGCCCATTTTTAAAAAAAATACAAAATTTCAAAAAGTGGTTATTACTATTCATATCGGGTAGTTTTAATAATATTTTAATAGCATATCGTTGTTTAGTGAAACTCGGTACGACGCAAGCTATCAAGGAAGGTTGCGATTGCGTGTAATGCATGCCAAGCTAGTGTTGGGTGTAGTTAATGATTCCATTGATGATTTATATAAAATAAAAACAAAAAATTTCTTATAAAAGTCTCGGGTGTTACATTCTACCCCCATTAAAATGAAATTCGCTCTCGAAATTCGTCACTTGTAACAAACAGATGAGTATACCTCTCCCTCATCATATCCTCAAGATCCCATGTAGCTTCTTATAATTTTTGGTTCCTCCTTAAAACATTGACCGAGCGAGTGGTCTTGTTCTGTAGGACTTTTTCACTACGATCCAAAATCTCTATCAGCTGTTCTTTATAAGAAAGATCTTTCTCCAGCAGTACAACTTCTGAGCTGAGTACATGTGAAGGATCAGGTATGTACTTCCTCAGGAGAGATACATGGAACACATCGTGAACTTAGAAGAGATTCGGTGGAAGCACCAATCTGTAAGCTACCTTCCCAACACGATCCAGTATTTCGAAAGGACCGATATATCTATCGCTCAACTTTCCCGTCTTTCCAAATCTCATTACTCTCTTCCAAGGACATATTCATAAGAACACTTTGTCACCCACTTCAAACTCTAGGTCTTTTCTTCGGTTGTCAGCATAACTTTTTTGTCGACTCTGAGCAGCACTTATGTGTTGTTTAATAGATCAAACCTTTTCTACCATCTCATCAACAAGATCAGGTCCTAATAGCTTTCTTTCCCCAACTTCATCCCAGCAAGTTGGAGTCCTGCATTTCTTTCCATAGAGAGCTTCATAAGGAGCCATCTGAATACTGAAGTGAAAGATATTATTATAAGAAAATTACACCAAAGGCAGGTGTTGATCCCAGCCACCTTTGAAATCCATAGAGAATGCTCTCAACATATCTTCTAGAGTTTGAATTATCCTCTCAGACTGACCGTCTATCTGAGGATGACATGCAATGCTGAAACTCAACTATGTATCCAAAGTATGCTGAAGAATTCTCCATAATTTCGAGGTAAACCTCAGATCCTGATAAGATATAATGTAAAGTGGTACTGTATGCAATCTTAACACTTCCTTTACATATATCCTGGCAAGATGATCGAGAGAGAAATCCTCTCTAATAGCGATGAAGTGTGCCGACATTGAAAGACGATCAACTATGACCCAGATAGCATTATTTCCTTTGGATATTTTTGGAAGTCCTGTGACCAAGTCCATAGTGATGTTTTCCCATTTCCATTCAGGTATGGGTAACAGTTATAACTTCCCCTTAGACTTCTGTCTCTCAGCTTTAACTTGCTGACAAACCAAGCCTCGATAGACATATTCAGCAACATCTCTTTTCATGCCTTCCCAACAGAAATACTCTTTCAGGTCCCTATACATATTCATGCTTCCAGGATTAATAGAGAATGAATAACTATGAGCCTCATCCAGTAGCTCCTTCATTAATTCTGGGATGGAAGGAACAAAAAACTGATTCCTGATCTTTATTATCCCATCACAATCGATGTTGAATTCAGGAACATTTCTCACCGTCTTTTGTAACTCTACATCTTCTTTATGTGCCACTTTAATCTTAACATGTATATATGGTTGAACATTCATTGAGAAAGATACAATTTTCCCCTTTCATTATAATTCCAAGATCCATCCTTTGTAAATCCATAAATATTGGATCTTTTGTGATCCTCATCATGGATAAACTGGCATGGTGTTGTCGACATAATGCATCTGCCACATTGTTTGCTTTCTCAGGGTGGTAATGAATTGAGCAGTCGTAATCCTTAACCAGCTCCAACCATATTCTTTGGCGCATATTCAGCTCCTTTTGTGTCAAAATATACTTTAAACATTTATGATCAGTATAAATGCCACACATTTGTCCATAAAGATAACGCCTCCAAATATTTAATGCAAAGATTACCGTAGCTAACTCCAAATAAGGAGTTGGGTAATTTTGCTCATGGATTTTCAACTGTCTTGAGGTAGAAGCTATCACCATATCATTTTGCATAAGAACACACCCCAACCCCTTCTTGGATGCATCACTGTAGATCACAAACCATTTTCCACTACAAGGAAGTCTAAGCACATGTGCACTGGATAACCTTATTTTCAACTCCTTGAAATTATCTTCACATTCCTCCGTCCAAACAAACATAACTCCTTTCTGAGTCAACCTGGTGAGTGGATTAGATAATCGTGAAAAATATTTCACAAAGCGTCGATAATATCCAGCCAAACCAAGAAAACCTTGGATCATAGTAACTATTGTGGGTCTCGACCTTCTTTCGATAACCTCTGTTTTTGATGGATCCACAGATATCCCCTCTTTTAAGATTATGTGACCCAATAATGAATCTTTTTGAAGCCAAAATTCACACTTGGTAAATTTGGCATAAAGCTTTTCCTTTCTCAGGGTATTCAATATAATTCTCAAGTGATCTTCATGTTCTTCCTTGCTCTTTGAATACACAAGAATATCATCTATAAATACTACCACAAACTGTTCAAGATAGTCTCTAAAAACTCTATTCATCAAATCCATGAAGATAGCAGAGGCATTAGTAAGACCAAATGGCATCACTATAAATTCATAGTATCCATACCTTGTACGGAATTTCGTCTTTGGTATATCCTCCCTTTTGACCCTTAATTGATGATACCTTGAACGAAGATCAATCTTGGAAATGTATTGAGCTCTGTGTAGTTGGTCAAATAAGTCATCAATGCGCGGGAGAGGATATTTGTTCTTGACAGTGATCTTCTTATGTTCTCGATAATCAATGTAGTGTCTCATTGATCCATCTTTATTCTTAAAAAACAGAACATGTTCTTTCCAAGGTGACACACTAGGGCGTATGAACCCCTTATCAAGATTCTCTTGGAGTTGCTTCTTCAGTTCCTGCAACTCAATTGGGGTCATTTTATAAGGTGTCTTTGAAATAGGTAAAGCACCCGGTACGAGTTCTATTGAAAACTCAACATCACGTTTTGGTGGAAGACCTGGAAATTCCTCCGGAAAGACATCATCAAACTCCCGTACAATGGGCATATTCTTAATCGTGAGTTTCACACCAACCATTTGAGATAAATAACCACCATTTAGTGGAATCAAGACCCATAAGATGGAAGAAATTTCCACTGGAAGGTTATGTTCATCCTTGCATCGATAGACGATCAAAGATTGATCTGGAATTTGAAATGTGAGTTCCCTTCATTGGAAATTGATATGAGATCCTTATAGAGAAAGCCAATACATGCCATGAATCACATCAAATTCCACTATAGGGAGGATCACAAGATATGTAGGAATCACTTTCCCACAAACTTCAATCGAAGATGAATTATAAACTTTTGATGTGACTATTGTGCAAATAGGGGTTGCCACAGCTATATCAACATCAAATTTTTGAGGTAATACGGTGATACCCTTAGAAAATTATTTAGAAATAAATGAGTGGGTGGATCCAGAATCAAATAAAACATTTGATACTTTAGAGTGGATGGTAAGTGTACCTTTCAGCACTTCGTTATCGTACTCCACATCGCTGATAGAAATTGAATGTGACTTTATGTTATCTTGAGCCTTAAGAGTTTGTTGACTTCAATCATCATAAAAAACCCATGGATTTGGGCATTGATTGGCATAATGCCCCATCTCCTTGTACTTGTAACATTGAAGTGTAGGAGGTGCACTCCGTGTAGCCTTTTCATTGTTCGCATCACTATACATCTTCTTCCCATCATTGGGGCATCAAATGCCCGATGACCTTCCTTTCCAAATTTGAAACATTTACTTGTCCCTTTAAGACAAATCTTTCCATGTTTCTTTCCATACTTTGAGAATAAGGGAAAAATCATCTTCTTTTCAGTGTTCTCATTAGATTTTCCTTTGAATTCCATTTTCCTCTTCTTATCAAACCCATATGACAGATGGGTTACTCCAATCTCCATCTCAACTTTGAGAGCACATCGAGCGATTTCGTCATAGCTATTGAAGTCCCTTAGGGCTAACGCCCTTTGAAGACTTGGTTTTAAGCCACTAAAGAATCGATCAATCTTACTCTTAGGTTGGATAATAATACTAGAAATGTACCTTGCAAGTATTGTAAAATTTTCTTCATAGGTACCAACATATTCATCAACCTTTTGCTTTAGTTCAAGAAACTCCTTCTCCATTTTTGTTCGGAGAATATGGGGGAAGTACTTATCGAAAAATAAGTTATTGAACTCGTCCCATTCCATGGACTCAATTTCATCTGTTGGACTCGTATTCTTGATAAGATTCCACCATTGATCAGCATCACCTTCCAAATGATACACTGCTAAGATGACTTTATTATGTTCATAACATTGAAGAACTAAAAATATCATTTCAGTAGTGTTGATCAATTGTTCAGCAACTAATGGATTAGTAGACCGACTGAATGAAGGTGGACATTGTCTCATGAAGGATTCAACAGAATGTTGCTCCTTCCTTTTCTCGTTTGGAAGTCCTGCATGATTTATCGCTTGAGAATGTTGTGTGAGCATGGCTACAAGATTTTTCATTCCAGCTCCCATAACGTTTGGTTGCTCAGGGGGATAATCATTGCATTGCCCGTCGCATTCCTCATTAACATGGTTCCTTCGGGTTCCAGCCATTGACTAAAACCAAGAATAATAGTGTGAGCAACACTAATTATAATAGGAAAACCACATAATCAAGAATAAAATTTCACACTTAATGTCTTATCATAGGTTATTCATGGCCATTTCTAAAATACTAATATTGTGTTCTATACTTAGACTTATCAATTGGATTCTTACCAAGGCTTTCACATCCTAGTTTTCAAAGGTTGACTATAACCTCCCTCTGATACCAACTATAACGACCCATAATTTACATAAATTGTTAATACATCAAAATTGAAGCATACTTATTACAACATATAAAAAACCATGAACGGACCGTATAGGTATAGTGTCTTTGTAACCTGGGAAACATAAAGAATTGGTTCATAAGGCATCTACACTGTCTCCCATTTATTTCATCATATCTAGAGTCCCTTTTCTCATATCTTACTTAATAAACTTCTTCCTGACATGGGGAGAGAAAACATACAAAGGGGTGAGCTCAAATTCTCAGTAAGGGTAAACAGAAGAAATATCAATCACATCATATTCATAAGAACAGAACATTTTGGAAATCGTACCCTGCAAAATAGATCAAAATTTCATAACATGGGATAAATCATGGTAGTGAAATGTAATCACAATAATCATAAAATAAAACATGAATCTTTGTGGCATACACACATAATCATAGATAATCATTTCTTATTAGTCAAGACTCATTTCCAAGACTATCTTAGTGGACAAAGTCCATTTCTGAACCGAGTTCATTCCTCGTTTGAATCCTGTTTCACTAAACCGGTTTAACCTGCCCTTCCAGCAATGTCTATCTCATGAGATATTAAATCATTACCCAATACATTGTAGGGAGATATAGGTCCCACCCATCTCATAATTATACCATTCTTATGTGTTGCACAAAATCATAAACCATACATCATAGCATAACCCATGTAATAAAAATGGGATTCTTAAACATCATGACATCATAAAACAATTCATATAAGATAACGGAATTCATAAAAATAATTACATCAGAACATAATAAAATCAATGTAATAATAGGGATAGAAACAGAACCCTTTATTATCTAAGATGGAAAATAATTTTGATAAAACACTTGAACTCAATTCTTGAAAAAAATATCATTTCTACTTCAAAAACACTTTTCCTTTCTTAACATGTCATTCAATTCTAAACTAAATAAAGTTGATTAAAAATAAAATTTAAAACATGTAAAGGAAGCTTCTTGTAAATAATGTTATAAAAATCCATTCATTCCGTATAAGTTAAGAAAACATTCTTCTCGTACTTTTGTCGGAAAAGTCAAAAAGTACCTCGTACGAAAAATGACAAAATATTCCATTCATATATTTTACTAAAAACTCACCGAAGGGTAAAATTGGATTTAAAAAATTGTAGGTGCATGGAAATAATATTACATATTGAGGAAACATGGATGTGGATGATAAAATACATCCCATTAAATTCCAATGTATAAACAATCTCGAAAAAAACTGAGATTGTGATATTTCCCTTACCTTAGGTCCGATTTGCTTCGTAAGTGTCTGAACCTCTTGTATAATGACTTAAATAATGTCATTAACATATTCCAAAATCACACTCATTGTTATGATATCATATATGGTCATATGCATTGCTTATTATTAGTAATATTTTAATGCTACTTGTTATTCGGGTGTTTATTACTTTTTGTTCTTATGCGTGTTTTGTCGAAAAAATTCTTATTCTTCTTTTTAGGTTATAGATACCTAATTTTCAGATTGGAATTATTGTAATATATATGATATTTATTCACTATATCATTTATGTAATCATTATGCAATGAAAATCATGTAGAATGAGTCGCATCACATCGTGGAGATGGTATTCCGTACGTACGCACGAGCGATGATATCGTTCCCATGATCATGGAATTGTTTTGGAGTGTATGTATACTATTTCAGAATCAATATAAATTTAAAATAATAATATATATTCATTCTTTACACCATTATACCAAACCAAGTATGGTGGTGGGGGAAATTATATTACACCCCGGCGTGGAGACGGTATTCCGTACGTACGCACGCGCGGTGATTTCATTTTCCGTAGGATGGATAGATGGTGAAATACGTTTTTTTAATAATTATAATAACATATAAGTATATTAGTGATACTGATGTTATTACTTCATAATTAAACAACTAAATAAGAAGAAGTGGAAGAAGAAATAAAGTTGAAAGAATCGGTAACAGACATTGCCTCTTCTTTGAAGCGCTTCTTTGAGACCTCCTTTTAGGGCACTAAAATTGGTCTTTGAAGAAGACAAGGACCTCTAGGATGTTTATAGGGAAGTGGAGAGGAAAACATTTTAGGGGTTGGCCGATCTTTAAAGATCATAGTGGTGTGAGGAAGAGAGGGAGGAGGTGCGCTTTTTATAAGGGAGGAGAGGGGCACCTTTAGAAAAACTAAAAATATTATTTTATTATAAAGCCATATTTGGTTTTAAATTGCTCCAAATTAATTTATTAATAAGATAAGGTGGGGATGGGTCGAAATAATCTCATCCAATAGAATTTGGATAAGTTTAGTTTACTATTTTAACCTTATAATTTAGATTTAAATTTAATTTAAATAATTTTCCTTTTACCGTGTCTTTTTGTGTTCTTACACAGTAAGGTTAATAAACTTACTATAACAAGCCAAACGAACCCCAAGTTGTTTATTATTAATATATATAACCTTATCTAAGTAATGTTTCTGAACCACAGATTTTTAGAAATAACATAACAATTAATAATATAATATTGTTTTAAAAACTATTTTATGTTAATTTTGACACTATTATGTAATTGATTTTTGGGAAAATCATAACAGAAATATTAGTTCGAAAAAAGTTACATAAATCAATAATAACATGTTATATTAACCTATAAAATTAGTTTAATTCATTAAAAGTATCAAATTACATTTATTAGGGTATTTATATCATCAATTATGTCAATATTTCATTAACAAGATAATTACTGCATCATCATTGTGTCATAAATAAATTAAATTATTTAATGTCTAATAATTACATATAAAATACCATTATGTAGGAAATATTTTTATCTTTCTAATGAATATTTATAGTCTAATTTATCTTATGTATAACCCTATATTAAATATTATTTACTTATTAAAATTTGATTTAAACTATTTTATCCCTTTTTTAAATAAATTAATAATAAATGTCCTAATCTAATCTAAGTGGGCCTAAATGGTCATATTTTATTTCTAAGGTTGTTTTTGGTCGAATTAAACTTATACAACATAATTAGAACATGTTTTATGGTAATAATAATAACATTTTTACCCTTAATTACCCTATTTACTTTTAACCATGGTAAAAAAAGTAAACAATTACTATTCACCAAAAATTATTTTTATCCTATTGAACCACATTTTTGTCCTTGATATTAACCGTGTCTCTTGGATTTTTGAAATTCAACTCACAGAAGTGGTAAAATTAAGATTTCTGTGAATTTGGAAATTCTCATAGGAGGTGGGTAAAAGACGGTGAAAAGTTCAATAAAATGATTATATATGTAAAATTATTATAAAACGACTCTGATGAATTGAATTGAACTTATACAGGTATTATGTATCAATTTTGACCTAAAATAAATTTAAATAAAATAAATAATTATTTAAATAAATAGTTGGTTAAATAGTAACCTAGTGTTTTCACTATTCATCAAAAATTGAAATTTTCCAGAAACATATCAAAATTTCACCCTAGGAAAATTTCGATATTCTGAATCCAAAAATGAAATCCATTTTGAAAAATAAAATTTACAAAATTTCAAAAAGTGGTTATTACTATTCATAACGGCTAGTTTTAATAATATTTTAAAATGACATCGTTGTTTAGTGAAACACGGTACGACGCAGGCTATCATGGAAGGTCGTGATTGCGTGTAAAGCAATCCAAGCTAGTGTTTTGTGTAGTGAAATATTCCTTTGAAGATTTATATAAAATAAAAAGAAAATATTACTTATAAAAGTCTCGGGTGTTACAATTACTATGTGTTGGTATGAAAAAAATTTATTTTCTAGTATATATGTTTATAATGGTAGGTAATGGCTTGTTGTTATTCCACACACATGTGTCCCCAAATATACCTCCACAATGGATATTTTTTGGTTTGACGAATATAAGATTTTATATATTGAGATACCCTACATAGTGTGTGGGATGTGATGGCCCGATGTATAATACCCTATCTATGAAACAAGTCATGCGATCTATGATCCATCCTAAAAAATATGTGGTTATTTTATAGTCAAATGGAAGAGATGATGTGACGATGTGAGGTATGAGATTCATGTTGGGATACTATTCCCCTTATGTCTTTGGGATGAAAAATATATGTAGGGAGATGGAGTAGAGTGTACGATACTATGATAGTGTTATGACCCACCTTCCCCAAGATGATAGAAGGGACAACAGGTTTCCAAACCCTTCCTTCTTCAAGTTAAAGGAGAGATGATGACCCCAGAGACCCACCTTCAATAGGTCCCAGAGTGGCAGCTAGCACAAAGGGTATAGAATCACACAGAAGATGGGAGGCATTACCCTTTTTATTTAAATGGATCGGGAGAAAAGATAGTAAATCCCAACAACACCAAAATTGGAAGTACATGTATAGTAAAAAAACCATTCCCATATGCATGTTCCAAAATTAATTACTACAAGGTACAAGAAACCCCAAAATGAAAATACCAAAGAGAGGAAAACATCAACAACAACTGTTCCAACTACTGAACTAGTATGATCCAGCACGATCCTTGATGTCCTTCTAGAAACCTGAAAAAAAAATTTATATACATATGGTGAGCATACAAGTATACTCAATAGGGAAAACCAAAGACTCTCGTGCACAAGTGGGGAGGCATTATAATGCCATGTGAGAAAGGAGATAACCAAAAACCTAAATAGAAAACTATCCACCCAAGCCTCACCAAGGAACACTCCCCAAATAACGCAAGTCAAGTAATTTATAATAATAGCACATTGATATTTGGGTACCCCACACCACTTTACTACTGGTTATTAAAGAAATCATATGCATCAGACCTCTACCACCATTCTCACAGCAGTCCCACTACCACACCTCGCCCACACACACCAGGGCCACAACCACACATTCTGCCCGCAAACACATGGTCCACAGGAACCACACGTAACGAAGCTCGTAACCACATGTGCCAGAACAACTACTGCCATGCCCGAAGACACCTAGGCCTCATCTCGAATACTCTTGGGAAACAACCTGACCACACACACCTGGGCCAACCTCCACAACTACCCCTCTCGAAAAATCATGGGCTATATGGACCTCAGGCCATTACAGAATGCATGAAGAGTCTTTGGCTATTTGAGAAAGGGAGAAGAAAAGTAGCTAACAACCAGCCACTCATAGGTGTGTTGGGAAAAACACCCTCCCCATGGAATGGGGGTGTTCGGCATTAAGTGCTCAACATGGGTGGGGCGTAAATAAGGAACAAAAGAACTAAAATTATATAACATATATAAAAAGCACTCATTCCAATATAGGAGTTCCAAAACCAACCTAAGAACAAACACCCTCATTACTATTCATTCACAAGAAGCACCGACCCATGACCATGTCACCACTCATCCTAAAACACAATTCCCCATTGAGCCCGTTCTTGTTTTTTATGTCCATGTGATTCAATTTAAGTAAATTCTACACTACTGGGTAACTAAAAGGCATAACCACAATCCAAAGAAAGAGAAATATCCAAAAAAAAAATTAAGCATTCACATATGGTTCTCTTGTAAAGTCACAATAACAAATGGATCTGTGAGGTCCCGCAAAGTACTGGAACCAAACCAAGACTTGAGATACGTCCCCACACAACTTCATATTCACAAACAACATCTTTTCCACAATAGGGTATCCCATCCCCATCCACATCACCCCATACACATATTGTGGAACAATGCACCGACTACTAAAACAAATTAGGGAAGCTTCCAGATTCAAGAACATCATTCATTAGGTTCTTATTTTTGTTGGTTAACCAATTTCTATGTCACAATCATTTAATCATGTAAAAGAAAAAGAAAACCAGAAGCACAGAGGTTCATTAATGCTCATGGAAAAAACCACCAACGACCATGATTTTCAGTGGGCATGTGCCCGTACAATTCACAACACATAATTAAGAATAAAAAATGGAACAGAAACACCAATAACACCCACTTATTTTATTTAAAATTACATTTATAATCTTAATTTAATGTTTGATTTATTACATGCACATAAAAACAATAGCATACCCACCCCGCATGATACACAGTAAGACAGAAGAAGGAATATCCTACCTGGATGATCAAAGATCGATGTTTCTCTCGATGCACCAGGAATTGGGGATTCACAACGGGTAGGGAAGGGGTGTCCAGGACACCATGGAAGAGCAGTAAGGGCTCCAGCACATACGCACCACCTTCCATGGGGAGGGAACTCCAAACGCTCCAAGGGAAGAGCGATCCCAGCCAAGAAGAAGAAAAGGAGGAAGGGTAGTGCAATATAAATATTAGCCCGGTCATTACCAGATATCAATATCTTCTGCGGTTTTAGAATCAGATCGTGTTTTCACCATGCGGTTGGGTGGTTACACATGATGGGATTAATTGTTATTTAATAACTCTTATCCAGAATTTGTGGTAACAGCTGTGACTTTAATGGATTTTATATAAATAGAGGGGAACGTTAAATAGACGCACAGTTGGGTCCGCTGAGGGTCGCCCCACTCTTAAGAATTTAGACATTGATTATGGGGCTAAAACGGCCTTGAAACACTTCCAAAAGGTCAAAAATAATTAAAAGTAGCATTACGGGAAAAACTGTTGTAGACAAAGTCGGAAAGGCTGTGTGAAACCGATCGTGTAGCACCGATCGATGACACACTGATCGGTCGCACCGATCAGTGACACACCGATCTGTTACTCCGATCGGTGACACACCAATCATGTCACACCGATCGTGTCACACCAATTGTGTCCCAACGATCGCGTCACACCTATCGGTTTCTCTGATAGGTGACACACCAATCATGTCACACTGATCGTGTCACACGATCGGTGAGATACTGATCGGTGACACCCCGATAGTGTCCCACCGAACGGTGAGACACCGATCCTGTCGCACCGACCAGTGACACACCGATCGAGTCACACCTATCGGTCGCACCGATCGGTGACACACCAATCATGTCACACCGATCATGTCACTCCAGTCGGTCGCACACTGATCCGTGACACACCGATCATGTCCCACTGATCATGTCACAACGATCGGTTGAACCGATCGGTGACACACCGATCGTGTCCCACCGATCCATCACACACTGATCGGTGACACACCGCTCATGTCACACCGATCGGTGAGACGCCGAAATGATGTCCTACCATCGATACGCCGCCCTTAGGATCCAGAATTTGGCAAAGGGATGGACCATTAAGGTCTGGGACATTACATTAGATACCTCTCAAACTATTCTCGTCCTTGAGAATCAATGTGAGACTTGAAGATAAGTGAGGGGTCTGAAAACCCCTTGGGAAAAAACCACACCAAACTGCCACACCGAATACAAGGTCTATATTGTCCCGACACACAATTTCCGGTGTTCCTTCCTCCATGTCAAGATACTATCTGCTTTGGGTGGCACTGACTCACCCGCACGGGTTTAATATCATCCACCTTAATTCTTCTTGGTTAGGGATCAAGTACTTTATTCCCCACATATCATGACCTTTCACAACATTCAAAAGGTAGGGAAAAAAACACCTCATAAACTAACAGGGTCATCAATACATCACAAACATGTACAAAACAAAACAGAAAAAAACTCAAAACAGCTCTTGGTATTGGGAATGAATTTGTGCCTCACGTTCCTAGGTACTCTCCTCGAGCCCACCATGCCTCCATAACACACAAACCAAAGGAATGGTCCATCCAAGGTGCCCTTTATCTTCACGTTCATCGATTCTAACCGGTATTTCCACAAACGTCACGTCTGCCTCGATGTCTAGATTTCCCCAGTCGAGGACATGTTAATAATCATGTAGATACCATCGGAGTTGTGACAAATGGAAGACGTCAGGAATTCTCAGTAGTAGTGGTGGTAGAGGTAGCTGATAATCCACTTCGCCAACCCACCGCAGTACCTCGAACCATCCGACGAACCTAGGAGAAAGCTTACTCCCTCTTCCAAACCCTTGTTGCCCACGCCGAGGGGAGACCTTCAGGAATATGTGATCCCCGACCTCGAACTACAAGGGTATCCTCCTATTATTGGCATATGACTTCTGTCTGTCCCAGGTCACCTTCATCCTCTCACGTATAAGCTGAATCTTCTCCATCGTGCTCTGCACTACTTCTGGGCCAAGAACACATGCTTCCCCAACCTCGGTCCAGCAGACGGGTGAGTGACATGGCCTTCCATACAAGGCATTGAACGGAGCCATGCCAATGGTAGAGTGATAGCTATTATTGTAGGTAAACTCTACCAGAGGCATGTGTTGACTCCATGATCCCCCAGAGTCCAGAATACATGCCTGTAGAATATCCTCCCTTGTCGGGAAGGTGCGTTCTGTCTGTCCATCTGTTTGGGGTTGGAAAGTTGTGATAAGACATAGCTGGGTGACAGAAGCATGCTGTAATCCTCTATAGACTCGGGAGATAAACTATCCATCCCTATCTAAGATTATATACCTCGGAACCCCATGAAACCGTACCACCTCATCCACGTACCTATGTGCAAAGGAATCTACTGCACCTGACTCCTTGATCACCAGAAAGAGAGCTGATTTCGTCAACTGGTCCACCACTACCCAGATAGAATCACAACCTCCTTGATCCTTGGGTAGTCCTTGGATTAAATCCATCGATATGTCATCCCACATCAACTTGGGGACATCTAAAGGTTGTAACAGACCGCCTGGAATATGATGTTAAGTCTTCACCTGCTGACACACTAAGCACATGGCCATGAACTCTGCCACTGCCCGCTTTACGCCGAGCCACCAAAACTGACTCCTCATACCCTAGTACATCTTGGAAACCCTCGAGTGCACCAAAAGGGGTTATTTGTGGAACTCACCAAGAACTCCCTCACACATCGTCTCTACAAAAAACAACTTCCCTCCAAAAAGCTTCTGATTATGACTATCCTCCATCAACCCTTCCGGATCATCTCCTTGTTTAACTCGGTCACGCATTACTTCACTCTTTATGTCTCCCCACTGAGACTCCCCCACCTACCGTAGGAGAGAGGATTGCACTATCATCTAGAACAGACAACTTCTACCACCATCCTCCCTTACATCCAGGTGCAGGGCAGGAAACTCCTCAATCGCCTTCCAAGCATCTGTTGACTCACTAACCACATTATTCTACAACTTCCTACTCAAGGCATTAGCCACCACATTCCCTTTTCATGAGGTGTATGAAATCTCGAAGTCGTAGTCTTGAAGAAACTCCATCCACCTTCGCTATCGTAATTTCAGGTTCCGCTGGGATAAGATATACTTCGAGCTCTTGTGATTCATGAATACCATGCAGCACTCCCCGATGAGGTAATTCCACCACAAACTTAGTGCGAACATGACCCCCACATGCTCCAAATCATGGGTGGAATAGTTACTCTCATGAGAACGTAATGGTATAGACTCATAAGAGATTACCCATTGTCATTTCATTAGCACACATGAGGCCTTGTCCTGAAGCATCACAGAACACCTCATACACTACCACTTCTTTTGGAAACCTCAGCACCAAGCCACTAACCAACTTCCCTTCAGATAGCTGAAGGCTTCCTCATACTGCACACTCCATACGAAAGCCAGGTCCCTCATGGTCAAGGCTGTCAAAGGTGCTGCTACTCAGGAGAAGATGGTCACGAAACTCTGGTAGTAACCTTCCAGACCTAGGAAACTACGAACTTCTATCATGATATTGGGTGCTGCCCAAGAAACAACCGCCTCGACCTTTTATGGGTCCACCACTATTCCCTGCCCGGACACCACGTACCCAAGGATGTGCACTTCTCGCTTCCAAAACATTCACTTGGACAATTTTCCATATAGTTGGTGCTGTCATAGGACCTCTAAAACCATTCTCAGGTGTTCAGCGTGATCCTCATATGACCTTGAGTAGATCAGGATTTCGTCAATAAAAACGTCTACGAACCGATCATGGTATTCCCGGAAGACGGAGTTCATGAGTCCCATGAACATAGCTTGTGAGTTTTAACACTGAATGTCATGACTACAAACTCAAAGTGTCCATACCTACACCTGAAGTCATTATTTATGATGTCACCCTCTTTCACCCTATACTAGTGATATCTAGACCGCAGATCAATCTTAGAGAACCAACATGCTCCACTAAACTAGTCAAAGAGATCATCTATCCTTAGGGGAGGGTAATGATTCTTGACCATTATCTAATTAAATCTCTAGTAGTCAATGCACAGCCTGAGACCACCATCTTCCTTCTTTGATAACAAGACAGGAGAACCCCAAGGTGACTCAGTTGGTCGAACAAAACCCTTCTTCATCAGATCGTCAATCTGAATCCGCAACTCCTGCAAATCAGAAGGCTCCATCCAATAGAATGCCATCAAAATCGGACATGCACCAGGTTGCAAGTCTATCCTGAACTCAACAACACGTTGAGGGGGTTGATTTCCACTTCTTCGGGGAAGCCATCCATAAAATCAGTAACGATCACTGGTACTTCTACAATTTCTACATACATCTACTCCACGGATAGTTCAGCTAACATGGAAAGGAGGGGATCCTCTCGCCTGCTGCTTTTCTGGAGACCCCACTCACCGATGAATGTTACACGTCAGCCGCCAAAATCAGAAAACATGATCCTTCCTCGGAAGCAGTAAATGATGGAACATCAAAATAACAGATAGTCAAAGCCTAGGTTGACATTGTATGGTTGTATCTGCAATAGTAGAAGATCCCTGATAGACTGATGTGGCCCTATCATAAGTCTACACCCTCGGAAAACATAAAAAAAGTCAGTCCGACCTCCGACTGGCATGCATAGCACCAGGGGCACTGGAATTCTCTTAGCGTCTAAACCCAGAGCATGGGCCAGACTGGGTGAAACAATGGAGTGGGAAGCTCATGTATCGAACAAGGAAAAGGAAAGAGTACTAAACAAGATCATCATACCATGAATGACTTCTGGCCCTACTGGAATAGCGTCCTCTGCGGTATATAACTTCCCATGACCAGATCTGATGCCTCTCGGTTGTCGTCCACTTCCACAACCAAAAATTGGTAGAGGTCCTTGAGGGGAACCTTGGGGTTGGCCTCCTCTCACCACGTCTGGTCTCAGAGGGGCGGGAGCATGCTTCCCCTACTGCTGCTACTGAAAGGGCCTAGCAGGAATCGACTACAATTGAGGTGGGAATTTAACCTGCCCACCCCCACTATACTGCACTATGTCCAGGCACTGATTCTCAAGGTTACCTTGGCTCTCACAGACGAAGCATCTTGGTCCTGGCCCCGAAAGGAAAGGGCGAGGACTAGGAGACTGGATCTGGAACTGCTGAGGCCTGCCCCCCACTGGTCAAAACTTAGAGGGCCCTGATGCTGGAGGCCTGCTGCTAACGACCTTTCCTTTCGATGGGACCATCTGGATTCCCTCTTGCGATACACCTCCCAGTGTGGGAATCCTCTCAACCACTTCATCATTCTTCTAGACCTCCACGTATGTAGGTAAGGTGAAGGGAGTAACAACATACGAACTAGAAGGCCGAAGTTCCTCTTCCAAAAGTCCTGCCCGAGACTCCTCATCTAGAAAGAGTTCTAGAGTAAAGTGGAGGAGATCCTTGAACTTGATCCCCAACTCTCTCACTGACATGATCCCCTGTTGGAGGGAGAGTATCTCATGCCTATTATCAACCTTCATCATGGAAGCGATGAATTCTGACCGGAACTCCCTCTTGAAGCCAGCTCGCATAACCTCATCCTCCCTCTTCTCCCCAATATAAAGCGTCCACCACTGATGCACTGCTCCCCGTATTTGGATTACAGCCAGAGGAAACCAGTATTTTTTCGGAGCTTGGATCAACCCAAAAGTTATCACCAGCTCCTCAAGATAACTCGCTATCTCCATGTTTGAGATGTTACCCTCGTACTTCCAGAGGGTCTTCCACTGCAAGTCACAAAACATCATCTGCCACTAATTGTCCTCCTCATCTAGGTCATCCATCTGTCGATCGGCCAAATCATCCTTCTGGGACTCGATAGCCCGTACTACCCTTGGTCACCGTCCGGGTTCCATAGCTGCAAGGTAAACAAGGAATGCCAAATCCCGTGTAGTGTAGAAGATTGCTTTTAAATTTTGTTAATTTTTTTTATTCATTTTAAATTTGAAAAATACCCATCAAAAAAAAGAACACAATTCATTATGATGCATGTACCTTCTCTAGGGTCTCTACCCTGTAATCAATGTAGACTTACTTGGTCATTCATTAGGCCAAGAGTCCTTGTATAAGATCACGGGGGGCCCTAAAATCCCATGTCCTAGCCGAACTTCCCTAGCCTATTTCACACACCAAGATCACCCAAAACTGTTTCCCAACAATCCCAGGAAATCCTCACTATAACTGACCCCAAAATCCATCCTATTTCTCAACCTACTCCTCTAATACCATTCTATCATGACCCTCCTTCACCAATATGAGAGAAGGGACATGAGGTTTCAAAGTCCTTCCTTTATCAAGTTGAAGGAGGGATAATGACCCTTGAGACCTGCCTTCAATAGGTCCCAGTGAGGCAACTAGCACCAAGGGTATAGAATCACACACAAGATCCAAATCATTAACCTTTTTATTTAATAGGATAAGGAGATAATATACTAAATCCCAACAACACCAAAAGTGGAAGTACAAGTAAATCCAAAAAAAACCATTCCCATATGCATGTTCCAAAAATAAATGCAACAAGGTACAAGAAAACCCCAAAATGAAAATACCAAAGAGAGGAAAACAACAATTGAAACTGTCCCAACTTCTATACTAGTATGATCCTGCACGATCTCGGATGTCCTCCTAGAAACCTAAAAACAGTTTTATATACGTTGGGTGAGCATACAAGTATACTATGTTGGGAAAACAAAAGACTCCCATGAACAAGTGGGGAGGCATTCTAATGCCCCATGAGAAAGGAGATAACAAAAGAACCTAATGTGGAAGAATATCCACCCAAGACTCACCAAGGAATACTCCCCAAATAACGCAAGTCAAGTAATGTATAGTAACAACACAATGATATTTGGGTACACCGCACCACATTCCCACTAGTTATTAAAGACATCCTATGCATCAGATCTATCCCTCCATTATCACTGTAGTCCCACGACCACACCCCACCCGGATACACCTGGGCCACAAAAACTACATGTAACCACGCCGGCAAACACTAGGGCTAGAACAACTACTGCCACGCACGTAGACACCTTGGCCACATCCTGAATACTCGTGGGAAAAAACCTGCCCACACACACGAACACCAACCACCACAACTACCCTGCCTGAAGAATCAAGGGCTATATGGACCTGAGGCCATTACAACCTACCCAAAGAGTCTTGGGCTATTCGAGAATTAGATCATAAAATGAGATAACAACAATAAACTCATAGGAGTGTTGGAAAAAACACCCTCCCCCATGAAATGGGGGTGTTCGGCATTAAGTTCTCAACATGGGTGGGGCGCAAATAAAAAACATAATAATTACAATTATATAACTTATATAACAAGCACTCATCCCAACCTAGGAGTTCCTAAACCAACCTAAGCACAAACACCCTCGTTACAATTAATTCACAAGAAGCACCAAACCCTCGACCATGTCACCACTCATCCTAGAAAATAATTCCCCATTAAAACTATTCTTGTTTTTATGTTCAAGTGATTCCATTAGAGTAAATTCTGCACTACTGGGCAAATAACAGGCATAACCACAAGCAAGAGAAAGAGAAACAGCCAAACGAAAATTTATGCATTCACACCCGGTTCTCTTATAATGTCTCAACAACAAAGGGATATGTGAGATCCCTCAATGTATTGGAACCAAACCATGTCTCGAGATATATCCCCACATAGCTTTAGATTCAAAATCCACATCTGTTACACAAAAGAGGATCTCATCCTCGTCCACATCACGCCATACACATCTAGCAGAACAACACATCTACTACTAAAACAGAGTAGGGAAACATCCAGATTCAGGCAAATCATTCATTAGGTTCTTATTTTTGTTGGTTAAATAAATTCCATGTCATATTCATTTAATCACGTAAAATGAAAATAAAACTGGAAGTACACAAGATCATTAGTGCGCAAGAAAAAAACCACCAACAACCATGATTTTCATTGGGCATGATCCCGTACAAATCACAACACATAATTAAGAATAACAAATGAAACAGAAACACTGATCACACCCCTTCCATTCATTAAAATTTCGTTTATTATATTCATTTAATTTTTGGTTTCATCCATACCCATAGAAACAATAGCATACCCACCACGCATGATACATAGTAAGAGAGACAAATGAAAAACCTTACTTGGATGATCAAAGATCGATGTTTCTCTCGATGCACCAAGAACCGGGGATGCACAACATGCATAAGAGGGGCGTTCGAGACTCCAAGAACAAGCAGTAAGGGATCCACCAAATCGTACCACCTGCCTCAGGGAGGGAACTCAAAATGCTCCAAGGGAAGAGCAAACCTTGCCAAGAAAATGAAAAGGATGAAGGCCAGTGCGATATAAATATGAGCTCGGATGTTACGAGATATCATGATCATCAGCGGTTTTAAAGGCAGATCATGGTTTCACCATGCAGTTGGGTGGTTACACATGAGAGATTAATTGTTATTTAATAACTCTTATCAGTAATTGGTTGTAACAACTATGACTTTAAAGGATTTCATATTAACAGAGTGGAACGTTACACAGATACACAGTTGAGTTAGTTGAGGGTCGCTACACTCTTAGGAATTTAAACAGTGATTATTGGGCTAAAACAGCTTTAAACCACTTCCAAAAGGTTAAAAAGGATTAAAAGTATCCTTACAGGATAAACTATACAGGAAAAACTTGACAAGGATTTGTGACACCGATTGTGTGGCACCGATCGGTCGCACCGATCGGTGACACACTGATCGTGTCCCACCGATCGTGTCCCACTGATCGTGTCCCACCGATCGGTGAGACCCAGATTGTGTTGCACCAACTTGTGACACACTGATCATTGACATTCCGATCGTGTCACAGAGATCGTGTCAATCTGATCAGTGCGACATTGATCACTGACACACCGATTGTGTCCCACCGATCGGTGAGACACTGATTCTGTCGCACCGATCGGTGACACACCGATCATGTCCCACAGACCGTTCGCACCGATCGGTGACACGCCGATCGTGTCACACCGATCCTGTCACACCGATCAGTGAGACACTAATCGTGTCACACCGATCGGGGACACACCAATCGTGTCGCATGAATCGGTCGCACACCGATCGGTGACACACCGATCATGTCCACTGATCATGTCACACCGATTGTGTCCCACCGATCGTGTCACACAGATCGGTCGCACTGATTTGTGACACCGTGATTGTGTCGCAGCGATCAGTGACACACTGATTGGTTGCACCGTGCGGTGAAACACCAATCATGTCCCACCGATCGGTGAAACACTTATCGGTCATATCGATCGCTGACACACCGATCGGAGAGACACCAAAATGACATACTACCACCATGACACCACCCTTAAGATCTAGAATTTGGAAAACGGATGGACCATGAGGGTCTGGGCCATTTCAGATATTGTATAAAACTGGCGAGTAAGTCATATTATAGTATCATTTTTGACTAATTATATTGAAAAAATTCTAGTATTCATTACATTTTGATATGATGTTATTGTGTGGTTGTGAAATTATAATACCCATTTCTATGATGAGTTAATTTCACTATTGTACAATGGTCTTCAATATACTTTTCAAATATTTTGAATGATAAGATCCATGTAAGATCTTCATTTGTATAATGTTATTCATAAACCATGTATATAAACTATCTTTTATGTCAGTAAAATAAGGTTAAAAATGAGGATAGATAATACTGGCACCTGGTTTTGCAATAATTATTTTGGATTCACAGGAATTTTCAGGATTAACATTTTAGTACTTATAGGTTCCTTTTTTTGGTTTTGTACTCTATTACATTTTATAAAATTAGATATATTTTATATTTATAATAATGATATGATAGGGGTATGTATAATATATCTTCTTTCTACATGTTCTTTTAGAGGTTAGATTCTTCCATCTGTAGGTTCATTATTTCATTAGTTCTTATTTCTAAATTATGGAATACATGAGGCGGGACTCAGGGGTATCTATATCCCTACTCAAAATATTATCATTGGAGGGTTTATCTTTGTAGGAAGTGAGTTATAAAGAGTGGATTGATAATTTCATATTAAAGGATAGGATGGTTTTTGTAGTTTGGAACTGGTTAGGATGGTATTCGTTTGTAAAGAAACAATGTTTACCATGTTTATTGAGAAGTGTAAACAAAGGAAAACTAGAACAACCAATGTCATTTTGGTTCGTTGGTGATCCGATTTAAGAACCATTTAAGATAATAAATCATACTAAATGAATTGATAATGCTTGTGGGGTACTAGAAGTTGAAATGATCTTTCATAATTCCTCATTGATCCCATTTACGAAATGGGAAGACCTTGGGATTATATATAATGTTAAATAAAAATTTATTTATTTATTATTTTTTAATATTCCATAATAAAATTTTAAGAGCACTAACAATTTGTTCCATTATAGGTATGCCTCTGGGTCAACATCCTCATCTATTTCACATTTAATATGTCCTACAGTATGTTTTTATAGATCACCATTGATTATAGGTCATTGAAGATTAAACATAGAGACGGACACTCAATGATTTTCAGCACCTGATTTTTTATAATAATAAGGGACCCATTTTAGATGCATTTATAGAGGACTAGTTTCAATAAGAAGATATTTCTTTATGTTTCATCCATTATCATAAGAATCACATTGTTCTATTTATTATGATGATGTTCTGTGAAAAAAAATAGGATGTAGTTGAATATGTTTAGTGAAGATCATGATGAATTAGTGTTATCATGATAGAAGTTAATAGATCAGTTCCATGTAGAATTTACTTCATTGAACAAAAATATGCCTAATGATTAGTATCATCATACCATTCAATAGGTTTGTCACAACATGCATGACTTCAAGACCCTTGTTTGGACCCTTCCCAGATATGATTCATATTTATTTCTTGATGATAAGTCATAGGAATAATATATTGAGTATTATTTTCATCCAAATATTAAGAACTGGGTGACGCCATTTATATTTTTGACATACCTCAATTTCATGGAATGAATATAGGTTATTGAAAGAATTTTTTCCTAAACGAGATCATTAGATTTAGGGATTCATCATGGATACATATAAGGAAAAGATATGGTTCCGGCCTACCAATTTCATAAAAATAAGGTTTTTCAAATAATCTTAGGTCAGTATTAACCCTCATCAACTCATTTCAGTAGGGGTGGTGGTACATAGTTCAATGTTAAGGGATTAGATATTTGATTTTATTATGTATACCAATGTCATCAGCAGTATGAGTTCTAGAACATCATGAGTAGTCATCACGCACTTGGTATTTCACGTCAGGTTCCTCCATTGAGGATGATTAAGTGGAGACAATAATAGTTGGATTTTTGTAGCATTGTATTAGAAGAGAAGAGATGGGCTGGTAAAATGTCATACCCGAGATATCCCTCATCCTCAGAGAGTAGATAATTATCAGGGAGGTGGTCTCTATTAGTGTCAGAGAGGTTTTGGAGCCCATTTTAATCAGCATCATGCTCTAGAGTTTCTAGTACCATCTGATCCATGGAACATTTTAGGAACAAATATCTTGTTTTTTAATTTTATTCCTATTTTATTGATTTCAGAAAAACACACTCATTTATATCACCTTCAATTTTCCATCTATTGAGAATCAATGTAGATAGACTTATAGTTCCCCTAGAATTAACCAATTTAGATAAAGGATGAGAATTCGTGCATAAACAATCTAGAGAACATGATATGGGTCTTTAGTAGTAGCAATCATATGGAGTCATTCTATGTTTACATATTTAACAACATAATATCATCATCAATATGGATTAGTTGTATTTTTTTAAAGACATTGTAGATTTATTCAGGACAAAGATAGATTTTCATGATGATGAATTCGAAATAGTATAGTTCATTTGTGAGATAAAACCTAAGATAGTTTTGATCCATATTACTTTAATATCACTGATGATGTCCTATATTATATTGTGTTCATCAGAGGGTCAACCGATGTTTTTCATAAGGAGGTTTTAATGTTATAACATTGATAATATAAAAACCACCGTATCAATAAATAGTGGGGAATTTTTTTAATATCAATATCTCTATATTGGATGGAACCTTATATGATTTGGGAAATGGGAGTACATGTCGATGATTTGTTGTAGGGATTTTTTTTGCTAATTTTACACCTTAGGCGTAACCGTTTTGATTGAAAAGTTTGCTAATTGAAATTGGATCTTTTGTGTAGATGATAATATATTTAATATAGAGATAGTGATGAACCACTATACTTTTATAATGATTTATGACTTATTTAATAAACATGAATTAACATGATGGTTCTTAGAGACTGATCTTGAGTTAGGGTATCCTTTGAAGTGGGTGAAATAGTAATATTTTTTTAAAAATGAATTACAATGTCATTTTTGGAAATAGATGTTTGTTTTGATGTCATTGGGTATGCTGAATGATCTAGTCAAAAATATGGTCTTGATTAACAAAGTGTTCATGGAGTTTCTTTATTAGTTTGTGGTGTCTTTACTTTATGACATATTGGTGTACTCCATTTATTATGAGGAAAACAAAGAGAATATCCATACCCTTTTGGGAGGTCTTCATCATCAACATCTACATGGGATGTTATAGAAGTTTGAGAATTAGTCTCATAACGCTTTATTCTTTCAGAATACCAAGTCCCATTATTGAATATCTATTAACCCTTCAAAAATTTAGGTAGTCATTTCTTCGGAATCCCCTCATTCTATCCCAGATGTGTGATGTTTCAATGGTATTGAAAGATAGTATAAGAATTTTATGACAGATTTATCTTAGGTTTATGCTATATTAATTTCTTTAACTAGAAAAACAAATCTGGAATTATAGTAGACTAACTAGTTTATGGAATCATCTGAAAACCTAAAGTAGAAGGCATTCGGTGTAACAAATAGTTTTTTACTAGAATTAATATTTTAGATTGAGGTTTTTTTGGAATTTTATGCTAGGTTTCGTTTTGTTTTGATGTAGTAGATACCTTTGTTCACATTTGGACCGAAACATTTACAAACGCATGAGAATAACTATTACCCACAAGATATTGAGTTTGTATCAGTTGAGTTTATTTTATATTTGTGGTTATATTACCTCATCATTTGATATTTTTTGGTTTTAACTGATCATAATGTCCTGAGGTATGTATTATATTAAAATACTTGATCATAAGATGTTGATGGTGGACAAAATTCAGAGAGTATTATGAATTCATGATTTCATATACACTGGGTATGGGTAATGTTATAAATGATTTGATAAGGAAGAATTCATGTAGTGATGTCATTTCTATGTCTAGAGATTCTTATAATGTCATGGATGAAATATTAGTGATGAATATTGATATGGAATAGGTTGGAGTTATAGGATATATTTATCTAATTATAGTTCATTTATCATTGTTATTGATGGTGGAGTCCAATTTGGTGGATTTTGAGATGGTTGTTTGGAGAGGCGGATTTGCATATTGTGATTACCATGATGACTATTTTGAGGGGGGGGGGGGGAAGAACCATGTGTTCTTCCAAGGGAGGATTTTCCTTAATTATGTGATACATGAGACAGTTCTTAGTGTGTTCCAAACAATATCCTTAGTGGTATATCCAAGCATGAATTTTTTTAATCAAGATCTGAGAAACGTTGTTTTGGTTTCTAGGGATGAAGATTGTCATTGTAGATATTTTGTCTCATTGTTTGGACATTGAAGAATGTGTAGGCCAGGATCAATGTTCATGGTGATTCTTCTATATCAATTAGATGTTCCTCAGTATATTAAAAGACAAAACTATTTTCACGACCAGTCCATCAGGCCCCGTTCTATGAATACCCCAAGACCGACTACAATAGGTCAGGGGTTGGCGACTAGTACCAGAAAGGCATTTAACAAAAAAGGGAAGGAATTTCATTTAATCCTAAACACACTGAAACAAGGTACACAACAATGGAAAACCACAAAGTAGAACAACTGAAAGTAAAAGTGTGAAATCAAAGTAAAAAAGGGCTTGTTTAAAAAACCAACTCATAAGAATGTAAAAAAGGGGAAAACATATTCTGATGGTAGTTCACCAATAATACTAGATAAAGGGTACGTAAAACTCATCATATGTCTTAACTACAACTAAACATGTCTATAAATAACCTTCGAGCACTGTCTATCCCTTTCTCCCTATGTTTAAGTCATGCTATCTGTCGTCTACACAAGACATAACAAGGTGTAGGAAGAAAACCATGCAGGGGTGAGTATAACGAAACCCAGTAGGGGCCCTGGGACCCAGAAGGTCTCCCAGAATCCCTCAAAGAAAAAACCACAAAACATCATCTCAATCAAAAAGCATAATTTAAAATACAACACACACAAGATATACAATTTATAGAACATGAATAAAGATTATTAGTCTTAAGTTAGAACATTTAATTCTATTGGGTAGCTCCGATTCTGATCCGAGAATGGTTACTCTGTTATCGATACCGAAGGGTTGCCCTACCACTAATCTATGATAGGTCACTCTATGGTCGGTCTATGTCAGTTCGCGCTGCTGTTGATCCCAATTGGGTCACACTACTGCTAATCCACAGAGGTTCTCACTACTTCCTACCCACGGAGGGTCTCTCTCAAGTTGTTCAATGAAGGGTTGTTCCACTTCCAATCCATGGAGGGTAGAACTAGTACCAATCCAGGAGGGGTTTCTCCAATTTTAATCCCTAGAGGTTCTCTCATTACATGATAGCCAGCCACTGGATTCCGGCACTTAGTGATCTTGAGTTCTGTAGTTTCTTCTCCTCAGGATATCAGTTCTACCACAACTACGTTGAAGCCCCATGAAGAAGTATCTTAGAGGACCTACTTTTCGTAAGGGTTCCAATGCGTTAGAAGACGTGTCAATCGAATTCCCAATCTATTAGTTATATGAAAAAAGGTAAAACTTCCCTAGTTGGATTCGAGTCAGATCAAACCTAGCTATTCTACGACTTCTTCTAGGACACGAGTGGAGTTTTTAAAGAGGAAAACATTGCTGCAAGGGTCCCCACACCGTAGATGAAACATCAATTAGACACAAAATTTGTGAGTGAAGTTAGATTTAGTTAAAGATGGTTGTTAGGGTTTGGGATAGATATGGGTCCAGCTAGGCTAGCGGGTTCGGCTTGGCCGACAGGTCCAACCTAGTGGATGAGTCCGATCCACTAGGAAAATGCGCCCCGCATGAGGGCCTGTTGTGTTGGAATGGATACAACATGTCTAGTTCTTCTAGCTGGCAGCACTATCAGGGTTCCACCCCTCCTCCCGAAATGGATGGCATGAGATGGTTGTTGTGTGAGCCAAGTGGAATGAGCGGGCCGCTTTGTCTCCCACCTGACACATCGGCACCACACCATCCTCTCGTCGTGGTCGTCCGGTCGTAGTTCCTATCACCGCGGTGTATGCAAGCGCCACTTCTCCATGAGGATGGCATAGACGGTGCCACCACGCCTATGCTTTAGCACTGGTGGAACCTTTCACGGGCCACCACAGATGCTATGGTGGTCTGTTTTCCTTCCAGACTGTACCTATGACTCTCTCGAGTTTCCTAGTTCACTAAAAACCCCACGGAATCGCCTTGCAACCACGTTTCTCAGTCACCCACAAAGAATGCACAAAAATAAAGAAGGGTGAAATATCTGGAACTTTTTAGGATTATCCCAATCCCTCCAAGTTAGAATTTGATCATAGGTGTCGAATAATAATCCTTATATGATTATGAAAAACCCGAAGGTTTAACCTCGCAACAACCTACCACAATTAATAATGAATCATGGATCAATGTGATGGTCGGTTGATCCGTGTTCTTCATATTGTTCAAGAACGGGAAAAGAGAGATATAAAACACATAATTTCCTTACTTGGATACATAGGAATTTGTTGCAGGCGAAGGAAGGAATCCACAATTGAAGTCGTTCATCACCGTCCAGTTTTCATTCTCCAACAGTAGTCGATAGATCTCCATTCATAGTTGGAGGGTGACGTAATCATCATTTCATCAGAGCTTCTTCTTGTGGTTTTGAATTAACTTTACAAAAGTTGGATTAATAAAATAATTAATCCCCACATCGTGTTCATTATTACAGTTCGTTAATGAAGCATAATTAATGAACCTATTAAACACACGGGTGTTTTGATTGCACAAATAAAGTAACATGTCCTAAAATTAATCTCATTTAATGACCATCATTACACTATATTCCCACCGACCATAACTCAATGGTTGAAGATGAATTAAATATCTCAAAGAGTTATTTTATTGTTTTTTCCAAAATGTCCAAAAGATATCATGTTTTTCCAACCCCTGTGAGTAAATGTTAAGCTTAGCCTATGAGAATATTGGCAATATGAATTCAACGATGCCCTCAAATTTTCAAATTATGTACTATTGCAAATGATATAAAAACATGCTCGCACGTTTATTGAATGTACCATAAAAAAGATCCAAATTACGTTTCGGGTTCCTAGGCCTCGAAATAACATGTCTTCAAATTTCACAATCTCATAATAATTCCTTATAAATTTAAAATGAATTATATGGAATTTATAGGTCTTTACATTCACCCCACCTTAAGGATATACGTCCCCAAAATCCAAAAAAACTAAAAAAACATATTGGTTACTAAGCACGAATCTGAACCTCCCACTCCCATGTCCTCTCCTAGAGATTCTCATGCTACCACTGAACGTGCACTAGAGGACTCGACCGCCCTATTCTACCTACTCTAGTTGATACTCTATATTAACTGAGTTCTCCAAAAATGTTTCTCCATCATCAATGTCTGACTCACCCCAGTTGATAATGTGCGATGGATCATACATGTATCTCCTCAACTACGACACATGTAGAACATTATACACCCGGTGCATCTGTGGGGGAAGAGCTAGCCAGTACGCCACCTCACCAACTCTGCCTAGGATCTAGAACGGTCCGATGAACCTTAGAGATAATTTTACACCCTTTCCAAACCACTGCAATCCTCATCAAGGTGATACATGAAGGAAAACATGACTACCCTCCAAAAACTCCAAGGGTCTCCATCTCCTATCAGTATGTGACTTCTTCTTAATCTGTGTAGTCTTCATCTCCTCCTGGATGACCTGCACCTTCTCAGTGGTAGCTCATACCAACTCATGACCATGAAGTGCTGATTTCCCTAGGTATATCATGCATATAGGTGATCTACAAGGTCGCCCATTTAAGGCCTCAAACGGTGCCATATCAGAAGTGGAGTGATAATTGTTGTTGTATGCGAACTCCACATGTGGTAGGTGGTCATCCAAACAGCGGCCAAAATCATGGATGCAAACCCAAAGCATGTCCTCAAGAGTCCTTAGGTTATGCTCCATCTGAACATATGTCTGTGGGTGAAAGGGGGTGATCATGCATAGCTGAGTCCCCAAACGCCTCATGTAATCCCTTCCAAATAGGGATGTAATACGAGTGTCCAGATCTTAAATGATCATCGTTGGTACCCCTTGACGTTGTACTATCTCTAGAACTTAGTGGCGTCCCAATCCCTCTACTGATCCCTACTCCTAAATGTGTAGGATGTGAGCCAACTTGGTGAGTCGGTCAATAATCACCCAGATATAGTCATGACCCATGTATGTATGTGGTAACCCCATCAAAAAGTCCATCGAGATGCTATCCCATGTCCACTCTAGTACCTCAAGTGCTTGAGTCAAGCTTGTTGGAACCTGGTGATCATACTTTACATGATAACAAGTGAGGAATCATGAAAAAAAATCTTCAACCTCTTTCATCATCCCCCGCCCCCAATATTGTCGTCAGATTTCCCGGTACATCGTTACCACTCCAGGATGTATCGCTAAAGGGGATGTATGGATATCCCTCATTAATTTCCCCCAAAATGATTCTAGTTCCACATTGGATCCTCTAAAATGGATGATGTGCTCCCCACCAATCTATAATCCATTAAGAGCCTTCCCTAAGGATACCTGAGTACGTCGGGTCTCACAATCAATGTCTCCAAGATGTGCCTCCCAAACTCGCTAAAGGATTGGGGGAGTGATAGTCATATAGTGGAGGTATGCCACTCCATCACTATCCATGAAGGATACAGGTCATGCGACTAGATATTCTTTTACCTCATTCAGCTGTTGTAGTCATGCCCTCCTGCTGAGTGTGTCTGCCACTATGTTTCACTTCATAGGAATGTAGACTATCTCAAAGTCATAGTCTTGGGGGAACTCTAGCCATTAATTTTATCTTAGGTATAGGTCCTTCTAGGAGAATTTGTAACTAAGACTCTTGTGATCAAAGTAGACAATAAAACATTCTCCCATCAAATAGTTCTACCACATCATCAATACAAAGACCACTTTTTTCTAACTCTTAGTCATGTGTCACGTAGTTCTGCTCATGTTTCCTCAGCTTCCATGAGCCATAGGTGATCACCTCTCACTCCAGCATCAGGACACTTCACATTCAAGTCCCAAATTCATCATTGATGACTACATACCCAATTCCCTATTCTAGTAAACTCAAGATGGGGGAACTCATTAGTCTCCGTCTTAGTTCCTGGAAACTATAGTGGGATATCTCCATCCAAATGAAGGGTTTTCCCTTATTTTTCAAAGATGACAAGGGTGCTTCTACATTATAGAAGTTAGGTGAGAATCTCCGGTAGTACCTAGCCAACCCTAGGAAACTCACCACCATGGTTACACTCTTGGATGAATCCCAAGAAAGCACCACCTCTATCTTCTCTATATCTATTGCAACTCCAGCATCTGAGATAACATGTCCCATAATGTGGACCTCCTGAATCAAGAACATGAACATAGAGCTCATTCCATAAACCTGGTGCATATGGAATGTATGAAAAACTATATGTTGATGTGTGGTGTGCTTGTCCTCCGATGTCGAGTACACCAAGATGGATTCAATGAAGACCACCACGAAGCGATCGAGGTATGGTTGGAAGGTCTTGTTCATGAGTCCCATGAACATAGCTAGGGCGTTGTTTATGATGAAAGGCTTAACTAAGAACTCATAGTGGCCATACCGACATCTGAAGGCTATCATCAGTACGTCCTCATCCCATACCCATAACTGATGATAACATGATCTAATGTCTATCTTTAAAAACCAGTTTTCTACCTTTATATTATTGAAGTGATCATAAACCTCAATAGAGGATACATGTTCGTTAAAATCACTTGGTTCAAGTGACAATAGTCCATGAAAATCCTCAACCTACCATCATCCTTATTGGATAACAGAATTGAGGGTTCCCCTAGAGATACATTGGTCCTTACGAAACCCTTCCTTTGTAAGTACTCCATCAATAAACTAAACTAATGAAGCTCCATGGGATCCATCCGAATACTTGTGTAGATATCAGTGTCAACCAGGTACAAGTTGATGTAGAATTCTACCTATCTATGAGTAGGTAGTCCCAGAACATCCTCATAAAAGACATAGGCATACTAGTCCACCACTACACGATTGCTCGAACACCTATCATCCACTACAATGAGGGTGAGTGTATCCAATTGAAGAGTAATCAGTTGCACCCTCCTTCGAGAAAGTACATCCAATTCTAAAAAGCTTCTCTTATACCTGATAAAGGAAAACCTCATCCCATCTTCGCAGACACACGACACTTTGCACCAAAAACAGTAGATTTGAGCATGGATTGTGGATAACCAGTCTGTACCCAAGATGATATCATAAGGCCTCGACGTTTCTAATAGTGGAATCTAGATGAACCTCTCACCACCTAGAGTAAGCTCACACTAATGGAACATGTGCGTAATCATCGAATCCTCTCCCTTAAGAGTCTCCAATCATAAAGATTGAGAAAATGGATCCACTAAAATCTCAAATCTCCGAGTGAGTGCCATGGAAATAAATGAGTGACTAGCACTTGTGTCTATAAGAACTATATCTAGGATGGATTAGACATAAATCGTACCTTGACTCATCTTTGGAGTGTCGTGGTCATAATTTTATTCTTCCTGACGTTGATCTTGTCCCTATCCACCTTCTCGCTGAGGTCGGTGTGGACCCTAGAGGAGGTGGCGATAATATCTCAAATAACCACCCACTGACTTCTGTATGAATTTATCCATTTCCACATCCACCACCCTATAAACCACATCGGTCAAATCTCATCCTCTACCTTGGTGATCCATCAACTATCTACTGATCATTTATACAACATCTTGGGAAATCACAAGCCATGTGACCCTACCCACCGCATGAGTAGCACAATATTCTCCTTTACTGACCTCCTCTGCCTTGTGAGCTCCGTACCTCCAACCCAATATCCTGGGGTCATCCTCTTGATAGTCTAGGTCGCTTGGGCCTCTGTGTCATCTACCTACTGACTTTTGTAGATGACTCGACTGCATGTCATCCGGTGGTGGATCTCACCATTGGTGCCTGATCAGGTAAGAAGCTCTCCACCAATAGTGCTCGGTCTAGTACTCATGCCTGTGTTGTGATGTTGAGCGATACTCAAATCTCCCGTTAGAGACACTGATCAAAGGGTTGGGCGCTCAAGAGAGGGTTAGGTACCATGTCAGTGGAGTAGCGATAGAGGTCAGTGAATCTTGTCGAGTTTTGGTCCAAAAGTATGTTGTCCTGCTGTAAGTGTAGTAGCTCTTAAATATGCACAGAGCATAGAGTCCTTGGTACAAACTCCACCATAAAAAGGTTCTCGAAGTCCAACCATAAAAGAGCCATCTCCTTGTGAGTCTGGAGTGTTAGGATCCACCATCTCCCTACTATTTACTAAAATAGACTGTCATCTAGGTGAAATATCTAGTTTGTTGTTGTCTTAACAATGCATAAACCTCTTTCCATTACCTCCATCCAGTCCATAGATACCTATAAATCAGTCTTTCCTCGAAACCTCAAATGCCTCTATCTCTGTAACTAGTGAAAAAAACATAGTTGGTGTGCAAGGTCCACTAGTGGTACTGCCAACAACGACTACCCTAAGGGTGGGGGTGCAGCGGGTACACCACCCGAAGGTGCTATCCTTGTAAGAGTGGCCTGCACTAACGCCTCATTGCTGGGTGGGCCATTATCATGATATCTCGCTGGGATCCTGGCTAGCTATTTACGTGGAAACATCCTATAATGAAATAGATGTTCCACTGTCAATATGTTATACCTAGTGAGCTAACTCAATATAGATCAAGAAAAAAACGTTTCCAAAACACATGGATATTGTGTTTTCAAGTACTGATTGAGAAATCCGAATTCACGGTCCTCATGTATGGATACATCAGTTTCCACAAAAACACTTGACTCCTGGAACTATAATCTGAACTCAAGACACTTAACACTATTACTCTATTGAAAAAATAGACTCTTAGTACTTCTGGTAGAACCAACCGCCTTTGACCCACTTTGTCATGACCCGTCCCCTAGGGTTCGTGCCATGACTACCCCAGCCTCAGCTTCCATAAGACAGGGGTTGGAAACTAGCACTAGAAAGGAATATCTAAATAAGGTAATCCATTACCTTTAAACCTTTACAAACATATAATAGGTACACAACATAATCAAACCACAAAGTAGAACAGCTGATAGTATAAAAGTGAACGGAATGTAAAAAAGGGAAAGCATACAAAAACAAATGAAATTAATGTACAACTAAAAGAAAAAAACATGATCTAAAGGTATTCCACCAAATATCATACATGAATGGTAGGTACAACTCATTTTCTATCTTCACTACCACTCACCACATCTATTAGTCCCATACGTGCACTGTCTAGCCCTAGCTCCCTAAATTTTAGTCAAGCTATCTATCGTCTACACAAGACACAACAATGTGCGGGAAATTCCCATGCATTGTTGAGTATAAAGATACATATTAAATACCCTGAGACTCTTGATGGTCTCTTAGAATACTTCAAATCGAACACAACAAAGCATGATCTTAATCAAAAATCATAAACTAAACGACATCCCACACCAGGTATAGAACATAGAAAACTTGAATAAAGATAATTATTCTTAAACTACATCATATCATTATCTTGGGTATCTAGTATACTAATACGAGAATTTTTGATCTATGGTCGATACAAAAATGTTAGCTCTACCGCTGATCCACGATAGGTCGCTCTACAGCTGGTCCACGTCAGGTCGAGCTACTGCTGATCCACAAAGGATCGAACTATTGCAGATCCAAAGAGAGTCACACTGCTTCTGATCTAGGAAAGGACTCCCTCATATAGATCCACAAGGTTTAAACCATTTTTGGTCTATGATGGGTTGTACTACTTCTGATTCATGGAGGGTCTCTCTAATGTTGATCCACAGAGGGTCTCTCTTCACTTGATTTCTAGCCACTGGATTCTCATTCTTAGGGTGAATGAGTTCATGGGTTCCACTTCAAATGATATTATTCATTCCTCAACCACCACGACGTCCCAAGAATATGTAACCAAATAGATTGTCTTTTCATAAGGGTTCCAATGCAATAGATAGCATGTCAGTGGGTCACCTAGCATGTAAGTTGTAAGGGAAAAGGTAAAAAGGGCCCGATTGGATTTGATTATAAACCAACCTAGATGTACTCCAACATCTACCAAGACTCATGTGGAGTATCTCAAAAGGACATCCTCATTACAAGGGTGATCACTCCATAGATGGTGTGTCAATTGGATGCCATGTTTGTGAGTTACGATAGATTTAATGAAACAGGGTCGGTCGGGTCTAGGTTCGATATGGTTCTATTCTGGTCATCCTGTTGGGCCCATAGGTTTGGCCCGACCCATGAGCCTAGCCTAGCCTATTGGTCGGGCATATTTGGAAGGTTCGCCCCGGCTAGCAGGTCCAGCTGACGGGTGAGTCCGGCCCAATCGATCTGTCTTGCCTGTGGGTGGGTCCGGCCCGACGCGCATGTCAGGCCCAGGTCGTGGGTGTGTCCTACCAGGGAAACTAGCTTGTATGCAAGTTCGTCCCAACACACGTGTCTGGCCTAACTCATGGGTCCGGCCGGCCAGGAAAACCTGCCCATACACGGGCCTGTTCTGCTTGTCCAGACGGAACACATCCAGTTCTTCCTGTTAGTGGCACAAGCGCGGAGCTGCCCGTCCTACAAAAACAGCAATCACATGCCAGCTTTTGTGCCAGACGAGTGGCATGAAAGGGATAATATGTCTCCTATTCGGTGAATTGGTGTTTCACCTTCCCCCCACTATGGATGTCCGACTATGGATCTTTCAGCTATGATGCCTATGGGTGTTGCTTCTCCACGAGGTCGGTAGAGCCGGTCGCCGCCGTTTGTCACCGTCACTGCCATGCCAGAAGTGCCGCGCTGGAGACACATTTCACCGGGCACCAGAGATGCTCTTGTGGTCCGTTTTCCTTCCAGAATGCACCTACAATCCTCCCGGGTTTCCCCCTTCACTGTGAATCCCATGGAATCGCCATACCACCACATTGCTTAGTTTCCCATGAAGAATCTACAAAACTCAAGAGCGGTGAAGGGTCCAGACCTTGTTCAGATTTTTCCACACCCTCCATGTTAGCATTTTATCATATGGGTAGAATAATAATCATTATAAGATTAAAAAAACCCAAATTGTAACCTTGAAAAAACCTCCCGGAATAAAGAATGAATCGCAGATCAACCAGATAATCAGTTGATCTGCATTATTAGTATTATTTATGAACAAGAAAAGAGGGATATAAAACACATAAATCCCCAACTTGGATTTTGTCGAATCTATTAAAGATGAAGTATGTAATCCGTATTTGAAGTCATTCATCACTATCATGTTTGAGTTCTTTAATGGTTGTTGATCAATCACCATTATTCAATGGGGGGTGGCATGGTCAGCGTTTTATCAGAGCTTCCTCCTATGGTTTATGAATTCCCTTTTCAATGGTTATATTAATGAAATAATTAATCCCTACATTGCGTTCATTATTATGGTTTATTAATGAATCATAATTAATGAAACTATTAAACACATGAGCTTTTTAGTTACAAAAATTGAGTAACATTCCATTAAATGAATCTAATTTAATGACCATCATTATATTGTAGTCCCACCAACCATCGCTCAATGGTTAAAAAAGAATCCAATAACTCAAGGAGATATTTTTATATTATTTTTCTGAAAAGTCAAAAAATTATATTTTTCATCCAAACCTTGGTGGTCAATGTTATGATTCACCTACGCAAATCATGGTGATATAAATTTAACTGTGCCCTCATATTTTCAATCCGATCACCAGTTCAAAAGATTAAAAAACTCACTCACACATTTACTGAACGTCACATAAAAAGAATTTCAAAATTCCATTCTGGGCTCTCCGAGCCTTAGAATCACGTGTCATCGAATTTCGCAGTCTCCCAATAATTGCTTTTATTTTAAAAATAATTATATACAATTTATGGGTCATTAAAACTATGGAATTATTTATTTCTTTACCTCATGTGTAGAGAGTAATCGGTGTAATAAGAGTTATAGTAAAAAAATTGTGATATCATCCCACATAATATTGATTAAGGAGTCAACCATAGAAAATATGTTGTTAAGGATGAATCTAGGGGAGGTGGTGTGACTACATTGATTTATAAAGACTATTATCTCTTATCGAACTTATAGTTTTACATAAAGGGTGTGAAGATTTCACTGATCTGATTTTTCTTACCACATATTACTCATCACATCTTTTCATCCAATGATGGATGGCCTGACAGAGTGGACCATACAGTCTAGGGAATACCCATTGGATTATTTTTTCCATGATGATAGTGTTTCATGGATGAAGCACCAATCATTGGTTGACATTATTTTAAATAATAATTTTCAATCAATTTTCTAGTTTTCCATTTGGATATAGAACCTCATTATCCTAATATGAATAATCTGTCCACATTTTGGTATTATCTATATGCTCTTTCAAAATTGATTTCATCTTTTTTTTCTTATAATTGTCTTATTTATGGATTTGGGTAGCATTGGATGTGGAATGTCAGAGGATTTATTCATTGGATCTTCAAAGATGTCATTTATTTCTTCTAGTGGTATCTCTGGGTGATTTCTAATAATCAATAGGAGATTCGATCATCCACTATTTAATGAATCGTATTTCTCCAGTTTATTTATAAAGTATATCAGAAATTTATCAGACTAGGCACTAAGACAGTGTCTGATTATGAGGCACGGTGTGCTAGGAATAGTTTGTTAAAAAATGTTATGTTTTTAGTAGTGTGAGTGAGAAGGTTTCATGAAATAGTTGAATAACTCTAAAACTAGTGCAAGGATTAGAAATCTGATGGCACCGTTGTCTTCAGGGCTGCGACTCTATCTTAGCCTAGGCCTAACCTCGACCGGAATGAGTTGATGGTGGAAGTTATTTTTTGGATGTAACAATTATTGAAATATATTTTAAAAATAATTTATTTTAAATAGCATAGGTTTCTTTTAAAAATGACCTATTTTTAGAAATATTGGGTTACCACATAACTGTGGAATTCCTCTGAGGCAAAAAGATGTAATCCTCTCCACAGAACGATGATGAACAGAGGTGGATGAACAATTGTTGATGACACAGACCTCCGTTCTTTGTCAAAGGTTGATCCAAGTATAAAGTAGGATTTTGACCTCTTTGTGATTCCCCCCCCCCATAGATTCAGCAACAGTCACAGAACAACCAATGAACAAATTGATATGTGGTTTGACCATTTTTTCGAGATGGATAATTTTAGCGAGGATTACAAAAGGGAGATAGATCTAGTTATTATCTGTTTTTGTTATTCATTAATCCTTCTAACATGAATGGATCAAGGACATCAAAAGCAAGAAAATATTCATTTTTTGGTGTTCCTGTGTATTTATCTCTTTCCCACAATCTTTCATTGTTCGCAATTATTTATGAAACATGAACCAAAGAACATTGCGTCTTCTATTCATGGTGCAAAGATATGAAATTGGTGATCTGACACCAAAACGATATCACAGAGGTGTGATGGAGAAGGCGAGGCCTGAATCATCTAATATAGCGGGTTACAATGGCACATAGTGGTGTAAGGAGTAGTTTCTTCAGTCGGGTTCATGCAGAGCGTGAGGGGGATAACGGGCCGGAAGTGGAGGTGGCATATATTAGTGTGGGAGGCCAGGTTCTAAAAAGGGCATAAGGTGGACATTCCACTAGTAGGGAATCAAACTATGTGGTAAAAACACCCAGTGTAGGTGGGACCATGTGGGATCCCATAGTATTTGAGGATGCAGGTCGTGATCAGGGGCCTTGACAGGTGCCATCAGTTGCAATCTGGGATATGACTTGAAACCATGTCGGAGAAACCAAGGGATGAAAGGATGCATGATATGCAGAGGTGGTGGCTTGGCCGTAAAAAATGAATTTGGGATCCATGTTTACTATATCACATGGGGGAGCCATGCATCCATGGAAGGCTATGTGGACCAGGGAAACACACCTATGGTGGGTCGTTATCATCAGAACAGTCTTGCCTACATGTAGTTGGTCAAACTAGGTTGACCGGGCTGGTCTAGAATTTTAGTGGTCTGGACCCATTGGCCCAACATTCCAAGATGGTGTGGGTCAGACTAGATCGGACCGGGTCAGGAAAAACCATTTTTCAAAAAAAACCATATCATTCACACAATGTGTTTATTTGAGAATCCATTGTTAATGTTGGGACCCTTGAAATGAGAAGGACATTTTTAGATACACTATGTGAGTTGTTATGGATGTTGTAATACATCCAAATGTCTTGTAGATTTTTTTCTCCTAGTATAAGCGTTCTACGAGCAGAATCCTATGGCTGGATGTGATCATGGAGATTATGTGATCTTTTTGATAAAGTGATCTTCGAGAAAACAAGAATTAGTGATTATGTGACATGGGGGATTCAAGATTTATCTACACACCACATTTTATTGACACTTTTTGTGTTCTTGACACTCCTTGGGTTACCGACACTCCATTTTTATTAACACTCAATGTGTTATTGATAGTTTGTATGTTATCGAAATGGGGTGTTCTGTTGACTACGACTAATAGTCCGACATTTGTTCTTTAGAATTATACATATCATAAATAATGTAATTCATGTGTTTTTTATGGTATATATTATATTTTCCATTTTTTCTATACTTCATGTTTCTTTTATGTTATATTTTTTGTATTTATTAGTGTAATTCCATTGTGGTTTTGGGGTGTCCTACTGAGTATTATTTCACTCACAATTTCCTAGATATTCCTCACACATGTTGTGTCTTGTGTAGAAAACTCATGATTTGAAGGAGTTCATGGAGGACATGGTCAAGGTGGTTCTTAGAGTGATCAAACAGATAAGGTGTGATACAATGGATTTAGAAAATTTTCATACACATTTCCGTCGGGTATGGTTTTTTGTGGATGAGTTGCAAGACCATGTGCATTATATTTGGAAGGCTCTTTCTTTTGGTGGGCTTGTATTTTGGATCTTTTTACATCATAGTTTTCCAACTGTCATACTCTCTGGTTAGTACCATAGTGTATGAATGAATTGTTTCCTATGGTTTTTTCATTTCAGCATAGTAGGATTCGATGTGTGTGTGTGTCGGGGTGAGAGTCAATTTATGTACTTAGTCAAATGCCTCACATTTGTTGGATATTCCATGTCAGTGATAGTCACCTACCCTTGGACTAATGAAGATAATATTGGGGATTTCACGACACATGCCCCTCTTTGACAGGTCATGATAGAGTGGTATTAGAGGTGGTCCGTTCTTCTTAATATCCAGGAGTCTGTGAGAGTTGTTTGGTTAATAGTGCTGGTTGTTTCGAGTTCGCCTCTCAAGACATGGAATCTAGTGATGGTGTGGTTTCCGACGTATCCATACACTAGGAATCTTAATTCTGCTTCCTATAATGGTACATTAAATCACTTGTTGTTGGAAACTTAACTATATGTACATCATATAGGATTTAGATTTGTTCTCATGTTCTTATTGAGTAATATCACTATGTTTACTCTATTGTATATGGTTTATCATGATCTGTTTCATTATTTCTCCTCACATACAATCAATAATATTTCGAATCCATGCCCATGATGAAGATCTCCCATGTGATGATGTATTAGTATAGGGACCAATCCTAGATATATAACCTCTCGGTAGTGTATCATTGATAACAACACCCATCAAGAAGAAGATACTACCAACAGTAACGATATAGGGTGTACGTAGGTTGACAGTGTTGCATGAGTTCCAGAGTATGTTAAATCCCTTGATTTAGTGTGTGACAAACCCAAAGGTTGCTGATGATTGGGTGGAGGTAGTTACACGTGTCTTATAACTTGTGAGTTTAACAACCGACCAAATGGAAGTTCTACATTCCAGCCTTATTTGGGGATCAACAGGGTGAGAGCAGAGTTTAGTGATCTAGACACATGATGATATGACTCTATCTGGGGTATACATTGACTGCCTCTTCATGTAGGAGTTCTATCCAGTGAAATTATGCTAAATGAAAATACTAGAGGTCTTGCATCCATAGTAGGGATGTCAGATAATAAAGGAGTACTCAGTGATATTTACGGATCATTATCGCAACTCAAATGAAGTGGTTCATGACTCATAATCCAGGGCCACAAACATTTAGCAGTGGATACATTGAGAGAACATGGAATCAATTATATATCTTAGCATTCCATGTTATGTTGTGGTACGAGAGCGATCTCTACATGATGTGGGATTTCTAGAAGAGAACAAACCAGTAGTGGTAGCTACCAATAGGAATCAGACAGCTGAGTATTTGGTGGTAAGTAGAAGAATGCAGTCATAGGGACCCAAGTGAGTCAGGAGCTCTAGGTGGAAACCCTAGGATATAGGATCAACGGTATGGGGATCCTAGAGAAGGGTGAGTCAGCAGAAGGATAGGTCATGTTACTCATGCAGAGATCGAGGGAATCTAGATAGAGACTATCTAAACCTTCATATGACCGATCAGGAGATGATATAGGGAAAATTGATATAGGCATTTAGAGGGGAATATAGTTTTCTATCAGGAATAAGGCATGTAAGATGAGAAGTTTGGGCATCAGGTTGTGGGTGGAGTTTCAAGTTATTACAATCACAACCCCTAGGTTTTCCACCATAGTCTTAGGGATTTGGTAAGCACTGATTAGGCCAGCTTTAAGAGATGGAGTCTTCTAATATCGAGGCTCTCAGGATGATTATACGTATGATATTTTTATTTTCTACCGTAGATTCTATTTTTATAGTCAAAAGTACCTATCACTCATTTCTCCTTATGACCCTTGTCGGAGACATAGAGATTCCAGTGGAACCGTTGAATCGATCCCTATGTATAGAGACCCCTACAAGGGGAGATTCGATGATAAAACACAGGTGCTGATAGTGTGCCTTTACTCATGGGGGAAGAGTTTCAGTTGGAATCCGTTGATTGAGGCATCGAGGCGTTACATTTCCATTCTCGTTATGGTCTAGTTATCCACATTTCATTCACAGATAAACTATTTTAGGGGTAAAGTGTTGTGTGTCTGTATTGGTGGGCCATGCTTTATTTTTTCAGAAAAAGGAAACACATGGATCATAGGATGAACTCATGCATTAGAGGGTACACCCAATTTCACATCAGTTGTATATGAAAACTCTTGGTGTAATGGATGACAGGATTGCTCAATTTTCTATTGTTATGGAGGAGTATGAGAATGTCTATCCAGAGGATGTCCCTAGATTATGTCCCAGTCGGGAGGTTGACATCTATATTGATAGGTTCCTTGGTATAGTGATCATAATTACTCTAGAAATTGGATGGCTACGATTGAGCATTGTGAGTTGAGGGAACAACTCAAGGACTTGTAGATAAAAGGCATTATAAGACCTTGTGTTTCACCCCAGGTGGCCTTGTTTCTATTTTCCAAGAAGGAGGAAGGGAGATTAAGATTATGTGTGGACATATGGTGCCTGATCTTAGTGACCATTATAAATCACTATCCAAAGACGATGATTGATTTCCTCTTTAATAAGCTTAATGGAGTGCGGTGTTTATCAAAGATAAACCTCATATCTGGATATCACCAGCTTCGAGTGTAGGATGAGGAGATCCTTAAGAGGAATTTGAGATATTTTTACAACCACTATGAGTACTTGTTGATGTCATTTGGTATGAAGAACTCCCCAATAGTGTTTAGGGGACTAATGAATAGGAGATTCTAAAATTACATAGACCGATTCATCATGGTCTTCATTGATTATATTCTAGTGTACTCAGCATATGAGGAGGAGAATGTGATACATTTGAGAATTTTTCAGGACATACCTTGAGAGTTCCATTATAATGGGAATATTTATAAGTTTTAGTTCTGTATATGAGTGTTCCACATTATGGTACACAACATTTCCGAGGCTAGAGTTTCAGTGGATTCAGTGAAGATAGAGGTGGTTCTTTTTAAGGAGCCACCCAAGAGTGTTATAAATGTATAAATGTCATTGGGATGATTGGCTTCTATCAGAGGATCGAGCTCAAATTTTCTAGAGTAGAATCATCCTTGATCTATTTGATGTGAATGGGGAAACCATTATTGTGGACATAGAAGTTCTAGATGTTCTTTCAGTTTCTATGGTAGTGATTGATGAGAACTACTCTCTTGATATTACTAGAAATAGTTGATGAGTATGTGGTCTTCTTTGATACATTGGGTATGAGGCTTACATTCATCCAGATGTAGTGGTAAGACATGAATGAATATAGTTCACAATATTTGACTCCACATGAGAAGAACTATGTGACCCATGAACATGTGTTTTTAGCTATAGTCTTCACCATTAATATTTGGAGAGACTTTATTATGAGAGAGGTTTTTATAATTTAATATGACCAAAAAAAGGATCAAGTATATCTTCTCTCAAAAGGATTTGTACTCAAGAAAAATTTAATACACATGGTTCTTGAATGAATATTAATTTCGGGTCTTCTATACTCCTTGGATATTGAATGTACTGGCAGACAACCTCAGTAAGATATCTAGCTTGTATTTGTTGGGTGTGGTGTTGAAACAATTTTCCATATTACAGATATCCTTCATGGATGGATACAAGAAAGGATACATCTAATCGATGTTTGTCACCCCTCCAATCTTATAGTGTATCTGGGAGGCAAACATTGGTTGCACCTTCTATGAGAATTTACTTGCTGAGATGTCCATAGGGCATCCCCTGCTGAATATTTGAAATATGGAGAGAATGTCGTTATCTTCAGAGGACACACAGTAGTACCTGAGACATTATTTGAGGTGGTCTTATAGGAGTTCCATACATCCCCTTTGGTGGTACATTTGGGTGTGGTGAAGATGTACCATTACCTCTAATGATAGTTATAGTGGCCATTGATAAAGGAGGAAGTGGTAGAGTTCATTTCTAGAAATACCACTTTTTAGAAGCTGAACTCTGAGCCCCAAGTTCTAGCAGGTTTGTCTCAATGCCTAGAGGATAAAAAGTGGAAGTGTTATGGGATATCGATGGACATAATGAAAATATTACTAGATATATTTAGGTGGCACTATACCATCTGAGAGATTATTGACTGAATCACCATGTCAACTCACTTCCTTGAGGTTTGGGATAAGAGTTATGTAGAGAGCATTGGATGAATCTACATGAAGAATATAGTTAGAAACCATCATGTCCCATCAACAACTATCTCAAATCGTGATGGTCGATTTAAATCCTTGTTGTGGAAGGGATTGTATGATATAGTTTTGAATCTGCTAAACCAGATCACAACATTTCACCCAAAGATGCACGATTAGACATAGCAAACAATACAGGTTATGGTGACCATGCAATGTGATTGTATCCAAGATTTTTGATTCATGTGGGATGATCACCCACCCCGGGTGGTGTTTTCATAAAAAAAATCTTCCACTCCACCATTCGTATGGTGTCATTTGATGCCTTGTATGTTTGAACCTGTATGTCGGCAATTTGCAGGACAGAACAAGGAGAGTCTGAACTCATGGGGCCAGAGTTGGTACATGGAACTAAACATAATGTGTAGTTTATCCATGAGAGGATAATTACTATATAGAGTAGTCAAAAGTCTTTTAATAACCATTAAAAGATTCCATAAGAGTTTGAAGGGGGGATGTGTTATTTTTTGTGTCTCCATTATATGGGATATAATGATTTGGTTGGGGAAGAATGTTATCTATGAGGCTTTTCAAGCCTTTCTAGGGACTTCATAGAGGTGGAGAGTTGGCGTACTGCTTGGCGGTACCTCCGCAGATAGAGAGGGTGCACGATGTCTTCCACTTCTCACATCTGTGGAGGTACATGCATGATCCATTACATGTATTTGACTGGTGTGAGATGAACATTGATGATGGGGTGACATCTACTGTGTACTCAGTTGGGATTGAGGATATACATGATAGAATCCATTATGGGTTGTTGTTTCATAGATTGCTCATTCAATGGCATCACGATAATCCCTGGGAGAGCACATGGGAGTGGGAGGATAAAATTCTGGCTCAGTTACCCCATTTTTTTATAACAATTTTTTTGGCCTTCTGAGACATAAATCACTATAGTGAGGAGAATGTAATCACCGAGATTTCACCAGATTTATTTTTATTAATTAATTGAGAACACCTCAGGACCAAGCACAAATATGACATCTGATTCTGAGGGAATGTGGGTCTGGAAGAGTTCATTGAAAAATATTATGTTTTTATATAGTACGTGAGTGTTTTTCAAAAAAAAAGTGCAATAACTTCAAAACGGGTGACCAGATAAGAAAATAAGGGAACAATTGCATTTATAGTAGTGACCCTACTGTAGGTGGGGCTTAAACTCAACCAGTGTGGGTCAAGGGTGGATGTTGGTTTTTAGAAGTAAATGTCATTAAAATAATTAATAATAGTATTTTATTTTACATTTCATTGTTTTATTTTATGTATGGACTATTTTTATAAATCCGGGATTATGACATAAACCTAGAATTCCTCTGATGCATGAAAACTATAACCTCTATAATAAATGACGAAGAATGCTAGAAAATCAAGGATCGATAATGAAATGGACCTCCATTATTCATCAATTACTAATCCAACCAAGGGGTAGAATGCTAATCTCAATGTGATTTTATTATCCCCTCTTAGATTCAACAATTAACATAGACCAACAAATCAATAGGTTGATCTATGGTTTGACCATTCATATAGGATGGATAATTGTAGCGGGGTTTAAAAAGGGGAGATAGATCTTGTGATTATTTATTATTGATCATTGTTAATCCTTCGAACATGAATAGAATAATGTTTAATCTAACAAGGAAAAAAACTATTATTTGCGTGTTTCGGTTTGTTTAACTTTTTTTCACCAATTTTTATACATTCTCCATTCTTTTTGAAACATGAATTATGTGTCGTTGCACCTTTTATTTGGGTTACAATGATCTGAGACCAGTGATTCGATACCACACCAATATTGTAGAGGAGCGAAGGTGATGGGGAGAGATGAATCAACTAAGGCAGAGGATTATTAATGTGCCTGGTGGTGTCCAGAGAATTTGATTCGGGTGGCGTTAGGTAGAGTGTGAGAGGGGAGAGTAGACCGCTAGAAGGGTGGCCGATGGCAGAGGTGGCATGCGGCCCGATAGGAGGCCGAGTTCCAAGAAGGGCGTAAAGAGGATGGGTCACCTGTGAAGAAAACAGTGGTGGGGAGTGAGGCCATAGTCCAGGAAGGACTGTGTGGGATCCTACGGTGGTGGAGGCCCTAGATGGTAACTAGAAGCCACGATAGGAGGTCGTAAGGGTGAGATGGTATGTAAATCGAAGCTGTTGTGGAGAAACTAGTTGTGGAAAGGCCATGTGGCCTGTGGAGGAGGTGTTACAACCACATGAAATATGGCATGGAACCTCATGGATCAAGAAACACCGGGGTGGCCATATGGTTCAGGCATGCCACGTAGACTTAGGTGGAGTGGCATTGGTGGGTGGTGTCTGAATTAATAAACTATTTTGCATGCATCGGGCCAGACTAGGGTGAGCAGGACACTCCGAAATCCTAGTGGGATGGACCTAGCAGAACAAGTCTTGTAGGCTTGTTAGTATGGAGCAGTTCAGACCAGAACAAACTACGTCGGGTTAGTCTAGGAATGATGTGTTGGGTCAGACCAGGACCAGGCTTGAGTCAGAACATTTTTCTGAAGAAATCATGTATTTCAAACAATGTTGTTGTTGATGAGACATTGGCAGCATTGGGACCCTTATGATGAGGCAGTTGTTTTGGGATACAATAAGTTATTTAATTTGGAATTTTTAATACTATCTAATGGATTGTAAAGTAGGTTCTTCCATTAAAAGAATGCTACAAGAAGAATCCATTTCCTAGATGTGAACTTGGTGATTGTGTGATATAGTTGACAATTTGATCTTTGTGACTACATGAATTGGTGAGTAAATGACATAGGAGATACATGACTTATTGGGACTATGTGTCTAATTGAAATTCTGTGTTTTACCGACACTCCAAGTGTTATCGACAATCTATGTGTTATCGACACTCTGTGTGTTTCCGACACTAGGTTTTCTATAGACTATGACTGATAATTGATATTTTGTGATTTAGATTTATACCAATTTGATATGACTATACTTCATGTGTTTCCTTTTCAGTATACATTGTATGTTTCTTTTGTGGTATACTTTATGTTTTTTTGTGGTATACTTCATGTATTTCTTAGTGGTATTACTTTGTTGTTTTGGGGTGTCCTACATAGCACTATTTTACTCTTCCCAGGAATGGGTTTTCCCACACGTGTCATGTATAGTGAATATGACTAATGATTTAATGAATTTCTAGGTAGACAAGGTACAAGAGGTGCTTTGTATGATTAGACAGATGAGATTCACTCTAATGATTTCAGACAAGTTCCCTCTAACTACCCCTTCATGTATAGATTTTTAGGATAAGTTTAATGAGATTACAGATTCAAATTAGTAGACTATTTATGTTAGTGGGATTGTATTCTGGCCCATTTTACATTCTAGTTTTCATTCTTTTATACTCTATGGTTGATAACATAGTGTATTCATGAATTGTTAACATAGTGTTTTTACATTCCATTATTATGGGATTGAAGGTATGTGTGTGTGTACAAGTAATTAAGAAAATTGCCTCCAATTTGTGGGGTATTCTTACAAGGTTCTAGTTAGCAATCCTTGGATTATAAGAGGAGGGGTTGGGGTAGTCATGGAATAAGACCCTATATAATGGGTTGTGAAACACTCCATTTTTATTCCATCTTCCACAATGACCCTGGTTCTTGTGTTGGTCGTCTTGAAAAAACACTAACTAATTGGAATACAATGTTTTAGGTCATATTTTGTCATGATATATTCATAACTAAGATTTCCCAACCATAACATGTGATCTTTGTGGGGAAATATTTTTTTAGAAACTGATGTTAGTGGTTCATTTGAGATTAGTGTGAGGCCAACATTAGTTTTATGATGGTTTGAAAGACTTCTGATGTAGGAGAGATGGGATTACATGGGTTGCTGGTGTGGATATTAATATGGGAAGCTATCATTGGCCGTAAAATGATTATAAAATTTGTTTTCATGAATTCTATTGTCGACCCTATGTTGACTAGATTTTCATATGGTGATTTTTAAGGATTTTTTAATATTGAGTTGCTATGTTTTTTGGACTATATGGTTGTTGGGATACAAATTTCAATGTGGGGATTTGATATTTTCTTCATTCAATTTGGTGTAGAATAATATTTTACAGGTTCTTTTGGGTGTAAAAACATGAAGGAATGATAGTGGCGTGGAAAGTCATTATCAACTATATTTTATCTTTAGTGATGGACAGATTGGTACCCATCCACTGAGTTCTTGACTAGAGATGTCTGTCTAGTTCTATGTTTTTTCAATTTTTCATTGGGGTGGGTTATTTGCTATAGTGTTGGGTAGTTATCTTGAAATATAGATAGGTGTGTTGGAACCAATCATTTGGTCCTCCCCCCATATTTCAATATGTGTTGGATTTTTTCTCTTACACATTTTTTTGACTATAATGATAAAACTACTTCATAGGGGGGAGACATCATCATCTACATATTCATCTATTTCTTTTAATGGTGGGGCATAAGACATTTTCTTATGGTTGTTTTTAATTTTTATATACTTTGATAATTATGGAATATGTTAAGAATTGTATTTATGAATCTTATAGTATTCAGTTTCTTTATGCCATTTATGGGTTCCGTATCTACCAAGATCACAAAATTGGATTTGTAATTTATGTTAAATAAAGAGAGATTACCCGTCAAACGTTCTGAGAAAATTTTAGTCAATATACCATTACTGTCAAACCATTTTATGGTCAGTGAAATTATTATTATAAATTGTGATGTAATAGGTTATGAGAGTTATCAATTATCATGTCTGAACTAGTACATAATATGATAGAGATGGTCAGGTAATTTGTGATTGGATGAAGTTAACATAATATTTTCATATGTTTCATGTTGGTAATAGGAGGAGAACATTGGTGTTTAGAATTATAGATCACGTTTTCAAGAATGTGACTCCTCATCATGGTAATAGAAGGTTTTTTATTTGGGTTAAGTATAATCCTTGAGTTTTTAGGCCATCCTAGATGTTGGGTAGCATTGGAACCATGTAGTATCAGATAGAACTCCCCCCAATAATGAGTCGAACACATGTTGTCTTCTATTTATCATATCTTCACCGTAATCATTATAATGATATTCCTGTCATTGATTATTGAGAGATCAAATTTCTCAATGATGAAAACTTCCAAGAGTGGCATGTAGTGATCTAGGATAGTTATGAGAATGTGTGGAATATGAAGTATATTCCTTTTTTGTCTCTTTTAGAAACGTAGTGAAATGGAGGAGAAAACTGATAACTATTATTCATATAGATCCTCTTAGTAATCAAATATATTTTTGATTTTGAAATATATTATTTTAATATATATTGTGGATGCAAAACTATGTGTATCTTATGAGATTTTCTCCTTCATATTATGTTGTGGAATATGAAGTATATTCCATTCATTTATATTATATTTACATGAATCATATAATCATCCCAATATAGTGAAATTGTTCAACAATTACTATAATAACGTAGTCAAGAAACAAATTTTTATTCCCTAAGTTAATTTTTGTATCTTCAACATATGTTACTAGTTTATCTCTACAATAACTATATTTATAACATCAATGGGCATAATAACCCTAAAGGCTATGTATCATGTAATTTTGTACTATTCATACATCTTAAAAATAATTTATAAAAATATTAAATTAAAATCCATAGTATGTAGTCACATAAGGAATCAAAAATGTCATATATACCTTTTCACTAATGATCCTATTTAAATTTATCAACCCTTAAAAAAATATCATTATTTCATACCACTTCATACCCTATATATAGAAGAATCAATAATTAAATTATATAATTATCCACTAAAAATATTTTTTCATATTATCCATTAATACTTCATTCATATAATTAAAAAATAATAAATTATGTCCTAAGATTCATGATTCTTAATAAAATCATGTTTCCGATTTATAATATATGAAAAAAGGTTTTTATAATTCATACCAATTATATATCATTTAAATTTTCTTAATTTTCATTTGTAACTGAATGTGAATTTTCTAATGCTTTATATCTTTGATCCTAATGGTCCCCATCATGATCATTTCTACTAGGAAATTATGTTTCGATATTCAAATAATCCCCACATTTAAAATATTTATTAATATCACATGAAGAACATTATTACTATTGATTTTATTAACTGAAATATTCATTCTTCACTGGGAAAATTATTTATCCATTCCCCCTATTTCGAAAAATAAAATTCATCATTATCTTTGTAGATATTTCCCTAGGGGTATTTCAAACATCTTTTACATGTAAGAAGTTAAATCTTTTTTTCCATGCTCTTTACCACCTAAATTTAAATAAAATAAAATTTTATATTATATAGTGTTTTAAGACATTTAACTAGTTTTGTATTGTTTATTATACCACTATAAGGATATGATGTGTTGTTCAGAGCACTGAATGTTTGATCATTGGATGCTCGAGCAGTAAATTTCGGAGCATTATGGTTACATTCAACAATACATTTCTATCTAGAATGTAGTTGTACATGAAGAAAATGCGCAATTGTTTCTAAAATACTAGTATGTACAATAAGATATTTCATCTACATATGGTTTTGTGGTAGATCAATAGATTATTTTTATTTTTAGCAGATATTATCAGTCATAAGGTTGGTAACCATTCACATTTAGTCATTTCTAATGACCTAGGATTTTAGGATAATATGTTTAACATGTATGATGAATTGTTCTTATTAATTAAGTATTTTAAAAATTCAGTGAGATGTTTGTGAAATAAGTGGACTAACATAGTGAGATTAGTGGAATAATATGTGTTCCATCAATAAATTTATTTGATATATGGGAAGTTAGTGATGATTACTTGGGTTTTTAATTTTTTTATCGATAATAATCATGAAACAATAAAAGTAAGTTGAAGTATTTACACCCCTATAAATATAGATCATATTGTTCATCATGTATATACTATAGGTTATTTATATACTTTTTATATATTTATACTACATGTATTACCATTGGATATATATCTAGTACATTGTTTTTTTATATTGAGGGGTGTGAGAGGATGTGTTAGTGTGGTGGGTATGTTGATGTGTATACTTACATATATTATACTAAATCTAGGGGAATAAATATTCAAGAGTTTTCATTTTATACTATTATAATATGTGTAAGATCATGAAACGGGTCCATCGGTGAAATTTTCAATGATTCCCATGATGATCATGGAATAAATATTTTATGGTCTACATTATAGTGTTTTCATAAAAAAGGGGTCTAAGAGACTTTTTCTACGGTCGTATCCCATCACATCGGTAGAAGAATGTTTAATAATATCATTTAAAGATACAAATTGATAAATTTGATGGATCATATTTCATATTCTTGTGAATACATTTTAATGACTACCTAATACAAAATGAAATGTAGCTGTCCATGTTAGGAGTGAATCCATTTTGGATTCTAGAAGATGAATGAGGTCCCATTAAAGAAAAACCCTTAGGGTGGTAAACATTTAACATACAAGGAACATTTAATTCAAAGATTAAGATAATAAAACTGAAATGTATTTTATAATTGAATTAGAAGACATGTATGATAATATAATGACCGTTAAAAAATTCTACATGATTAAATTGTTGATTAAATTTTTTTATGAAAGGATAACCAAAGAAAAATCATATAATTTAATTGAACATGATTCAAGGGAAGCTCCAATATAGATATTTAAATATTCCTAATTTTGATAAAAAATTTCTAATATTGTCTTCAATTATAGATATTAGGGATGAAATGGTTTCTGTATTTTGGAACAGTTAAATAAAATCTAATAATGTGTTAATTTTATCAGGAATATCATCCAAAATGAATGACAATGGTTAGGGGAAGCTTAGGAACCTTCATGTAGATTACATAATACTAATGTAATGGATTCTTCACCACCTTGAATATTGGTATATCGAAAGCATAAATTAGTAGATTAATCTCCATAAAGTCCAACAGTGAATTTCTGAGGTATGTAGGTTGGTATGGGTCCTTCCTAGTAGACGTTCATGAAGAAATATATAATAATAATGAATAAAAAAGTCACAATGAGAACACCAAGAATTAATAAAACATTAGATGTTCATATTTTTTTTAAATGTAATATATCTTCATAATAACTAGTTCTTTTTTATAACAAAATGTTAGAATTTTGGCATGTTGATTATATGTTATCTGTATATTCAACCGGTGATCCATGTTTCTTGGAAAATATTACATATGAGATGCTTGGAAAATTCCATCTAGATGGTGTAGAATCTATAAAAGTTATTTTAAAGGGATATTTCAAGTTATTTATTAATATTAAATGAATCTAAAAACTATTAAATGATTCTCACATCCTTATCCTAAAGAGGAATTTAAATCTTATTGGGACAATGGATGGTGTTATTTATAGGAATAACTTTACATGTAGGATATGTAATTTTACATATTGATGCATGGTTATTGAAAAATGACCAATTTATTGGACTAGTTACATTACTAGAAATGGAAATGGAAATTTAGTTGTCCAAATTTCTCTTTTGGATGATGTATATGTATGTCCCTCAAAGATCAATAACCTTAGTGAGATGAATATGACTGTTTAAAGGAAAAATGGCATATTGAATCATGATCCCTGTAAAAATATAAGCTTTGAATTTTTTTGAATGTAAAATATTGTTTCATTCAATTTAAATTTTTGGAATCCAATGGGATAAAAATTGATATTGTGAACTAAAATATTTGGTCACTTTCCACTATTGAATTGTACCATGTTTGTCTTTAATTCATTAATACATTAATTGATAATATAACATGTAATTCATATAATTACAGATTGATGCATAAATATGAATTATTTTAGGGGGTTTCTATGTATAATTAATTTTTATAAATATAATATTCCCATAAAATATTTGAATATGAAAAAAATTTTATTGAGTAAACAAAATGAAACTTTTTGACATTCTGATAGAATGAATGTATGGTTTATAAGAAAAAAGTTAATGGAACTCCATATAAGAGTTGATTATAAAAAAGAATTAATTCCAATCTAATAGATAATTCATGATGTATGAGGCTACACACAAGAATTCATAAGGATGTTTGGGAAGATGTTCTTAATATAGTGGCGTATCGCAACATAAAATCCCAAAATCAATAGTTGGGAACAAATGTCTAGAGGAGCTTTATATATATAAAAATGATAAAAAAAATTACTCAATTTAGAGTATTTTTAGTTTATAATACGTACATGTTTATAGTATTGACCCTGATAATCATGAATCGAAATTCAAAATGTGTTTTACCTGGGTTATTGTAACGATAATTTTGGATGTCATATATTGATAATGAATGAAATTAGGACTTAAAAATTGGTAATTTTTCCACCGATGAGATGGTCATATATAAGGAATTAAACACATGGGAGATGTAATTTGAGGTAATATCCAATATATAAGCCTATGGTTGTTATAATATCAAATATTTTATAAAACCAAAGTACATAGATGCAGGTTTTGATGATAATAGATGTCTAGAATGTTGACCATCAGAAATAAAATAATATTCAAAATTATCTAAAGGTTGAGTTGGAGCACAAAAATATCATTCCCCACTGGTATGAGTACCAATAGACAAGGTGTCAAAAAAAAGATCAAACCATTTCTATTCAATCTATTTGATTTAATATTTCAACCAGAATTAAGAGACCAATTCATATAAATGTGGATTAAATGAATTTTAAATTTCTTAAAATGTTAGGGGAACCTAAAAATAAGTAGGGGTTATTTTTTCATTGTGACTAGAATATATAAGTGTTATCCATGATAAATAAGGTTGTTTCATCAAAATTTCACTAAAATGAGAAATTAATAAAATAATAAAGTGTAAAATGTAAATTGAAATTATATGGGTCTATTGGATAGAATAATAGGGTGGCGTAAAAAATATATACAAATAATTAATTATAGAAGAGGGGTTTCAAAAGAAGGAATGAGTTGATTTGTCAATTTTTTTAACAGATAGATATCGATTATAACATCAGAATAGTTCTAAGTATTATTGAATCTGAGGATCATATACCTATAGAATATGGATTTAATGATGGATTTCATTCATTGTTATTAGAAATAAGAGATTTCTATTGATATTACAGTATAACACTATAGCATCCCGCCTTTTTATCACATAAAATTTCATTACATTTTACAAAACCAAGGATCTTTAAGGTTTAGTGTCTTGGAAACCAGGAACACAAAACATGAAAACATAAAACATTATTATTAAAAACTTGAAAGGATTTTCATCATGTTCATCCTAGGTTCATTTCTGTATCTCATAAGCTGGGGACATACATTAAAAGAAAGGGAGAGCAGAAGGTCCAGTAAGGGAAACAAGAGAAACATTTTACATGTTAACTTGAGATACTTCAATAAGGTCATGAAAAGAACTTTAAGGCCTCAGAAGAAATCATTAGGCATATCATAATGAAAATAAAATTTTTCATAACTTGAAGATGTGGCTGTAACATTTAATATTGACAATCATTTAGTTTCACCAAGGTCCATCCCCAAGGTATCATTAAAATTACCATGGTTATTTACCAAGGTATCAGTCTAAAAAGTCATCTCTAGAGATTAATTCTTTACCCAATGCATTGGAGCGCTATCTGGGCGCACCCTTGACAAGTCTTTATTATCATGTGATCCACATATATCATCATAAATCATTTCATAAAAATCCCATATAGCATAAAATAAATGGGTTTCATTTCATAATCATAACTTTTTAAAAACTTCATTAAAGACATGTTCTTTATGTCACATTAAACCAATGGAAAGGGAAAGCGGGTTTCATGTATGTAAATCCCAGAATTTAAAATAGAACATTTTGATATATATGTGAATACCCATGTAGAGGTAAGAGCTTTGAGTGTTCACTTTATAACATAAAATAATTTTGAGAAAAGAGAGAGGCATTTTGAGACGAAAATTCTACAACATAACGGCTATGTTACAAGGTTTTAGAAAACATTGAAAAGAGAGGGAAATGGGTCAAATATTCATAAATGACCCATAAAAAAGCAGAGGGACAGAATATGAAGGACATATGAACATGTTAATGAAATTTTAATGATATACCATATGAAATGAAGAACATGAAAGGAAGACAAAAATAAGATTTCTCTTATGAAGAATTCGGCAGCCTAACGACGTCACTTAAAATTCAAAAAATGAATTGACGAGATCAAATATGGTCTCTCATAATATGAACATAAGATTTAAGTATTATAGATATAGATATCATACCCCAACATAAAAAAAGGAACATGAATGACTTGACATGACAGTAGAACTTCAAAACGAGAAGGGTAAAAGAACCACTTAAAAATTCGGCAGCCTAATGGCGCCACATAAAACTTACAAATACTGAATTGAAGAGATCAAATAGGGTCTCTCATCATATTAAAATAATATTTCAGTATGATAGATATAGAGATCATACCCCAAAATAAGAAAAAGGAACATGAATGACTTGACATGAAAGTAGAACTTCAAAACGAGAAGGGTGAAAGAACCACTTAAAAATTCGGCAGCCTAACGACGCCACTCAAAACTTCATAATACTAAATTGAAGAGATAAAATAGGTTCTCTAATCATATGATCATAAAAGATAATTATGATATATATATATATATATATATCATACCCCAACATAATAAAAAGGAACATTAATGACTTGAAAAAAAAATAGAACTTGAAAATGAGAAGGGTGAAAGAATCCGTTACAAAAATTTTGGTTGCCTAACGACGCCACTTAAACGTTCATAAAATGAAATGATGAGAGTAATATGGGGTCTCTAATCATATGAACATAAAATGGATAGTATAATGAATATAAAATAACATCCTCCAACATAATAACATGGAGCATAAAAGGAATGACATAAAAGAGATTACTTGAAAAGAAAAAAGAGAGGTCGGATCCCTTACCCTAAAACGTAACTATTAAAACTCAATGATTGGGACCTTGAGGGCTTGGGGGAACTTTGGGAGGACTCTTTGGGAGGTGATGGGACCAGAGATTCGTTGTGGGAGAGTTTTAAGTCTAAATGATGAGAGGATTTCTTGGTATTTATAGGGAAAGTGAGGGACAAGGCATTAATGGCCAAGGGACACCTCATTGGTGGGTTTCTCAAAACCTTGTGATCTCCCAAGATATTTCCCATGAAGTTAGGCCAAATGGGGCCCCCAATTCAATAATTCATCACCCTTGGTCTTCATACCCATACAATATCTCATGACAACACCATGGCATAGTTATGATATCATTAAACATACCAAAACCCAAAAACTGTATTTTCACATTTCACCGAAAATTCAACTATCTCAGAAAAATCCCAAAATTTTACCATAACCAAATATCAATGCTCTGATTTCAAAAATGAACTCCATTTTATAAAAATAATTTTTTAATTATTTTTAATTTATTTTTTAAATAAATACACTATTCACTAAAAATTCATTTTTTTCAGAAAAATCCCCAAAAATTAACATAACATAATATCGATGCTCTGAGTTCTAAAAAGAAATCCAATTTATAAAAATATTTTTCTAAATATTTTTAATTTTATTTTTAATTAAAAAAAACTATTCATCTGAAAAAACTAATACTTGAATAATAATTTATGAAACCGTTTGTTAACCATTTTTTTGAATCACATTACATAATCAAGGTGCCTAGATTATATTAATACTTTCTTTATGTGAGATTACTAATCCATTTGGTCACATTACTAATCCTAATGATAAAATCACTATTCATAATTTACAATTCCTCAAAAATTATGTTGATCTTATTAGACTCTAAATTTCATACTGAACATAATTGTAGAAGTCCATTTTTTGAAAATCATTACAAATTTTTAATTATTTATGGTTTACATAAACATTTTTTAAAATATCCTTTTTCTAAAATTCATCAAAATATGCATACTGTATTTATCCGGACATTTGAAAATTCATAAACTTCATCATAAGAAGGAATCAAAATTCTATTTAAAAAAAGGGTTACACAAGGCAATTACGGTCTCCTTACATAGCCCTTTATCACACCAGCATAGAACCTAAGTGTAAGGTGTGCTAAGGTGAGAGAATCCGAGGGAGGCTCGGCCAACATCGCACGAGTAGTAATTTCTATCAGTTTGAACTTCTCGCGAAGGCGATTCTGTTCTAGCTTCACACAATGAAGTTCGGCTTGGGTTTGGTCCAGAGCAAAGCCCAGTGGTGCTACCTCCTTCCCCAGTTCTGTTAGATGAGCTTCGATCGGTCCAAGACTACTAGGTGAGGCCATCGAATCTTCTTTCTATATTAATTAACCACGATTATTTGTATTTATAAACAATAATCGAAACATTTAGTTTCCAGTGGTCATATTGACTAATTGTCAAATAACAGTCAAAAACCAATGGTCTCATTTTAATTATACTCATGTTATCAAATGAAACATTTTTGTTGAGTATAAAAATAAAATAAAATAACACACACAATTAGGAAACAGGATTTATTCAAAATTTCGGGTCGTTACAATCTTCCCCCCTTAAGAAATTGCATCCTCGTAATTTTTAAAATTGGGTTTTGAAATTTCATTGAAATTCCTACATCAGAAAAAAAGTCAGTAAAAATATTACTTTAAAAGAAATAAAGGGAAGTACAAAGGTCACCCGAGTTAACCCACACAAGGATTCCATGTAGGAAAACAAGGACATGGAGGAGAAAACAAAGGGTCACATTCTGAGGGAGAGTGATAGAAAACATGATTTGGAGAATGTTAACCATAAGAAAATCCAAAACTTATGATCTGTGTAAACGGTCATTGATTACCTTGCAGGAAACATAAACCAACAACGTTTTTGTTTTACCTTCATTTTCATAATTTTGAGGAATTCATTTACTACATAGAACAAATGAATAATGAAATATACCTACCTTCAAGTAGAGTTTCATCCTTTAATAATTATCTACCAAAACTAATATTTTCTCCAAATGATGATAATTCAAAAAAACTTGGTCTCATCAGAAGCACACGAATCATCTTATAGGGAATAAAATAATCCACAAAAGATTAACTATCTATTTATTCTATCATTAAACATTATCCCAAAAAACAGAAAGTGTAAGGTAAAACAACTCTTCAAAAAGAACGAATCCCATATGAATGGAAACTACTTTTAAATCTTCAAAGTTCCATGGTACTACCTAATGTTCGTCATAGACCATTCCGTAAATAACAGTCCTTAAAATTCCTCAAAATAAACTAAACTAAGATTGAAACCCAAATACAAGAAGGATTTGATAACATAGTCTTCCAAAATAAACTTCATTGTTCATATCCATACAACATCAACCACTCCTAACATCTTATAACAAAAGTACCTAACCTAAACATATTTTACCTAAGATAGGTTAATCATTTCCATAAGTAACCTAAATTAGTATAAGTCCACCTTAAATTCATCGATTCTAAAAAATATAAGTCAACATTACTCCTCAATGAAAATACCGTAGTAATCTATTTACCTCGATCATATAGGGTTCCTAAAATAGTGAACATATTCCAAAATAATAATCATCTTTTAATCCACTAATCATATCTCTCATATTAATACGGAAATCATCGCATTTCCTATCACATTGGTTGTTGGGACATGTTCTTCCATTTACCACCATTAACTAAGAAGAGAAATTATAATTGGGGGATTAAATACTTAGCCAATAATCATGAAAAGGAACGTAAAGCATATAAGGATAAATTCTAGAAGAAAATTATACCCTAAATTTTGATCCCCTAGGTCCCAATCTAGTTTATCCATGATCATATATTCTTATGTGAATCTTTATTTATTTTATATTTCTTCCATTCATAATGGTCCATACTAAGATTATGAATTTACCAAAGCATATCCCCCGGCAGTGTCGTAACCAAGAGTGAAGCAAGGCCCGTTGCCCTGTACCAGTTCCCGTTCGAGTCTAGCTCAGAGCGGTGTTTTCGGGTTTTACCCCAATGTAGATCTATGCCAGAGCCACCACTACCTACTCGTATCCAGACAGGGATGTATTTGCTTGGTAACCCCTTACTCAATACTCACCAAAATACCAGGAAGATCTCCTATATTTAAACTTTCTTATTGGGTTCTTCCTAAAGTTTTCATATCCAAATTTCCACAAATAACTAAACCATCCTTTGATACCAACTATAGAATCCCGCCTTTTTATGACATAAACTTTCATTACATTTTACAAAACCGAGGATCTTTAAGGATTAGTGTCTTGGAAACCAGGAACTTAAAACATGAAAACATATAACATTCTTCTTCAAAACTTGAAAGGCTTCTCCTCATGTTCATCCTAGGCTCATTACTGCATCTCATAACCTAGGGACATACATCAAAAGAAAGGGTGAGAAGAAGGCCCAGTAAGGGAAACAAGAGAAACATTTTACATGTGAACTTGAGATACTTCAATAAGGTCATGAAAAGAAATTTAAGGCATGAGAAAAAATCATGTGGAATATCAAAAGGAAAATAACATTTTTCATAACATGAAGATGTGGCTGCTTCATTTAATATTGACAGTCATTTCATTTCACCAAGGTCAATTTCCAAGGTGTCATTAAAATTACCATGGTTATTCACTAAGGTATCAGTCTAAAAAGTCATCTCTAGAGATTAAGTCTTTACACAATGCATTGGATCACTATCTGGGTGCACCGTTGACATGTCTTTCTTATCATGTGAGCCACATATATCATCATAAATCATCTCATAAACAACCCATATAGTATAAAATAAATGGGTTTCATTTCATAATCATAACGTTTTAAAAACTGCTTTAAAGGCATGTTCTTTATGTCACTTTAAACTCACAGAAAGGGAAAGCGGTTTTCATGTATGTAAATACCAGAATTTAAAATAGAAAATTTTGATATATATGTGAATACCCCTATATAAATAAGATCTTTGAGTATTAACTTTATAACATAAAATAATTTTGAGAAAAGAGAGAGGCATTTGGAGAAGAAAATTCTGCAGCATAACGACTACATTACAGGGTTTTAGAAAACTTTGAAAAGAGAGGGAACATGGGTCAAACATTCATAAATGACTCATAAAACAGTATAGGGACAGAATATGAAGGACATATGAACATGGGAATGAAATTTTAAAGATATACCATATGAAATTAAGAACATGAAAGGAAGACAAAAAAATGATTTCTGTTATGAAAAATTCGGCATCCTAACGACGTTTTTTAAACATCAAAAAATGAATTGACGAGATATAATATGGTCTCTAATCATATTAATATATGATTTTAGAATGATATATATAGATATAATACCCCAACATAATAAAAAGGAAAATTAATGACTTGACATGAAAGTAGAACTTCAAAACGAGAAGGGTGGAAGAACCACTTAAAAATTCGGCTGCCTAATGGCGCCACATAAAACATCAAAATACTGAATTGAAGAGATCAAATCGGGTCTCTCATCATATTAACATAATATTTCAGTAAGATAGATATATAGATCATACCCCAACATAATAAAATGTAACATTAATGACTTGACATGAAAGTAGAACTTCAAAATGAGAATGGTGAAATAACCACTTAAAAATTCGGCAGCCTAACGGCGCCACTCAAAACTTCAAAATACTGAATTGAAGAGATCAAATAGGGTCTCTCATAATATGATCATAAAATATCAGTATTATAGATATATATTTCAAATCCCAACATAATAAAAAGGAACTTGAAAGACTTGACAAGAAAATAGAACTTGAAAATGAGAAGGGTGAAAGAATCTGTTACAAAAATTTCAGCAGCCTAACGCCGCCACATAAACTTTCATAAAATGAAATGATGAGAGTAAGAGGGGGTATCTCATCATATGAACATAAAATGGACAGTATAATGAATATAAAATAACATCCTCCAACATAAGAACATGGAACATTAAAGTAATGACATAAAAGAGATTACTTGAAAAGAAAAAGAGAGGTCGGATCCCTTAACTTAAAACGTAACTCTAAAAACTCAATGATTGGGAGCTTGAGGGCATGTGGCACCTTGGGAGGACTCCATGGGAGGTAATGAGACCGGTTATTCGTTGGGGGAGAGTTGGGAGTCGAAAGGATGAGAATATTTCTTGGTATTTATAGGGAACGTGAGGGGACAAGGCATTAATGGCCAAGGGACACCTCATTGGTGGGTTTCTCAAAACCATGTGCTCTCCCAAGATATTTCCTATGAAGATATTCCACATGGGGCCCCCAATAAAATAATTCATCACCTTTGGTTGGCCAACCCATAAAATATATCATGACATCATCATGACACAGTTATGATGTCATTAAACATACCGAAACCCTAAAACTGTATTTTCACTTTTCACCAAAAATTCAACTTTCTCAGAAAAATCACAAAATTTTACCTTAACCAAATATCAATGCTCGGATTTCAAAAATGAAATCCATTTTAAAATAAAAATTTCTAATTATTTTTAATTTATTTTTTAAATAAATACACTATTCACCGAAAATTCATTTTTTTCATAAAAATCCCCAAAAATTACCATAACATAATATCGATGCTCTGAGTTCTAAAATGAAATCCATTTTATAAAAATAATTTTCTAAATATTTTTAATTTAATTTTTAATTAAAAAAAAATTCATCCGAAAAAATAATATTTGAATAAAAATTTATGAACCCTTTTTTTAACCATTTTATTGAATCACATAACTTAATCAAGGTGCCTAGATTATATTAATTTTTTCTTTAGTTGAGATTACTAATCCATTTGGTCACATTACTAATCCTAAGCATAAAATCACTATTCATAATTTACTATTCATCAAAAATTAAGTTGATCTTATTAGACTCTAAATTTCGTACTAAACATAATTTTAGAAGACCATTTTTTGAAAATAATTACAAATTTTTAATTATTTATGGTTTACATAAACATTTTTAAAAATTCCTTTTTCTAAAATTCATCAAAATATGAATACAGTATTTATCCGGACATTTGAAAATTCCTAATCATCATCATAAGAAGAAATCAAATTTTTATTTAAAACAAAGGGTTACACAAGGCAGTTACAGTCTCCTTACATATCCCCTTATCACACCAGCATACGACCTAAGTGTAAGGTGTTCTAAGGTGAGAGAATCCGAGGGAGGCTTGGCCAATATCGCACGAGTAGTAATTTCTATCAGTTTGAACTTCTTGCAAAGGTGATTCCATTCTAGCTTCACACGATGAAGTTCAGCTTGGGTTTGGTCCAGAGCAAAGCCCAGTGGTGCTACCTCCTTCCCAAGTTCTGTTAGATGGGCTTCGATCAGTCCAAGACTACTAGGTGAGGCCATCAAATCTTCTTTCTATATTAATTAACAATGATTACTTGTATTTAGAGAAAATAATCGAAACGTTTAGTTTCCAGTGGTCATATTGACCAATGGTCATATAACAGTCAAAACCCAACGGTCTCATTTTAATTATACTCATGTTATCAAATGAAAAAATTTTGTTGAGTATAAAAATAACATAAAATAACACAAAAAATTAGGAAATAAGATTTATTCAAAAGTTCGGGTCGTTAAAAATACTATCATCTAAAGTAACATAAATTATTTTTTTGATACTATCTATAATAAACCATAACATAGTCAACCAATATATTAATGATTTTTTACATGGATTACATACTTTTACATTACCATTATATTTTTTATTTATATTTTTGATGGATATGGATAACCATTACCTTATAGAGTGGAAACATCCACTCATTTTACAATTTTTGCCACAAAATTTATTCTTATGTTAAAAGTTCTACTGGATTCATTAATATTTTTCATCCATAGTTGAATATCACAAATATTAAGGGATTTTCTTCAATACCTAATACACTTCCATAGACTCATTTATATTTTTTTAAAATGTTCAATAATAGATAAATTATTATTAATTGGTATAAAATTAAGGAACCCCATCAACCCGATTAGAAAACATGAAAATCCATAATGAAATTATCTTTAATAAAAAATAAAAGTTGCGATGAAATAAACATGTACATAAACATGATATAAAATTCATTTACAAAAGTATCTAATCAAACTTGTTTTACTAAATGTAATTTAAATTAATAATAATGATAATTATTTGAGAAATCATTGTGTATTCTGAAAACTCATTCTTGAATTAACGCATTTCACCATTTCATTATCATAAAACATTATTTTAAACATGTGATAAATTTCAGACCATATAAAATAAAATTATTTCAAATAAAACAAAAATAAATAATTGAAAAAATAGTTTTTGATCTTGGTACATTATCCTTATAGTCAGCCTTAAAATTAACCTTATAATGGAATAAGGTTTATATTTAATTACAAAAAATGCCCTTTAGAGAACATATAATTACCCAATTAACTAATGGGTTATATCAGACATACACATCCTTAAATAAAAGAAAAAAGAACCATAATAAGAATAAAAAAATATTACATTTCACATTTATAAAATTTGTTTATGGATTTGAACAATATTCAAGAGCATATTCAGTTATATTACAAAATATGAAGAAATATAATTTTCAATTGAAGATATTAATAATTCAAAAAAAATTTATATGATCATATTTAAAAAAACAAAATAAATATAAAAAAATAATATTATTAATGAATAAAGGATGGGAAATATTAATAATCCATTAATTCCATATACATAAAAAACACTATTTTCACATTTGTGTAATGAATGTAAAAAAATATAATAAAAATGTAAAGTAGAACTCATTTTTATTGTCTCTATTCATGTTAATAGAAGATTAAAATTACTACTAGAATATATTTTATGTATAAATAATATTATTTTTGAATCATTTACAATAATGAGAAAATGTAAGATAAAGAGTCTAAAACATATTAAAAAAATGTTTTAATGAAAAGTCCATTACCTCATAATTCTACTACGTCGAACATAGTATGAATTTTCTCTATAATAAATTTATATTTTGACCCAAATATACAAGAACCATATTAAATTTTTTTACAATATACCATTCATGTATTGTTTTTATAACCCATTTATTAATAATACTTTATTTAAATCAATGGTTGTGTGTTAGTGATCATATTTCTCAATCCTATTTCAATGTAGTGGTTTCTGTCATTACAATATGTTCATGGTTTAAAAAATAAACAGAAGATTAATTATTATTTAATATATGTATATTATTTGATTCTAGAGGTCCATGGTCATTTCATAGAATAAATGGCGATGAATAACATGCAAAGAATCATAATTACATTTTGTTAGAAATATTGTCTTTGTAGAAGGAATTGATTATATTGAAAAATATACAATTTTATATTTGCATACAAATTTTATTAAAGAATAATAAATTAATAATTATTTAATAATATTACCACAAAATAATATTACTCAATAATTTACGGGATAAAACTTAATGAAACTTTTATATAGAAGGTAAAACCACAAAAAACATGATCATGATATACATGTTGAATGGGTAAGAAAATAATAGTGTAAAATGAAAATATCACTATTAGTGACTATTTTTAATGTTATAAGTATAATAATTATTCATTAAATAAAATTTTAGATACATCCATAGAAGTTATTATTGGAAGATGAAAAATGACGTACATGGAGGTTGTAGAATATATTTAAACACGGATGCGATTTAAATTTTTTAAATGAATGGTCATAACTGAAATTAGATAATATATTATCATTAACTAAACATAATTATACCATAAATATTATATATATTCATTAAATACAAATCTAATTCCATACATGTGTGGAGTAGATGAAAAATAAAATATGTCTTCCATGGTAGAGGTATCCCCCCCGTACACAAAATAAATATTTGTGCTTTCTAATGGATGGATGACAAAGAGATCCTGGTTGTTACATCAATATAATTAAATTTAGTGAAACTAGTAATAAATATATTATTATTTAAATATTATTTTAAATTTTTTTTAGAATTTATTAGAATAAAAGAACACAAAAGAATTTTGTTAGGACATATATCATTTCCATTGATAATCTACTATCAAAAACACCTTAAGGTTTCATGGATAAGAATTTTGGGAATATTAGAAGTGTTATGAACATTGAAAGGATTTTTTTTATTTAATTGAGAATGGATTGGTAAATATATTATTCTTGGATATTTTTTGATATTTTAAAAGATTAACTGCACTTTTCTAAGTTCAAGGATTTGTACCCTCGTAAATTTTAATAAATTTTAAATATATTAAATATCTTTCACCAATGAATATTATATTATTTATTAAAACTAATAATATTGAATTCATTAGAGTCAATATATACTCAAAAAATAAAATTTATAATGTTTTGGAGTTATTTTATGTGTTACCTATTTTGAACCCCCTGATTTTCCCTTTTAACCCTTAATATGGTGACTAATTTATTTATCAGGAAAACTATACGTTATGAGAAAAATGAAAAGGAAATTATTAATTATATTTAAATTAATTATTTAAAATATGGAAACAAATTTATAAGATTCATTTTCTTGTTGTTTTAATTTTTTTTATTTTTATATAAATACCAAAAATTAAAGGCAAAACAGTTGTTAGGAAAATTACTTCCAAGAAGAACATTATTTTACCCCAAAATAAATTATAGAAAAAATAATCCGGATAATCAATGGATTATTAGTAATAAAATTTCAGTTATGTGTATTTAAAATGAATCCAAAACATAATTTAACTTTATAAAAACCTAACTCAACTTAACTATCATGAGTTGTTATTTTATTATAATATAACACAACTTAGGTTATAAAGTATCAAACATGGGTTTTTAAATTTGACAAAATATTTTTCAATGTTTTTAATTATTTATTAAATATATTTTTGTTATATAAAAAAGTATACAAAATATTTATATTATTTTTATATGATGATAATGTCATAAAATTGACTCTATTTTCAACTTCTGTATTTTTCACTATTTACACAAAAATATATTTTTCCAAAAATACTGAATATTTAATACTCAAATATTTTTTATTTTTTAATTAAAAAAATATTTTTACTTAACAAAATTAAATTCCAGAATTAAAAAATGTTGATTTAAAATTTGTATACACTATAAAAATAAAACACTATTTTTAATAAGAATGTATCTTTTAAACTTTATCCTTATTTCAAATTGATTACCAGTGATTGTAAATTAATTTTGATATAATTTTTATATTCATATCATATGGATTTTTACCTAGAAAATAAATAAGGTTTTATTTGATTCATTTCATTATATGTAATATAACACAATATTAAAACAATTACTTAATTTAATACATACTAAAATATTTGGGTGTTGCATTCTACCCCTTAAAAAAATTCATCTTCACAATATTGATCTAAATATTGACAGATATGTGATTTAAAACATCATAGAATTAATTCCAAGCAGTGGAAGAGGCCTTAAAATTAAATTAATTTAATGTTTCTCAAACCAAAGTACAAAAAATGTAAAATTAATGAAATTTGGAGTGTTAGATAAATATAAATAAATGAAAAAAATAAGATTTTATATTTTTGAATGGTTTTAGCCAAATTACATTGATAATGATTTCATTTGAAATGATCTTTAATGTCCATGTTATGAATAGTAAACATATAATATTATAAATATTTCATCTACCATGAAATTATCATTGCGAGACTCATACATGTGAATGGGTTTTAGAAAGATTACATTGATAGTTGAGGAATATTTTCCATAGAGGACTCGATAGATTTTTCATAATCTATACTGAATTTAGGAATTATTTTTCAAAAATTATAAAATATATTAGAAAGTTTTATATGAAAGGCCCAGTCAGAGGTTATACCCCAAACCATTATGTAAGATAACTGAAAAGTACCACAATGATGGAGCAAAGGCCTTATTCACATCCCACATAAGGAAAATTACAAATCATAATAAGAAGAGTCATTGTCAAAACCATGTACATCAGTTCCCCTTTCAGAAGAATAAATATCTGTATTGAATTACATGAGCGACTCGATATCCATCTTCCATGACATTGTAGATCATGTGATAACATTTTTTGCTGTGTTAGAGTAATCTTTCCTCTGCTTATTATTCGGGGGGCCAGAGATCACACCTTCACCTTCTGTAACAATGTCTTTAAATGACATGTTTCCCAGATTTCTGGCCTTAGAAATATCAATGCCCATTTCATGTGTAGAATTCCTCAATGACGACACTCGAATCACTAGATCAGCAGGAAGAAAGAAAAAAACCCATTAATTATGGCTTGGCATTCATATACTCCACCACTAATCCTTGATATGAAACACTTTGATCCTCAAAAATATTTGAATTTGATTATTCAACAGAAAGAGTTTCCATAATAAGTCATAAATTTGAGTAATCCTTATTCCCTTTTTTACTGCCTCATTGATTACACTTCTACCATGGACTCAGAATCCTTCTTTCATGCAAGTCATCATAAACTTTGACCAATTTCCGACTGAGAGACTAAATAGAAAAATCTTGATCATTCAATGTCAGAACCAAATCTTATTCCAAATCCAATTCTTCATTCACCAATCTTGAAAAATGATTTCCAGGATCAATTTTGGGTTCCTGCTTCTTAGTATTTGGATGGATCCTTGTTGATATCCACACCCACTTTTCACTTTCTTCAATTGATCCATCTGCCAGCATTTCCCTTGATGGACCATCCCTCTCTTACTCATTGCGCCCCACAGGTTCTACTACATGTTGTATAATGGCCACCAATTCTCCTGTAATGAGCACCCCAAGATCACATTTCTTCCTATCAAACACCTCATCCACCCTAAGGTTCAATGATTACTGCTATTCCTTTGTTTGGGTTCCTTGTACTGCGTTATCACTAACTAGAATAGACTCTGTCAAATTCCCAATGGCCAAGTCCAGATTTCCTAGCTGGTAATTCAAGGCCACCATGACATTTCTATCCAAAACCACCAGTGGAGCCACCCTTCTACCTCTGCATATTTCCTTATGATGCTCAATTTGGAAATAATGGGAGAAGTAATCGACCCAATATTCAAATACTACAATATGTTATATCTAAACTCCTCACTCACAAAAATAAAGAAATATTTAACCAGAGATCTAGATATATCATCTTAAATGAAAATTTTTAGTGAAAAAGAACGACAGACCACCGTAGTTCTACTGTACGGGAAATGGTAATGGCCAACCAAATTCCCAAGCATACAAATGATAGAATGAATCTGAAATTATAGTTGTAATTCTATAAATCTTACCCAAATTTTCATGGTCAAATAATATTACTTCATCTGATACTCATATGTCTATCGGAATAGAAAATGAATAGAATCCATCCCACGATTGATAAGTAGAAGAACATACTAGTATCCGTGATTCTTCCTAATCAAGTTGAATAATAATGTTATTTGAGGGAAGGAGACCCACTATGGTACTCTCTTGTTTATTCCACGAATCGAAGATGAAATGATCAAATTGATCCATGGTAGGATTTCGTTGTTTGAATCATGCTAGCAAAGTCAGGTTCACCAAAGAGAACGCTTTAGGGAACTCTCGAGCCATGATTGAAAGCTGCGAAATCCCATCTAATAGATCAAAAACTCTGGAGGAGAGAGAAATTTTTGGGAATGAGGGAAGCTAATAAATATCTAATAAGATAAGTAATTGATGATCCTTAAAGGGCGGTGAATAACCATGAAAAATGTTTCATTCCTATTGTCATAAAATTATATTTTAATTGATCATAAAAACCATAAGATAATGTCATTCTAGTCCTCCAATTTCTATATTATTAAAAAAGGCTAAAATGGTAATCATTAGGTATGATAATAATTAATAATAATAAAACATCATGTGATGAAATGATAGATTGATATCTAACACCTAAATAATAAAATCCAACATTCAATATAGAATACTCTAATGAAACGAATTCTAAAACTCTTCAAATATGTGTACCAAAAATCAAAACAAAAAAAATTATTTGACCCTACTTTATTCCAATATCAAATTATCATTTACCTATAGAAATTAGAGTCACTTAAAAATTTACATACATAAAATTTTTTTACCAAAAAAATATATTCTAAAAAATAAACCAACCATTTCCCAAAATAACATGATTCACTATAAACCAAAACGGAAAAATAATATAAATATAGAATATATAAAAGATGAATTATTCCTAAAATAATATAAAAAAACATAGACATAACATCCCATCCTATTCATTAATACATTATTTACTATAGTCATATAATTCATAAAATACAGATAACTTTATAAAAAATAACCTTAATCACATTTTCAAATACAAAAATTTGTTTACACTCATGATTCATTCATGAATATTTTCATTCAATTTATAAGTGGATCTAATATGGATGGATTAATCGTTTAATAGATCATATGCATCTATATGCTCCATTTTTTTCAATACACAGAATTAAAAATAAAAATCATAATAATGGATATAAAAATAATTAATAAACATGATTACCTTTTTTAATAATTAAAAATCCATAAACAAGATTTCAATTAAAACAGTCACTAATATCTATAATATATACTAACCCATTAAATAAAATTAGTTTCTCATAGTTTTTTTAAAAAAAAATTTACCCCGTGTAATGTACAACAAATCATCACAGTTATTTAAGAAAACAAGAGAACTCATAAAATTATGTTATCAGAAAAAGCATCTTCACATTTTCGAATATCATAATAAGTTATATTAATCATGATCTCATTATCATACCCAATTAAAAAAGTTTTTTAATAAGACCCATATAAATCATTGTAAAACAATATTGTAATGTTAGTTAATTATCCTTCCAATATTTCTTACAACGGAATGATAATGATAATAAATTCAAATATATATCTTCTGAAGAAAAAATTATTACGTAATGTATTAAAGGGTTATATCAGACCCACCCATAATCATATAAAATTCGCAAGAACCAGATAATTAATAAAACACATAACCTCTAAAAAAGTCATCATAAATCTCATAAACGTTATCATTTTTTCAATAAGAACAACAACATTATTTTATCTAATAAAATGAAGATAAATAACTATTTCCATTGAAAGAATAAAAAACTTATGAAAAAATGTGTATAAAATTTTCCTTCAGAACCCATAGAATCTTGGAAATGAATTTTGATAATTAATAAATGAAATTTCATTAATAAATTGTATTCATGGAATACATGTTTATGAAACACTCGATCACCTTATTATAATGAATGTAAAAATTACTTTTATAGAAAATGCTAAAAATATACTTTTTATGAAAAGTTAAAAAATTTGAAAATTAGATAAAAATAACCATTAATAGTATTTTATGTATAAATAATAATATTCTCAAAATATTTTATATAACCTAGAATTGGTTGTTATGTGGTTTTAAACATTTAAAAGTTGATTTAAGGAAAACCCATTTATCTCTGACATCCAATTGGTTAAACATAATATGATATACCTATATAATAAATTTATATTCATTTGAAACTATCTATGATGTATATTTATATTTTTAATATTATATACAAATCTCTTAAATTTTTTTTACTCATTTATTAGAAAAACATTGTTATAATCAATACTTATGTGCTAGGAGACTAGTTTTCCATTCATGTTTTGATTTAGTGTGTTAGGTACCTGCATATTGGTAAAGGTTTCATAATATAAGAAATGTTTATTATGAATTAATATGTTTATTTGATATTGTTATGGAGTTACTTGGTCTTTTCAAGATTCTTATAGTGATGATTCACATATAAATCATTAAAATTACATTTTTTAGAAAATTTGTTTTTAGATAAGGAATTCATTTTATTAAAAATATTCATATTTATATTTAACATAAATAATATTTAAAAAATAATAATTTCATTTTTGTTTGATTATATTACCAGATATTAACAGTTCTTAATCATTAATAACATAAAATGTAGACTACAGACTATATTAGTTATGAAATCGGTCGAAATAAGAACATGTTATAACTATTTAATGAGTAAGAAGATGATAATCTGTAATTATAATATAACATTAACAGAATAATATAAATTTAATACAAATCATATTTATTCATTAAATCCATTTACATAACATTGCATTATTTTCAGTAATAAAAAATAAAATACATCGTAAATGGATGTTGTAGTCCATGTGTACACACATGGGACGTTTCAATTTTAAAAAAAATTAGGGAGGAGGAAATTTTATTTTCATTATACTTCCATAATAATAATTATATTTATTACATTAACATATACTCCATATATCTACACATATAACCACCAGGTATAAAATTGTTTAAAAAAATATTCCCTTTTATGGATATTTTAGTCCATATGTATGAATGAGCAATGTTTTTATTATCCCATTGATGGATAAGAGGTAACCGATAGTATTTATGTTAATAAAAAACAATTGACTATGATAATGTTAATTATGTATTTTCTAAAATAATTATATAGAATATTGTTTGAATATTTAATAAGGACGTTACCTAAAATAGTTGGGTTAGAACATAAACCTCTTCATTGGATAATGTCATTTTAAACACATCTTAAAAATTCATGGATAGGAATTTTTGGAAAATTACAAGATCTAATGATTGATTAATTATTTTAAGGTATTTATGTTGGTATGTGATGATATTTGGTGTGAATATGTTTGAGTAGATGTGATAATATGAGGTCAACATTAATATGTTATAAGAGTTCCACAATTGTTAGTATTAGAAAATTATGAATAAAAAAATATATTTATCTTGGATTTTTGGACAAAATTTTTATTATTTAAAATATTGTAAAATTTATTAGGAAAATAAATCATAAAATAATATTTAAAATTTTTTGGGACATTTCATGCCTTAACTCACATTTTAGACCCATCATTAAAAAATTTGACACATTAAAATTTTTATTAATATATAAACCATGAATACTATTACATTATAAATAGAACATATTATTTAAATTTAATATAATAATTCCAGATAAGGAATCCACATTATAAGATTCAATTTTTAGAGGTGGTAAAATTGTTCTAATATATATGGACACAAAATGTAAAGAAAAATGGTTTTTGAAAAATTAATTTTTAAGTATAAAATGATTTTACACCAAAATAATGTATAGAATTGATCCTTATGAGATTTATTATAATTTTATTCTAAAGGATTGTTTTGTGAAAATAAACCCACACCAAAATGAATGTATCCTTGTAAAAACATAATTAATGTAAAAGATCAATCATAGTTACTTTATTCATATAAGCATCAATATGGTTCTAAAATACCATACATGGGTTTTTATAGTATAAATAATATTTTTAAATATTTAATTTATCTTATTATATATATTTTTTCTATGAAAAAGTTTTACAAAATCTAAATTCATTTTTGTATGCTGATAATGACAGAAAATTGACACTATTATTCAAATATCTATTTTTTCTATATTAACATATAAATTATCCTTTTTATAGAAATCCCAATAATTCATCATAATATAAATTTAAAATAATAAATTTAAAATTACTATCTATTTTATAAAATCAGAATTTAAGAATTAAAAAATTATCCTTTTAAATGAAAATACAAAAGAAAAAGAAAATTTTATTTTAATGGAGAATAACCATTTTTAAATTTAAATTTATTCCATTTAAAAAATGTGTTAGTGAATTGGTTTTAACTATTTATATGATAATATATTTTTGTTGAATGTGAATTTTAATAATTTTTTAATAATTTTAGTTTATTATTGTATATATCACACACTATTCAACAATATACTTACATAGGGTAATAAAAAATAATTATTTGGGTGTTACACCATTCACATGATATCAATACAACATTAGATGATAATTAATGGGAATAAATATGAGAATCACATGTATCAGAATAAGGAATATATATTAGCACAATCTATTTCAAAGCCACTAAAGGTGTAATATGTGTTTTTCGATCCATAGATGTAGCACATGGACTATGAATAGGATGTGGATAATGTACAATAGAAAGTGCAAAGAATCATGACGATCAATATCTTGTGGTACATAATGTTGTGAAACATACTATATGAGGAACATCCTAATTTTCACATTTACCTATGACTCATTATCATGTGGAATAATAAGTAAAATCATATCGAATATATCATCAATGTGATGACACAACATTGACAATAATCTATTAAATAAGCCGATGCCAAATATGAATTTCATTGCTGGAATAGAGATGTGTAATTGGAGTGTGATATAATCATCCTGGATAAATATTATTTTATTTCATAGTGAACATAAATTCCATTGTTAATATAAAAGATGTATTATCAAATTTGGATATTCATTTATATGACTTCATGGAAATATTACTGAACTCCAGCAATCTTAGAGATCATAATCTATCATGTTTGATCGAGAATTTTGGGAGAGGGGTTTTCTGCAAAATGGATGGAAGATGTCTATGAGGGTTGTTCGTGGATAGATAGGGTAGACACACTATGTGTGTGGTGGGGGGATCATTGTCATACAATAATAAAAAATATTAATTTTTAAAATAAATATATATTTAACCTAGAGTTACAATTATCCACATTTATTGGAATCCAAGAAAATTTGAACCAATTTACCAATTTTTCAAGAATATGATTACAATTGAAAATATAAATATATAAAAATTATTGGAACCTCATTTACATTTGTTTTTAGAAATTAATGTAATTAGTGTATACACATTTATAAACTTTATAAATGAAAAAAACAAGGCTAAATGAAAAATAAATATATTACATCTACTTGTGTCACAACACACATGTGACACATCAAATTTGAAAAAAATTGGTGGAACAAAAAAGAAAATTATCTGGAACATATCATCAACAGACTGATGAATGTCTTCCCAATAGTTTAAATTTTTCTATATTAATATAAAATTACCTATATGGGATCATATATATATATATATATAAGGAATGTGATATTATAAATTTTGATAAATGTTTTTATATTATAGTTAAAAAGTGATATACTAGTAAGGATAAAAGATAATAATAATTCATGATAGCCTCAATTTTTAATTATAAGAAAAATTAATGAACTCATGTGTTAAAAGGTTTTTATCCTTGAAATAGATTGTAGATAAACAAATAGCGGGGAGAATATTACTATAATAACAACCTATAGTTTATCCAGCTTGCTAATATTATAGGTCCACTAGAAGTTATTACCTTCTAAGAAAATTACAATATTGATAATACAAATACAACATAAATTGGTCAATTGGTAAAATCGATGTTTACATAATAGAAAAAGTACTAGATATAAAACATCATAGAAAAATTTAATAAAAAACACACCAATCGTTTGTTAATAATCCAACTACTCCAACAAATGATAATTTTAAAAGAAAACACCCTCTAATTAGAGACTTATTCTCTTTAACCCAATGTGATAATGAAGTCCAGAAACCAACTTTATGTATCCCCATTATTATCCACAAATTGTTTGGATACAAAATATTATAAAAAGTGTGTCATCCTATAAAATATTCCTCAAAACTATTTTATATGTAGATTACAAGCCATAGAATCATATTATCAATTTAGTAGAAAAAGAAACTCGTCTATGAACATAAATGTCCTCAATCAACATGGATAAAAAAATTTAAATTCCATACACTAGAAACTTTTCATGCTTCATGATAATAAATATAATGATTTCCAGATAATTCTAATAGATTTATATAAAAATTATTAGAATGGAGCTCTTGGAAAAACACATACAATGATAAAGACAGTGGTAAGTACAAAAGACCACATGTTTCCGTATAAAATGAAATGTTCTCAAGATTTCAAAGTAATAATTTCTCTTCAGATATATGAATAAATAACTTAAATTTAATAATAACACTCCAATAATATGATTCTCTAATCATATGGTATATTTAAAATTACATCATACTAATAAGTTTTATCTTTCAATGGATTTATCCATTCTCTACATAATTTAATTAAAACAGAATGTTTCAATTACATCACACCATCTAATCTATGTCCACAAGATATAATTTCACTACATTTTCATCATATATGAAACAAGTAACAATAATGAAATTCATGTTATACAAAATTCAATATTAATTTTATTGTGTTTCTAAAAAATGAATAAAATGTGTAATTGATGAAAAAATATTCTTCTTTTGGAAATCACTTCACAAAATAATTAAATTTATAAGAAAAATATTTTTAAAAATAAATAGTTCTTATAAATATAAAAGTAAATTGATATCAACCAATATTTATTAGGTCATTAAAAACATAGTAATTAGATCAATGAATTTTTATTCTCCAAAATAAAATTCAAATATTTTTATAATATATCATCCCCTCATAAGATCTCTCTCATTATAAAAAAATAATTTTATTTATCAAATAGTCCAATTTTTCATTTAAAAGAAAATATATTAAAGAAAAATCAAAGATGATAATATCAATAATCAATAATCAAAATAAATGCATTAAATTTTAACCATTTTGATCCAAAAAAAATGTGTTCTGAATAATTGAAAATTTTAACAATTGTATAAGAGAATAATATAGAGTTAAGAATTAAGTGTTCAGATTATAAGGTTAAAATAGTTGAAATTTCCATAATTTATCTTTTGATACCTACAAGTGAACATCTAATGAATATATATGTGAGGAAAAATAAAAAGGATCAAATTTTTTAACGACAGAAAGTAGTTTTATCTAGAAAAGTCATGATAAACATATCACTTTCTAAGAGAATGATGATATATATCTTTAACTCAAATAAATATAAATATCAATGATTATTTTGAAAAACAATAGAATTTTAATATTAGAATTTAGTGATTTAAATAATGAAAAATTATATAATTTAAAAAATTATAGTTTAAAAATGTAAGAATGTGAAGATAATTCATGAAAATATCAGAGTGTAGAGACTATTAAATCAGATTATTATGCAATCATATATAAAAAATTTAAAATTAGAGCATGAAATAAATTTCTAGAATCATTTATCTGTTTAGTTTACCTTAATAAAAATAATAAATGATATAATTTAATACCTGTAATGATTATGAAAATAATGGGACTTCAAGTTTATACAATTATAATCATATAAAGTCTTGAAAATGTAATGTTAGTAATAATGGGAGTTAGAAAAAATATAGATCATATATTTTCCTCCCCCTGTTTTGAATATGTTTCAATTTTCAAGTCATATTCAGAATAGATAGTTAATGTTATGATCACTTATCACTATTTATACATATCATCTGTTTTATATATTAAAAACTATAATTAGTAAATGTCTCATTATAAATATGTTCATTATTATACTTTTTTAAATAAACATTAGAATTATATATTCTTTTTTTATGTCATCTCATAGGAACTGTTGGATTATAATTATGTTAATTGAAATTTACTGAAGTTATATGATTTGGTAAAATGAAAAAAAATAAAATATTAAAATAAAATCCCTTTAAATTATACTCAATCCAAAATAATTTAGTGTGTATTGAATCCAAAATATTTTATCATAATAACATACAAGTATGAGATTTCATTCTTCTACAATGTAAATTTCTACTAGGTGATACTTATAACTAGACTAAGAAAATAAATCACATTTTAGAAAATTTCATGACATATAAGTACAATTTCTATCTCACCAGACACAAAAAATATCTACACATGAGTAACTGAAAATAAAAAAAATGATTTTCATAAGAATAAAACAAGCCATGTTCCAATGTTCGTTTTAGGAAATTAAATATATTCTTTACCACTAATCAATTTTATTACGTTTTATTTTAATAGAATCTCACACATAAATGCACATAGGAGATAATTTATCCACAACTATCTATTATGGTAAAAAAAAATCTGATCCTACCATTTAGATGTTTTAGATCCACCTATTTCTCTGATTCATCAACGGTATGTTTGAAAGGGGATCTTATTGGAGTACTTATGCTCTATGAATTGTGAAAAAAATATTGTCATAAATATTAAATATATTTGTATTGATCTAAAATATTTCTTTTTAAATTTAATGATTTTTAAAACCAAGTAAAATATATACCTCACACATCATACTGATTGGAAAATCACCATTTATAAATTCTAAAAAACCCATCAGAATGAAATTTTTAGATAAAAAATGTTTCCATCGACATAAAGTTGTAACTTTATGGCCTATTTATGAAATAACATGATAAAAATAGTTATTTTAATATCCCCTTAACAATTATATTTTCCCATACTAGGTTATTGGTGATTTTTAATGTTCATAGAGAGAATTCTTATATTTATTAAGATGTCCAAGAATTAACATTTTCAAAACCTGGGGTTGTTCCACAAAGAAATCCTCCCAAATAGATACATTATGAAAAAAAATTTCAATATAATTTTGTAATAATGTATTGTTAATACATGTAGTGGAGGATAATTGGATTCCGATAGACTCGAGCCTAAAAACCATCACAAAAATTTCTCCAAAAATTATAACTTCTTTTTTAATATAAGCCTTATAAAAAATATCAATGTAATTAAATTATTACCATTATGTCATAGTGGTTAGAATTATGTTTTGGTCAATAAAAATTATTTGGTTTTTAGTTCATGTGATGCATGTGTTTCCACACATCCCTCCTTCATGATTTCATTAGTTACGAGTGGAATAATTTATTAATTTAAGGAATGTGACAGTCATTCATTGAAATATTTAATTAATGGACACCAAATGGATATAAAAACCATGTTCTATGAGATGGAACCCAATATGTACCATTATGGTAAATTATCTTCATTAAATTAAGATCTTTAAGGTTGTTTATAAGAGGATGTGATACTTTTCCCTTTAGGTTTGGGGATGGTCTATATTATTATTGTATTTCATCCTAATATATATTCTCTTCCCATATCACGTTCACTACTCGGTAAAGAATATAAAACCCCTTTGATAATTAAAGGATCTTCATAAAGAGTTCATGGATCCATTATTTTGGGTTCTCACTTGATGGAAAGAGACATTCATCTTCTGATACAAGGGGTCATCATTAATAATTATTCATTAATGGAAGAGATTGAAATCACTTAATGTTTGAGTGTTGTAGGTATTCTATTTTATATGATCTATTTTTGGAATATATTTTTAGGTCCAATTCCTTAAATATAGATTAATATGGTTTTTTTATTCCACTACTATGGGTTATATGATTATCCAATAAAAACCATAAATTAACATTATTGTTCCTCACGATTATCCATATTCATAAAATTGTTTTTAAAAACCCCATTTTACTCCTTTTACAAGATGTTCCTTATGATGATCAACTAAATTCCGAAATCATTTCCATTTAAATACACTACTCTCCAATTTTATAGACCTTGTCAATCAAATTCATCACTCATTATATATTATTTATTTTTTGGTTTAAATTAGGATATTAATGTGTAATAATCACATCCATTTATTAAATAACTATGATCTATGACTAGTAGATCTATATCGCTAATTATATTATTAATGTCATAATTCTTTAATATTGACTATTTTCATAGAAAAAATTTCTAGTGTGCCTCAATAATCAATTGTAGTCATATAGTTGAAGTAAATTTTTTAATTTAATATTTTATTATCACAACATTCATATGATTTACTATGAATTATTGAGGATTAATTTTTTGTAAATTAAAAGAATAAATTTCAAAACACCATTCGAAATATTAAATTCAAAATATGATATTAAATAAATGGATATGCTTTATTTAATTTCACATGAAATTTATCTTCATCAATATTAGTTTTGTAAACTAAATAATCATCACTAATTGTAGAGTTGAAAATAAATATTTATTCAATAGAATTCGGAACAAAAATTTGGATATTGTATTTCATAGTCAAAATGAACATCTTACAACAAAGAACTCTAGAGTTTGGGTTTTTTAATTTCTTCTAGTCCATAACATAAAAAGTGATTTATTTAGAAAATGGTGAAGTAAAACAAGAATTAATGTATGAACTGAAACCTATAAGGAAACAACCCATAAATTTTAATAATTGAATATTTATACAAAAATATTTTGGAAATTTCTTAATGATTTTCATTTAATTGTCCAGGAATACCATTTATTTGTATTTTAGGTTCTAATAAGTTAGGTGTAACAATTCTCTGACAATTAAAAGTATCAAAAATAGAGTTTTTAAACACACCACCATGATAAATATGTATTTTAATTGAAGGTAGTGTTTTTTTATTTTTATGAGATGCATGATATCGAATAAAAAGATAAGGTATTAGATTATATGTGCAAAAATAGACCAATGTAAATATAGTGTAATCGTCAACCTAGATATACCAAAAATGTTTTTACCCCAATAATTTTTTTTTTTATGACTATATTAATCCATGATCAGTAATATTAAATCATTTAATGTTGATATATCAATGGTTGGTTTTATTTTTTACTTATTGTTTATTGAAAAATTGATAAGGTTATAAAACATTAGTGGATTTAAACATAATCTCTGGTAAATATGTTGAATTAAATTATATAGAATGTATACTTAATGAACTAAAATTTTATTATAACAGAATTATATTCCAAATCTATGAAGTATATTTTTTTTAAATGTGTTCATTTTATTTGGCTAAGGTCGTCTAGGTATAGTGCTTATACATTCACATGAATATCGGGAGATAAAACGAATGTCCATTCTAATGATTTAATAGTATATTTGTTATTACTAAATTTGACATGGCAATTCCCATATTATAAATATCTTAAATTATAAGGTTATTCATATTTTCTAAAAAACAAAAAAATATAAATTAATGCTTTACCCTGAAAATTAACATCATTGATTTTGAGGATTTCACCCAACACATTGTCTCCAAATTTTAACCCTATGGCATTGTACATTTCCATATTCTAGAAGTTGGAATTGTATATTTTCATATGATTATAATAGTCACTATCCTTGTACAAAATTTTAAATATTTTGGTAATTTTAAATTTTCCTTCAAAAAACAAGATTATGTTCATTGTACCCAAACATTCTTCTATATAGATAAATTATTTAATAAAAACCTAGGGAACCACATATGTCATACACTTATACATTATATAACTAAAACATCTAAATTTATAAAATACATATAAATTACAAATGACTAAAATCTATTTAATGAAAATCTATTTTCCCAGTGACCTACTCATTAATGTTTTTTTACGAAAACTAAACATTTAGTAACAATGTAATTAGACTGAAAATTTTAGTTTTTTGAAGTATACCCAATCCATGGAGATGTTCAGGATAGTTTCAATTTTTTTATAGATTATTTAAATTATCCTTACTAGAATTAATAAATACATAATTTTTTCTCTAATCCATTCATATCATAGAATAGTGTTATAACCATATTTATACGATAAAATTATTATGTAGAACTAAGTTTAAAATATAATTTTGATGAACGTTTAGACATATCATAAGTACAATTTAAAAATATATTTATTTTGTAACAATATACAACCTATAAAAATAATTTTAATTCATAAACATAATATTTATCATTTCCAACGTGTCATATATATAGTCTTTTCTTCATATAGAGGAATACCATCCTCATCTTCAAAAGAATTAAATTATTTCATATTAAGACGAAGTACAAATCAATTCATTATCTAATAAAATTAGGTAAATTGAAATTTATTGATAAATTAATAAGGTATTCAGTAGTTAACATATGTATATGTAAATTTTCATTATTATGAAGATTCCCATAAAAATTATAAATCTTATGACTACCATCACTACCATCTAAAATAATATGAGAAGAATTGTATCCTCCATTGAAACTCCATTTTTAAAAAAGATCAAGATCTTAGATCATCTAATTTATTAAATATTAAATATTTTATTTTATTTATAATATTTAATAGTCTGGTCTAATAAGAATAGGTTTCCTTCATTCAAATTAAAATCGTTTTAGGTATATCATTAGTTTAATGTATTCCCTTATGTTTGTCTCTATAAATGTAAAAAGTGTTAGTTTTCCAACAATAAAGTTCATAATTGTCACAATATGATCTATATCACCCCCACTATCATCAGAATCTTTATAATATTAATTATGCATACATTTTTTAATTAATTTTTTTGAAATAATTTAATTAAAATAAATAACACCAATATTAGATGTAAAAAACATTGTTTTTTATCTTATATTGTTTTTTCATACCCCTTCAATGGATTCTCAGACAACATTAAAATACCAATAAGATCATAATAATTTATATTATTAATTTTTTCGGTCATTTATTGATATTAATTTAGACTACAACTCAATTGGAACTATATAAATAACATTTTATTCCAAAATGTCATATGAAAACTCAATTTTATTTAATGATATAACACCATAAACAAATAAAATAAATCTATTATTCAAATATGCTATGGACTCAAGAAGCTATGCAAATATATTCTTAATAAATGTACCCCAATGTGGTTCTTATATTTTTACTAACCATGAATTTTATTAAATGATTTATTTACAACATATTCTATATTATATTATCTATTTAAAATGAATAAATTTAACTATAGATAATTACAATCATATAAAATAGTAAATTTTTATAGAGTTTAGGATTCATTTAATATTCCATCAATTCATTATGAGTAATTTTATATAAATAGTTCTCCACAATTTTGAAATTTCCCATCATCATAAGAAGAGGATCCAATCTAATATATATTACATTATTCATCATTTTATAATTCCCATATTCAAAGTTTATATGATCAATTATTAGTGGAAAATCGGGATTTAAATTCTATAGAGTTCCAACCGGATTTCCTTCTACTAAAATAGAAATGATCTTTTCTATACTAAATGATACTCTCACAAAAAATGTAATGTTATATCAAAATTAAGAGTATTATTTAGTACAAAATGTTTTCTTAGAAATAGATGGTTGATAAACTACATAAGGGGGTAAACTATAGTCTAAATACAATATAATTTTTTTGAAAGAACTCATGTGTTTAGTTTAGTTATATTTATTTTATTATTTTAAAATTATAGATAAGATTAATTCATTAAAATAAAATTGGACATTTGGTAAAAGATAAGAATACAAGTAATAAATTTGACAAGATATAGAACATGTAAGAATAACGAAATTAGACCAAAACATTGAAATAGGGTTATAAAAAAACTCATATTTAGTAAATTATTATAAGATAACACAATTAAATTAATGAGATATTTTATTTTACCCCAATTGGAATGTGTATCTTTGAAAAAATATATGTATCATTGTTCTAATCTTGATACATCTTTGAAATGAACTTTCAAAAACACCATGATTCAGCCACCCAATTCTTATCTTACAATATAGTTTCTAGAAAATTACTACACATGGAATATTTTTATGAACATTGTAGTAACAACCTAATTCAAAGAACATAATTTCCATAAATCAAAAATATTATAAATTACAGTTTCCAGAAACCAAAATCTTAACTATTAGCTAGGTAGGAGAAAATAATAATTACAACAATAATTTAAGAACACCATAAGAAAAGCCTCACAATAGATCTATTTTAAAAACAATTATAAAGAAAAATGATATCAATACCAATCAATAAAACATGTTATTGTAGACATAAAAATTATGTGAATTATTCATTGAATCATATTCCATTATGATTCATATTGAAATGGTTTAGATTTATTAGTGACACTATAATGTCATGTTTAGATATAACTCATGTTCAGTTGCAACAAAATAAAAAATGGTAGGACCATATTTAAATAGATTCAGTAATTGTTTGCATCAAATTATGAAATAAAATTTTATAGTTCCATTTAATTTCCTGATTTATGATAATTATATTAAATCTAACCAAAATTTCTTCCTCCACAACACAACTAAAAAAACATCAAATTAAAAAAAATGAAATTTCTGTGTATTGGGATTTAAAAAAAGGATGTAAAAGAGTATTTCATCCAATACTAGGCACATAATATAGTTTTCAGGGTGGATTTATGTGCAATATTCCATCCCATGTTTATTGGGACACTACAAATCAATCCCACATATCAAAACAAAATGAATGAAATTTCTTCTATTTGACATCTCACCCTTTTAACATCATAAGGGAATGTTATGATGTCAAATATTTGAGTGGTGAAGGAATTGGTCGTGGGAGCCAAACATATTTCATTACACTATCCACAACATTCCACAAAACCATGTGAAAATGGACAAGAGGAACAAAACATTTTATCACATAAACCATATGTGTGGAATAATGTGGTAGAATAAAGAGAACAAGAATGAAATCTGGAATCCAAAAACATAAATTAATAAAAAATGTAAATTGTATAAAATTAATAAATAAAATTATATAAATAATGATTGAAGTACATAATTTAAAAATATAAATCCTCTAGTAAGATAATTTTTGTTATATTTCTTTAACTATTGACATTTTGTCTTATAGTGATATAATGTATATATTTCTAGAACCACAGTTTATTTAAATTATTTCAATTTTGGTTTAATAATATAAATTTTCATATTTTACAACCATATATGATATAAAACTAAATATAAATTCATATAATCATGTAGTCCACCATAATCTCTATAGGAAGTATCAAATACACATTTAGAGTAGAGATAGATACACTCTCATTCAAAAATATGAATAATAATAACGCATCATATAATTTTCATCATCCCAATATGACATGTACTACCTGAATAAAAAGTTACCCAAAGCCCATATCTTAGGTTAAAATATTTTTATGATATAGGTTATGAACTTCATGAACTAATGAACATAGTACCCCTTAATAAATGGTCATTATAAGGCATGTTATATGTTATAATTACACTTCTTATTTACATAATATCACACATTATGATGATAATATAATGCATTTATTTTCATTAATCATTAAGGGAATTGATTATTATAATCAATAATTAGTATAAAGAAAACCATATAATTTTATTTAATAAGATGAAACATATTCCAATGGTTATATTTGGTAAATGATGTAGCAATATGTAATTAACTCATAAATTATAAATTTATGATTTAATACATGTAGGAGATATGATGGTCATATAAGGAGGAAAAAACAAAAATATGGTGTAATCATGGATTTTACTTTATTCCTACTGATCATTAATACCTCAGTATCTCATCACTTCATCCCTTTAATATATTAGATACAAAAATATCATGTAAGGATGAAGTATCTCACCTGATCATCACCTGATACATTCAAACCTATAGATACTCCACATATAATGGTTTTATAAAGCTACATCGTAGTGTTATTCATCATCCATATTGTAGAAGAATCCTAGAAAGAGTTATAGATTCAATTTTAAACATGGTAGATCTTGGGATTATGGGGTTTTAATTGCATATTCTATGTTAAAAAAGGTGTAATATGGTCCTTATATACCTTTTAGTGGTATCATGTCATTACATTGTTCATTTATTCTTAAAATCATATTGAGAAATGAAATAAATGAATTTAATATTGATGAAATATAGCTTTTATATAACACAATGATATTTCAAATGAACACAATGTTCTATAGTGTACACAACACACAACAATAATCCAAAATGAACCACAAAATATTATTATTTATAAATTAATATTATAACCAAAACATTAAATTTGTAGGTATGAATAGGGTAAACATATTTGTGATATATATATATCTATATTTCATACTTAATATTCATATTTTTATTACTTTTTTGGAAATATAATTTCAATTTTATCAATGACATTTTTTCCTCAAAACCAAGTTTGCATCAAAATAATATTTATATTACTTTTTTGTGAAATTAATTATAAATTTTTTTACAAAATTTTAGTAATATTATTTGATAAAAGGATATTATTTTTGAAATTAGAAATGAAAAAATTACTTTGGGTTCAATTTTCTTATTTAACTTAATTTGTTTTCTAGTGAATATTGAAAAATACCAATTTTTGTAAAATTATCTTTTAATTTTCATTGAAAAGAAAAATTATGACATTAATTTGATTTAAAATGAACATAATTGTTAATAATAAAATATAATTTAACATAATTGAATTTAATTATCATGATTCTTATATATTTTATAAGAATATTATTTCATCTTAAAACATTATTTTTCTAAAAACGGTTTTCCATTGGTTTTTTTGCATTTTTATTAAAATTAATTTAAAAAATTTTGTAAAATGAATCTTGACAAATGAATTAAATTTTGGTCATCATGATATTTAAATATAGAAAATATGTCACTTTTATTTTTGGACATTATTAACAGTAACTATAGTAATTTATTTTACCATGTTAAAATTTCAAATGGGTAATTGAGGTTAAAAATAAAATGGTAAAAACAAGATAATGACCCTAACATGTTAATTAATGTTATATTAAGAGTATATATCATCAATAGTAATCCAAATATCTAATATATGGGCTTACCATACAAATTATAAATCATTTTTAATCTTATTCTTATTTTATATATTGAAAACTAAAAAAAATGTCATTATGTTTGATTAATTAACATTTAAATTTTGAGATTGTGATAAATTGAGGATATTTTTAGTTATAAATATTAACTATAAACACAATTTTTTTATCATGTAAATTTATTTTTACTATTTAGTTGTGAAATAATTTACTTAAATATTATGCATCATTAACACAATGCTTGTAAAAATAGTAAAAAATCAAAAAAATGATTTTAAAAATTATAAAAGTATATTATTTGTGTGAGTTTTTGTGTTATGTTTTTTGATAAAAACTACATATTATAATGGTTTGGAAATGTTGTATTCCAATTAAAAATTTTCCTTTTATTTTTCAAATACATATTAAATAAATAGTTCCAAAATTTACATTAACAAATATTTTATAACAAATAATCTTTTATGAAATGATTAAAAATTAATTTAAATAATACATGTTTCCATGTGAATGCTGTATTAGTTTTATAATCCTCCATGATACATTTACATGTTGTTTTTCATTTTATAGTATCATTATTAACTCCTAAAGTGTAGAAATAATTAATTTTATCATAAATGTACAAAGGGTTAAGAAGAGGTTAAAAGTAAAAAATTAGGGATGATAAAAACACTAAATGTTGTCCAAAATTCATTATATAGGAGGATTTTGACTCATATTTGTATTAAAATTATATTATAAATTTTTTGATACATTTTAATTTAGATTAATACAAATTCATTAAGGATTTTTAAGAATGTCCCTGCCCTCTCTTATTAAAGGACACTGGATATCTTAATTATTCACACCACATTAAACCATCTTGATCGAAAACTATACCCAAAACTCATGTAAACACCCTATGATAATTTATGGAGGTTTTATGAATTCCAAAACACTTACCCTATGTCTGTATGAAGTGATTTAATAAAGTCTCATGAATAATATGTAGTAGTCTTTATCGGGTCCTTGAAGTAGATTTTTAATTATAATTCCTATAAAAATGTTTTACCCATAATATGAAAAAGATATTAAATGTTATAAATATATTTATATATTATTATTATTTAGGGAGAACCAGTTTTTTATCCTATGAAATGAAAAAACATCGTTCATGCGTACGTAAGATTTAATGTATCCACATAACAGTATAATTTATATTTCATCTCAATTTCCAATGGATGGATATAAAGATATAACTATTGTAAATATAATTTATTTATGATAGAAATATTATTATTTAATTTTAATTTCATATATAACATCTTACCCTTAATTTTGTTGGAAAATGATATCTTCACTCTTGGGTATGTTTGCACAACCACATCCACAAAGCGATGAGAACAATTTTTTCTTTTATGTTCTGCATAGATGATAATAAGGATATATTCAATGACTAAATTAAATATATATTTTCTAATAGTTATTTAAAAAATATTAATTGTCATTCAAAATTTTTTGTTCCATCTATCAAAAAGTTAAAACAATGTTCACAGGTATGTATGACATACCATCTCCCTAAAAGGTTTAATTAATTTTACTATCACTATATTTTATGGATGAATCTAAATGACTTTATATTGAAGTTATATTTAAATTATACCATCAAAAGTATTGTATATATTATCAAAACATAGGTAATTTATGAATATGAAAACTATAAATGTCTAAACAGACATAAAAAGTTAAGTAATTAATACATGAAATAGTGGTAATAGTAAAATTATTATAATCAAATACGGAATAAAATGTTATAAATGGATAATATATTCAATTATAGATATTTTTGTATCATTTATATGTATATATAATGAATATAAATTTTTTAATGGTTGTTAATTTTTTTGAGGAATATTGAACCCAAGATAATGGATTTGTCTCAATTTTTACTCTATTGAGACATATTTTGTATTATACACCAATTTATTTTTATTTGTTTAATATAATTCCCATTTTATATAGATAACATGAATCAATATTTTCTCAAGATGAATAATGTTTAGTGAAACATTAACCTGATAAGTGAATAAATATTTTCTTCTAACTATTCCTCACATTAAAACTACTATCTACCAATGAAATATTTCAAAGAAAAACCAATATTATATATATATATTTTATCGGTTATATTCATCTTCTCTATAAATATTTTTTCTTAAAATAATTTTAATTGTTTTTAAAATTAAAATTTTATTTATAAAAAATAGGTTATAGACTTGTTTGACTTTTTACCAAATGTTTTAAAATGAATCTTCATATCCTTTTCCAAAATAATTACATTTCTTAAAAAAGTGTGAAAGGAATGTTTAATATTATATTAGATGTCATTAAAATTATTTCCCTCTATCATAACAATTCTAAGAGTTGGAGATTCCTTTACATGTTTTATAGCTTTTTATCTAAGAAATTTTTTTTCTTAATATTATCTTAAATATTTAGTTTTAAAAATAGGATCATCTAATTAAAAGGATATTTTATTAGAAAATTTATTTAACTGGTCATATTATGGTACATTAATTAACAAATAAAAAAAACTATTTATTTTAATTAATTATCCCCGGCTAAATTATTTAATGATACTATTCATTGAAATATTGAAGAGTCCATGTTTTTTCCAACTAATACATAGAAATATATCTATATATATTTCCAGATATAGGCACTATGATGGAGTGTGATTCATAGGATAGGTTTACTAGAAATTAATTTTAAAAAATTATTGAATCTATTTTATATTGTGTGTGATTAAATTCTCAATAAAAATTCGACAACACCTTAATGATTTATCATATTACAAATCTTATAACATGGCTGGGTCTGGAATGTGTTGTTTACCATATACTATGAAATGAAATGGGTTTGTGCTATACATTAGGACCCCTCGCATATTCGAGGTATGATAAGTGAAATAAATAATTATTAAAATAATTAATCAAATCACATTAACAATGATTTGAAATCAATAAATGTATCTCTATAGAATATGTCCCAGGGTTAGCCTCATAATCCTTCGAAAGATAAAAATCCTATTATATGTTAGTGGATAATAACGCCCAATGATGAATCTCCATAATCAATTAGAAAAGGACATAACAAACATAGAAGAACCTCCCAAACTCTTGGAAAACACATTCACCATCAATGATCAATCCAAAATTGAGGGTGGGATAGTTAATTGGTTTTGTTTCAATCATTCTATTTAATTATTGAGAATATTCCTTCTTTTTTTTGGATCTACACTAATCTTAGAAATTGTGGGTTCTTATGAATTTAAATATCAAATTTTATAAATTGTTAATGTTACCCTAAGTGCCCGTTATTCATCATTTCCCAAGACATATGGGTGAAAAACATTTAAACCATGGTTTGTGTTGATTTTATCCTTTTTTTATTCACATTATACACACATTGGATCCTTGTTGTCCTAGTTCAACAATTTTCGGGAGGTACCATGTTTGATTGCGCCCCTAGATTCATAATAGTTTTGTGAGAAGGGATCATAATGAAGAACTATGGCCAGATATTGGATGTTAGTGATGAAAAATAGATTTTTCCAATTTCCTAATAATGAATCGACTATGGTTGAAGTTGTGGTGGGATGAAATTAGAATTGTGGAAGTCTGATGACCTATGGTGGCCTTTTCTAGTGAACGAAAAATACGACCTATTGTCTATAGTTAGATCTACATTTTCAGCCATATATTGTGCTTGATCTGAGAATCACTGATAAATTCAAGCTCGGAGTTCAAATCCGAGATTCTACAAGAAATCCTAACTATACCTCTTATACAATGAAGAACCAAAATATTGTATCCCCCACAGTGGAACTATTAAGGATTCAGAATGTATTAGGGTAACAGTACATGTCACATTCAATCAAACATTGTGCTCCCTATCTTGGTCGAAAAACCCATGTGGTAGACCATACATGGTAGAGTCCATGTAGTTGTATATATACATAGGGTCTAGTACACTAACATTATTACCAACTCATATCCCTTATCCCATTTAACCAGGACACGTTGTGAAGTCCAACGACACTATTTGTACTACTATAAAGACATGAACCTATGTGCCGACCAGGCATACTACCAGGTTTTGAAGCAGGGCCATACAATTTGTGGTCCCCTCACATGTCCCGTATCCATCAAGATCTTTTTATAAAACATAAAACATCTATATCTTGTCCACTTTAACTCTTATGTTAGCGCATAAGGATTATATTCATAGTGTTTTAACACATATAACTTAATGGTTCACTTAGTTGTGGATTTCATGATACAATGTGGAATGTTTGGAGCCTGTAATCATTTTAGGCCCTACTCGATGATGGAAGTGGTCATGTAGGATCACCAAATTATTACTCTTGTTTGGAACCCTTTATATGGGTTATGAATTGATCTTTAATGTCTTCTAGAGTGGAACCCTCCAGTTGGACATGGAATGGGTCCTCTATAGACTCATAAGTACAACTCTCCTACATTATTAATACAAGGGTCCATGATGACCAAGAGTGGAACCCTCTATCTTGACTAGGAATGGATAGACCACAACATGCATGGAAACCTCCTATTGTTTCAAGGAATGGGACATTAACCATCAGAGTGGAACCCTTTTATTATGTTGGGCATGGGTTCGCCATTGACTATTAGAGTGGAACCCTTCTGTTTCACCATAGAATTGGACCACTACCATGAAATTGTTACCCTTGAAACTACAACACAATGAATATTCATAGTTTGACATATATCTGTATTCAAAAGATAGAGGACCACTTTACCCATCAATAATTGTTTTTAAGATGCAACCAAATTCATACGGGGTGAGTTTGTTCCACCCATAGTAAAATGTATCAGGTGTGGTGAATCTGTTTTGGAGACATCAGTGTTTAGGGTATATGTGTGCGATATTTTGAATTTCGATTTCACTTTTGTATCTTTTGGCTACTCGAATTCTTGGTCTGAGTAGTGAGATGGATATCCACTTAACATCTCATATGTTATATATTTATGGATTAAGCACACACAAACACACACACATATATATCTCCTTTTTCTATAATCCTATCCTTTAATTTTGTTACTCTCCATCAATGAGAGGTGAAGAAAAATAGGGTATTAAACCTCCTTTCTATTTTTAGATCCTCTTGAGTAGATGTTTTTACTCTCTTGTTATAGCTGGAAACGAATAAATCAGTAGTTCAACTACTTGCATTGTTAACCCCCTTTCCTTTGATGACATTACATTCACCCCTGTTGGGTTCGGATGTACAAAATTCATTAAAAAAAATTCATCAACAATTTTAATATTATTTTGTATCTCTAACATCCCCCCTTAACATCTCAGGGTTCCCTATTGGGTTTGTTTATACTCACACCTTTGTGGGATTTTCCCATAGAAATGACATAATATGAATAAAATGATCATTTCTACCATGAATATAAGAGAGCTAAGGGATAATGGGTTTTAGACTGCATATAGTTTTTGTGCATGGGGTTCACGAGATGGGATATCTTTTATATATTTACCTTTCTAGTATTTAGTCAGGTTGGGGCAAATTTCTAGTTGTGGGTGTATTTTTACCCTTTACATTTTATTTTACAATACATTAATTTTGTATAGTCTTGAATTCCAGGAATGATTTGATTAATTTATAGAAGTATTTAATATTATATTTATTACATATTCATTTTTTTCATTAGTTTGGATGTGTGTTTTTACATGTACTTCAGAAAAGTAATCCCATAGTTTGTTATAACTTGTGTTCTTGTCTCCACCCATAGCCTATGGAGGTGGGATTAGGGTAGTTGAGTCTTGAGACCTGATATTTTTTGTGTCATGATAGATTTATATCAATTTAATTTCATTCAGGGGGACATTTTTCTGATTGATCCCCTTTAGAAATAGTTTTTGTGGTCCAACATGAGATAAATAACAGCTTAGTTTTTCTCTCTCTGCCTCACCCATCAGTAGGTGAAAGCTGCGTACGATGTTCCAGAATGTTTCATTCATTCAATTGATATACGATAGTGGAAATGTGATGGAATATTCATGTAATTAATCATAGGGATTCAATGAATAGTATAGAGACATGAAAAAGTATGGATGATAGTTGACCGACTCTTGAATTTGGTACACTTCTCTATGATTAAGAAGCATAGTTCAGTGGTGAGTTTGGGCATTTATACATATATAAGATCATTGGACTTAACAGGATACCCTAAACAATTGTGTCCATCATGACATGTGATTTATGACACGACTGTGTGGATTCCTTTAGGAGTCATTTGGGATATAGTTGTCGATTTGTACATCTTTCAAACCCAAACTGATGGGAAGACCATGTGCCCATTCTTGGTGCTATTGGATAATGAGAGACCTTTTGTGTTGGACATCATCATGATATTGGTGGATCACATTCACTTAGTATAGTATTTTTACTATAACAATACCACTCTACCATTGGCATAAATCCTTTTGTGTCTATGTATAAGAGTCCATGCAAGATACCCTTGTGTTGGAAATTGGTTTCAGAGTCATATTTTTTGGTCCTTGAGATGGTGTATGCAGTAGAATAGAATATCCATGTATTTATCGAATTGATTAAGAAATCCAATAGTAGATATAATTATTTTTTAGATCACCATCGTAGGCCCATGGTGTTAAAATGGAGTGTCATTTTCTTATTGAGTGTCTCCCCACGATGAATATTATGGAGGTTTGGCTGAGGTGTCATGTTATCCCTAAGATTCATAATATCATTTGAGATCATGTAGATGGTCAGAGAGGATACATAACAACTCTTCCTACCCACACAACTATAATGGGTACACGACGTCGTTCACAGTTCGTAGTTGAGGAGATACATGCATGACCCCGTGCACTTCATCAGTTTGAGAGAGATGGGCAGCAAGGATAGATCCTCCTTTTCGAAGCACTCGATTGAGATCAAGGATCACTAAGAGTGGGACCTATGTGGATGTAGTATCCCTTTGGTCTATGTGGTGTTGTAGTATAAATTTTTTTAGGAGTGTTCCTAGGAGAGGGAGAGACAATTATAGGCTCAGTTTCCTATGTTTTTTTCATAGTGTTTCTTTTTAGGAATGAAAATCATAAACTAGGGAAATGATGTTGAGACGTGGATTATTCCTTGTATGACGTTGAAATATTTGTTTATATATTTCTAGGTTTTGGAATAGAGATAGTTTTTAATTCTGAGGCCCAGTGTTCCTGAAAATAATTTTATAAAATAATTTTAAATATATTCATATTACGAACATGGATATTCATAAGAAAAATCAGATAATTCCTAAATGGGTTATTGGATCCGAAAATCACAACCAATTTTGGATTAAAAATTTGGTATGTACACTATTCAAAAAAAAAAAATGAGTCCTCACATGATCTTCAAGCCCCACTTTTGTTGGAGGTATGATTAGTGAAACAATTAATTATTAAGTTCACTAGTCACATCACATTAACCTAGATAAACAATATATTTATTAATAGCAATGGAAAATGGACTAGTATTAGCCTCATAATGTAGGTAACATTTTAAGGAGCCCTCTCTTACTTTTCATTGGTTGATCATGATGAAAAATAATGAAACTCTAGAATTGATTACAACGAGACACAACCAACACATCAAACTCATCTCAAACTATTAGAAGATGCTTTCTTAATCAATTATATATCTAAAATTTAGGTAGGGATCTTCAATTGGTTTTATTTTGGAAATTTTATTAAATTAATGAGTAGATTCATCTTTTGTCTTTGAACTGTACAAACTGCATACTTTTCACATGCCCATGATTTGAAATATTGTTTTGTATCAATTGTTCATCTAACCTTGGGTGCACCTTCTTTATCATTATATAAGAATTGTTGACCAAATATTTTAAACATTGTTTTTTTCTTTTTTCTATTGTTTCTTAATATTATTTTCAGATTTGATCCCCACAGTCCTTGTTCGACAACGATCGGTTGGTACCAAGTCCGATTGACCCCTTGACTCGTAACAGTTTCATGAGTGGAGATCAGAACGATGTTGTATGGACAGATCAGGACTGATGGAATGAACAAGAGATTATTTCAGTACAAGTATTTTCAATATAGGTTGGTTGAATCTATGGTGGTGTGTAGTTCTAATAGTGGAACTCTGATGACCTCCAGTGTCTGTTTTCCTACAAATATCAGCTAGGATTTGTCTGCTACGGTTAAATTCAACTTTTTCATACATTTATGGCACCCGATCTAAATTTTCATTAACATATTCAATCCAAGAGTGTGCATCTAAGTTTACATGAAAATTCCAACAAATTACTATGTACAATAAATAAAACACAACATGTATCCACCTAAATGACATCACTAGGGTTTTAGAAAATTTGATGTTAAGGAGGCGGGTAACACTCACTCACATTTATTGTTCCCTATCCATGTTGGATAACTTATGTGAAATATCACAAGAGGTAGGAATCCATGTATTTGTACATGGTCATAGATTCCAGTACAGAAAAATGGAGATCATCACATGATCTTAGACCCAGATATCCAGACAACATATTGTATTCCACCTAGATAGTGTATACTGCTAATGGATATGAACCCCTGTGTCAACTAAGGACATGGATATCATGGGATGTTTGGTCACATGCCTAGTGTGTCCGCAAACACATAGTGAACCCCTATATCTATTATATGAAAATATAAAATATATGTATGAACTCTTTTTGAACTTGGATTGTGGCCCGTGAGTAGCATATCTTCAGTGGTTTTCTTTGTAGATTGAAATGGTGCCCTTAGTTGTGACTTTAAATATTCATTGTTTAAGGATAATGACATGACACCTTATGAGGTAAAAAATGATGATGAAAAAGGTTAGGAATGATCACCAAAGGATTACTCCTTAGCGGAAACATCAATCTGGGTTGGGCATGGGTCCTCTATGACAAATAGTTTGGACCCCTCTAGTTGGGCTGTGCATAGTCCCATATAGACTTCTGAGTGGAAACCTCTTGAATTATTATGGAATTTTTCCTTGATGATCCTATATGGGACCATCCATTTGTTCTAGTCATGGGTCCTATAACTCCCAATTGGAACCCTCCTAATGTATTGGGGTAAGGGTCCCGAACCATTTGAGTGGAACCTTCCATCTAGTATAGGTATGGTTCATATATCGACTATGATTGTGGAAAACCATTTTTTTCAAGGGAATGGGTCCTATACAAAGAAATTGTGTCCCTTGATTGGGTAGCATAATGTTGAGGTTTGGTTTGACGTAAAATTAGACTCAGGAGGGAGGGGAACACTTTACCCACTTAGACACATTTTTAAGATGTGACCAAAACCCTATAGGTGAGACAATGACTCCAAAATTATATACCATCATGGTGTGGTGAATGCATTCTTTAGACTTATCTATTCAGGGAAGATACATGGGATGTTGGGAATAATTTTTGGGAATTCAAAACTATTGTTTACTCATATTCATAATCTGATCTGTGGGATTGATATCCCCTTTCCCTCTATTTTTGGACTCTTTTTACTGAGAACACACACACACACACAAATATATATATAATTATTCTGTAACCACTCCTTGTATTTTCTTACTATACATCGAGGATAGGAAAAGACACGTGTGGTATGACATGTTCTTTATGTTTTTTAGATGCCCATTGTCAGATGATTACTCTCTTGACACAGATTGTGATTTCATAAGGTGTAGTTCATCTATCACATTGTTTATCCCCTTATGCATAGAATAGATTTCCTTCATTCCAGTTTTGTATAGCATTATTATTTTACTATAACTAATTAAACATTTATCAATATATTCTATTGTTTGTTTTACTACTCCCCTTATAATTTTGGAGCATTCTAATGGTTATTTTTATACTCACCCATACATGGGATTTTCCCACACAATATGTGTCCTATATATATGACTGAGAGGTCCACTCAGACTACAGAGGATCATAGGGAATCGTTGTGCATGGACTAAATATGGTGGTATTAGCATGGGATTTAGGGGTTTAGATCTCTTAAACTTTTTACTTTTCTAATTATCTTCTAGGATTTCATGCATTTTTTCCTGTTCATGTTTCTTTCCCATTTACATTGTAGTTTACACCGCAATGCATTTGTATTATCTAGAGTTTCATGAAAGCATGGTATAATTTATAGCAGCGTGATATGTTTTTTTCATTCCTTCTACATTCATGCATTTGATTGGTTGTGTTAATGTATACAGTGACATTGGAAAAGGACTCCTTAAGTTATTCCACAAGTACTTGTCGCCACCCTCTGGCCTATGTAGGTGGTCTTGGGGTAGTTACGTCTAGAGCCCCGTCATGGTTAAGGTTATGGAAAACAATAAATTCATTATAGTCATTGGAAATTACATTTCCCCATAATATCAATATAACTTTTTTCATGGATATGATTATTGAAAAAATTTATTACCAGTTCAACATAAGGTGTCATATTTTTAAATAATATGAATGACTAGTCAAAAATTCGTAAATCTGTATTCTTTACTCGGTAGATATATTTATTTAGAAGACATATTTTTCCTGAAAAGAATTGAATATTAGATAATTAGTTATATTTTATTATAACATTTTCCATTATTGGGATTTTATATAAAGGATCAATATTCATGATTATTAAAAGGTAACTTAGTCTGTTCAATTTTTATTCAACGTTACTAAAACAAACAAGGTACACAATACATATAGATAATGTATGGATTTCCATGTTGATAAAAATTATATAGTGGTTGTTGGAATTGAGATAATTATGGATATATTATTGAATTTGACATAGTTTATAAAAAATAACCATTCTTATACAGAATAACCAATTGTTATATTACTTCAATATTTTATTTTTAATATTTTTAAGCAGTAAATTATTTAATCTTTTAGTGAAACTAATAAACCATAGGAAGTATAGAGGTGGATTAAAAATATAAAAAATATATTTTTATATTTGGGAAATAATAAAAGTGAAAATGTTATTCTATCAGTTTATTGTTTAAAAGGAGTTGGAATTCCATGATGTTCATAGATCCAAAACGCTATAGAGAATGGTGAAATAGAAATTATTGAATGGAGAAACATTAATGTTATTTTCATTGAGATATAATTCCCTTGGGAAGAAAAATTTGAAATGGAGAGAAATAACCACACATTAAAGAATATGGAAGAATAATGTGTGATAGAGTATGAGGATAATATTAGATGATTTTGAATTCATGATTTATATTTTATACACAATCATGAATAAAGGATTTATCATTTATATTATGGGTTAAATATGTGTCTCATAAGGGAAGTAGTTTCTCTAGTATTTTAATTATGTGATAGTATTGGATTAAGACCCACTAATATAGAGAAGGAATTTTATAGATTCAATATATTCCATGGAAATTAAGATAAGAATATATCCGTAGAGAATCATGAAAATTTGAATATATTAATGAGTAATAGTGCAATGAGGAAATTTAAATCATGTGAAAATTATGGAAAACAATCCTTTGAATTTATCAATGGTAATGGTAGTTGGTTTTAATTTTGGTGATATTGGTCATATAGATAATTAATATAATTTAATGAATGAAGCCTCTACTATCTAATTTTTCAACTATGAAGACATGGGGAATTATTGATACTATTACCCAAAACAACATGGAAAATTACCATACAAGAATCCAAGGGTAGAAGGTCAATATTATTATATTACTATTTCTAATGTGTATTGATTCATTTTCACATGTATTTATATTGATGAATTATGTAGATGTATTTTATCAAAGATGTTTCAGTTATTAGAATCATAATATAATAATTTTTTTGAAACATTAGTTTTTAAGGATTTGAATGAATATTTTGGATGATAAGGATAATAAATCAAGTGTGTAATGGATAATTTATGGTTTTTAATAAAGAATGGATAAATGAATGATAAAATTTAATGTGCCATAATTATGAGTAAATAATATGTTTTGGTGATAACGATAAGAATGTCCATGATTAAATAAATGAGATTGTTTTAGAGAACACGTAAATGATTTTTTAATTGATGAAAAAGTAATTTATGATGAAGACTATTGTATTTTAGAATTATGGGATATATTAAACAATGATAATGTTAATGGTGATTAATATTATTATTATACTTGATCAATGTATTCACATGATTGAAATGTGACAATATGAACATATATATATTTCTTGGGGATAAATATTTGACAAAAAATTTCATATTTTTGTGCCTCGAATTTGGTAATGTATATTTTAGACGATTCTTAAGGTTAAATATTGAATAAGGGGGAATTTAATGTCTAATTTTGAATTTATTAATGGGTAAATGTTTCAACCAGTGTAGTTTTATTAAATAATTACAAATAATGAATTAGTTATCATTTATGCAAGAATATTTGGAACTTATTAATGAAAATTTTTGTGCTTTTGAAATAAAAAATTAATCTGGAATACTCTTAATAGGGACAAGGGATTAGATTGTAGTGGATACAGAATAAAGGATAAATTCTAAAAATATATTTTCTAATTTTCATTCTATAGATGGTAAATAAATTCCTTGAATTTAGTAAAAGGATCTTGAAATAAAAATGTTTTCATTTTACTTTTCCTAGAGTGAAGTCGTTTCTCACATATCCCATCATTGATTTATGATTTTTATTTTTAACATTATAATGAACATGTTTTATTTCACTATCTATTAATATTTAGTGGTTTTTTTCGCATCCATGTACATATTTTCAGTATCCATTGATTTTATTATATTTGGAAACCTAATCTTTTGTTGACCTACATTGTTCAATTTCAGTCATTATAAAAGGCTATTTGGTTAACCCTTTTTATAATCTGGGTTTTATAGATATATTTTTTTATATAAAACCCTTTTATTATTTAGTATATGTAAAAATTTGTAGGAGATGATTTACTGAGGGGGAATGTATAAACCTGATATTTTAAAAGAACACTATGTTTGATAATATACCAAACACAAAACCATAATCTGAAATGAATATTAGAATATAATTATTTAAATATAACCTCTATAAAATGAATATTAATATAATTACCCAAAAATATTCTACATAAAAAAATATATCTTAATAGATCAATATTCATTTAATAACATAATGATCCATGAAAGATTCATTTAGGTATAGTGTCTTTCGAAACGAGGACACATAAATAACTGGACTATATGTGATCTATGAAAATTCCACTATTTTATTAAATTATTCAAGAACCACATTCATAAATATGATTTCATATATGACCTTTTAATTTTTCACTTTTAATAAAATTTTATTAGTATCATCGTTTTAGATGTTAACTGATTCGGTTTTCTTTTTTTTTTGTTTTTTCATGTAAGTAATGTTTGTAATAGTTATTATGTAATTGACTCATATCCCTAATTATATTTATTTCTTAAGAATTATTTTATATCATACAATAAAAATTATTCTTGAATGGTTATGATGGGGAGTGAATCTCATCACGTTCGTGGAGATGGTAATTTGTACGTACGCACGAGCAACAACATAATTCTATTGATGGTAAAATAGTATGCAATTTTATGGTATATTACATATAAAGAATCATTAAAATGTTATATTTACTATTTACATTAATTATACTCATTATTATACCCATCCAAATAATGAAGTGTTTAATAACAAACTACACCATGACGTGGAAACGATAGGCCATACATACACACATATGGGGACATTGTAATTCATGAGATGGATATAATAATGAATATGGTTTCAAAATATTTTTAATAAAATCATAGTATGTAGAAGGTACTGTATTTTTTATTTTGTTATGGAAAAAAATGAAAGAGTAAGTGGAAGATGAAAATAACATTGAATGAGGTGATAAAATTATTACCTCTTCTTCTGGTGCTTCCTATTGATTTGATCAAAAGGGATGCATAGGTTGGATTTATGATCAATGTAAGGAATCTAGGAAGAATGAATGATAGTTTTTAGGATACTTGATCAGGGTTTGGCCAAGATTAGTGGCATTGGTGGTGTTAAATTAATAGAAGTGGAAGTACCTATTTATAAGAGATTGGAGGGTCACATTAAGAATATTCCGAAATATTATTTTATTATAAAATCATTTTCTATTTATAACGGATCAAAATAATTTTATTTCAAGTCTAAGGAGGGGATGGGACAAAATCATCTCAACCAATATATTTTAGACAAGTTTAGGTAACCATATAAACCTTTTATTTTAGATTTAACTCTTAGTTAAATAGTTTAACATTAGCAATGCCTTCTTGTATTTTTATATTATATAGTTACTAAACATACTATCAAATTCCAAGAGAACCTAAAGTGGTTCATTAATGACATATATTTAATTATATATGTTATTCGTCCAATACATATATTTTTATGATTATTATATCATTTAATAATATAGTATTTTTTTAAAACTCATTTCTGTCAACTTTGACACTAATTAGATTTTGGTTTTCGTGAAAGTCAAAAAAACATGATTACATCAAAATAATACATTAAAAAAAATCATAACATGTAATATTAACCTAGATAATTTTTTGAATGCATCAAATGTCTCCATTTACATTTATTTAGAAATTTATAATATCAATTATTTTAATCTTTCATTAATAAGGTAATTACTGAATCATCATTGTGTCATAAATAAAGTTAATTATTTAATGTCTGAAAAATATAAATAAAATACAGTAATGTATGAAATATTTTTAAATTTATAAAGATTATTTATATTCTAATTTAGTTTAAGTATAACAATATATTAATAAAGGTTCAGTTATTAAAATTTAAATTTATGACTTTCAACTTTTCTTTAAATTAAATAATAATAAATGTCCTAATGTAATCCAAGTGGATGGAAAAGGATCATTTTTTTTTCATAAGGATTATTTTAGTCTAAATATACTTATCCAATATAATTAGGACATTTTTTTGGTTAATTAAAATATCATTTTTACCTTAAATTACCAAATTTACTTTTAAGGGTGGTAAAAAAAATTCAAAAGTTATTGTTCACGAAATATTATTTTTGTAACAACCAAGGATTTTATAAGACATATTATTTTTAATTTCTTTAATATCTTATGTTTTATGGTACACCAATATTTTTTTGTTCTATACGCAATACCGTATTAGCTTGTAGTATACACATCACTTTTCTTGGGTCGTGTTACACACAATTTCATGTTCGTTTGATAGTAGTTATTCTACGGAACATTGAGTATATATATATATATATTCAATGTATAAATGAAATATTGTTGGAATTTTTTATACACAACAACAGAGAAGTCTTTAACTACACGCTACCCTGACATGGCTTGCATTACACGCAATCGCGACCTTCCTCAATAGCGTGTGTTGTACGCTATACCGGGTTTCAGTAGACAATGATATATGGTTATAATATTATTATGAACTAGATTTTATGAATATTATTAACTATATTTTGAATTTTATAACATTATTATTCATCTTACACATTTTCTAGAACATGGTAGGAGAATAAAATATAATTTTCGGGTAAAATAATTATTTTTCAAAAAATGCAGTTTTTCCGCCTTTTAATGGTACAACCTTTTTAAATATAATTTTTGACAAGTTTATAAATTCAATATTAAAAAATAATCTTATTATTTTGAATCAGGATATAAAAATATACATTGTATAATGCTTCGATATTTTTCTGACAACGTTCTTATTTTGATGAATTGTAAAAACACACTGAATTTTACTCAAAAACAACTTTTTTCATGAAGATAATTTATATGGTTAATTAATAATAGTAAAATGTTTTAGAACTTTAACAGAATATACTTTTATCATTTAATATAATTTATGTCATTAGCATTGATTTTACATTAAATTCGTAGGTTAAATCAATTCAATCTTTCGCAATGTTTTAAAAAAGAACCCGTTTTTTCAACAACATGATTAATTTTAATTTAATTAATGAAACTTCTATGTTTTGAATTTTGAAAAATGAATTCCATATTTTTAATCAATAGTTCCAAATTTGTGATAATATGATACTTTTTATTTTTGGGCATTATGAATAGTAACTACGACAAATTTTATTTAACACAATTAAAGGTAAATTATTTAATTAAGGGTAAAAATAATATTATAAAATTACTGTAACATGTCTTTTAATATAATTGGATGATTATATTTAATCCTAAGGCATATCTGGGTCAAAATGGAATCCATTGGATCCCACTTGGATGTGATTAAGACCTTTATTTTATTTTATTTTAAAGAAAGTGAAATATTTCTCACTCAAACTTTAATAATTAGATTTTTATTTATATAAGTTTATACAGAATATATATCGATTATAAATAATCATTTGAAAGATAAAATGTTTTTCTTTATCATGGTAATTTATTTGTAATTTTTAAAAAATATTTAATTACCTTAATAGCATATACATTAATGACGTAGAAATTAATTATTTAGTGAAAAACAATAGTATAGTTTTTATTAAAATAATAATACCTATAAAAAGGATCATAAACATGACCAACCTGTATTGGTTGAGTAAATATATACCCCAGTAAATACTTACGTATAATCAATCTCAGATAAAAATTAGATTGAAAAATTATCCTTTACTTCGTGACCGATATGCTTCGTGCATATCCGAACCTCCTGAATAAAGTGTTTAATATTCTTCCATGTATGTTTAAAGTCTTCTTTACCCCTCTTTGAATTTTACTTTGTGTTATGGAAGGAATATTTATTTTGTTTACCATACGTGGTACTTTTTGACTTTTCTGTTAAAAGTACGAGGAGAATGTATTCTTAACTTATACGGCGTGAACAAATTTTTACGGTTTCATAATGCCTTATTTTCAAGAAGCTTCCTATACAAGATTTCATTATTATTTTCAAAAAAATACTTTTCATTTAAAATAGAATGGAATTTTTTGAAAAGAACATGATTTTTAAGAACAAAGGATATTTTCCTCAAGAATTCATTTCATGTTTTTTTCCCAAACTATTTTCCATCTAAGTTGACATTTTTTAGTATGATTATGTTTCAAGTATAATGCCTATTTTATTTACATGGTTTGATTGTTCTTATGATGAAATGATATCAATTTTTTTATATGGATTATGTTATGATGGGATGATGTTTATGAAACCCATTTTATTCTTTGGTTTTGATGAATGATTTATGTTTATTTTGTGGAACAAATTAAGAATGATTTCATTATGTGTTGGGTGTGACCTATATCTCCCTCCATCGCATTAGGTAACGATTTATATCTCATGAGATAACAATGCTTGAATGGAAAGTTAATCCGGCTAAGTGATTCATGACTGAAACGAGGAGTGAACTCAATTCAGAAAGAGACTATGTCCACTATGATGGTCTTGGTAGCAATGTCTTGGATACTATGTAAATCATATCATGTGTTTGATGTTTTTCCACAATTACATGTTTTATTCCAATGATATTTTATCATGGTTAATTCTACTTTATGATCTATGTCTTATGCACTACCAATATTTATGTCACTACTCGCGATTTTGATGTTTTATGTTCATGTTCTTACGTTCAAATGTTTACAGATCCTTTTATGTTCTCCATATTTATCCATACAGAGCATTTGAGCTCACCATTTATATGTTTTCTTTTCCCCAGGATATGAAGAAACGTTTTATGTATGAAAACAAAAGGGTACGATCTTTATGGGAGATGTTGAAGATATTTTACCATGATTAGAAGATTATGTTCTGAGTTTCCAAAGACACTAAACTAATACGGTCTTTCGGCATATGTTTTTTTCATGTATTAAGTATTCTGCAAAAGTAATGTAATCTCTATGTACATCAAGTGTGGGTCTCTACAGTTGGTATCAGAGAAAAAATTTAGTAAACCTTTGGAAACTAGTATGCGAAAAATTTAATGAGATCCCTAGAGATATTACTAAGGTATGTCTAGGGATGTCCGTAAGGTTATGTATATGTATAGGTTATAGTCTTATAATTATAGTAACAATCAAAGAATGAAACCTAAGATGTTAGAGATTGAAAGTACTCTACCCAGATTATGTTATTTTTCTAGTTTGAGTTTTTCCTCTCATACTATTCTTTTTTGGTTTTAAGAAATCTCAGGAAACATGAGGATTCATGTTAATGGAGAATATGATGGACAATAGAATGATACTCTTCATGATCAACAAAATGAAACGAGATTTGGATTTCCAAACACCATTATTATGCCTAATCAAGAATATCATAATACGATCAATAATATCAACTTTGGTAAGTTTCCCGACTCAGATAATAACAGATATATGGAGTTTCATGATGATCATAGAGGATAGAAAGTTCAATATTCCTCATTTAAATCATGTGGGAAGAGGAATCTGAGAAAATGTTTCCGAGGAACTGGAAGATGCTTTGGGTGTGGAAAAGAATGACACAAAGCCAGTAATTTCAATGGAAAAGGATCAGTTAACACCATGGACAAGGATAATGGTATTTCTAAGATATCAACAATGGTTAAATGTTTTAAATGTGGAATTTACGGGCATTATGCAATCCAATTCCCTAAGGGAAAGTCTCAAGAAGAGAAGCATCACGGTCGTATGGGTAGTATTTATATTGATGATGATGAAGAGACTACAAATGATATATGTGATGAAATAATTTTTCATGCTTAGTAAATGGTTTAAAAAGGTAGTGGAGTGATTTATGTTTTTCAAGTGTTATGTTTTATAGGTAATGATACTATGGAATAAAGACAAATCTAAGGATTGTTACACTATAATTTCTCCTAATGTATTTGAAAGTATATGTTGAATGGAACCGGTAACCATGAAAGGTTATTTAGATATTTTTGGAAAGTAGATGATATGCGCATAATAAAGGGGTAAGGAGATAATGAGATGTTTGATAGTATTAATGAGCTCATGAATAATATAAGGACAATGTGATATCATGGTTTGAGTATATAGAAATTTTCTGATTTTGGTATGTGGAAGGAGTTAACTTTTGAAAAAATTCATGTTTTCACTAAGGATCTATGGTAATTCATGTTTCAAGAGAATACATAATCAAGGTATTCACATATCTGTAATGTGACCAACAATATATAATTTATGATAAATGGGAGATAAATGATGGTATTCAAATTCTTGGTTGAGGACATTTCTAGTAATAATTTTCTTTATACTATAAGATTGGACATAAGTATTTTCGATAAGCCTAAATGTTGGAATGGATTAATTTAGACATCAAATAGAATTTTTTAAGGATAGAACATTTTTCGATACTATTTCTGTAATGTTATAATAGTGTAGTTTTAGAAAAAGTACAACCTATAGGACGGGTCACAAACCATCACGTCAGACAAGGTTACGGGAATCGATCCCACAACTGAAGTGAGACATGCCTTTATTGCCTACCACTGGGCTATAAGAAGACCTTGGTTTGTAGAAATTAGTTTTAATATTATTAAACAATATGATGGATGAAGTATAAGTTAATTTTTGGAACAAGATACAATTAATCTCACCATAGATGGACTTATTTATATAATTATTGCTAACTTTATGTTTGAGACATATATAATGACCTATCATTCTATCACATTATCTGCTAACACTTTACAGAAGACAAATTCAACTTCATTTCTTTAAGAGATGAAGTGGAAATTGTTCAAGGCATGAACAACAGTGATATTGTACCAAAATCAAGTAAGTATTTCTTTTAATTCAAAAATTATTCAACATTAGGGAAATGATCTTAAAAACCAAAAATGTTGTCCTACTGCTCTCATATCTGATAAATCAGATGGTACCTTAGATCATCACAAATTTATGGCTTTGTGAATGTTGGATTTTTCCTAGCCATGTCCTCTACCACTCTCCATCAAAACTGGATGGTTAGATTTCTCTTCCATATCCATATTTTCACCAATGTTTTAATTTTTAGAAATGCAGGGATTAGTTAATTTGGTTAACCGTTACATTTTATAATTTAGTTAATACATATATGTTTTGGTATTCCTTTTCACGATGTGTGTTTCTATGAAAGAAACTCTCATGTAATAAACCATTTATTACCACGGCGAATGTCGAGGGACAAATTCATTTTAAGGGGGGTTGAATGTAACGCCCAAAGATTTTATAAGATATATTGTTCTGAATTTCATTCATATAGTATGTTTTACACTACACCAAGATTATCTTGCGCTATAGGAAACACCGTATTAGCTTTCAGTATACGCAACACTATTTTTGGATCGTATTACACACAATTTCAAGTTCGTTTGGTAGTAGTTATTCTAAAAATCATTGAGTGTGTGTATATATATATTCAATGTATAAATGAAATATGGTTTGATTTTTTTTTACGCAACAAAAAAGGAGTCTTTCACTACATGCAACCCAGACATGGCTTGCATTACACACAATCGCAACCTTCCCCGATAGCGTGAGTTGTACACAATACCGGGTTTCAAAAAACAACGATATATGGTTATAATATTATTATGAACTAGCCATTATGAATAGTTTTAAATAAATTTTGAATTTTATTACATTATTATTAATCTTAAACATTCTCAATAACATGGTATAAGAACAAAATAAAATTTTCGGGTAAAATTAGAATTTTCAAAAAAATGCAGGTTTGCCACCTTTTGATGGCACACCAATTTTAAATATAATTTTTGACAAGTTTATATGTTCAATTTTAAAAAATAATATTTTTCTTTTAATTCTGGATATAAAAATTTACATTGGATAATGTTTTGATATTTATCTGACAACATTCTTATTTTGATGAATAGTAAAAATACGTTAAATTTTACTTAAAAAAAGTTATTTCATCAAGATAATTTATATGGTTAAATTATAATAGTAAATTGTTTTAAAGTATAAATATAATATATGATTAAATTTTAATATATTTTATTTCATTATCATTGATTTTACATTTAATTCGTAGGTTAAATCAATTCAATCTTTTGCAATGTTTTAAACAAAAACCCGTTTTTTTTACAACGGGATAAATTTTAAATTAATTACTTCAACTTCAATATATTGAATTTTGAAAAATGGATTCTATATTTTTAATCAGTAGGTCTAAATTATGTTAATAGGATACTTTTTATTTTTGGGCATTATGAATAGTAACTACGCTAAATTTTATTTACCACAGTTAAAGGTAAATTAGGTAATTAAGGGTAACAATAATATTAGAAAATTACCCTAACACTTGTATTAATATAATTGGATAATTATGTTTCGTAGTAAGGCATATTTGGTTCAAAAGAGAATCTATTGGAACCCACTTGGATGTGATTAAGACCTTTAATTTATTTTATTTAAAGAATGTGAAATATGTCTCACTCAAACTTTAATAATAATATTAATTTTTTATATTAGATTTTAAAGAATGTAATTTCGATTATGGATACTAATTTCTAAGATAAAATTTTTTCTTTATCATGGTTATTTATTTGTAATTTTTAATAAATATTTAATTACATTAAAATCTTATACATTAATGATGTAGAAATTATTTATTTACTAGAAAATTCAATAATATAGTTTTTATTATAATAATAATACCAATCAAAAGGAAATTAAACTTGACGAAAACTTATTGGTCGAGTATATATATAACCTAATAATCCAAGGGTAGATTTTTAGACTATTTGGAGCCTTATAGAATAGATTAAAAAATTTATATTATTTTATTTTAAATGATGTCAAAGATTTCACCTTTATATTTTAATAAATATAAAAATTTAAATGTTTTAATTTTAAGATGATAAATTAGAGTAAAAATATTATTATGTAAGGTGTTATATTTATATTCATAATAAAATTTTATGTTTCATCTTTATGCAACTAATAAGTATATTAAATGATTATACAGAAATGAGGTAGTAATTGTTTGTTTAAGAGAAATATCAAGTAAATGGTTTTTTAAAAATTAAAATAATCATTATGTGAACTAATTAATGTTCTACACAAATTTTCTAGATGAATATGACATGTCATGAATCTATTAAACATTTAGTTTTGAATATATCTTCTAGGTGTATTTTATTTAAATTCAAATAAATGGATAGTGACAAAATCAACACTATTGTTATTTTATAAAAATTAAATTTTATTAAATTGTTTAAAAATCACAAAAATATTTAAAAATTATAAATAGAAATTTATAGGGTCTAAATGGACATAAAGTACCCAATTATGGATAATTAAAAACACAGAAGTAAATAATTATAACAATTTAAAATTAAGAATATTATTACCACATATAAGATTAAATAAATTATATAAGCATAAATCAAATTTATAAGGTTTAAAATAATTTTACAACATCTGTAAATTTGATTGGTTGATTAGATTACAACCGTATATTACCTAATATCCGAATTTGAGTCACTTTGGATGTTTTACGTGGGTTTTGAGGTTATTATAAATTAATATTTTTGAGGTTTCCCAAAGTGTCCCTCTCCTCCCTTATAAAAGGGCACCCCTCCCTCTCATTCTCACACCACATTGAGCCTTAAAGCTCGGCCATCCCTAGACAATTTATCTTATCCACTTCCCTAGAAACCTACTAGTGGTCCTGGTATTCATCGAGGACCGTCTTTAGTGCCCTAAGTGGAGGTTAAGAGGAGGCGCGCCAAAGAAGAGGGGTCTTGAACACATACAGAAGAAATTGGACATAAGGTAAGGGATAATTTTGCAATCTCATTTTTATCTAATATTGATTATACGTAAGTATTTAAAGGGGTATATATTTTTTGCATTTCCATATAATGTTTTTCATAAAGTGTTTAATATTCTTCCATGTATGTTTAATGTCATGTCTACCCCTCTTTGACTTTTACGTTGTGTTATGGAAAGAATATTTCTTTGGTTTACCATATGTGGTACTTTTTGTCTTTTCCATTAAAATTTAGAGGAGAATGTTTTTTTAACTTATACAGCGTGGACAGATTTTTATGGATACATAACACCTTATTTTCATGAAGATTACTCTACATGATTTCATGATTATTTTCAACAAATTCCTTTTATTGTAAAATAGAATGTCATTTTTTGAAAAGAAAATAATTTTTAAGAAGAAATGATATTTTCCTCAATAATTCATTTCAAGTGTTTTGTCAAAAATATTTTCCATCTACGATGACATTATTTAGTATGATAATGTTTCAAGTATAATGTGTCTATTATATAATGGTTTGATTCTTATTTTGATGAAATGATATCCATTTGTTTTATATGGATTACGTTATGATGGGATGATGTTTATGAAACCCATTTTATTCATTGGGTTATGATGAATGATTTATGTTTATTTTGTGGAACAAGTAAGAATGATTTCATTATGATATGGGTGGGACCTATATCTCCCTATAATGAATTGGGTAAATATTTATATCTCATGAGATAAACATGGATGGAATGGCAAGTTAATCCGGTTTAGTGATACATGACTGGAATGTGGAGTGAACTCGATTCAGAAAGGGACTTTGTCCAATACGATGGTATTTGGAGAAATGCCTTGGCTACTATGGAAATCATACCATCTGTTTAATGTTTTTCACAATTACATGTTTTATTACCATGACATTTTATCATGGTTAATGTTCCTTTATGATATTTTCCTTATGCACTACCATGATTTTTTTTCATTACTCTTGATTTTGATGTTTTATGTTTGTGTTCTGACGTACAAATGTTTAGGGATTGTTATATGTTCTCCATGTTTAACCTTACAGTGCATTTGAGCTCACCCTTTTTATGTTTTCTTTTCTCGAGGATATAAAGAAATTTTTTAGGTAATAAAACCAAAGGGGAAGCTCTATATGGTAAATGTTGAAGATCTTTAACCATGATTAGAAGATTATGTTTCGATTTTCCAAAGACACTAAACTAATACGGTCTTTGGGCATCTATGTTTGTCATGTATGAAGTATTCCACAAAATTAATGTAATGTCTATGTACATCAAGTGTGGGTCTCTAAAATTTTCTTCCTATTGAACCACATTTTTCATACTTATATCAACCATGTCTCTATGATTTTTGAAATTCAATACCCAAAAACTGTAAAATTACGTTTTATGAAAATATGAAAATGTGCCTAAAAGGTGGGTATAATGCGTTAAATAGTACAATAAAATTTTATATATCTAATATTATTATGAAATTACTCCAATTAATTATATTAGAATAATATAGGTATTATGTATCTATTTTGGATTTAAAATAAATTGAAATAAAAATGACAATTATTTAAATAAGAAGTCAGTTTTTATGTACTCTACATCATTTTTCACTATTAAATAAAATTTTTAACCATTCAAAAAAATACCAAAAATTCACCATATGATAATTTTAATATTCTGAATCACAAAATGAATTCTATTTTACCAAATTCAATTTTTAGGAGTTTCTAATAATAATTTTATTATTATTCACAATAGTTCATAAAAATTAGTTCTTTTAAGATAATTTTTTTCTAAATATATAACTATTTTAACAAAACTTATACATTTCATTAAAAATAAGTTGTATTTATTTGAAAAAATTATAAATAACAATAAAAATTTATGTTACTATTCATATCAAAATATTTAATTGATAAATAAATATATATGTTTTAAATAATTATAATACTAATGTGTTGTTTCGTAGAAACTCAATCTTACATATCACAGAAGCGAAGTCGGTGTTTCATGCACTATATGATATTTACTTTCATTAAAGATATAACTTACTATGAATTCTTGGGGTGTCACATTCTCCCATTCTTCAATAAATTTCACCCTCACAATTTTATAATTTTCTTCAAAAATAAAAGGTTAAAAATAGAAAATATCTTTGTGGAAAACCCACATCAGAAATAGGGTTTATAAAATATAGTCTTCAGAAGAGGGAAAGGGAAATGAAAAAGTCACCACAATATTAGTATTTATAATACAAGAACATTGGTGGAAATATGAGACACATAATTGGAGAAAAACGTAAATATTTATAGGGAGTGATTGAAGTCATCAGTCACAAACAAGTGAACAATAAATAGGAAATTGAGAGCCTTGAAGCCATAAATCTATGATGACATAAAATATCATTAGTTCGTCAAAACATATGGTATTAAGATAACACATTTTTGGTCTTATGATAATTTCCCAAAAGTTAAAAAATTAATTTCTTCATAGAATAAGAAAACAGTACATAACAAGTAAAGTTCCATCCTTTTACTAATTTATACAACAATCTCACCATTCACTCCAAAAGATAATAAAACTGAAAAATATTCTATTTATTCTCATAGTATAGGGTTTTAAAAAAATGTATTTATAATTATTCTTCCAGATCATTAAAAAAAATACATTATACAAAATTGGACAACACGTAGTCTAGTGGTAGGTGATACACCCTTGCCACCTTTCACTTGCGATTTGAATTCTCACGACTTTACTGGATGTGACAGGTTGTCACTCGACCTTTGAGTTGTCCTTTTTATAAAAATCGAAAATAATTTTATGAAATGTTTTAAACATAATCCACATAATCCAATGTCCATAATAATCCATTCCAACCTTATGACTTATCCAAAATACTTATTTCCAAAATCATTTTCCAAAAAGATATATTCATGGTCAATATAACATAATGAAGATCTCTTTTTCCCCCATAATAACATGTGAGTACCTTCATAATGTATTCTAATAAAATATGGGAACACCCTGAATTATAATAAAACCTTATTGATTAAATTCATGCTCTCTTATTCCTTATAGAAAACTAGATCTATTCCTTATATACAGAAATTTTTAATACACCAACAATGATGGAATAAAAAAACCATTATTCAATTCCAAGGTAGTAGAGAATATCCAATATAATTTATCCAATTCATCCATCTCTTTTTCCAAAAATCACTACCACATTATTAGAACCATATTAAGGTTTATCATTTTTCAACAAGGTATTTAATAAAAATTATAACATGATATTGAATCACTTATCATAGTACCATATAATCTCCAATCATAAATGACATAGTAGTACAATAAAATCATCATTTATTTCCATAAATAATATAACCAGTACATAGTCAATTCAAAACATAAATGATAGAATTTAATAATAAAAATTTAAGGACACTAATTATTATTCTTTATATATGGTAATATCACAACATGATTATTAACTAATTAGATCATTAGGGGTATACTCTGATGATTGAGACATTGATTCGCGTAGAGTCCCAACTCATTGCTGATGAAGCATTTTACCTTTTCAACCATATTATTACCCTTGCAATCACGTACTTGGTATCCTTTTCCCAAAACATATAACAAACATCCATTCCCTTCAAGAATTTACCAATGTGTTTCTTTCCACTATTATCACATATGGGGAAGTCCTTCTTTCCCTTCTTCTATTTTCCATATTTCACTCTACCACCCTTTTCTTATCTGGATTCCCTTCAATGAAATAAGAATTAGAGAATTATTTACATATCTTAGTAACAAATGATACTTTTTCTTCATATAATTAGAATATGTGGGAAAATATTTCTCTTCTAAATGTTCGCATAATACAATGATGATATGACCCATATTACTCTTTGGTTTATGCGTATTGTTTGAGTTGTCATTCTTTCAACTGGGCATCATTTCTATACAATGGTATAAACTAGGTTAGTTTATGAATCACATTTCATAATTCCAAACATGTCAAATAACTAACGTAAATAGAAATGTTTATGAATATAATACATAATCATAAAAAACATACTTTGAGGAAGTATTTACTCATAAATCATTTATAATGATTTTTAAATAAAATGTGAATAATCCTATGTATATCTCCTGGTAGTGTCAATACCAAGTGTGTAGCAAGACCATTTGTCGTGTACCAGGATACCCCGAGTCTGGCCCCAAACCCCATGTCGAAGTTTTCACTCCAATGTACATTTGTGCCAATGCCACCTCAACCATTTTGTATCCTGATAGAGATGTATTTTCTTAAACAACCACATAATATTTACAGAACCAATATTTTTGGACGATATTCTATACTAATCCTCATAGTCTATCATAGGTTAATGTTCTCTAATCAGAGTTGATATAAATATAGTTTCCATGGTCTGTACTAAACATTCACTGATAAATATTGTATTTCCCCTACCCTAGTTTCCCAAAGTATGTTCATTATTACATCACATTTTCATGATCACAAGATATCAAGTCTCAAAAGACTGATTTTTTTTGTAGCCTTGGAAGAAATAGGTACATTCGTAAGTTTTATATTACAACATGAAATAAAAAAACAACATTTTTCCAACCATGGACACCCTCATTACCTTTGGCCTATCCCTACAGGTTAATCATAATATACATTTTTTAAATATTAGGAAAACGAAAATATAATAAAGGCATGATCTCATATGCTCATTAAGGATAAAAATACAGTGGAAACTATCATAAATAAGAATAAACATTTATAGAAATGTATAAGACTAATACACAAGCCTTTTAAACTTAAACATTAGCATAATATGGAAAATATGAAATAAATAATTCCATTTACATATTGACATGAATATTCTACTAGTCGAATAATTACATGTAATATTAATAGCTAATTACATAATGATTTATTGCATAATTCCGGACATCATAATCACATAATCAAGGCCTCGTGCTAAGAATAAAAATTATATTGTGTCAACGACTTCTTCCAAAATAGTAGTTTTTCTCATTAGACCTATCGATTCATTGAGGGGTTATAGTTGTCCCCACCCGTCACATACTACGTCCAATGAGTTCCTCATATGAAAAGGTTGAAACATTACCTAAACATTTATATTTAAAACAAGAATAATAAATGTTAATACATTAACCATAAACCATTAATGGTATAAAAAGTAGGACATCCATAATCAAACATATCACAAAATCTTTAATATAAAATGGAATATTGTATCATAATAAATCGACATCAAACAATCATAAAATTCAACAATGGTTGTTTCCATAGATGAAATCAATCCAAAAATTATTTGAGTGAAATATATCATTCTAAATTGAAATCATTCAAAAGTAAATAAAACATTTATTTTGAAAATATTATTATAATCATCCATGGGAATCATCTATGGTGTTATAATAGTGGAAAAAAGCCGTACCTGCCATATAATTTAAAATACATTCTCTCCTTAATTTGAAGAAAAGTTTGTAAATAACTTGATTGGAAAGTGACAAAAATAATATGTTCAAAAAATTATATTTAATGTCAAAAAAGGTATAAATAACTTATACCCAAAGAATAATACATTTTTTAAAAACACAGATGTGGATGATAAATCATTCCCCACAAAAACAACCTCGGATAGTAAAGAGATTGTAAAATTATACTTTAACTTCTACTTTTCCTTAGTCGAGGGTACGTTAACCTCCAATATAATAGTTAAGTAATTGATAGTAAATAAAAAATTAACCACATACATAAATATGATATCACATATGATCTTCTAAAATTTCATTGTTAATAATATTTAAGTAGTATCATTGTTTGGGGTGTGAACTCATTATTTTTTCCATTATATGTTTAGTTAGGTATGTCATGTTTGTTATTGATATGATGTATTTTATTCATATCCAAAATGATATTAAGTTCCTAACATTTATTTTAAATCATTCAATGAAAATTATTCTTAAATGGTTACGATGGGGAATGAATCTCATTGTGTTCGTGGATATGGTAATCCGTATGTATGCATGAGCGACAATATCAATCAATTGATTGTGAAAGCGTATGTAATAGTATGTTATATTGCATATAAATAATCATAAAAATGTTATATTTATTATTTACATCAATTATTCTCTTTATTACACCCATCTGAATAATGAATTGTGGAATAAAAAACTACACCACGACGTAGAGACGGTAAGTCGTTCGTACACATGTGTGGTGACTTTGTCATTCATAGGATGGATAGAATGATGAATATGGTTGTACCATATTTATAATAACAACACTGTATGTATAAGGTACTTGAGTGATTATTTTTTTATGGAAACAGCAATGAAAGAGAAAGTTTAAGAAGAAAATAACATTGAAAGAGGTGATGCAATTATTACCTCTTCTTCAGGTGATTTCTTTTGATTTGATAAAAAGGGAACCTTAGGGTGGCTTTATGACCAAATTAAAGTCTCTATGTTGATGTGAGGGTAGTTTTTATGGTATTTGTTAGGGTTTGGCCAAGCCAAATGGATTCAGAGGTGTATAATTAGGAGAACATGAAGTACCCTTTTTTAAGAGAGGTGAGGGTCACATTAAAAATTGCTTGTGATATTATATTATTATAAACTCATATTCGGTGCATAATGACTCTAAATTAATTTATTTGGAGGTAAGGTATACATGAGTTGAAATACTCTCAACCAAAAGGTCCTAGAAAATTTTAGGTCCCCTTTGTTTCATTATCTTTTAGATTTAATTGTTAGTTAAATAGTTTAACATTTACAATGAGTTCTTGTATTTTTATATTACAGGGACAATAAAATTACTATAAACTTCCCAAAAAAACCCCAAATGGTTCATTAAAGCCATATATATCATTATGTAAGTCCTTTTTCCGAACAATATATTTTTAGAAATATTATATCTTTAATAATATAGTATTTTTTTTAAAAACTTATTTATGTCAATTTTGACACAATTTATTATTTGGTTTTTCTGACAGTAAAAAAAACTAGATTACTTATAAAAATACATTAAACCTGTCCTAACATGTCACAGTAAACTAAAAAATCAATATAATTCATCAAAAGTATCAATTTACATTTATTTGGATATTTGTTAAATTAATTATTTTAATAATTTTTTAATAAGCTAATAACTGCATCATCCTTGTGTCATAAATAAGTATAATAATTTAATGTCTAAAAATTATAAATAAAATCACATTGTATATATATATTTTTTGATTTCTAATGAAAATTTTTTTGTCGAATTTATGTTACGTATTTCCCAATATTAAAATTATTTAGCTATTAGAATTTAAATTTATGACTTTTAACTCTTCTTTAAATAAAATATTCACAAATGTACTAATGTAATACAAGTGGATAAAAATGATCAAATATTATTTCTATGGTTTATTTTGTTAGAAATATACATATATAATACAATTAGTACATGTGTGAGGTAAATATAGTATAATTTTTACATTTAATTACCCTATTTACTTTTAACAGTGGTAAATAAAATTCACAAGATAATATTCTCCAAAAATTATTTTAATCCTATTTAATAAAATTTTACTCACTAATATCTCATGTTTCTCTAATATTTTTGAAATTCATTTCATAAAATTATTAAAATTACATTTTATGCAAATATAAAAATGTTCCTAGAAGGTGGGTAAAAGGCGTGAAATAGTTCAATAAAATTTTATACATATAATATTATTATAAAATGACTCCAATGAATTAAATTGGACTAATATAAGTATTATATTTCTATTCTGACTTTAAAATATATTTTTTAAAAAATATTTTCTGAAATAAAAATTCTGTTTTTATGAACTATAATGTATTTTAACTATTAATCAATAATTGAATGTTTTCAGAAAAATAACAATAATTTACCCTATGCTAATTTTGATAATATAAATCCAAAACTAAATCCTATTTTACCAAATTAAAATTTTATTTATTCCTAATATAAATTTTATTATTTTTAAAAAATGGACATAAAATGAAGTTCTTTTGAGAAAATAGTTTTTCTATATATATAACTATTTCAATAAAGATATGCATTTCATTATTAATATGTTTTATTTATGTGAAAACAATATAAATATCAATAAAAATATATTTTTACTATTCATATCACAATATTTAATTGAAAGTAAATATATATTGTTTAAATAATTATAATTCTAATGTGTTGTTTCGTAGAAACTCAATCTTGCATATAACGCAAGCCAAGTCGGTGTTGTGTGTAGTATAATCTCTTGACTTAATTTAAAGATATAACTTACTACGAAATCATGGAGTTTTACAAGATTCATTTTACAAAGGTTTTAAATGAAATAATATAGTTAAATATTTCATAAAAAATCATTGGGTAATTTTAAAAATAATTTTGATAACATTTTACGAAAACATGTATAAGGATGAAAAGGGGTTTTCAACCATCGTGAGAAATAAAATATATTTTTGGTAAAAATGGTATTTTCCCCTCTTGACTATATAATGAGGTGAAATTAATGGAAAACATTTATTTTACTGAATTTACAATATAATAATAAAATTAATTTTTTTATTGATAAATATACAATAATATTTCATCAATGAAAGAAAAATGAAAAACCACCGTAATAAATATTGAAATTGTATCTTCAAACCATTATCACTTTGGTATATTTTGAATCATTATCCCTATTAAAAATAATCTAAAATTGAATGTTATGTCCTCAAAATAATAATATTCATGACATTAAATTTCAATGGGACACTATATAAACCTCATAGGATAATATAGTTGTATTACATAACTTATATCCTAGAAAAATGAAATTTGTGACAAAAATCTCTTGCCTTATGTCTTGAATTCCTTAATACATATCAAAACTCTTGAATAATAAGGGTAGGTTTAAATAAATATACTAATGAACCATATATATATATATATATATATGATACATATGATAATTAATTAATAACCCTAAACACCGGTTCATTAATAATTCAATTTTAAAAGCACATTACGGGTAATAACTATATTTTTTTCATGTATGTTATTATATGGTCTTTTCTATGCAGTTAAATTTATAATAGTTCCATAATATATATAAAATTTAACATTATGTAAATATAATATATTTTGAGTATATATTTTTTTCTAGTACTCCCTAAATTTAGTGAGAGAAAATGAAATTCATCCCTCATAGAGACAATAGGTCATATGTACGCATGAAAAATGTTCCCATTTTATCAATGGGTGAATTGAAATTAAATAAATTTATCTATTAAATTTATAGAATAATATTTTTTCTATATTTATAACATAGATTCATTAAATTTACCATAATTAACTTTCACACAAAGAGTTTGAAAAATGTGAATCACATCGTTTCACAGGGGGGGAGTCCACCTTACACATTATTGACGTTATCATATCTCCCACAGAATGGACATATATATGGAATATTTGATATAATAATTATATATGTACTGTAATATAAATTTTTTGTTTTGATTTGGACACTACAATGAAGGGTTAATGGTGTTCTTATAAAAATTTATGTACAAAATATTTATCTAAAGGTCACCTAATTTGAAAAAAATGGCCTAGTTCACCATCAGAGATTTTTATATAAGATTTTATTATTCAATGTATTTCAAAATGAGTGATTAGTTTTTCATCAAAACAATATTATTTATCACATTACCTTTTGAAATAGATCTACTAAATGGAATTATTATATGAACACTATATAATATTAAAATTCAATGAAAAGTCATATATTTTATATAAATAAACTCAAATAGTGGAAACTAATCATAAGAGATCACAAAAGAATTAAAAGAAGTGGTTCAGTCTCAAGATAAGAAATAATCATATACACATGAAAATCACCTGATACCAAGTATTTTATTAAAAAAATTGATTCAAACCCAAGATTGGGGGAATTAACAGTATACATAACTATCTTTGTCAATATGACCTCTTTAATAGTTTTTCATAGGGGTACAAAAACAAATAGGCCACACAGGGACCTCATGCACTATTATCTATGGGAGTGTAAGATATTAGTTATATATTGTGATGATATAAATGTATCTTCTAGTTTTCTATTGATGTTAGTGTGTGTTTATTGAACTGATATAGACACACAAAACAAATAATGTAAAAATAATACACAAGTAGATAAAAATAGACGTAAGGGAGTTAGCATGCTCTGTGTGTTTGACGATGTGGCTTGAGGCTCCTAGAAATTTTCTGGAAATGCATATTAAGTTAACTTTCAGAAATGGATATAAAAAAGTATTTTCATTAGAGCTTATTTCTTCTTCTTTTAGTGTAGTATTGATTTGATTGAAGAGTTCTTCTCATCTTCTATTTTTTTTGCTGCAAATATGTTCTTCAGTTTGAGTTGTCCACAAAATATTCTTGTATTAACATCAAGTAGTTCTCATGTATTTTTCATTAACAATATCTCACACCATCATTAACAACATTTTTCAACATGTATTTTCATTTTTTACTACAATCGATATAGTTCATGATCTTGATCAAGGTATGGTACCTCATACCTTATACTACAGTTTGACAATGGATTTAATGCAGTATATAGAAGACAAAAAATTTCCTTAAATTTTTTAGGAGTACTATGTTTCAAAAATATGAATGTTATAAGAAATTTCAATTTAAATGAAAAATGAATAATTTAATGTGATTGTAACACCCTGAGGTTTTATGAGATATTTATTTTCATTTCATTGATTTCATCTATTGTATGATACCCAAAGAATAACATGGGCTATACAAAATAACATATTATCTTCTGGTATATGAAATAATCTTATGGTATTTGGTAACACTCTACATTGGGACATTTTTATAGAATCCATTTCACGTAGAATTTATTTAATGTGAAAATCTAAATATTAATATGTTACCCTAGATCCATGTCATTATAATGTAATTTTGGAACAATATTAACTTTCATCTAAAAACAATTAAAATGAAAACAAAATAATGACATCAAACTTGATGGATTTTATTAATGTAATATATTTTTAAAAAATTCAATTTGTTTTTTAAAATTCATTTAATAGGTATTATAGGAATGATATTAGAACAAATTAAAATTTTAAGATAAAAGAAATATTTTTGAAAAAATTATGTTTCTCCATATTTTGATGGGACACCAATTATAAATCTAGTTTTGGAGACTTATATATATATATATATATATATTAAATTTAACAAAATCTAAATTTTCTTTTGAATTTTTATTTAAAACATTAAATTGGATGAATATTTTATATTTTTCTAAGAACTTCATTGTCTCGATGAATAGTAAAAATACACTAAATTTTATTTGATAAAAAAATTCATCGATAGAATTTTTATGGTTAATTTCTAGTGTTTAATGGTTTCCATGTACACATATAATAACTTTTTATCAATTTATATAATGTAGTTCTTTAGCATTAATTCTAAATTTAACACACATAAAAAACATTTCAATCTTCTACAATGTTTTATTATTTAAAAATTATTTTTCATTTCCAAAAATTGGAATAATTTTAATTTAATTAATCCAAATTATTTATTTTGAATTTTGAAAAATATATCTAATATTTTTAATAAGATGTTTCAAATTCTGCTGATATCATTATTTTATTTTTTTCCATTATGAATACTAACTTCAGTAATTTTTCTTAATATTGTAAGAATGTAAATTTTGTAATTACGGGTAAATTTAATTTTACAAAATTATCATAAAACATGTCCTAATATGATTGGATGATTTATTTTTGAACTAAACCATCCTTGGGTTTTAATGATTATCTTTTTATCCAACATTGATGTGATATGGAAATTTAATATATTTTATTTAATGAAAAGTTAAATATATTTCCCTCAAAATATATTAAGTAAACCATATTTAATATTATAATATACAAAATATAAATTAGATTATACCTTCTTCTTTGAATTATAAAATGATTTTCATAATCATGGAAATGTATTTTTAATTTTTGGGAAATATATAATTATCTTAATGGATTATACACTGATGACATATAAATTAATTAATTTATGAGAAAAAAATTATAAAATTATTATTAAAATGATTATAACCATAAAAAGACCTAACTAGTTTACCAATTCTGATTTTTCAATTATACCTTGATGATAATCGCCTAATCGATGAGTTATTATCCTCTTTTACCTTGTGGAAGGGATGTGACATATATATTATTTTATTTAATGTGATGTTAAAGTTGTAAAATTAATAAATTATTAAGAATAAATTTTTTATTTTTTGATAATACATTGGGTAAATGAAACATTAATTATTAATATCATATATAGTAGATATATATTTATATGAATATATTATTTTTAATTCTTACCCAACCAATAAGTATATTAAATAATTACACAAAACTGAAGTAATAATTATTTTAGTAATGGAAATATCAATTTAATGTTATTAAAAATATTCAAATAAATATTATTTGAGCCCCATAAAATGTACAATTATTTTTATAGATTACCTAAACTCTATAGGGATATAATAAAATAATTTTTCCTATTATTAAATATTATCATTATATTTTAGAAACCCATTAATTGAACAGTATCAAAAGAGACACTATTGTAGTTTTGTAAAAAAATGTTTTATTAATTTATTCGAGTATCATAACGTTTTTTTTACAGAAATATATAATAATTATTATATTCTCTAAAATGATCTTAATTATATATTTATTATTTTATTTACATAATGTAAATAAATGTTTTTCTTTTTAATATTGAAATAGTTGTACCCTAGTGAAAATGAAATAGAATAACTATGTGTAAAATTAATATGGTAGTCATTAAATTGACATTAAAAAATGTCCACAATTTATTAGATGCTTCTACTACAACCTTATGTAATATCATATTAAAAACTATGAAATTTTTAAAGTTTTTATGTGGTTTCAGTTTATAAAAAATAATAGTTTTGGAGTTTCCTGATGTGCCCCTCCTCCCTGTTATATAACACCACGACCTGTACCCTCTTCCACACACCTGTGAAATACCCTTTAATTTCTCATCCTAGGATAATATAAGATCAAAAAATCCTTAAATTTCTCTTATAATACATCACTTGGGAATAATAATCTCATTGAATCATTTTGGTTACAACAAAAAGGAGGTAACCGATTAATAGGTAACATCTTCTCTAATGGTCATTTCTTTTATTTTTCTTCTCCACCCCCTCCACTCTCTTTATTCCATTAAGGCAGGAATAAAGCAGTATCCTCAATAGAATATGCTATTTTTATTTTATGGGTTATACTTACAATTACACACACATCCATCTAATGGATATTCAACATAATGTTTCTGTGTATGATGAACCAAAGCCTCCCAAAATGATGATTTTCCATTTTTACATTACCACTAATCATCGGGGCCATTATGTCGGTAATTATAAATATATTCATCCTATATTATATTTATTATATTTTTTTATTACTCATTTATTTTTAAAACTCATACCATTTTACTTTCCATTTTTTGTTTTTATGATATTCTCCTTTCTGTAAGTGTGGACTACCGCCCCCTCAACACGATGAGATTTGTTCACAAAACACCTGGAATTTTTTAATGATGCATTTAGTGAAATTATATGATATAAAAACGATAATATTACAACTATATATATATATGTCAATATATATATGTATGTATGTATGTATGTATTTGAGTCACTCTTTTTTTTCAACAAAATAATTAAAACTGAAACAACACTCAAGCGTACATATGGCTTACCATCTCCATTAATGTTGTATTACATTTCATACTTATTTATGCTATATGTTATTAAAATATAAATATAATGTATATACATGCTATTTATATCATTATATACATTCTATAATCTTGATATATATAAGGACCAGTGATATAACAAATTAAGACATGTGCAAAGAACAAAGTGAATATTATCCGAAGTAAAACCTTATCATAGGATCATTAACAAGTGGGTAATACAAGGTCATAATAAAAAAATATATGGTATTATGAATAATAATATTCTTTTTAAAAATATAAATAATAAACATATATTTATTATAAAGGAATATTGTATAATTATGAAGAGAGTAAAGACACAATGTTGTTGATAATTTTTTAATATCATTTTTATTCGAGATTGTTTATGCGTAAATATTTACTGGGGTTTATTTATCATCTATGTCCATGTTTCCTACAAATTATTTAATAAAATGATTAAATATTATCATATGTTTGTTTGGATCTACACATTTTATACTTTTTACTACATGTTATAGAAGGAATATTTCTTTTGTTTTCCATACAAGGTATTTTTTTACATTACTGAAAAAACTACAAGAAGAATGTTTTATATATAATATAGATTGAAGGTATTTTTATAATTTCACAACACATTATTTTCAGTAATATTCCATTGAATGATTTAATGTTTATTCTCTAATAAATTATTTTCATTTAGAGTTTAATTTTAATGATAGAATATGTTTTTGAAGAAATTAAGATATTTTCCTCAAGAATTAACTTCAAGTGTTCAATCTAATCAATTTTACAGTTACAGTGGAATTATTTTGAAGGTATATATTTATAGTGTACTATTCCTATTATTCTCACGGATTTATTATATTTTCATGGAATACTATTTATGAAATACCTTTTTTACCTAGATCATGTAATGATTGAATGATGTTTAAGAAACACATATTATTCATTATATAATTCATTAATGATTAATTTAGGTTTATGTGGCACACATATTTATGGTTCTCGTTATGTGATTTGTGGGAACAATATCTCCATAAAATTAATGGGTTCATGATTTATATCTCATTAGATAGATATTAATTAAACAACTAGAATATCTGTTTTAGTAACATAGGTTTTGATGGATAATTAAATTATGATCAGTAATACAGGACGTGAAAAACAATTAAATTAAGTACAGTAATGTAATTTCTCCTCTATGATGGTCTTAAGAATGATCCTTTGCAAAAAATTTATGTATTTTCATTCTTAAGTTTTTTCCACAATTCAATGATTTATTCCAATGACATTTTATCATGGTTAATGTTTCTTTATGATTTGTTCCTTATGTATGACCAATATTTATTTTATGACTCAAGAGTTTGATATTTAATATATATGTTCACGTTTTTAAATTATTGTATTTTTTTAGATAGTATCGATGTTTAACCTTATTGAGAAATTTAGGTCACCCTTTTTATCTTTTCATTTCCCCAGAATATAAAAATTGATTTTTGTAGGAAAACTAAAGGTCAAGATCTTTATGGGAGATATTGAAGATCTTTCACCAAGTAAGAATAATTTGTTACATGTTTCCAATGACAGTAAACTAATATGTTCATTTAAAATTTATTTGTTTAATGTTTTAATTATTATGCAAATGAAAATTATTTTCCATGTACACAATGGAGGGGTTGTTAGAGTCAGTATCTGAGTGAAATATTTGTAAACATTTGGAAACTATGATATGAAATATTTTGTGAGATCCATAGGGAAATTTATAATGTATGTATTTGGATTTCATAAGTATAAGTCTAATTGTAGGCTTCAATCCTAGAATTTTTGTGAAGATCGTGAATAATATAACATTAATCCTAAGATGTTAGAGACTAAAATTACTCCCCCTTGATTATGTTATTTTCCTAGTATGATTATTACCTCTCACACCATTTTTTTAGGTTTATATAATGGGAAGAACTCGAAGGCACAATGTAAATAGTGAATGCAATGAAAATTTTAATAGTTATCCTCCAGTACAACTGGATGTTAAGGGGGCTAGAATAATGAATATTGTTTCCATGACCGTAAATCCTTATATGCTTCCAAATGACCAATATTGGGAACAACATTCTCTTGAATAATTTTAATAGAAATACCCACATTCTTTTAGTGGAATGAATGATCCAATAGTTACTGAGAAATGGATCTATGCCATTGAAAAGATAATTTTCATTCTCTACTGTTCAAGATATGAAAAACTAATGTTTGGAACTAATCACTAGGAAGGTAAAATGAATATGTGGTGGAACATTATAAAGAATATGAGGATACAAGATAATATTGAATCCATTGATTGGGATGAGTTCAAGAACTTAATTTTCACTATGTACCTTCATTATATTATTTGTAATAAAGGGATCATGTAGTTTACCATCAATATCATGGTTATGATAATAAAAAATGATAAAATCAAAAAGAATATATAAACATTTTATTGAAAAAAATACAATTTTCATTATGCTTAATGTGTGGATAAAAATATGGATGAAATTTTATTAAGGGGATAGATAAATGTTCAATGTGTGGGAGAAAAGGTCCTAAAAAAATTTACAATCAAAATAATAGAATTAAATAGAAATATCCAATTAGTTCCCCTCCCTCAAGTCATAGTTAAATTTACATGGAAAATAGAAATTATAATAATAAATCACTAAATTTAATGGTTAATTATGATGAATATCATCAGAAATATCTTATGCCAAAAGGTGATGGAAATTCATATGTGGTAACTTTTTGTGATGTGATGCAGTAATGAAATTGTGGAATGATTGAGTTTTTATATATTAGAATTCGAGATTAATGTAATAGAAGTATAATTTTGGTATTATTGAATTATGAAACATCTTTTTATTGGTCCGCTATGTTTTTTTTGTAAGAATTTTAGAGATTATATTGACAGATACAGGTAACCACAAATAGGGATTGAGGTAATAAGTTGATTTTTTTGGAAAAGAAATGATTAATGGAAGGATAAACAATAATATGAGAATGATGATGAGATAATTATATTTTTATAATGGTATGTTTGAAATGAATAAGTAAATTAAAGGGTAATTATTTTGTTAGAACTGGATAAGGATTGATGAAACGTGATTTATAATGTCATTGATGAAGTTTAATGATTTTTAGACTGAAGTATAAGGAAAACATTCATGTTATTAATTAGGATGTATGGTAATGAAAAGACCTTATTAATTTATTCACATCACTGTAATGTGACCAAAAATAAATTCCTTATGAGATATGGGAGATAAATTTTACGATTATTTGGTTAAGCTATTAAAAATGTTTTAGATTTTTATTTTTGGAATGATTTTAAGGTTATCCATTTTTTGGATAGTATAATTTGTACTTTGGTTGATGTTTTTTAGATTAATTTATTATCAACCTAATGTTGGGATAATGAATATTTGATAAACTATGCTAACGCTTTTGTTGAGATAGATAGAATGTCATATCATTAAATTTATGGATCACATGATTTCCTAACACTTTAGGAATGGAAAGATCAAAATAATTTCATTGAATAAGATATGAAGTGAAAATTGTTAAAGGAACAACAAATAGTGATATTTTTCTAAAATAATGAATGTATATATTCTCATCAAATTCATCAACATTAGAAAAATGGATTTTGATATAAAAGGGTGTCTTATTTGCCACAATTTCTAATGATATAAATGATCTATTTAATTCTTTTTCAATATATAGTTTTTTTATTTTTAACACTCACTAGGTCATTAACTTTCTTATAATCAGTGATCTTTATTGATCTGCATTATTATTTATGATTTTTTTCATTCCCAATAATCACTTTTATTATCCTTTGTAGTGACGTTGTTATTATTTTCATTGGATAACTGTTATATTCTAATTATTCGATTTTAAAAGGAATATTTAGTTTTTATAATGTGGGTTTCTATCCTTTTATAACCCAAAAAAAATAAAAGGAAATTTTTTTATAGGGGTATAATGTAACTCCCTATTATTTAATGAGATATATTCTTTTAATGTTTTTTATATTTTACTATACACCCCACCAATAGTAGCTTGCGCTATACGACACACCATCATAACATGCGGTATACACAACACTGGGCTTGGTTTGGGTTACACAACATTTCAAGTTTATTTGAAAGAATATATTTCATCCCGGACCGAGTTTTAGTGCGCAACTAAATATTATTATTTTTTACTTAGAACCTAATCATTATAATTGAAGGTATGAACAATATTAACTTTATTCTGAAAATAATTTAAATGAAAATAAATGAATGAAAAACTCATGATTGTTTTTATTAATGAAATATATATTATATATACAATCAAGTGTTTAAAATTAATCTCATATTTTTTATATACATGATATAAGAACAAATTCAATTTTTTAGACAAAAGATGTGTTTTTCAAAAAATGTTGTTTTCCCACAATTTGATGTATCACCCATTTTAAATATAAATTATGAAAATTTAATATATTTATTTTAAAAACAAAAAAATTTTATTTGGATGTGGGACATAAAAATTTACATTAGATGGATTTTTTTTAATTTTCTGATAAATCTCATGTTTTTATGAATAGTAATAATACACTAAATTTTAATTGAAAACGAATTTTTAAATAGAAATAATTTTTATGGAAAAATTATTTTATTTAATTTCATTAATGTATAAATAAAAAATATATATATTTTTTATTTATTATAATATAGGTCATTGGAATTAATTCATCATTGAATTTAGATGTAAAAACATTTAAATTTTTTGAAAACTTTTAACATTTTAAAACACTTTTTTTATCCTAACAAGATTAAATTTAAATAAATTATTAAATATTCTGTTTTATTATTTTTCAAATATATATTACATATTTTCAATTAGTTGGTCCAAATTATTTTAATTTCATTATTTTATTTTTGGGTATTATAAATAATAACATCAGTAATTTTTATTATTATGATAAAACGGTAAATCTGGTAATTAAAGGGAAATATAATATTATAAAATTACCATAACACATGTAAAAATATGATTGTATGAGTGATTTTTTACCTAATTCATCATTGGGTCTAAATTATACCATTCTGATGACTCTTGGATGATATTAAGAATCATAATATATTTTATTTAATGAAAAGTTAATTATGTCTCGCTCAAATTTTAATAATTAAACCATTTTTTATATAAGGTTGTAAAGAATATAATTTAGATTATAAATAATAACTTTATAGATAAAATTTAATTATTAATAATGTTAACTTATTTGTAAATTTTATTAAATATATAGTTAACATAATGACTTAAACATTGATGATGTATAAATTATTAATTTGATTGGAAATCAACAACCCAATTATTATTAAAATTATAATAACAAAAAATAACCCAAACAAATAACCAAAACATATTGGCATAGTATATATAGACCATAATAATCCAAGGGTTGGGTTTTTGACCATTTGGATCCATATGGATGAGATTGTGAACTTATATTATTTTATTTAAAGTGATATTAACGTCGTCACATTCAGAATTTAGTATGTATAACATTTTTGTTGTTTATTTTCTAGAAGATAAATTCAAATTCATGTATTCATATGACATATATTATATTTATACTCATCATTCTAGTTTTTTTATTTTTTACCCAAAAAAATTAGTATATTAAATAATTACAGAAAACTAAAGTATTAATTATTTTATTAATGGAAATATCGAATTATTTTTGTTAAAATATTAAAATAAATATACATTTTTCTATTTAATATTTAAATTTATTTATATGGATTATCTAGAACACATTGGTATATAATAAAATAATTGGTTTGTCGATAACATTTTATCATGATATTTTAAAAAATCAATGAATTGAATAGTGTCAAAATTTACACTATTGTTGTTTTGTCAAAACAATGGTTTATTAAATTATTTAAAAATAATAAAACATTTTGGAAAAATATATAAAATTATTATGTAGTCTAAAAATATATAAATTATTTATTTTTGATTAAATTAACATCGGATATGTAAATTTTTAACACTTTTAATAATGAAATTATTATTACCCTAGTTGAAATGAAAAATAATTACTAAGTGATAAATAAACATTTTATGGTTTAAATTGACATAATATCTCTTCCAAATTGTATTTTTTGATGATTTTGAAGCATTATAAATGTATTACTTAATACTATTACATTTTTGAGGTCTTAGGATATGGTTTGTGTTTATAATTAATTAATATTTTTGGAGTTTTCTAAAGTTCCCCTCCTCCCTCTTATAAAAGGCCACCACCTCAATCCACATCCACAAACACATCATTCCCATTTTATCACCAAAAAACTAATATAATAAGCTCCTAAATTCCTCTACTACCTCTTAGAAGACATACCATGGGCAAAAGGATTCTCAAGAAATTCATTTGGGATAAACCAAAAGGTGTTACCTGATTAGGATGTAATGTATTCTCTCAAGATCCTTTATTTTATTTTACTTATCCAACCCTCCAATATATTTTTTCCATTATGTTATTAAAAAATAATTATCCTAAATTTAATAGGATAATTTTTAAGGGTTTGAGCTACACTTACAAAAACATCCATCTAATGGATATTGAACATACTATTTTGGTTTACAACAAACTACGGCCTCACAGAACAATGATTGTTAATTTTATCCTTTAACACAAATCATGGTGGCCATTATAGTGAAAACTATATTTTTATATATCTTATATTGTTTTTATTATGTCTTTGTTATTATTTATTCATTTTAGTAACTGATATATTATTACTTTCTAACTTGTGTCAATATGGTATCTCATTTGTGGAAGTGTGTACTACCACCCCTTCTAAGTGATGTAATTCAGCCACACACCACATTGAATGTTTTAATGATGGGTTTAGTGACCATATATGATATAATAACTGATTTTTGAATAATTATATATTTATACATATATATATTTATGTCCTATTTATACACTTTCTATCAACACGAAAATTAAAAGAGAAACAACGTTTATGCGTTCGTACAGCTTAAAACCTCTATGAACGATGTATACCAGTTAAAACTTCTTTATACTATATATTATTACAATAAAAATATATTATATATAAATTATATTTATAAAATTATCTACATTATGTAATCATGATATAATTATAATGACCAATGATATAACAAATTAAAACAAATGCATTGAACAATGAAAATATTACTCGAATTAAAACCATGACATATGATCGTTAACAACTGGGTAATATATGGTCATAATCAAACCATATATGGTATTAGTCATAAGAATATTATTTTGTAAAATATTTATAATAAACATAAATTTTTTATATAGGAATCTAGTACAAGTACTAAGAGAGTCAAGACCCAGGGTAAGGGATAATTTTTCAATCTCATTATTATCTGAGATTGGTTATATGTAGGTATTTACTAGGGTTGATTTTTTATACATGTCCATTTTTCATTAAAACAATTTCAGAAAAGGATTTACTATTCTCCAATGGATATTCAATTTCATTTTTACCCATTTTTGACTTTTTTCGACACGGTTTTCATGGAATATTTCTTTTGTTATTTATATGAGGTACTCTATGAAATTTCTATTAAAAGTATGAGATAAATGTTTGTTAAATTATAAGGAATAAAGCTATTTTTACATTTCAATGACACCTTATTTATATAAAGATTCATTTAGAATATTTAAACATTATTTTTAAAAAAAACTATTGTATTTTTTGGGTTTTATTTTGAGAAAAGATTATTTTTTTAAAGAAGAAATGCTATTTTCTTCAAGAATTAATTTCATGTGTTCAATAAAATGTATTTTCTAGATAATATGGAATTGTTTAATAGGGTTATGTTTCAAGTGTACTATCCATACTAATTTTATAGTGTTATTATCTTTTTGATGGAATTATATTAATTGAATTAATTATTTTAATGGATTATTTTATGATTCAACAATGTATAGGAAACCCATTTTATTGATTGGCTTACGATATTATTAATGATTTATTTTTTGGAAAGACATATGTACTATTTTCATTATGTGATCGTGGGGCCTATATCCATCTCCAATTCATTGAGAAATGATTTATATCTCATGAGATAGAAAATACTTGAATGAAAAGAAAATTCGGTTTAATAATACAGGGTTAAAATGACAAGTAAATCTAGTTCAGTAATACAATACTGGAACGACTAGTATATATGGCTCAGTGATGGACTTTTTCTAACACGATGGTCTTGGAAATGTGTTTCAGCTAATATGGAAATTATTTTTTGTGATTTTTTTTCTACAATTCAATGTTTCCTGCCAATCCTATTTTTTCATGTTTCATGTTCCTTTATGATTAATGCCTTACCTAGTGTGAAGATTTATTTTACAACTCATGATTTTGATATTCAAAATATTTCTTCACATTTTTACATTCTTATGGTAATGTTTCATTTGATGTTATTCATGTTTACCCTTACTAACAATTTTAGCTCACCGTTTTTATATTTTCTTTCCCCTAGGATATAAACAACGGTTCTATGTAAGAACACTAATGGTAAAGATATTTATGAGATATTTTTACGATCATTAACCATTTTAGAAGAATGTCTTCCAACCTACCAATGATACTAAATTATAAATTCTTAGGGATCTTATTTGTGTAATGTTTTATGTATCCTTTAAAAGAAATGTATTATAAATGTAAATAAATCATGGGTCATTCGAGTGTCTTAGGTAGGTGTCTTGGAACAGTGACATGGAATAGTGTGTCAATTAGATGTAAGTCACTCTAGTTATAGGAAAACATGATAGTGACTTGTATTATATAGTGGGTCAACTTAGTCCCGATTCATGCTATTTATTACTCATACTTTTCAAAAATTCTAGATTGATTCTGATGCTCTCTTGATGTGACACTAACTCACACTTTGTAAAAATTCTGAGATGGTGTCTACAATGGGTTGAATATCGGTGTCTCGTCCAGTATATGAGATGATGGTGAGAAACTTGATAGTGAGACATATTAACAGTTAATCTTACTTAACTATAACTCAAACTTAATAGTGGATCATCTATTGACATATTTTTCCAAACCTATCGAATGATGAAAATACTAACATAATAGATTAGGATTATATGTAAATATGAGTAAGCATAATAAATCAAAATTTAAAATAATGAATTGAGATTTGTGTTCATTAAAACTAGATGAGGCCAACAATCTCCATTTTTTATGTTCCAAAATCATGGAATTATACCCAGCACATCATGTCATTCATATTTATCAAAGTGAAAAAAATATTCAAATTATAAGATAAAAATAATCAAATAAAAGTAAATACTACATTGATTATAATTCTTTGACTATATTTCATACTCATTCATCCCTATGGGATTATAAAAAATGATAAAAAATAAAAGGAGGGAAAGAAGATATAATAGATGAAAGGAGATAATATAGTGGATAATAAAAAGATTAAACACTATATGATAAAAAATGGAAAAATTTATCCAAATAAAAGAACAATACAAGCTAGATTTCTCTAAGAAAGGGTCCATGGATGCTTTTCCCTTATCATAAGAATTAGCTAGATGTACATGAGTTATTGAAGGGGATAAGGAATGTACATGATGAATTCTGATTAAGGTGCTAGTTAATGGGATAAAAACTCTAGATGGAACTATAAAGGTAAGACTATAAATGAATGTATGAGGAAATGTATGTTCTCAAGTGATTACAGGCTTCAGACGATGAAGTGTGATATAGGAACAAAGGAAAATATTGAGGGGTTGAAAGAAGGCGATAAAAGGAACCTTTAGCGAATTCGCCTCTTAACTAAGGATAAACATTCAAATGGAGGGATCTTTATGGAATATTCTCAGTGACAGGTTGAATTAGGAAGTCTTCTACAGATTAAATAGTAGTAATCTAAACATTAATATTGGGCTTCTAGAGATTGTTAAATTTTATAATGATATTGTGACCTTTCTCTATTTCCTTATTAAATTCATCTATGTTTTATATTAATGTTTTTAGGTAAATATTAAACTCATTGAGTTGTCTATCATGTTCCTTGAAAGAATGAGTGATAGGGGGAATCATTAAATTCATAGACACGTACTTGAAATTTATATTTAATTGATACATGGTATATATCCTTTTAAAGTAGAAATATAATTTCTCGGTGATCTCTTATTGGGAAGAATTGGAATCTTATAATAAATCATAACCAGGGAGTGTACATGGTCACTATTATATCTAATTTTAATTAAGATCTCCAAATATAAACCACCCAACGTAGTCTACAATTCATCTATAAACACTGATTTAACAATCTCATCATTAAAAATTTCAACCACTATAGGACTATGGTAGATGAAACTCTTAATTATTATCAAATAACTAATCTTAAAATATCTTAGTCAACTATAGGTGGCTGAGGTGTAGTATCCTATGAATACTCTGAAGATGTATCTATAAGAATTTCAATAAAAGTTTTCAATGATTCTGTATATTTAGAAGATGTGAAAATAACTAAAATGATGAGAGCAATTGGTTCATCAAATAATCATTTATTCCATATTCTTATTTACCTATGTGAAGATACCATTTGCGGTTGATGTTATGAGATAATATTTCATAAAAGTGTAGCAACATCACATTCAATAAGACTTGAAATTGGTGTTGTTGAGGTTGAATGATATATGATACAACTAAGCACAATTCTTCATTAAAATCATTGAAATCATTATGACTCACATAATAAATGAGAAAAAGAAGAACATAATGAGTAGTGGCCACTGCCGGGTCTTTTCCAACATGAAATCTCTGAGCAGGATCCAATTCTTTAACCATGGATCTGTTAGGAAATTATTATTCATCATCTTAGTGTGGATAGTCCATAACCAGGGTGAAATATCAAGGATACAATTCCCATTAACCAATTATAATAAAATTTATCGAAGAATGAGTATCAACATTAACTCTTCGAGCCCATTACTCTCCCCAAACTGGTGATTCCTTCGAAACACTGACTCGATCTTGCACATGAGCATCTAGAATTTCATTATTAACTAAAACTGAGTATTGATCCCTCTAAAATTCCATGACAGGCTAATTTTCCTCAAATCTAGTTTCAACTAGAAATCTAGGTTATACATCCTGACATCAATCATTATCTTGATGTTGTTATCCAGTAGTAGACTGACAACTTTATTCTTCTTCCCCTTCTTCACCAGTATCTTCTTCCTCATTCTCTTCATCATCATGATTTTAACTTTCTTTATCTTCTTCATTATTATTTTATTCTTCATGACATACAAATCATCTAACATATTCCTCAAATTCATATTCTTCCCATTTTTTATATTCATCATCATCTAGAAGAGCTTCTCTTATAGGAAGACCATTTAGATAGATCAGAGGTCCACATGTAATTCCAACAATATTTGGATAAATTTTATCATCAATATGTGATTATTCTTCTCTAATTTCATAAAATTATTTTTCCCCCTCATCCAAATAATTTACTACCTCATCTAGTATTAATCTATACCCAACTATATCATTTAGTGTTTTGGGATGTTGAACTAGATAAATTTTTTTATATACGTTCTCATTGTCCTATATCCAATAGTTATTCCACAGATTACATCATAGATTCGTAATTTGTCATATATCATTGGTAATGAAGAATCCCCCATATTATGTGACAGTGTTCCTACGCTAATTCACTAGTCATTTAGCATTCAACATGGTATAAATAATACTTGAATACTAATTCGAGTTTGACTTGAAATGTGGATTTATCATATCACACATATTAACCATATGGTAAATTTATATGTTGATCTGGTAAAATAATATTATAAGATTCAGTATGTCATCAAAATGAAATGTTAAATTGGAAACATCACATTTCCATAGAAAACATCGATGTAGAAGAAATTTAAATAGCAATCTGTAGTATTCATCAAGTTTAGTGTCTATGGATATTGTTGTAGAACCATCTCTGGTTAGATGAACTAGTCTTATTTATAATGAAATATATCACATTCTCGTGAATCACTACCATAGTTAAATTCATAAATACATTTACGAGGTAACTTTTGACACTCATCCAATTACCAAGAAGAAAAAGAATCGTCATTTGTCAACATATTCTACATTTTAACCAATATTCATCTTTCCTATTGAGAATGGACAACACATTTTGGTAAAAAATTTAACCAACCTCAAGTATAGTTTTTTTATTTTTTTCAAAAGAAATCCAACAAAACATGTTCTTGAATCAATTTCAACAAAAGATACTTTCTTGAGAACATCACGTGAGAATGCATTTCCTTTTTGGAAAAACTTTTCAGATTTCATGTTTGGTGTTAACAAGTATGGCTTTTATGATTACCAGGGTAGTGTTTTCTATTCTATCAAGGATGGGGGGTCATCCAATGATTTCGAAGAGATATTCTTTAATGAATTCATTTTAAAATATTATGATTTTTTTGTGCAATGGAATATGATAGTTGAGGTTTGGGAGATAAAGGTTTGGTTTTGGTAGAAGGGTGCATGATAGATTAAGTGAGAAATAATTTGGAATAATTTGATATATATCATTTTGGTATTTCAAAATCAGAAATCAATAATGTAGAATAAAAAAAGTGTAATAAATAAAATTGTGATTTTTAATTAAGATAATTAAGAATGATAATTTATAGAACAATAAGACATCACAATGAGTCATAACAGTGAGTCATCAATGGTGATTCCAAAAAGGGATTCCCAATGGTGAGTCATAAAGGGTGTGTCCTAATGGTGATTCATAAATTGTGAGTCACAATTGTGTTTCATCAATGGTGATTCCCAATGTTGAGACATCAATGTGGAGTACCATGGGTGAGTCATCAACAGTGAGCCCCAATGGCGAGTTATCAATAGTGCACCCCATTGATGATTTATTCAAAATTGATCATCCCCACCAAATTTGTGATGTAACTCATCATCTAAAAAATTAATTGTTTAGTTAAAATATTAGTAAGATGATGTTCAATGCCAATGAATTCAAGATTTATATCATATTTTTTATAATGATCTCTAAAAAACTAAGGTCTTACATCATTATTAATTATTTTTAAATTAGAACTTTGGTTCTTAAAAATCCTAATAGATCTTTTGTTGTAACATTTTATATAGACATTCCTAAATTGATTTCCATAGTCTAGTAATGTGTCTTTCAAAAAAAATGTTTAACACAACAACTACTAGAAACAATGTATTCAGCTTCAGAAATATCTAATCCAACAAAATATTATTTTTTATTACACCATGTAACTACAGACTTTCATAAAAAGTGACATGCTCTAGTGGATATTTTTCTATCTAATATTTATCCACCATAGTCAGAATCAGAATAATTGACTAAGTAAAATAATTTTCCTCAGAGGTTGAATAGTCCAATGTTGGTCTTATATTATTGTTAATTGAAAATTATTTTTACCACAAGATGTTTTGACTATTTATAATTTCCATGAAAAAAGCACACATAAATACACTAACACATGATATAATGTCAGCCATAGTTATCCGTAGATGAATTCCAATTATACCTCTGTAATTGGTTTTATCCACTGATTTACCTTCTTTTTTCGGATCCAATATATGGGTTGTACTCATAATATTATCATTACATTCAGTTCTATCAACGTAAAAAAATTAAAATATATTTAGTGTATTTAATATGAAATAATGTAATACCTTCCTTAATTTAAAATATATGAAATCCCTAAAATAATTTGAGTTTAACCATTAAAATCATTTCAAGCTCATTTTACATAATTTTTTAGAACTAAAAAAATAAATATTTTTTTGATGATCCAAAATATATTTTCTGCAACATATATTTTACAGACTAAAACAGCTTCATAGATTTTATTTATAAAAACTGTAAGATCATCTTTTCCATTAGAAAATCCTTTAGAAATAATAAAATTGTTGAGCTGATCATACTATGATCATGGAGCTTGTTTTGAAGAATACTATGGGTTTTAAAGATAAAAGCATGATTTTAAAATGGGTATTTGTAAAACTGGGGGATGGGTCAACAAAAACATACTCAAAAAAATAACCATTTAGGAATTCAATATTGGCATCCTTTTGATAATGTATGAAATTAATATGTACTTCATAAGCTAGAGGTATTATAATGTATTAATGTCAATCCCTAGGTGAAGAGGTTTCATCATAATCTATTCATTTTTCAAAACTATAAAGCTATGTAACTAGTCCGACCTTCATTCATACTATAGTTCCTGCATCACTCACTTTCATTCAAAGAACTCATTTAGTGCCTATTGTCAAGGATTCTATGGTACTATCAACAAGTTCCCAAACATTGTTTATTTCAATCTAATTTGATTATTCTTGAATAGGCATCACCCATAATTCATTATTTACTGCATCATTTTTGTTTTTAGGTTTGATTTGTCAAAAAAATACTTGATGTTGAACCTGGTTTCATAATGATTCTCTAGTATGTTCTCTTTTTTGTAATTATATAAATATTGAAAAAATGTTGATTTTTATAATTTTTAACATTTCTATAAATAAAAGGGCTGGTCACATCAATTTCTTGAATTGTATCAGGTTCCTCTTGGTCAAAATATGGAGATTTTCATGAATTAGATGTTTCTCCTGAATTTTTAACAAAATAATCAGACGATTTAGAATTTAATTCAAGATTCGAAATATTGTCCTCAAAATTTTCTAAAGAGGTTTTTGATTCACGTGGATCAGTTTCATTAATTTTTACATTCATAGATGCATACACACATTTGGTTCTTTTATTAAGGACTCGGTAAAATTTACTAGAAATTGATTGACCTGGGAAAATTTGATCATAACTCTTCGAGAAAAATTAGTAAATATTATCAATTGTATTACGAGTAAAAGATTTGGAACTAAAACCTTAGATGTAACAGACGTTCGATTTCTTACTATTCCACAACTCATATGGGGTTTTCAAGAGGATTGGTCTAATTAAGACAGTATTGATTATATAGAAAGTATTATTCCCAGAATATGCCAAAATAAATAAGAAGATCATATTAATTATTCATCATATGGGTTATCCATTGTATGGTTCTATTTCACCTTTCTACCACACCATTAAAATGCGGTGTCTTAGGTGAAGAGAATTTATAAATATATCCACTTTGTGAGAAAAAGGATTCAAATTATTTATTTTCAGACTCATAGCCATGATGACCTCCATGATTTTTTGATTCTAAATATACATATGTTTTCTAATGATATAGTATACTTTTTGAAATAATATCAAGACTCACTATTTTGAACAAAAATAAGGTCCATGTATATCACAAAAGTTCAACTATTAGAATATACAAATAGTGCATCTCATTTATACATGAATCTCATTATGGTCCAAAAAAATCCATGGGAACCAACTCAAGAGTATGAGAAGTTGAGTCTTCATTGTTTGTTTTGATAGTTATTGTATAAAGATTTACATTTTGACAAGTATTACAAAAATTATCATTTGGAATATTTAGTTTTGGTGGATCCTTGATTAATTCATTTATAGTTTGTTTCATAAGAGAGTGAATGTTATAAAGGCACAATCTCATATGCCAGAGACAAGATTCTTTATGAATGAAACTAAAAAAGAAAAATTATTTGAGACTAAGGAGTCTATATTAATATTATATACATTTGAATTTCAAACCACAATAAAAATAAATCATTTTTTTATTTGAAAACATTACAATAATAATTTCCAAATTTAACATGACAATCATCAACACATCTGTGAAATGTTAAAAAAGTATTACTTTAGATAATAAAAAAAAGTTCATTAGAAACTGAAACTGAAATGTTATTAATTATTTTGATGAGAGAAATAATTTTACCTTTTTCATTATCACCAATGGTGATATATACACCGTAAATATTTAAGAGTTTCTAGAAGATAGTGTAGTCCCCTATCATGTTTCTTGGACACCCATTTTCTATGTACACTATGTTCTTACATGAACTTTTCAATCCACTTTCCAAAAAAAATTTTAAACATGAAAACATCTTGGTACCCATATTTTCTTGGGTCTAGTAATATTCTTAATTAAGTCTTTATGAAACCACATTTTTATCATGGTTTTCCTATTATACATTTGTGAAGTATTATAAATTTTTTTTATTACAACTATAATAATTAGAAGCATTAATTGATTTTATAACATTGAAACATGGAGAAAAGTTTCAGATTTGGGCATAAAACTAATGTTTCTAGATTGGGATATAAAATTGTTATTAGCAAAAAAAATTCTCTAGGGTGATATCCAATTCCCAGAGTATGTTTAAGATCAACATGTTTTCTAATCATTTCAATGAAGGAATTTTTATAATTCGTAAATTTTTCAAGATCCCTCGTTAAATGCCCATTAAAAATTTCAAGTTTTGTATTTTCATTCCATAGTAGAGGATTAATTTATTTTTCTATTGTGGATTCATATTTAACATTTCAAGATAGATATTGTTGTTTTTAAAATATTTTTATTTATCTATTAGATCCGTGAATGTACCATCATGAATTTTTTAATATTCAATCATTTCCTCATTAATCATATATTTTGAAGTGTCACCTTTAAATTCATCTAAAAAATAGTGACGATTATGTGTAGGAGATACTAAGGTTAATTCAGATGAATTTTTAATAAATCAAATGTTGGATTTGTGAGAATTTTCATCATGAGATGATTCAGCCTCATTGGAACTATCCTAAGAAGAACTACAAGTAGCCTTTAAAGACTTCTTTTATTTTATATCATTGTCCTCATATTTATTCTTGTACATTTGTTTCGAATAGTTATCCATCACATGCACTTTTATGTTTCATTCATATGATATTATCTCAATCGTATTCTCACTTCATTTTCAATCCTTTTTTAGTTACCTTTATTATCATATTTCCCTCTCTAGCTAGGATTAATAATGGAAATTTTTTCTATAAAATTTCTTAATTTTCTTCGATAGATGATCCATTTCCTCATAACTAACAGTTTATGAATATTAATTTAGGGAAAATTAAATTTGAATTTGAATTTTCACTTTTTTGTTTGGATGCATTGGTTTTTAAATCCATTGAATTTCTTCTAGGTTCATCATCTTCCCCTCGATTAACCTTAAACTCTTCCTCATAAATCATCAGAAATCTTATCACCTCCTTTACAGTTAGTTAATTGATTTTAATATATTTTATAATTGATAATTATGTCCATATTCATATTTATGTAAAAAATCTCAGGATTCCCTCGATCTGTTCATTTTTATTGATTATCTATCCTACCAGGCTCATTTTATTCACAATCTCATTGATCCTTTGATGTATATCTGTGATAGGCTCAACATGATTCATTTTTTTGTTATATTTTTTAATAGTATATATATTAATCCTTATTTTCATTACATTAGAGGTTTATTCATGTGAAATAGACAAAGTATCCCAAATTTAAATTGTCATTTTGACAAACAAAAATCCTATTGAGTTCTTCATCACTTGGAGCATAATATAAGGATTTCATAGATTTTAAATTTTTATAATAGGGAACCTTAGTTTAATCCTTATAAATTGTTTATAGTAATATTTTGAATTTTATATTCATCCAGTATAACATATCATATTTCAAAACCCTTTCCTTCTAAATGTATTTTCCTTTGGATTTTCCTTTAAGAATATTTTGTTTCATTGAAATAGGTAGTTCTGTTGGAGGTGGAACCTTCCCATCTATTGTATATGTTAAATAATAATTTTTTTAAAAGAAATGATTTTTTGAACATCAATAAATTTTGGGATCATGAAAACACAACTAAAATCATAGGTAAAATGATTTTAAAACATTACAAATATTGAATGAAAAAAAGTACAAACCTATGTTACCAAACAATGGTCATAGTTGGACAATCAAGAGGGGGTGAATTGTATTAATATATAAATTTAATTATAAATTAATCTTGTAAAGGTCCCCCAATATGAAATAAGAATGGCCCAGTTAACCAAAAGGGATGTTTATAAAAAATTTGGTTATTCAAAGGATTTCTCAAAGGGTGATTAATTCTATGTTAAAAATATATGAATTATTACATTATCTTTTGAAATATATATACTAAATCAAATTATATCATTACCAATATCAATAATTAACTATAATATAAATGTGATTTTTTATGATTTATGTAAACACAAACAAAGAAACCAAAACATAATAGAACTCAATAGAATTTAAACAAGATGTTTAGTCTCAAGATTAGAATTATTCCCCTCTACATGGAAATAACATGTTTCAAAGAATTTTATATAAATAAACATTTATCCACACCCTATATTAGGGAAATAGTAGCATAAACAATTTTCCAGGTCAACTATACATCAACCATAGATTCCTTGGGGAGTACCAAAACAAACAGTCCATGTAGGAACCCCTTCCAATATAATCTGTGGGAGTGAAAGGTTTATGAGTTTTATTGTAAAGATATATATGTATGTTCAATTTTTTCATATGATTAGTGTTTTTTCATTGAAGAGAGATAGAAAAAGATAGAACATAATGTTAAACCATTACACAAGAATGGAAATATAGAGAGAATAGAGATTGAAAGCACTGTGTGATAGGTGATACAACTTGTGATACCTGGATGTTATATTGAAATTCATCCTCAATGGACTTTTAGAAACAAATAGAAAAAAAGTCCAATTCGAGAAATTTTTTCTTCTGTTTCTAGTGAGGTAATAATTTTCTCGAGTGTTTTCTTCTCCTCTATGAGTTTGAGTATGAAAATATTTACTCCATTTTATGTTCCCAGTAGTTTCTTTTTTGTACCCACAACTAGAATTTCTCTTGTACATTTATGGTGCAGAACTTCATTTCTTCAACAAGAACAATTTTTAGAATTAATTTTAAATATATATTGCATCATATATTAAGAATTATCTTTTTCATGGTGTGGTACCTCATTTCTCTTAATATTGTAAAAATATGTTTTAAATGTTGTCTAGAAAATAATTATAAAATCATTAATATAATTTTTTGTTCTATGTTTCAAAAAATTATTGAATTGAAAAAAATTAGAATATGAATGAAACAAGAATTATTGATTGAGTATTTCAGCGGTGTTTTGGAAGAATGATTCATGTAGTAGTATGCTTCTCTAGCTGTAGGTCAACTCGACAGTGAATGGTATTTGAAAGTAGGTCAACTTAGAGGTAACCCATTCTTTTGGTAATTCATACTTTTTAAAAAAAATTGGATTGAGTCTAATGGTAGAATGATGTGATGGTGACTCATCCTTTGTGAAAGATTCTGAGAAGATATTGATTGTGGGTTGAATAACAGTGTCACATACAACATTTGAGCTTTAAGGGAGACACTGGATAGTGAGAAATATTAACAGTGAGTTCACCATATTAGTAACTGAACCTTAACAGTGAGTAATATTTTTTCATATTTCTCCATCCTATCTTATGATTTTAAATACATACATAATAGATTAAGGTGATATGAAAACTTGAGTAAGTATTATTAAAAATGATTTATCATGATGAAGAATGATTTGTGACAATTAAAACTAAAGGAAGTCAATATAATTAATATAAAATTTCCTTATTAATTAATTAATTATATCTATATGTGTATGTTGGAGATACAAAAAATGTATAACATCGGTCCGCGAGGTGGTATTCTTCCTATCACATGAATTGCAATTTTGTATCATAGTAGTTGGATGAGGAGATGGATTTAGGGAAAGGCATTAACATAATTTCATATCATTATATTGTTTATACTATTAAAATTTTACGATTGTAATTGAGGTATATTTGAATGAGTTGGAAGAGAAAAATTTAATAAAGATTCTCGGTTACAAATGATACATCTTATTCGTAAAACCTCATTAAGTAAGAACCATAATGATTAATAGGATGGAAATATAATAAAACTATGGCATCTAAGTTATGGGATGGGATATATGGAATATTTTTTGGTAGGTTTTTTCAGATTCAATGGTATGTGAAGGTGTGAATTATGAATGAGAGTGGGTTACCTTATAAAAGTGAAATGAGTGGATCAAATTTAATTTTGAATAAGGAAAAGCATGAAACCACATTTTTAACATGCCCATAGTGTCCAAAATAGAACACTATCAATCCATAATATAATAAGGATGATATATGAAATGAAAATATATTTTTTACATATTTTTATGTCATTTTATACCATAATATTTTATTTTACCCCAAGTAAATCTGTTTTACCTTAATCATGGTAAAATATATTTAAAGATTTCATTATTCTATAAGAGGAAATATTGATCTAAAATTTTTAGATAATATAAATTGTGATGATTATAATTATATAAATAATCATACAAAATTCAACCCATATAATTAGAAAACATTCATTTAAAATTAAAAATACAGACATGATTAAAAAGTGAGCAATAAAAAAGAGTATTTTTAAAGAAAAAGTGATTTAATATTACCTATATGACTAGTAAAAATAATTATATGAATTTAAATTACTATATATATATATATATATAATTTTAAACATAATTTATCTAATTCCTTATTAGTGGTTTTATAATTAATTAAGAATAATAAAAATTATGTACTTTAAAACAATTTTTGAAGATGACTGTTTTTAAACCAAAAAATAATCATATATTTAAATCACATATAATGTTGACTAATAATTAATAAATTATATTAAATATAATATAATTATATATATTTTAATTGAAATAATATTTAATACATAATGGTAGTTTATATTTTAAAAATTTATTAAAATTAAATTATTATTTTTATAAATGTCTATATTTTTCAATATTAAATAAAGAATAAATATTTTAAAACAATTTAAAAATAATTAAAATTTTCTAATATTAATTAATTTGTTTTAATATTTAATGATAAATTTTATAAAATTCAAAATATATATATATTATTTTTTGACAAAATTGAATAAAAACATTTTTTTGAGAATATAGTAATTTAGAAACATATAAAAAATAATATAAAACAAATGTACTCTTTTATCAGTATTTTTAAATTATTTAAAATAAAGATAATTAACATTCCAAATTATATTATTCATATTTATTTCATCTTGTTTAGAATCTACTTAATAATTTTCATTTTCAATAAATAATATTAATCATTTGGTGAGTTTTTTAAAACTCAGTGTATTGCATATTGTATGATATCAAAAAAAATTAAATCTATTCAATAAAATATTTCATAAAGTCATAAGGACATAAATTATACATCTCATGAAATTAATATCTCCATAAAAATTCATTACATCAATATAAACTGATGAGGATACTTTTTCCTCATTATTTCTTTGGCTTTCTACATACCTTCCTTAAACCGATGGTTTCACAAAAAATGGTTTATCATGTGAGTGGACTTATTTTGTAACAATTTTTCTATTAAATACAAAATATCCCCTGGTTATTCCATGTTATAATATATATTTCTCTAGTGGTATGATATTTGTGTATAATAAATTTCAGGGGTCATTTATGTACATTGGAGAGATGCATGGAAACCATCATGAACATGAAAGAGGTTTGGTGGGAGAACAACCTATATGATACTATCCTAATATTATCATGAACTTTATAGGGATAGATTTACCGAGATTGTAAGTTTATTTTTTTAACAATCTATTTAGCTTCTTTTGTGGAGATATTCTTAAAAAAACCTTTTCCATTAATATAAAATTATATATAATGTCAATGATTATCATAATAAATTATATTTTCACATGTTTTTTCCCTTATGTGTTATTAAATAACACTAACCTAATATATTTTTAATTATCTATATTAGGTACCAATAACATTCATTAACCAACATAATTACAAAACATTTGAGATTGATACTTCATTCCATATGTGGATTTACATGTAACCATTATAATACTTGAGTGTACACTATTTTGGTAATGAAACTAAAATGAAGGAAGGTGTTGATTCTAGCTAACATTGAATTTCAAGGAAAATGATCTCAAAATATTCCACATGATTTGAATTGTTCTCTTAGACTAACATTATGAATCCGTATGATATGTAGAAAATATAGAAAAATCGTTATCCAATACATAATAAAAATTCACCAAACATCGAGGTAAATCATGTATCACATTCATGAATAATTGATTGAGGTACTCTATGAAACCTTACCATGTACTTAATATATATCATTGGAGGATTGTCCATAGAGACAAACTCTATGATAGTGATTAAGTGTTATGAATTTTTAAGGTGATTTATGAATACTCATGTATCATTATTCTCTGTAGATGGTATTGGTATTCCAATTATAAATTTCAAGGTGATGTTTTTCAGTTTATGTTTTTGTATTGGTAATGGATGTACCAAACTTGTAGAGTTTTTTCCGTCATCCATAATGTACTAAAATTCTGTTAATCGATATACTATAATTATGATAACTCTTTTAATGACATACCACAAAAAAATAATCATTAAAATTTCTATAAATACTTTAACTTATAGGATGGATAGAGAATAAAGAACATTGATCTTCCTCAAACAACTCTTATTTAAATATGTTATGGATGGAACACATACATTTTTCATGAACATTATCATTCCTTCTTGATTAAAGAGAATCTCAGAAACATTTTTATCCCTATTTTCCTCTACATCTTCCATATGTTTCTCTTTAATCATTACATGGAGAGATTATTGAACATTCAATTGAGAAAGATAAAATTACTATATTTCCTTCTGAAATTATATATCTGTCAGTTTCAAATATATAAATATTAGGTCATTTGGGATCCTCATAATTCCCAAGATAGTTGGAACCTTTCAACTCAAATCATAATCCACATTGTTTAGATTCTCAGGGTGGAAATATATTGGTCACACCAATACTTTTCAGGATTTTAACAATGATAAAAATATTTATTCTACTTCTATAAAATTGAATTTTTCATCTAAGTATTGATAATGGACGGAAAATATCATTTCTAGGAAAAAACTCTAATAAAGGGGGCCTTTAATAATTCTTTATCACTGATAAAGGGGGTTAATATCAGCGATCAAAAGCACTGATAATGTCACCTAGTAACTGAGCTATGAAAGAATTGATAATGTCCACCTTAATTTTTTTTATGAAAAGATAACTAATTAGGGGGGTTTATATATCAACCCTAATAAAAAATTACTGATAAAGGGGACCTTTATCTGAATTTTTACATGAGTCTAGATAAAAATTTAAAAATAAATATATTTTTGATGTGCTTCTCTAGCCCCATTTTTCAGAACATACACTTCATTCTTAGTGTATTTTACACTCCCTCACACCCCCACCAGTGCTACCTCATCCACCACCCCCTTTCCCAATTGATGAAAATCTCTTTATAAGTGACCCTCTTCAACAAATCCTCATGTTCTCTCTAAAATATTTCTTATATTTGGACCATGGAGATAGTTTTTCAATTTTAGCACCTTTACCACTGCACGGTGCATTGTTTTTGTCTATTTTAGGATACTTCTATTTATAATATATATTTATATATATGGATACCTATTTTTAATTATATATTTATATAAATATATTTAAATAAATTTATTAAAAATATGTTTCTTTGTGTATATGTGTGATATATATATATATATAATTATACTTATTTAAAAATATTATATTTTCATTTTTATTTTCATTTAAAATATATATATATATATCCTTTTCATAATAAGCACATGTTTTTATATATAAGGTAAATACAATGGATAATTATTTATTTTAATAATATCAATAATAAATATATATTTTAATTTTTTTATATATTTTAAAATACATTTTTATGTGAATATGATTAAATTTATTTATTTATTAACTTATTTACTATTAGTAAATATAAGAAAATATTCATATATTAAATTAAATATAAAATGGAAATATGATAAATGATACAATTTTAATACCTAATATAAATATGAATGTTATCCTTGGGAATAAATAATCTATCCAATGAGAAAGGGGGAAAACTATCTTAAACGTTGATGAAATACTATATAATATTTAAAAATCACAGTGTCCCAAAGAAAAACACTATTTTTTATTGTCTTTTTTTTACATGAAGAATTATGATTTGTGTTCCCACTAGTATCCACAATGAATATTTCTATTTAGGATATGACTTTATTTATGTTAGAGCATAAATAGACACAAGTATCAAATGTTTGGGTTTATTGAGATTGATGTCATATTTTAATTTTATCAGAGACCTTTCATTAATTTATTTTATATTACTGTCATCCAATTGTAATTAAATATAAATTACTCCATAGTAATTACCAAATTATTGAGAACTCAAATTCACATTTTTATGGAAGACATGGATAATTTTCATGAAATAAATATACTAACTAACACAAAATAGGAATACCAGCAATATTGAGTTTCTCCCCAAACATATATGATAACCCAAATTTTAGAATAAGAATAAAAAAATAGATGTTATTTCCTTTGGATGTTCAAATTTATTCTCTCACTAATAGGCGATCATAATTTTTTTTTGGAACAACAAATGTGACTTCCCATAGTTAAAAATTAATGTGTGTTTTATATATATAATTACAATACATTCATTATATGACATCAAATTTAAAAAAAGAAAAAATAAAAAGATTTATAAGAATAAAATCAAAAAAAAATATCTATCTAAGATGAATTAAATACTTTATATGAATATGTCATACCATTTGGTGGTTTCATAGATAATTTTAAATAGAATTGTTTTAGTGGAAACTTGATACACTTACAAAATTATTAAAATATTAAAAAATTTGTAAATCCATTGTTAAATAATACATCATCAGTTCTATTATAAATGATAATGGTACCATTCACAAAATCATTATTTCACAACTTGTTGATATTATTGATAAAATGATATTTTACAATATCCCTTAGCATAAGAGGTTATCGACATTGATAATTATCATTAACCATCAAATTTGGAACAAGATCTTATATTTTCCAAAATCCTTGCACACTAATAATTGGAGTGTGGTTGGATTATTCTGTGCAACGTTATCTGTTTTCATGTCATTATTAATGCTTCTGAATGTGATCATATTGGTTTATCAGGAAAGATTATGATCCTGAATGGGAAAGATCATTTGAAGTCATGATTTCAAATTGTATATTGCCAAAGCCCCTTATGTTTAATGTACTAGAGGGATCTCGTTCGTGGAATCACTGAATGGTTTGGATCATTGCAAATCTACATCAATTAAACCTTCACTATGAAAGAAACATGATGATGGTCAATTTTCTATTGCGCTTGATCCTAAAGCACTTCAACGAGGTACACAGATGTGAAAGTACTTGACTATAGACCATATTTCCTATTTTAATAGTGATAAATCATCGATGACTATTGGTCTAAATAATTGGATTTCCCACATCTGGGGTTTTTCTGATTTGAAAATTTTTCCAATCAGAAAGGGTTATTTTCTTATGCTCCAAAAATATCAGGAGGAGATTGATCGATTTTGCAAATTATAAAACAAGAAATTCACCCCCGGTGTCATTAGAAACTCTGAATGGAACTATGCCATTAATCCAAATAAACTTAGAACCAATATGGAAAAAATATGTGTAAGGTTGCATGGACTTAGTTGTTTTTTATTGCATCCCAAGATCCTGAATGACTTAGTGTGATGAATCAGTACTCCCCAAAAATTCTTCTAACAAACCTTAAATTCTGAAATTGGTTTTTATGCTAGAGTGATTGTAGAGGTTTATCATGAATCAAAGCTTCCGAAGGTGATTTTTTAATGCTAAAGACTATAAAATTGAGGTCTAGATTGAATTTGAGGTTAGACCACAATTTTTGATTTCTGTAAAATTGTAAGTCATTATTTGATGAATTATAGAGTTATCTGAAACCAAGTCTCCTAAACAAACAATGATGGATGGACCGAAGTTTGTAGGGGTAATAAGGGAAAAAGTACTACCTTTGTAAATCACGAACCCTGAAGAAAAATTATGAAATTAGGAAGAAGAGGGAAACTCTATTGGGTGAGTGTTTGGGTTAAAATAGGGAGCAACTTGTGGAAAAGGAGGATTAAGCATCCTTGGGTCAAAGAATTCAAGAAGAAATTGAATACTTATTGTTTTAGTAATGTGATCAGGCCCCAAATTCTATTGTTCATGAAGGCTCCTATATTTGGAATAATACAGAATCTGGACCAATTACATACATGATACACCCATACAGTGGGAGAGGAAGAGAGGAGCACACCACTATGGCTTTGGTTCACATGGTTGAGGTTGGAAAACACTCCGAGATACCAATAGATAAGACTCCAAACGCACAACTTACACCTATTGTCACTTTCTTGGTGATTCCAGAGGATCACGTTGGTATGTTTCCATAACCGAATAATATTGTTTTAGTGAGACCACAGTATTTGTGAGTATGCTACTTTCCCCAATGGAATTCATGGTAACTCATGTTACAGACCCCTTAATCGATTCAAGAAGCTTCTCTATTAACACCCCTTTGAATTCAAATGCTCATTAAACAAACCAGATCACTCCTAATACAGGTGGAACTAATATGTTTTTTGTTCCCCCTTTGATTAAACATGGGAATAAACCCATAAAACATATTATCAAAATTTCAGATGATCACTAAGGATGAAGGGATTGAGTGGTGCCAAAAAATGGGAGTCCTAACCCTCAAAACTAGTTTTAAATGAATATTTTATTTTGTAATTTCAAGGGTATGGAAAACCCTAACACTTTTACTATTCTTAAACGATTTATTCTGACGCATAGTCCAAATATTTTTTCTATTTCTGAACCTAAAGAAAATATTTCTTAGAAATTTATACATCATTGTTCCAATTGTTATAATTTTTAGGTTCTTGCAATGATAGTCCTGTAGTTGAATCTCTTTGGATTTTTTACAAGGATTCGTTGAAGAATAGTATTGCCTTTAAATTCTATGAACATATACTTTCTTGGTATTTTTTTCTTCGATGTAATGCACAGTTTCAATTCCTTACATTATGCCAAAAATAGATATGAAGATCAAAGATATATTTAGTATGATATTTATTCATTATATAACAATATTCATGACCACTGGTTCATGATTGATGACTTTAATGTGATTCATAACTCCCGTGAAAAAATTGGTACATCACACTCTTCCATATCATGAAGAGAATTTAGGTCATGTATTTAATGTTGTAATTTTGTTTAAATAAACCACACTAAAGATATGTTCACTTGGTATAGAAGAAACTACACCATGGTAGTTTCTAGAAAACTAGATAGGGAATTTACGAACATCCCCTCTCTTGATAAATGGGAAATTGTATCGAGTATTACCTTACCTAAGCTTAATTTGGATCATCATCCCTTTCATGTCAATAATCTCTAAAAAATTTGTAACACCACTCTTCATCTCATATGTAAGAATGCCTGGTCCAATGATCATGAATGTAACAAAATCATTAAATATTTTTAATGTATGAAGCATAAAAATGATGGTTTTTATTGTACCAATAAACTAAAGCTCCTTAAGCAATGTCTTATGGGATGGTGTAGTTTTAAATCCAATAAAATTGTTACAGACATCTCTATTTTAGAGCATGAACATATTAAAATTCAAAACTCCAATACTTTATTCGACTTTTATTTAGATCCTCAACATGAAATCAATATCTCTATTAAAATCAATACTTTTCTTGTCTATAAGGACAACATTCGTAAGAAAATCATCAAAATTAAATAGCTTGCAAATGTGGATAGAAATACAATGTTCTACAACTCTCTCCAAATAATTATAAATGTTTTCAGACCTCTTTCTTTTTTAAGAGATGAATCCACCCTCATTGAAACTGAGGATGGAATTTCAAATCATGTTGAATCTTATCTACATTAATGTTTTCAATGGGCTAGATGACGACAAAGACCTCCTTCCTGACGTTATTCTGTCTATGGTGAATGACAATGAAATCATTTATCTTCTAAGATTACCTCTTTATCATGAGATCAAAGACACTATTTTAATCCTTAATCCTGATAGTGCCCCAGGTCCTTATGGTTTTAATAATGGATTCGTTCATCATTACTATGTGGATATTTAGTTGGACTTTTTCAAACATCTCAAATAGATTTTCCAATGGTGTCCCCCCTCGTGGCATAAATTCCCAATTTCATACATTCATTACTAATGGGGAAAATGCTTCTCAGATTCATCTCTTTCATCCTATCTCTCTCATTAAAAACGTTTATAAAATTATTATATAACTTATTTCTAATAGATATACTTCTATCTATAACAGAATTGTTTCTTTTAATCAATTGGTATTTTTCTAGGGTTGGTCAACACAAGATTGCATCTTCCATGCATCATAATGCACCAATATCTTAAAATAACCACTAGAGGAAGTATTATTGCCCTTAAAATTGAAATTAGGAATGCCTTTGATACCATTGACTAGAGTTTCATTTTCAATGTTCCCAAGAGAATTGGTTTTAATGACTCATATATCAGTATGATTACATCCTTATGGAAATCAGTTTCCATATCCATCCTTGTCAATGGTTCCCCTAAGATATTCTCCAATTTTAGTAATGGTGTTAGAGAAGGATATCCCCTTGATAAAATCATTTTTTCTATTTTATAAGATTACATAAGGAAATTGCTCACCCGTCTGGATAAGATGTGAAATATTAAACCTATTTAGGCCTATAAATACATAAATGTTCCCACACATCTTTTATATGATGACGATATCATTCTTTTTCATACAAAGAAATAAAAGGAATATAAAAAATCATAAAAATGTCATGTCTCATTATGAGGAAATATCTGGTCAAACTGTAAGCTAGAACAAATCTATTGTTTTCCATGGTTATAATCTTTCCTCTAACTGAAAAGGTACTATCATAAAATATCTAGGAATCGAAGAAGGTCTGTTCCCTTTTACCCATCTTGATTTTCCCATCTTTTGGGGGCGACCAAAATCCACTTACATTTGCAACATTGTTGACCCAATTATCACTCGACATTCATCTTGGAAGGGAAACTCCCTATTTATGGTGGGAAATATCTATCATCTAAAATTTACAATTATCTAAAAAATGTTCTACTCACTAATGATTAAAAAATGGCCTGCTAGACTTATTATGAAACTAAATTCTTGCATAATAAATTTATTCTAGACCAGAATCATTCTTGAAAGATATCTTGTGACCATTCATAGGGAAACTTGTTTTACGCCGTTAGAAAAATTTGGTCTTGGAATAAAAAATCTTATACTATTTAATGAATATCTTCTAGCACGGCTCACCTGGATGTTACATCACAACCAATCAGATTTCATTAGATTTCTCAAAAAAATATTCCTTTCTAAACAAAAAAAATTTATTTTTAATTATATAATTTCTTCCATCTGAACATACAATAGAAAATCTTTTACAAACATCACGAAGAGTTCTCGATGGATGGTTAGTACAAATTCCACCATGAATTTTTGGCTTGATAATTGGATCAGTGCACCATTAATATCTACATTTCCTTGCAATTATCTTCTAGTTTACCCCCAATTCAACATTATGGATGTTCTCCATTCTTATAATGTAACGCCCCGACCCCAGTTACCTAGAGTCGGTGTATTATTACACAACATTGGCATGATCACAAGAACGATCAAATCTCGAATGACCGATTAGTTTAGTAGCCTTGGAAATACTAGATATATTCATAAGTCTTATATTAGATCAGAAAATTAAAAACTACAGCAACATCTTTTCTTCATAGTCCACACTCTTATCTCTTCATACTATCCCTGTAGGTCATTCATAAATTACTTCTTCACATCCTGGGAAAAATAAAACATTGAAAGGGTTGAGCTCAGATTCCCAGTAAGGATAACAATATAGCAGAAACTTTCATAAATAAGAATAAACATTTAAGGCAATGTATAACTAAAACAAAATCCTTTTAAACTTGAACTTCAACATAGTATGGAAAAAATGAAATAATTCTATTTAATTATTCACATGGATATTCTACTAGTCGAATAATCACATGAAATATCAATAACCACTTTCATAATGATGGAATGCATAATGCCAGACTATCATAACCACATAGCCAAGGTCTCGTGCCAAGACTACAAATAATATTTTTCCATGGCCTTATTAAAAGATAGTTGTTTGTCTAATGAGACCTACCAATTCATCGAGGAGCTATAGAGGGATCCACCCATCACTTATTAAGTCCAATTCATTCATCATATGTCCAGGTTTAAACATAACATAAACATTCGTATTAAAACTAGCATAAGAAATTCCAAAACATTATTCATAAACCATGAATGGTATAAAAATAACACATACACAATAAAACATATAACAAAACTATCAATAAAATATGGATGTTTTGTATCATAATAAATCAACTCCAAATAAACTTAAAATCCATCAAAGGATGTTGACATAGATGAAATCAAAACTCTTTTTAGAGAAATATTTCTTTCTATTTTGATATAATTTAAGAGTCATATATTTATAAAATAAAACATTTTCTTTGAAAATATTCTTATAACCTTGTATGGGAAGCTTCTAAGATATTATAACGGAAGAAAATAGCCGCACCCGCCATATATGTTAAAAAAATATTCTTACCTTATTTCTGTCGAAAAGGTTAAAAAGAACCATGTTTGGAAAACGAGAGAAAGATTCCTTTATAAACCTCTTATAAAAAGTAAAACAAGGGTATAAAAGACTTTAACCCATATTATTGTAAATAGAATAGATTTTTGGAAATAAATTTTGAAGAAACATGGACGTGGATGATAATGAAATCCCTGTAAATTAGTACGTATAAACAACCTCGGATAATGAAGAGATTGCGAAATAAACCCTTAACAATTTGGTAACTTAAGAAACATACACCCCATTAAAAAGGTATCATACACTGAATATGTAAATACACATAACATAATGTGTATTACACAAATAATACAATTATGGGAAGTATATACACCACACAAAAGGTAATAGTGGCAATATGGCATGAATCTCACGGGAATAAGGAGTGAGATGAAAACCCCTTACCAATTTGGTAACTTACGAAACATACACCCGATTAAAGAGGTATCATACATTGAATATGTAAATAAACATATATTAAAGTTTATTGCACAAGGAATACAATTATGGGTAGTACATACACCACACAAAAGGTAATAGTGGAAATATGGAATGAATCTCACCGGAATAAGGAGTGAGATGAAAACCCCTTACCTTGTACTTTTTGTTCGTTGGGGTAGGTTAAACTACTATATAATGGTTAAATAATTGTTATTAAATTATACAAGAATTATATACATTAATATGATATCATATATGATCTTTTAATATTGGTTTGTAAATAATATCTTAGTATTATCGTTGTTTTGGGTGTTAACTTACTCGTTTTCTTTTATATGTTTTGTTACGTAAGCTGTATTTGTCATGGATAGGTTGTATCTTAATCATATACAGAATGATATAAAGACCTTAGATACTATTATGAATCATCAAGTGAGAATTATACTTGAATGGATAAGACGGAAAATGAATCTCATCGCGTTCGTGGAGACGGTAGTCCGTAATTACAGAGGAGCGACAATATCATTATTTTGATATTACAATAATATATAATTGGATGGTATATCATATATATATATAATCATTATCATGTTATATGTATTATTTACATGAGTTAGAAATCATTATTATACCCATCCAAATAATAATTTATTGAATAACAATTACACCACGACGTGGAGATGGTAAACAGTACGTACGCACGTACGGTGAAATGTTATTCAAAGGATGGATATAATACTGAATATAGTTGTACCATATTTGTAATAACATCACAGTATATATAAGATACTAGAGTTATTATTTTAGAATGGTAATAAAAAATAATGAAGAATTTGAAGAAGAAAGGAACTTGAAAGATGGTGGTGAAAACATTACCTCTTATTCAGGTTCTTCCTTTTGATTTGATCAAAAGGGCTCCTTAGGTTAGCTTTCGGATCAAAATAAGTCCTCTAGGTTGTATTGAGGGAAGTTTAGAGAGTATTTGGCCAGAGTTTGGCCGAGACAAAAGGCTTTGAATGTGTGAATTAATGAGAAGGGGGAGTGCCCTTTTATAAGAGGGGCGATGGGCACCTTTGGAAAAGCTAGAAATATTATTTTATAATAAATTAATATTCGGTATATAATGGATAAAAAGTGGATTATTTAAATTTTAAGGTGGGTATTGGTCTAAAACAACTCGATCAATATAATTTAGACAGGTTTGGGTTACTATATTAACCTTATCATTAAGTATTAACTCTTAGTTAATTAGTTTAACTTTTACAATGTCTCTTTGTATTTTTATATTATATGGTTAATAAACATTCTATATACATCCAAGAGACCCCCAAGTGGTCCCATAATGATACACATATCGTGATATAAGTCACTTGGACGATCCCTAGATTTTTATAAATTTAATATCAATTAATAATATAATATTTGTTTTAAAAACTCTTTTATGTCAATTTGACACAATTCAATAATTGATTTTTGTAAAAACCATAACGGAATGATTACTTAGAAAAAAATTAATTAAATAATTTCTAACTTGTCATATTAACCTAGAAAATTAGTGTAATTCATTAAATGTATGAAATTATATTTATTTGGGTATCTACAATATAAATCATTTTAATATTTCACTATTATGGTAAATACTGTATCACCATTGTGTCATAAATAAATTCAATTATTTAATGTCTAAAAATAATAAATGAACTAAAATTATGTAGGAAATCATTTTATCTTTCTAATGAATATTTATAGTCGGAAATCCAACAAATAGAACCCTACGTAAAAATTGTTTTTCTAAAAGATATATGCTTGTGTCATTTTTGTAATCATTTTAACTTAATTAAAATAAAGTGTCCCTATCACTTAAAAGTGGCACCATGGGGTCCCAAAATCGACCCAACGATGACCATGGTCGGACATGTATCAAAAAATAAGGTTAGAACATGTTTGAGGGTAATTTTTTATTATTATAATTTTATTTTTAACCCTTATTTACCAGATTTACCCTTTAACCATGGTAAATAAAATATTTACCGAAGTAATTTTTCAAAATGTCTAAAAATAAAAGTTTCCTGTTTACAAAATTTTAACATCCTAATTCCAAATATTGAAACCATTTTTCCAAATTCAAAACACAGAAGTGGCAGAAATTAATTTAAAATTAATTCCTGCTGTCAAAACAAAAAACGTGTTTTTATGATATTATAACTATCAAAAGATTGATACTTGTTTATGTTCGGTTTAATTGTTATATTATGTAAAATGACCAACATTTTATTAAATGGTAAAACTATATTCTAAATATAATTTAAAACCACTCAAATTCATAATTTATCACTATTAATTATTTTGATTTAAAAAGTTGTTTTTAATTAAAATTAAGTTATTTTTACTATTCATTAAAATATTAAAGTTATCCGAAAAGTACCAAAATTTCACCTTAGGCTAAAGTAGATACTCTGAATCCAAAAATGAAGTCCATTTTGAGAGATAAAATCTTTAAAATTTTAAAATATATTTATTACTATTCATAACGGCTAGTTTGATCGGTTGCGGTGTGTGTTAGAACTCGATGTTGTGTACAACACACGCTATCGCATTATTCAAAAAGAAGAATACCGTAGAAGCTTGGAGTGTCACATTCTCTCCTCCTTTAATAAATTGTGTCCTCGAAATTTGAAATTGTTCTTCGAGAAAAAAGGTTGAATATAGAAAATATCTTTGTGGGAAAACCCACATCGGAAATCGGGTTGATAAAATTTATTCTAAATAAGAGGAAAAGTGAAACGAAAGGGTCACCACCAAATTATGATCACTATTCAGAGAACATTTGTGGATATTAGAAACATATAATTTGAGGAAAAACTTAAATATTTATAGGTAGGGATTTAGGTCATCAATCACAAACAAGTGTAAAATTGATGGCCTGAAATTCATCTATCTATGATGATTTAAAATACCATCGGTTTAGCAAAACATATGGTATTAGGATTAAACATTTTTTTGGTTTAAGATCCCTTCACTAATATATACGAATTAATTTCCTCATTGAATAAGATAAAAAGAAAAATATATACTTGAAAAGAAGAGTCTCATCCTTTTACTAAGTTCTACCACAAACTCATCTTTCAATCTTAAAGATAATAGAACCTAAAAATAATATTATATTTATCCTATTCATATAGGGTTAAAAAATGAATTTATAATTAATATAGAAGAACAATAAAAAACGACATTATTCAATCTAGGAAATCACGTGGGTCAGTGGTAGGTGATACACCCTTTCCACCCTTCGGTTGTGTGTTCAAGTCTCGCGGCCTTGCCGGACGCGACAGGTTGCCACCCAACATCCGGGTTGTCCTTTTATGGAAATCCAAAATAATCCAAACTAGAACTATCCAAAATACATCAGTCCAAAATTTATAAGGAAGGTAAACACAATGAAGATCATTTTTTCCGCGTAATAACATGTGATCACTTTCATCATGTATTCTATTAAAACACTGCAACATCCTGAATTACCATAAAACCTTATTGATTACATTCATGATCCCTGATTCCATAAAGAATAATAGATATACTTCTTCAATCCAAAAATGATGTAAACCCCAACAATGATGGAATATACAAATCATTAATCATCTTCATGGTATTCAAGAATATCCAATATAATTTATCCAAATCAATCATGTATTATTCTAAAATATCTACATCGGTATCAGAAACATATTATTGTTTATCATTCTATCAACCATATATTTTCCAAATATTTAACTTGCTATTGAGTCAGTTTTCTTTGTTCCACACAATCTCAAGTCCTTAATGAAATAGTACTGCAGTACAATCCTTATATACTCCGTAATTATTATAACAAGTACATTGTTGATAAAACACTAAAATGACATAATCAACATAAGAACTCTAATAATTCCTCTTAATATGTGGTAGTATAATAACTTGATTATTATCCAATAGCATCATTTGTGTCATAGTCTGATGATTGGTACATAGGTTCGCGTAGTGTCCAAACTCATTGCAAATGAAGCATTGTACATTTGAAACCATTTTCTTACCCTTGCAGTCACGTACTTTGTGCCATTTTCCTCCACACTTATTACAAACTCCCATTACTTTCAGGAATGTTCTAGGGTGTTTCTTCCCACAGTTATCACATATAGGAAAATTCTTCTTTTCCCTCTTCCCATTATCCATCTTTCTCTCTTCCAACCTTTTCTTCTCTTGCTTCCCATCAAATCCATATAACTCAGTAAACTCTTTAATTATCTTATCAACACATGATATTATTTCTTCATATAATGATAATACATGGGAGTCTATTTCTCTTATAAATTCTTGTCTTAAGACCATGAAAGATATGATCCATCTTTCTTTTTGGATCATGTGCATTGCTGGAATTCTCATTCCTTCTACTGGGTGCCATTTCTAAACAATGGCATACACTATATTAGTTTATGAGTAACAATACCTAATCCCAAACTTGTAAAACACATAACATAAATTAAATAGTATATGGATATAATACATAATCAAAAAAATGTCTCCTTTGAGGATTTATATACTCATAAACCCTTCATAATAATTTTTAAAGGAAATGAGAGTTATCCTAAGAATATCCCCCAGGAGTGTCGTAACCAAGACTGTAGCATGGCCTGTTGTCGTGCACCAGTTCCCGTTCGAGTCTAGCTCAAAGCTGTGTTTTCAGGTTTTACCGCTAGGTACATCTGTGCTAGAGCCGCCTCTACCTGCTCGTATCCAGACAGTGATGTATTTATCAGAAAACTAACAAAATCTCTATAATACAAAAATTATAGGATGTTATTCTATAACAATCCTCAAAGTCCATCTTAGTTCTATGTGATCTAATCTGGGTTTATCTAAACTAGCTTCCAAAGTTTGTATTAAAATTCCTCTGATACCTACTGTAACGCACCGACACTAGTTACCCAGATTCGGTGCATTATTACATAACATTGGCATGATCACAAGAAAGATCAAATATCAAAAGACCGATTAGTTTAGTAGCCTTGGAAACACTAGATATATTCATTAGTCTTACATTACATCATAAACATGAAAACTACAACAAGATCTTTTCTTCATAGTCCACACTCCTATCCCCACATACTATCCCTGTAGGTCATTCAAAAATTACTTTTCACATCTTGGAAAAAAACATTGAAAGGGGTGTGCTCAAATTCCCAATAAGGATAACAATATAGAGGAAACATTCATAAATAAGAATAATCATTTAAGGCAATGTATAACTAAAACAAAAGCCTTTTAAACATTAACATCAACATAATATGGAAAAAATTAAATAATTCCATTTACATATTCACATGGATATTCATCTAATCGAATAATCACATGCAATATCAATAACCACCTTCATAATGATGGAATGCATAATGATAGACTATCATAAGCACATATCCAAGGGCTCGTGCCAAGAATACAAATAAGATTTGTTCAAGGCCTTGTTCCAAGACACTAGTTTGTCTCATGAGAAATACCGATGAATCGAGGAGATATAGCGGGCTCCACCCTTCACTAATTAAGTCCAATACATTCCTCATATGAACATGTTTAAACATAACATAAACATTCGTATTAAAACTAGCATTCAAAATGCCAAACATTTTTCATAAACCATGAATGGTATAAAAATAAAACATACACAGTAAAAAATATCACAAAACTATCAATACAATATGGAAGATTTGTATCATAATAAATCAACTCCAAATAAACCGAAAATCCATCAAAGGATGATGACATAGATAAAATCAAAACTCTTTTTAGAGAAATATTTCGTTCTATTATGAAATCATTTATGAGTCATATATTTATAAAATAAAAAACTTTCTTTGAAATTATTCTTATAATCTTGTAAAGGAAGCATCTATGATTTTATAATAGTGGAAAATAGTCGCACCCGCCGTATAAGTTAAAAAACATTCTTACCTTAATTCTGTCGAAAAGGATAAAAAGAGCCTTATTTGGAAAACTACAGAAAGATTCCATTATAAACCTCTTATAAAATGTCAAACAAGGGTATAAATGACTATAAGACATATTCTTGTAAATAGTAAAAATGTTTTGAAAACATTTTGAAGAAACATGGATATGGATGATAAAGAAATCCTTGCAAATTATTACTTAAAAACAACCTCGGATAATGAAGTGATTGCGAAATAAACCCTTACCAATTTGGTAACTTAAGAAACATACAACACATAAAAGAGGTATCATACAATGAATATGTAAATACACATAACATAAAGTGTATTACACAAATAATACAATTATGTACAGTACATACACCACACAAAAGGTAATAGTGGCAATATGGCATGAATCTCACGGAAATAAGGAGTGAGATGAAAACCCCTTAAAAATTTGGTAACATATGAAAAATATACCCCATGAAAGAGGTATCATACAATTCATATGTATATACACATATATTATAGTGTATTACACAATGAATACAATTATGGGAAGTACATACACCACACAAGAGGTAATAGTGGAAATATGGCATGAATCTCACGGGAATAAGGAGTGAGATGAAAACCCCTTACAAATTTGGTAACATACTAAACATAAAACTAATGAAAGAGGTATCATAAAATGGATATTTAAATAAACATATATTAAAGTTTATTACACAATGGATATAATTATGGGCAGTACATACACCACATAAATGGTAATAGTTGCAATATGGCATGAATCTCACGAGAATAAGGAGTGAGATGAAAACCCATTACCTTATACTTTTCCTTGTTTGAGGCAGGTTAACCTCATGTATAATGGTGAAATAATTTTTATTTAATTATACAAGAATCATATACATTAATATGATATCATATATGATCTTTTAACATTGATTTGTTAATAATATCTTAGTATTATCGTTGTTTCGGGTGTTAACTTACTTGTTTTGTTTTATATGTTTTGTTATGTAAGTCGTGTTCTTCATGGCTAGGTTGTATCTTAATCATATCCAGAATGATATCAAGTCCATATATACTATTATTAATCATAAAATTATAATTATACTTGAATGGATACAATGGAGAATGAATCTCATCGCGTTCGTTGAGACGGTAGTCCGTACGTACGCACGAGCGACAATATCATTCTTTTGATATTAAAATAATATATAATTGGATGGTATATCATATATACAAAATCATTATCATGTTATATTTATTATTTACATGAGTTACACATCATTATTATATCCATCCAAATAATAATTTAATTAATAACAATTACACCGCGACGTGGAGACGGTAAGCCGTTCGTACACACGTATGGTGACATGTTATTCAATGGATGGATAGAATAATGAATATAGTTGTACAATATTTATAATAACATAAAATTATATATAAGATATTAGAGTAATTATTTTATAATGGTAATAACAAAGATGGAAGAAGTTGATGAAGAAAGGAACTTGAAAGTGGTTGGTGAAAACATTACATCTTCTTCGGGTTCTTTCTTTTGATTTGATCAAAAGGGATCCGTAGGTTAGATTTCTGATCAAAATAAGTCCTATAGGTTGTTGTGAGGGAAGCTGATAGAGTATTATGGCAGTTTGGCCGAGCCAAAAGGCTTTGATGGTGTTAATTAATGAGAAGGGGGAGTGCCCTTTTATAAGAGGGGTGAGGGGCACCTTTGGAAAAGCTAAAAATATTATTTTATAATAAATTCATATTCCATTTCTAATGGCTCCAAAGTGGATTATTTAAAGGTTAATGTGGGCATGGGTTGAAAACTACTCAACCAGTAGAATTTAGACCGGTTTGGGTTACTATATTAACCTTATCATTATGTATTAACTCTTAGTTAATTAGTTTCACTTTTACAATGTCTCTTTGTATTTTTATATTATAGGGTTAATAAACATACTATATACATCAAAGATACCCCCAAGTGGTCCATTAATGATACGCATATCCTGATATAATACTCTTGGCCGAACCATAGTTTTTTAGGAATTTAATATCAATTAATAATATAATATTTGTTTTAAAAACTCTTTTATGTCAATTTTGACACTATTCAATAATTTATTTTTGTAAAAATCATAACAGAATGATTACTTAGAATAAATATAATTAAATCATTACCAACATGTAATATTAACCTATAAAATTAGTTTAATTCATAAAAAGTGTCAAATTATATTTATTTGGTTATCTACAATATCAATAATTTTAATTTCTCACTATTATGGTAATTACTGCATCACCATTGTGTCATAATGAAATGAAATTATATAGTTTCTAAAAATTATAAATAAAATACCATTATGTATGAAATATTTTTATCTTTATAATTAATATTTATTTACAAAAATCCAACATATATAACCCTATGTAAAAATTGTTTTTCTAAAAGATATATGCTTCTGTCATTTTTGTATTCATTATAACTTAATTAAAATAAAATGTCTCTATCACTTACAAGTGGCACCATGGGGTCCCAAAATCGACCCAAAGATTCCCATGGTCGGACATGTATCAACCAATAATGTTAGGACACGTTTTAGGGTAATTTATTATTATTATTATATTATTTTTAACCCTTATTTATCGGATTTACCCTTTAACCATGGCAAATAAAATATTTTCCGAAGTAATTATTCAAAATGTCTAAAAATATAAGTTACCTATATATACAATTTGAATATCCTTATTCCAAATATGGTATCCATTTTTCCAAATTCAAAACACAGAAGTGGCAGAAATTAATTTAAAATTAATTCCCGTTGTCAAAACAAAAAGCGTGTTTTTACGATATAATAACTATCAAATGATTGATACTTGTTTATGTTCAGTTTAATTGTGAAATTATTTCCAATGACCAAAATTGTATTAAAGTGTAAAAATATGTTCTAAATATACTTTAAAACCATTCAAATTCATAATTTATCTCTATTAATTATTTTGATTAAAAATTTGTTTTTAATTAAAATTTAGTAATTTTCACTATTCATCAAATTATTAAAGTTATCCGAAAAGTACCAAAATTTCACCTTAGGCTAAATTCGATACTCTGAATCCAAAAATGAAGTCCATTTTGAGAGAAAAAATCTCTAAAATTGTAAAAAGTAGGTATTACTATTCATAACGGCTAGTTTGATCGGTTGTGGTGTGTGTTAGAACTCGATGTTGCGTACAACACATGGTATTGCATTACTCAAAGAGAAGAGTATCATAGAAGTTTGGGGTGTTACATATAAGATCAACCTTATTGATAACATCAGTCATGTTATTGAAAATTATTGATACTCTATCTCAGAATATTTCTTTATTTGGGATCCTTCTCATAATGGTGTTCTTGATTCCAAAAATTTTTACAATTACAATTTCAAAAATTATGATTCAAACATTTTTGGATAATTTTTTATCAAACCTTGGATTAAACCCTCAAGGATCATTCTTGTTTGTCTTATTATGCATAAAAGAGACCCCACAAAAATTTTTCTTCATTCTTTTGGGATTCATCTTTTCTCTAAGTGTCGCTTGTTCGAGCAACATAGAGAAGATTCCAATCATCTGTTTATATCCTATACTACTACAGCTACTCTTTAGAATTATATTTTTTACATTTTATATTGAAGATGGATAATCCACGATTCAATCAGCTCACAACTTAATAATTTTTTATAGTTTGAACGTTCTCAAAAAATTAAGAATCCTATCTTGACTACTTTTTCTAAACTCCTCCATGTGATATGGTATGATAGAAATAATATTCTTATAATAATGGATCATTCAGGATTAATGATTGTCAAATAAGGATTCTCATTGCTATTCATGATGCTGCCTCGATTATGAAATCTTATTGTGACAGCATTGTTGGTGATACTGATATTCTGCATTCTCTTTAGATTGAGGGTTTATAGAGATAACCAAGACACGATTTTGAGATATTCTTTCTAGCCCTGCTTCTATGATGGATAAAAGTGAATGTCTATGGTGCTTCTAAAGGCAACATGGTTCCTACAGACTATGGCTCTATTTTTAGAAACTATCATGGACGTTTTTTTGTTGGTTGTGGTATGGCCTCTTCTATCGAAGTAAAATGATGGGGGTGATCCATGTTATTGATTATGACAACAAAAAAAGATGGAAAAATATTTGTATTGAATTTGATTCAATCACTATAGTACAAGCTATTTGGAAAGGAGTGGTACATATGGACTGACCTCTCACTACACGTTGGATAAATTATCTTGCTTTTCTTATTGAACTCAATTACATTTCCACTCATGATTTTTGTGAAGCGAACATGGTTGCAGATGTTATTTCTAATAAAAGAGTAAATTAGAGCATAACATGGCAGGATGACTTACATGGTGATTTTATTTCTTTTTTCTGATAAATATTATAATAAGATTCCATCTTTTAGACTCATGTATCCCTTTGTTTTATTTATTCAATAAATTTTGACTTTATCTCTGACTGAGGAAACACATTTTTTTAAAAATTCAATTTATTTCTTCTTCCAATCTCACCATCAATTGATTTCATGATCCTTTTCTATCCAACATATATACCATTCACTATTCCCTTTAGGATGATTTAATCCATCATTAATTATACACATCACACAAAAAGTAACAATCATATTATTTTATATATGTTATTTTGTTTCCATCATATTCAATCTTCATTTTATTATAAAAAACATGTCTTTGATAGGTAATTATGAATATTCATTTCTATATTTATATAATAACGAATGATTTTATCATAGTTACTGAAATCCTTTATTTCTAACCCACTCTAGAGGCATAGTTTAATTCTAGTGAAGAATCTATCAAGAATAATATTGGGTAAAATGAAAATACTAAAATAATATCTCACAAGCCTCATATAATTCACCACAAATGGACCAAATGATTGATAATACTTCACCGTTACGACATGTAACTCTAACAATTTCATAAAAAATAAAGTATATACCTTTTAAAAAATTTAGTTCTTCAACTCCACCCATTTTATGGAAAAAATTTCATCTCGTAATCATGTATTCTTATTAAGAGTTCATAATGGAGGTTCATCTCCATCAAAATGATATACATCCAAATGGTATTGTCATTATCATAACACTATATATGAATAAAATATTCTCAATTGTATTGATCCACTATTCCAAATCTAGTGGATCATATGAATCAATAAATTAATGTGTATGATTCCATGTGAAGGACCAAACATAAGATTATTCCCTCCTTTTTCAACTAGAATGCACAACATGTAATGACCACGAAATATAAAAATGAATATTCATTCGTTTAACTATTTCATATACGATAAATAATATGGAATCACCTAGAAATAACAATAAAAAAATTATAAATGATGAATTAATTAAATAATTTTTATTTCTATAAATAAAAGTATTTATACGAATTGAATAATAACATTACCATTATAATAGTAATGTGACCCTTAGGAATAGTAAATAATCCACTATATCTTTATCATCAACCATTAATGCATAAATAAATTTTATGTTTCTTCTAAAAGATAATATTATATAATTATATCATAGTACAAGTAAATAATATTTTTAAAAATGTTTTATATAATATTGGTGTGGTTATAAAACATAAATGTGAATTTTCAAATATATAATTAGCATTACGTTTTAAAATATAATATATTTTCATAAATAAAATTCATAAATTAATATTTTTTTGTCTTCTGATTATAATTTAATGTAATGAGCCTTTAATTAATTTTTGAAAGCATTTTAAAACCAGTTATAATTTTAATATGGGTAATATCCAAGAAAATGAATATTATAATTTAAAACTAAATTTATAATATTAGGAAAATTATTTTCATAAAATGGATTTATTTTTTTAAGATTACATATTGTTAAATTTTTATGGTTAATTTTTGGTTTTTTCTAAATATTGTAATTTACTGTATATATATACATTATATGTTAATTGTACTATTCCTTGAGGGATCGCTGATATAATCAACATAATCTAGATATGAACTGAATTATTTTAATATATTTTGTGATAATTCTTACCCTATTCTTAGTTTATATGAATATTAACAAATAAATGAATAAAATAAGGAGAAAATACCCATCTCATATACTATAAATACAACCTCTCACTACCTATTCTCATCAAACATTTAAATATTTGGTGAATATCAGAAGCCTTCTCAGTACTCCTCCCACGAATGTCCCCCACATATAGGATAATTTTTTCTCAAAAATGTCCAAATTCAATTTTCCTAAGGATGTTCACAAGGAAAAGAATTCAGGAGGGAAAATATGATTTATTATGTTTATTTTTTTTAAAATTATTTTATTTTGTTACTCTCTCCTCAACTCCATTCATAATACTGACATGATAACTCTAGTATCTAATATATACAAGTATTTTATTATTTAAATTGATGATCCATCATCAAATCCCAGATCGACACCATTTTGTTATGAAATTGAAAACTTCATCCTTAAGGTTTTAATATATCGACTTCAAGGGTGAAAACATTTATTTTCTCTTTTACCACCATCAATGATTGTCCTAAAACCATTAAAATGGTCAGAACAGATTCTAAAATTAATTTATAACCTTGTTAATGTTATATAACTAAATTATACACATATAATTAAATTATAAATCATAAAAATTTCATTGTGAGTGAAAACCAACCCAAAATAATTCTAATCATCCAAATCCATATTTTTGTATTATTAAAATGACATTTTAAGGAAAATGGTAAACTCACATTTCCAAATACAAAACCATACCACACATGAAAAAAAAATTATAGGAATCAAAAAATGTGGATACCAAAGTGCCAAATTCAAAAATAGAAACAACTACATCACCCAAAATAATTCAAACGATTATCACTAATGTCTTATCTAATGATGCATACTCACCCAAAATAAATATATGAATTGTATATCCATTTAATATCATGTAATTTCATTAAATAATAACATTATTTCAAGATATCTATTCTCATTTTATGTGATCCTCTATATATTTATACAAGTTAACTAATTACAAAAACCATGGAAACAAATACTGCTGAATGATTAGATTATATCTTATAACTAATTAAAAAGTAAAAAAATGAATATCATAAAAATATATTCAATTAAATATTTGTATGCAATTTCCTTAATTAATGAATTTATGGATTTAATATGATTATCTGTGTTATTAAGATCATGTGAGTAACAGATTTAGGCAAAAGTTTAAGGATTCTCACAGAACCTACATTTTTTCCTTCACATTACTCTTAGTCTCCCCTAACCCCATTATTATTATTTATTATTATATAAATAATATAAATTCTATTTTCATGTTCCAAAATGATGTATCCATATCATTTTAACCTTCATTGATTGGTAAATACTAGTTTTAAAAAGGATTTCTCTGAATTCTTCCTAATAAACTAGCCCGATTAAAGGGAACTTCAAAATTTATGCCCATATTCATGGTCTCCAAATAATATTTTTTAAACCACCTTATTTTTAATTAATAACCCATTTTTATGGAAATTATATCTTGGGTCATTTCTTGTTCTATACAAATAATTATTCAATTTCTGTTTTAATGAATCCTTATTATTTTTCTCTAACCGCACTGAAATTTTTGATTTCTATGGGTTCATAAACACTATTTTCACATGTTTTCACGTCATTTTTACATAACATATCATATAAATTGAGGTAAAAAATTATGAAATCATTTATTTTCTTGACACCATTATGAAATTCAAATTTTTATGCCTTTTGAAATGATTGTGATACACAATTCATTTTATTAGAACCCTTATTTGTTAGTTTGATTCCATATGTATAATTTTTTATTTGGATCAAATATTCATAAATATGTTATAATGGGTGTTTCTAGATAGTTATATAATTTATTAGATAATTTATTTTTCTTGTAAGATGTAATGTTGAGAAAGAGAGTGATGTTGATTCATTTATTTGGATTTTCTTCCATGTGCAATGGTCTTGGAAGTCGGTCTCGACTCATGATTATGTAATATTTTGTGTTGTTCCCATATTTCATTGATTTAATTACTATATTTTCATAGGTTATACATGTTATTTGTTCATTTTTATTCATTTTCAGTTCTTTTTATTTCATCATGTTATGACTTCTAACCTAGGTGTTATGCTCTATTCCCTTACTTCTTCCCTTACAATGATTTCTAGATCATCCCATTTATTCATTTATTTCTCTAGGTTATCATATATTTATGTGAGAGCTCAATAAATCTTATGATATAATAATGGAATTATAATAAGAAAAATTAGTTGGGATCCATGTTTTTAAATTATGTACATAATATTAATATAGGAACTTTACTTTCCAATCATTTTGTTGAGTTTTTATGGTAATTTATTCTTAAAACATATCAAAATTTCTGTAAAAGTCTTGGGTATCAATAGTCGATATCAGAGGATGTTCTAGTTATTTTTGTAGATTATGATGAAAAAAATTATTATGAACCCTACGTAAATTTCTATCACTGTTGACAACCAAGATTAAAACTTATGGTATCAATGGATGGGATATACTTTTCATTTACATGTATTTATTTTTATTTTCAATTATTTCATTTTATATTGTTGTTAGAAATTTATTCAACCCCCCTAATTGAATTTTCATTTTCAATGTTAGTGTCTTCACATAGAATGTCCCTTTCCAAAAATAATTGTGATATGTAATAAAGATATTTATCTAATGAAATGATAAATATGATAGGATCAAGTGATCATACCTTCAGTAATGAACATTATCATCTTGATTACGTTATTAATAATAACATGAATCTTATTGAACAACCCCCATATCCTAAGAGAGACTTTGTTTTGGTAAAATATTTTATGGATCAAAGCCCAACCATGTTTAGTGGATCTGTTAATCCCCTCCTCAAAAAACAATGGTCTAACTTAATTGATATTATATTATATGTCATCCAGTGCTTAGAATAATTTAATGTTGTCCTGGTGGCCTATTATTCTGATGGGGAAGCTGATAAGTGATGGAAAATGTTAATGAACATTATGTCCGAAGAGTAAATTTACTCTTTGTATTGGGATAAATTATAGAAAAAAATTTTCAATATATATTTTACCTGAAAACTCTATCTAAATTTGGAAAGGTAATTACTCTTACCAATGTAGAATGAATAAGAGTCTATCAGGGTTTATGAGGAATACATCACGAGGATTTCAAGATACACATCCATCTTTTTCCTGAACACCAAAAGAATGGTGCATCTATTATTAAGAATACTAAAGACGAGTCTAGAAATACTGGGAGGAATTCAATTAAATATTTTTATATAAATTTTTTCCCCGAACACTCCATCTCAAGATGGATGTGTAATTACCTTATTAATGCCTTTTGAAATGATTATGATACCCAATTAATTGTTTGGGAACCCATATGTTTATGTTTGATTCCATATGTGTGATTCTTTATATGGAAAAAATATTCATGAATATGTTATTATTGGTGTTGCAAGATAGTTCTATAATGCATTGGATATTTTTTTGTCTCATAAGATGTCATGTAAGGACTGGGAGAGAGGTTGATTCATTTATGGGATTTTGTCTGCAATGTGTAATTGTTTTGGTAGTTTTTCATGACTTGTGATTATGTAGTATTTTGTGTTGTTTCTCCAATTCAATTATTTTACTACAATATTTTTCTCAGGTTATACATGTTATTTTTCCTTTTTTTATTCATTTACATTTCCTTTTATTTTAACATGTTATGTCTTCTATCCTAGTTGTTATGTTCTGTTCCCTTACTTGTTCCCTTATTGGGGTTTTAAGATCATCCCATTTTTTCATGTATTTCTCCAGGTTATCCGATATAGATGTGAGATATCAATGAATGTTAATAACTAATAATGGGAATTTTTATTTTGGTTTCATCTTTTTAAATTATTTAGACAAAACTCAAAAGGTCGTTGACATTACAATCAATGTATTGGGTTTTAATGGTTATTTATTCACAAAAACATATCATATTTTCTGTAAAATTCTTGGGAATCTATAATCGATATCAGAGGTAGTTCTATTTATTTTCAGAGATTATAACTAAAAACATTAGTATGAACCCTATGGAAATTTCTATCACCGTTGACAACCGATTTTGAAATGTATGGTATCAAAGGCCAGGATATAATTTTTATTTACATGATTATATTTTAATATTCAATGATTTATTTTTATATTTTTATTAAAAATTTATTCATCCCCCATATTTGAATTTTAATTTTCATAGTTAGTGGCTTGACATAGAAGGACAATTTGCAACGTCAATGTGACAAGTAATGTAGAAATTTCTATAATGATATTCCAAATATGATGGGATTGGGTGATCAGAACTTCATGAATGAAATTTATCATCTTGATTAAGTTATTAAATATAGCATGAATCATGTCTAACATCATCCATCACTTATGTGAGACTATTTTGTTTTCAAATCTTCCATCAATCAATGTCCAACCATGTTTAATGGATCTTCTGATCCCCTCCTCAAAAAAAAGGATTAACTTTATTGATATGATATTATATGTCCTATAATGCGTAGAATGATAGAATGTATTTCTAGTTTCCTATTTTTATGATAGAGAAACTGATCTGTGATGGAAAATATTCAATAACATTATGTATGAAGAGTAAATTTTCCCTATGTATTGAGAGGAATTAAAGAAAATAATAATCAATAAATATTTTCCCTGAACACTCCATCTCATCATTTAATAGGAATTACTCATAACAATGTTGAAGTAAGAATAGTCTATCAGGGTGTACGAGGAAACCATCAAGATGATTTCAAGATACACCTCCAGCTTTTTCAGGAAGACCAAAATAATGGTGGATCTATTACTAATAATACTAAATATGAGTCAAAAAATAGTGTTGGTGAATTGAGACTTTTTTAGTTATGATGATATTATATGTTTTTACATAATGGTTGAAATAAATATCATAGACACTCTATGGTCACATGGTCTTGGTGTAAAAAAAGATGAAAATTGAGGTTAATATTGGTGGATTAATTGATAAATACAATAATGGAATGAAGACCCAACTACCACATGTATAAAGTGTTGCAAGAATCATCCTTGAAATAACGTAAAGGAAGCTAAGAGGTGCTTCAAATGTAGAAGAATGAGGTATATGGATAAGAAATAATGAAGGAATATCATGAACCCCAGTAATGGGGAATAATAAAAGACGTTTTAAATCAACACTCATCTTGTAGTGTTCTGTTTCAACTAAAAAGTTGTATCAGAATTATGAAATACATTACCCTAATAAAATGGTTGTTGGAGGCAACAAACATAAACCAGATCCAAGGAAATAAGGATGGGAATATTTCATAACTACTATTTAGGTGAAGACCTATAATGATTTGGTGACAGGTAAAATCATTCATATATTTCAGGATTATGAGAACTATTCAAACACCACATAAAGATATACCAGTTGAGTTATATGTGAGAATATCCAATGGAGTAAATTTTTAATTCCATTTTTATGACTCCATTTGGTTAATATTTGTGGACCGTACCTCCCATAAAATCATATATTACATAATTTGGTAAATTTTTATGCTATATTGGAAAGGGAACATCAATCATTATACAAAGATAGTATCATATTTCATGAATGGGAGATCATACTTCACATCTCAATGTTTCATCCAATTCTGTAAAAGTACAAGGATGTGGATTAATATCCATTAGGATAATTAATCTAATTGTGGATTTTATTCCTTATTAGAAAACATATGTATCTTAATCGATTGAGACCAAGTAGAGATTCATTCATAAATACATTCCCATTATGAGGGAATACAGTCATGTATTCCTTGAATTATTTTCTGTTCTTCCTCCATACATAAAGGTTGATTTCTGAATTGAACATATTCTTATAGATCTACTTATATTGATAAAACATTATAAAATTGACACTTTTTGGCTGGAAGTAGTATAGAATGTATTACTAGAGAATCTAAAAAAAGTTTTTATACAATTGAGTGCATCACCATGGGGATCTATGGACCTCTTCACCAAAAATAAGGATGGATCAATTCACCTATGCATTGATTATCATGAGGTTAAAAAAATTATGATAATCAACATGTATCCCCATCCATGGATATGTGTTTATTTGATCAACTACCTGGAAAAAGGAATTCTCTAATGAGGACCTTCATTCAAGATAACTCCAATAAAATGTAAGGAAGTAAGATATTTATATGAATACCATTCATTATTACACATCATAATAATTGATAAGGACTGTATTGATGAAACAGGATATTGTGATTTCATATTCCTGAATGCAGCTGAACATTTATGTGAAACACTAACCCATGCATGGTATGGAGTCTGGGACATTGATATTTTCATTGAAATTTTGTGGTATTATCTCTTTGGGGAGATGAGAGAAATATATAATCATAATAAAATACAAAAGTATATATTTAAAAATAAGGATCTTAACATGCACCCGTGATTGGTAGAGCTATCAATGATTATGACTTCTTAATCTACTTGTATCCTTTAAAATAGAATAACATTGATGATTCTCTAAGTAGAATGGATCATATACCATTATCAAGGATGATAATTGAGAAATATATATTCTTAAAAAAATTATGTATGGACATGGGAATAATTATGGGATAAAAAACATCAATCTTTTCTCAAATTATTTCTCAACTATTACTCATGGTGAACATAATGGTTGCTCTAATAAATGATCTTGAGAATCATAATAAGGTAGAATCCATGATAAATGGGAAATACTCATAGTTGAAATTGGAAGAGGAATTATCCCTGAGATTTGGGTCATGATTTAGTATACCTTCTAATTTAAAGATAAGAAAGATATTCGAAATGACTCACATAGCTCAACATTATCAATTCACCCAGGGAGAAACAAGATGTATTGTCATCTCTGAGAAAATTATTGTTGGGAAAATATTATGAAGAATATTATAGAATAGACATCAATGTGAATAGATTTTAAACAAGTGAAGGATGAAAGGATGAAATCAATGGGGATGATGAAGATATTACCCAAAAATATGATAATGGGATAATATCTCCATGGACATTTTCACTGGAATTCCAAAGAAATCTAGAGAAAATGATACAATATTAACCATTATGAATCATCTTAAAAATAATTCTCTTCATATTTCAATTCGTGAGGACTTTTAAATAGATCATATTTCATGGAAATACATCAATTAAATGGAAAGGCTACGTGGACTAAAAATATAATTTGTATTATATCAACACTTGAGATCTACATAAATAATCAAGAAAAGTCTCCAAGATGCTCTTGAATCTTTGTTAAACATCAATAAAACAAGTCATCATCAATCTAAGATCAAATATGAATGAACTATTCATTCTTTAGGAGCCTTTTTTGTAACATCTTCTAGGGATTTTAATGGAGTATTTGGTTGACATCTACGTGTGTCCTTGTTATCCTACAATATTATATTCTACTCGATCTTCCAAATTAATATATATGAATCAATTGATGATAAATGATTCAGAACAATGTCATGATGGGATAATTTTGGAAAACATAAGAATTAATTACCTAAAATGATTTATTAAATGGTGGAAAAAGGTGAAATCCATTTATCATCACATTATAGATGCACAAATTCGATAGAAAAGTTATGTGTACAATCATCTATGGTACCTATAGTTTAATGTTGGAGACACTATATTCCTCCACATATATCCATGTAATAGTGTTATAGAATTTGGGATGAATGGAAAAGATTAGTCTCATGTACATGAACCCTGTTATATTATTGAATGTGTTAGAGTTGTGGCCTAACGAATGGAACATCAAATTACTATGTCTCAAGTACATGATTTATTCAATGTATCCATCATGAGAATTACATACTATATCTGTCACATGTAATGAATTCATAGGTGGTGTGGTTAGAAAATGATATACCTGATAAGGAATATCCAAAGAAGATCTTAGATCATAGAGATAATCTTACACACATCAATACAACTGACCTGGTCAAAGTACTAAGGAAGAACAATAAGTACAAAGAGGGAACATGGGAACCTGGGGAGGTGTTGTAAGTGATGTACCCTCACATATTTCCCAATAGTTTTTAAAATGTAACATTTAGGGTGAAATTTCATAAGGGGGAATAAAGTAATGTCCTATAATTCTAATAATTAATTTTCCCTTCTTATAATTATGTAATATAGTAAAAAAAAGTTTAATATAAATTATAGAAGAAAGTAAAAAAATTATAAATAAATAATGAACAATATAAGAGGTATTTCAAGAAAATATTGAAGTTATACCAATGTAATAGTACACATGACCTTTAGAATAGTATTCTGACCATTAAAAATAATATATTTTCCAATATAATAGTAACCTCGCCCATGAAAGAATATATAAAATTTAGGGTTCTTATAAATGTTAATATGAAATAATTGTATCATAATAAAAGTAAATAATAGTTTTTAAAATTATTTATTAAGTGATTGTAAATTTATGAAACATAAATGATTATATTTGATTATATAAGTATTATAATTATTCAAAATGAAATATATTTTCCAAAAATGTGTTCATCAATTAATTTTTATCATTATCATTATTAGATAATTTTTTGATTCCCAAATTTATTTTTCATTTTCTTATTAAATAAGTATTAAATTTAAAAATTTAATTTTCAATGTAAATAATAATTCTAAAAAAATAATAATTTCATTATATATATAATATTATTTTCTAAAATTGAGTTCATTTATTAATTATATAGATCGAAAAATTATTATAGTCAATTTTTTGGATTTTTTAAAATATATTTTTTTGAATAGTAAATATGATAATTTACAGTATATATTCAATATAAATTAAATAATCTATTAATTGCGTAATTACATGTGGAAGAACCATAATCTCAAAACATCTACAATTATTTTGATATGTTTTTTTTTTGATAATTTTAAAACTATTCAATGTATTTATGAAAAATGATTAACTAAAGTATAAAATAATCAAAAAACACTCTCCCCCACTATAAATACCACCATAACCCGCTTTTCTCCTCAGAAATTTAAAACATTGATCCATTTATAAATTTTGATAAATCTACATCATTAGACTCTACCCTATTTCCAAGAATCATTGGAATAGATAAAATATGAAATCTATTTTCCCTTTGGAGGTTCTCCTAGAGAAGAATTAAAGAGGTAAAATCTTATTTTGTTTTTTTTAGTTTTTGTCAATTTCATTTCTTTTTTTATTCTCTCCTCACATACCCTCATATATGTGAGATGATAACACTAATATATTATATATACTCTATTTTTATTATGTTAATGGAATATCAATCATCAATTCCCTTTTCTATTCCCAATTATTATCGAAATAAAAATGTCATCTATGAGGTGTTAATTTATTGCCGTTAAAGTTGAAAAATGTAATTTTTCATTTACTACAAAAAATTGAGGAAATATATCAATTATATAAGTTAAAAAAAATACTTTACAATTAATTTTATTAAATTTATATTGTTTTAAAAATAACATATACTTATAGTATCAAATAATAAAACAATACGATTTCATTTTGAGTAAAAAACCTCCCAAAATAAACCAAACAATTATCACTAACATCTTATATAATAATTTATCCTCACTCCAATTAAAAATTGTGTTATATAAATATTTAAAATTACACATGTTAATTAATTACATATAAAATCCATTTTTGATATATATTCCCATTTGACACGATCCCACATAAATTTTTCCAAGTGAAGGAATCATGAAAACCCAAAAAATGAACACTCCTAAACAATTAAATTCTATCTTATAAATCATCAAAAAGGCCATAAATAAAAATAATTTAATTATAATAAATGATATAAATTTATAAATTTTTATTAATTTAAAAATTAATGGATTAAATTGGATTATTCATGGAAGTATGATCAAGTGTAGTAAACTTTCTGACAAAAGGATATGGATTCTCAAAAAACATCTATTTTTTTCTTCAGGGTATGCTTACTCTCTCTTTACCCAAATTTAATTCTTATTTCATTTCATATAAACAATAAAAATAATATTTTATGTTCCAAATAATCTATCCAGATAATTTAATTCTTTTTATTGGAAAATACATATCTTACAAGGGGTTCCCTTATCAATTATTTCTTATAAACAATCCTAATTAATGGGAAATTCATGATTTTTTTTAGTAATTTTCATGTTCTCTAAATAATCTCTTTTAATCCACCATTATATTTATAAAATCACATATATTTTCAGGGAAAAAAATATTGGTTAATATCTAGTATTAAAAATATAATCATTCCTTTTTCGTTTTAAATAATCATTAATATTGTTTATAAACCACAAAATAATGTTTTATTTATAATGGTTCATAAACATTATTTTTACATTTTTTCATGTCATTTGAAAATATATTACCAATATCTACAACTAATTTCCCATATTAATGACCATGTATGATTTGAATAATTTATTTCATGAATACCATTATGTTATTCCCTTTTGTAAATCCTTATTACATTAATATGAAACCCAATTCATTCCATGGGTAACTATTATGATTATGTTTTATTCCTTATGTTTGATTCTTTATATCGAATGTAAATTTAGGAATATGTTTTTTTAGGTGAACTATGATATTGATCCAATGCATTGGGTAATGTTTAGTCTCATGGAACATCATGTTCGGAATGAGAGTGAACCTAATCCCTTTTTGAGACTTTTTTCTTTCATGTGCAACAGTATTAGAAGTCAGCCTTGACTCGTGTGTATGTCATGTTATGTGCTATTGACACATTCCTATGATGTTATGATTATATGTTCCCATGCCACCCACATTATTATTCTATATTTTTATTCATGTTGAATTCTTTTTATGTCACCATGTTATGTCTTAATACCGATGTTAACAATTTTATTCCTATAATTATTACCTTAATATTCTTTTTAGATCATTGTTTTTGTTCATTTATTTTATTATTTTATCATATACTGATGTAAGAGATTAATTGATGTTATTATATTGTTATGGAGATTAAATAAAATAAATATTTATATTGGTTTCATGTTTTCAAATTATGTGACTAATCTCATATAGAAATTAGATGTTACGTTAATTAGCTTGTGATTTGATGTTTAATTATGCTTAAAATCATAAACAAATTCTATAAATTACTAGGGTTGTTATACAGCATGATTCATATCATGATAATTTCTTATTAACATATCAATTTTATTTTTCATTTGAGATACCATCAAATTTTATTTATTATGATTACAATGATATCATTGTCCATCTCACTCTATATTAACATGTTTCTTTCAAGTTCCATCCACTATTTAAAATAAAAAATCATTGTGTAATAATTGAAAGGATACTCATAATCATGAAAAATAAATTGCAAGAATAATAACTCCTTCATTTAAATCTATCTCTCTTTAGAAAAAAATAGTCCATTCGAAGTCATTATTGGAATCCTCCATGATGGTTTAAAAAAATAATTTGAATTAATCAAAAGGCAATCCCCTCTGAGTTTCAATCCAGATGAGCAATAAGAACCATTTTCATTACTAGGTAACACTTTATTGAGTCCTAGTGAACCTTTTCAGATGTTTTTACCACTTGGTAAAAATATGTCAATACTACATCCACTTTATGTATACATAGATGTATTTATCACTAGGAAAACCACAATCCATTATTTACCACCTTGGTTTCTTTTGAACCATTAGACCCATTAAATAATAACTTAACATTAAAAATTAAATTTAATTAAAATTATTCTTATTATATTAATTGAATAAGGGTTAATAAATACACCTAATTGGTGAATACATGTCCATAATAGAATATATGACCCAAAGAAAGTAGTTGAGAAAAAAATTCACTATACTAAGTGTCTCGTTCCTTCATAAATGATTGTAACTCATGTATAATAAATTTAAATTTACTATAAATCAATTAATAAAAAATATATATTTATATAAATAAATTTATTCAATAAAATATTAACTTGTTATGATCCTTTATTTTTTTTGTTTTTTTAATAATTCCTTGTTAAAATCCCAATTTATTAAATAACTGCCTTTTTCCAGTATATATTAATTTTTATTTTCATCCCATTTACATGGATAATTGTTACATCATATCTATATAGTTAGAAATTATATAAATATCATATATATTTGATATATAGTTATACATAGAAATCTGTAGATTTAGAGATAAAAATGAAATACACCATCCAAGAAGATGGCAGGTTAAACGTAGACATAAATATTGTTTCAATTTTATCAACAGATGAAATAAAAATATGGTAAATAATATATTAATTATAAAGAATGACTTTTATTTCATTGTTATCATAGATATTTATAAAACATACTATATTTACCTTCCACAAAATGCTTTACGGAAAATCAATTCACATTGCTTCGTGAGGTGGTACTCGTTCTTACACATTAACGATGTTATCATACCCCCATAAAATTGAAATGAAAAAGGTATAAGTTATATAATAATTGAAAAAGTTTAATAATAACATTAATAATATATATATATATATATATTAATTTCATATTTTTATCTAGGTGTGTAATGTTGTGATGGGAAACCAATATCATCAGTCTACAAGGCAGTAGTCCTACATCCAAACGAATGATGTTTTCATATTCCATTTACTGAAGGATGTGTTGATTGATGTTTTTATATTGAAATCAAAAATTGAAATTATTTTTAATATTTCTGTTTTATTAAATCCTCTTAATTGAATAATATTTTATGGATTTGGAAGAAGAAATAAAATTAATATTATCATTAAGCATTTTAACTCATCTTCAGACAACAAACAAAGGTAAACACCAAAATGATTATTCGGATGAATTTATGATAGAACTATGGGATCTAGCACTTAGTGGGGGAATTAAGAAATCTTATTGGGATAATATTCATTGATAAAAATGAATTCATAGTGTAGAGAGTATAAGATAAGCGTGGATTTTTTTGTGAGGTGGTTGTCATAATTGTAATTTTTAAAAGTAAATGTTGTATGCATGTTTTTCATCTCGAAAAGGTCCCGAAATATGAAACTATTGGTAATTAGGCATTATAAGTTCAATATATTTTCTTCTAATCGATTTTATACATGCTTTTTTGTCATTTTATTGCATACCTATTTATTTTAATTGTAATTAAATTCCATTTTACAACAAATGTGTAATTTTTTTAACTTTATTTATTTTTATTTATGACCAAAAAGAAGATTAGCTTATAATATTAAATAATTTATAATGAATCCAAATATGGAATAAATTTTATGAAATTTAATTCTACAATGTATTATAATTTAATTCAAAATTAAATCCCTTGACATAGTGAAGAAGCTTATTTTCAAAAAGTGTATTTTTTTAATGAAAATGATGATTTTATTTTTCACTCAATGAATATTAATAATAATTATTTGAACTGAAATATATATTAAGTTAAATATAATATATTAATTTTATTTAAATAATTATTAATTTGGTATTGTTCTATTTAATATAAAATGAGATACACTATGTATATTGAAACACTTTTAGAAAAGTCTTGTTATTAATCACAAAAATAAACTTATAAAAAATATAATATTTTATTTATTAAAAAACAATTAATTAGATTATATTTATATAATAATTAAATATATTAACTTCAATAAAATTAGAAAAAAATATGAATTTTTACTTACTAAATATATTTAAATGAAATGATAATTTTTATAAAATTAACTATTATTCATCATTCATAAAAATATGTAATTTTTGAAATATCCCAAAATTTCACCTTTTGTAAATTTCTGTATTCTTATTAATATAATGGGATTGTTAATAATTATTTTTTTAATTTATGAAATTAATTTCAAAACTTTTTTACAAAATGAAATAATGATATTTAAAAAATAATATTTAAAAAAAATATTAATAAATATTATGTACATTTTAATTAGTGTGATTTATCAATAAAAATTTATTATACATAATATTAAAATTTTAAGAAATATTATATTACTAATATTTTCCTGGTTATGTAATAATTTTCTTTATTTAATAATTTTATTAAATTTTATCATGGTTCATTAAAAGTAGGTATTGTTTGTTCCAAATGCTATCGAAGAAAATAAATTTATTCAAAAATATATTTCCAAAAATCATGGGGTTTTATATATAAATTAGTGGCTTGGAATAGGATTTCATTAATAAATATATATACATTATGTTCCAACTTAGAATAAATTTATGGAAGAATTTTTTATAAATAAGAACCAATTTAATATTAAATCTGATTTATTCATTAAATATAGTTTTTTAAAAAATAAATGATTTAATTTTGTTTTGTGAGAAAATAATTGAAATTAAATAATTTTATTTAGAAATTTTATGTTATAAAAATTAATTCATTTTTGAAATCAATATATAAAAATTATCATTTTTTGATATTTTATTATTTTTCAGAATAGATTTTTTTAGTGAGTGGTGAAAAATTATGATTTTTTTAAAAATATAATTTTTTATCATTAAAAGAAACAATATTAATTGAAAATGATATAAAGGTAAAATAATAATTATTTAATTTAATAGAACCTAATTATAATCATTTCAATAATCAATATACTTTATTTTGGAATAAGTACATGTTTGGGAATAAAAACACATTTCTTTTAAATGCATTTCCATTTCATTTAAATATTTTATAATACATTTAAATTTTTCAATATTTAAAAATTTAATCTTAATGAATAAGATAAAAATTTGAAATTTTTTGGTAAAAAATTTGTATGTATTTATATTTTATTTTTTTGACATTATAAATAGTAACTTTTGTAAAAGAAATCAACTACACAGTGGTAAATCTAATAATTGATGTTACAAATAGAATTATAAGGAATAAATAATTACCCTAAAACTCGAATTAATTTTATTGAATGATTTTAACACGTATATAATAATAAAAAAGATGATTATATGGGGTGTTTTTTCAATTTTTCCATGGTTTTAACCCTAATTATTTTTTATATAATGAACAGAAAAAATTTCTATTCTATTTGTTCTATTTACATAATGTTTTAGACATAGGAATGAAAATAGGATATTTTTTTAAAAAAAATCCTACTAAATTTATATTATTATTTTTTCAAAATAGAAGTTTATTTTTAAATTATATTGCAGAAATAATTTTCTTTAAATGTTACGTAACAATGACTTAGTGCATGTGCAAGTAGAAAAAAATCAGAAAAATTAGTTTAATAACCCAAAAAATAAAAATATTTGATTTATGTTTTGTGATCCATGGGGTTTTCAAATATAAATGACCTCTTACCTTTTTTTGATGAATTTTATTAAAATTTTATTGTTTTTTGTTGTTTTAATAGTCGAATTAAATGAATTGTTACAAATTTTAGATTATTGATAATTTATAATGAATAATAATTTATAAAATGGTTTAATATTAATAAAAATATTATAGAAAGACAAAATAATTTTATATAGTTATAAACATCATTTATAGTACATATATGGGCCTATTATTAGTTTATTGTAAAATTAATATCCCTTTAAAAGTAGAGACACACAGTATTGTTGTAAATATAAAAATGGTTGATATGGTGTAAAATATAAAAGATATGTTTAAAAAAAATATAACTTTAAAAATATTTATTAAATGATAATATTTAGATTCACCATCATCCTATATTTTAATTATTGAAAATTGTTTCTCTTTAGACAAGATATATAATTTATATTTACACACCACATTACAAAATTTAAATAATTTCCCTCATATGTCATATAAAAGGAAAAACCTTCTATTAATTATTCACACCTCTATAATCCATATTCATTGACTAAAAGATACAAAGTAATATTCTAATCATACTTGTAATATTTATATAGGTTCTGGTCATTCAAAAAGACCTACCCTATGTCACTTAATAAGATATCTCAATGAAGTCATTTGAAGAAGATGTAATCATCTTTGTCTAGTGCTTCATGTTTATCTATTCTTCTGCTAAATGATAACATTTTTAATGAATACTATGATAATAAATAAATTATCATAAATATTATGTGATTTTTTTACTCTTATGTGAAAAAAAAAATTTATCTCTTTTTCATCCTCTAAAAAAACACAGCTTGTGCATAAGTACGACATACAATCTTTATGGGGCAGTGTAATTTGTTTTTCTTACGCACATATGTTGTATTGTTATAAATATGTAATAAATGAATATATATTTCATTTTTGACCTAACTATTATTCAGAAACTATAATTCCAAATATACCTTCCTAAATTCCAATCCTTTTGAAACTGATAACATCGCTCATGTGTTCGTGTGGACTTCTACCTTAAAAAAGAGATATAATCGATTTTTCATTTTTGTTTAACAAGGATGGTGATATGATATATTTAATCAATATATAAGATATATATTATATTATAATTATTCTTTATGAAAAAATTATTATTATCATTTCTTTTTTTCTATTTGTTGAAAAGTGGAAACATCAATTATGTGTATAGACGACCTACCATCACAATAGACCGAACAATTCATTTTAATACTTCTAAGATTTATGGATGAATATTAGTATTTATATACCTAAGATATATATTATTTAAAACTTGAATAAAACATTGGATATGATGAAACCATAATATATGTACAAGTATCAATACAAATAAAAAAAACTGAAAAACGAACATGTTAACTACTGAAATAATAATAATAGGAAAAGGATAATTAACATACAAGTGATAAAATGATATAAATGGATCATAAAAAAAATTATAGATATATTTATTATTATTAAATTTATTTATAAAAAATATAAATTAATGTTATAAATATTTTTAATATCATATCATTCGTGTTGAACTTAAGGTTTGAGATTTCATTTAAATTTCTACTCTATTGAGTCATATTTGGAATTATAAAATTATATACTTTTATTTTTTTTATATATGACCCATTTTAGGTATTTAACATGAATATATATTTATTAATGATGATTAATGTTTTATATATGTTTACTCATTAAATTTATTTCCATATTTTCTTTCAAATTTTCTCCTCTTTTAAATAGGAATAAATAAATTAACAAATTAAATTAATAACTAATCATATTTTAATTTCTATAAGATATATTTTTCTTCAATGTACATATTTTAATTTAATTTTTTTTTATCTATTCAAAATTTAATAAACATAATTCAGTTTTATCCATTATTTTAGTTTTAAAAAATTGTTGAAAATTATCTCCCCATTATTTTTCTGAACTTTGTACTTTTGTTAGAAAAGTGTGAATGGTATGTTTTATTTTATCTTATATGTGAGGAACATAATTCAAAACTATCTTGAAAATTTAATTTTGCATATAATTCCATTAAATGTTTGATAAGCCTTATTCAAATAAATATTTTCCCTTTATATATGTGAAATTTTTAGTTTTTAAAAGTGAATTTCTATGTAACCTTGATATTTTTCTAAAAAAATTTATTAATGTAATTTTTTAACATAAATTCACAAATGAGAAAAAAAAATTATTTTAATTATTAACCACCAATTATGTGTTTTATTCATACCATAAATTGAAACAATAACATCCTTTTTTTCATCAAATATGCATTTCCTTTAAAAATCATTTTTTATCATCTATATTCTTTTTCCAAAAACATTATGCCATTTCTATATAAGGTGTCATAAATTGAATTTATATGATGGATTGTTGAGTAATTGATATATCCATATTATTTAAACTTTATGGATATATGATTAAAATGAATAATTATCGTGAATTATGTCGACCATTTATTACCTGAGGAATGTATTAGACATGCAACAATGGTTGTGGACTGGAATTATCAAGCCCCTCGATGCATCAATAAGTATAATGAGACAAATAAAAAAGATATAATTAAATGTATAGTTTATATATATCTACTAATAGTATTAAAATATCTTGTAATGATTCATTTATGGTTTATATAACATGTCTTCTAACACCAAGGTGTCCAATTTTACACTATTAATTCACTAAGATTCATTTATTTTAATCTACAGGTTTACTATGTTGATATTATCCATGGATTTTGTTATTCTCATGTGGATGATTAAATGTAATATTTTTATAGTTATTTACCCTTTTATTGATTATGCTTTATATTCTCAATACATCATCCCCTATACATAACCAATAATGAGTATCTGAACTCACAATTTTATTTGTTTTCATTTACCCTATATCTGAAAAAGCATGTTATGAATAATATTTGGGATTTAAGATTTTTTTATATATGTATTTTATATTCATAGTTTGTTATGGTAATATTGCATGCGTATAACGGTGCAAGACCACTCTTCCACGCTCTGTGCTAAAAAGGTGTGTAATTTTTTCATAAAAACAACCGAATAATTACACAAAATTATAACACTAAAGAGGACATTTTACATATCTATGTTCTGGAGGATTAGAAAAAACCATACATTAATAAATGTAGAGAAAACATATAACAATTTTCTACTATAAATCTATGTGTTATAACACCAAAATAATTGATGTCCAATTTTGAACATATATGATTTATCTGAAAAACATTTAAAAAAATGAGTGTGTATTCAATTTCTTAGTTAGGGCTTAGTGTAAATTTTTTTGAAATATACTTTTATGCATTGAAATGAATGCTTTTGGAAATACATTTGAAATTTATTTTTGGAAAGATATTATGAAACAACTATGTTCAATACTTACTTATTTGAAAACATATAAATAAACACTTTTGAAGATAACTATGCATTTTAATATGCTATAAAACTAGTGAAAGTAGTTACTATTTTGAATATACTTAACCTTGACAGTACATTAAAATAAATCAGTGCTTCTCCATAAAATACTAAAAAATCTTCTGAAAAAAACATTTGGTCTACTTAAACCTTGAAGGCTATCGGTGCAAACAAACTTAGTGATGTATGGGTTCACTCCCAATTAACCATTCATATTTAAAATATTTATATTGCTGGATTTTCTGAAAAAATTTATTCTTGTGTTACTTATAAATACTTTGACTGGATTTGTTTTGCTAAAAACTTTCCAATGCATTATGATACATGTAGATTTTTATATAAGTATATATATATATATATAAATTATTGTGACCTTGTTTACAAGAAAAGATCATGCCATTAGAATTTGGATGCAATGTATTCAAACTATTATTTCACGAAATACTTTTATTATTCTTATAGATAATTTATCCCAATAATTGTTTATATTTTCCACATAAAGTTCTACATCATTTCAATGAATCAATATATCCTTGTTAATAATAATCTCACATAGTAAACCATAAAATAAATTTAAAATTCATGAATAAAATAAGAAATCATGTAATGTAGAGTTGATGTATAACACATGGCCATTGCTAAATGAGTTTTTGATGTCCTTAATATGAAAAAAAACATTCTTAATTTTCATTCCATAATGACAAAAAAATAATAGACTTGTCGATAAAAAATTTGATATATTTATATATATATGACATGGAATCTGTAATTTAAAATCCAAACACTAATAAATGTAAATATCACATGGTAGGACTGATATGGAATTATATTAAAACACAAACATTATTGAGTGAAACAATGGTTTTATAATCAGACCTAAATTAAAAACATAAATTAATTTTTGACAAAGTAAATATACACTGTTACATCATTAGTTCAAAATTAATTATATACATACATGTATATAATTTTATAATCCATAATATACTAATAAAATAGTGTAAAAATAAACAATTCAAGAAATAAATCGGAAAAATAAATTTAATAACACCATAATAGAAAAATATCCCTTACAGAAACCCATTTAATGAATTTCCATCAAGAATACCATACCAAAGTAACAGTAAAATAATTATAGTATTAATTCCATTAATATAAATTATCACGATTTTGAAAAATGTGTTAATTTTTTTTTGATGAAATCCATAAATAAAAATAACATAAAAAAATAAATTGATAGAATGAAAATATAAATCCCTTGAAGAAGATTTCATAAGCATAGAACAAAAATTATTTAAATAAAATGATCACTTACTAAAAAACAATTCAAATTAATAATAAAATTCTAAAAATATCACTCCTTTAAATTTAATTTATGAAATTTATATTTACTTAAAAATTAAATAATAAAAGAAATATATTAATGTATCACTTACCAAATGTTGAAATCCCTTTACTGTTATATGATGTTTGTATCTTGTAATATTAGAAGAAAAAACCACATAGTACAACACACAAGGGAAAATGGCACTCTCACTTCCTTCCCCTCTCCATTTATATACACCAATAGGATAATATAACTAATTAATTTATTTCAACTTGTGAGGATAATTGATTGGATACACATATAATATATCAACTTTAATAGTAGAATTAAAATCACAGATAGTGTTTCTGCAAGTTGAGATATAGGTCAAATATATACATATTGATTTATTCAACTTGCATGATAATAAAGCACTAAATATGACATAAATGATTCTAAAAAGAGACAACATATTTAGTGAATTAATTTTATGGAAATGTTGAAATAGGTAAATGCATTTAATTCATATATTTACATTTTTAGTTTACATATAATTTAGTATTCCGTTCATAGGTACTAAACCTCATTCGAGAACTCTACGAAACAATGATCCAAAAACATACTGACACTGTAAGATAAACCTCCCACTCCGCCCGACCTCTCATTCATTAATAAAATTCCATGAATCCATAATTTGAAGAAGTGTCATTGGACATCACTCATGACCTACACTACTGTCCCAAAATTAGACATGACGAATCCCTCACAATGCCTCGTAATACTCTTCCCATCATCACAAACCTAAACAGAACCCAATCTCATTTTCTTCTATTTTTTTAAATTAAATTTGTTTTTAATAATTGTTATTTAAAATAAATTATCATTTTATTTATATTTATTTAAAAAAAATTATTTATATATATATATTTTTATATTTATATATAAATATCAGCATTTATTCATTTTAATTTCATATTATTTTTATAATTTAATTTAACCCATTATTAATAAAGTTTCAAAACATATATTTTATAAATTTTATATTTAAAACATTAATATGATTTTATATGTTAACATAACATCATTAATTATTTTAATTAAAAAATATATTATTTCTATTGTTTGTAAAGTGATATGAGTATTTATAATAGTTCATAATTCTTTTAGATAAAAATTTAACTACAAAAAATAAAATATTATTTTAAATAAAAATTTGTTTAAATAAATAGTTAACTTCTTCTAGATTTTATTTTTACTAAATATTAAATATTGTATTCTTTAATCCATAGAACACGAATAATGTTTTCAATTTCTCAAATTTAAAAAGGTACTTCTCCAAACTAAAATTGAAACAATTTTATTAATTTTATTATTTTTATAATTACAGCACGTATTTATATATATTTATTAATAGTAATTTAATATGTGGAAAAAATTAATAATAATACAATGTTTAGAAAATTATTATCCAATCAAAGCTTATGTACATAATTTGTTAATATATTAATTTTCCTTTTATTTAAAAATTATTTCTATTAAATTACAATTAAAATTGAATAATTAAAAATACTTACAAAATATATAAATGTTTTATTTTAAAAATGTGGTGTTACATTCTCCTCCCTATAATGAAATTGATCACTTGCAATTTGTATGTAAGAAATAAGAAAGTTCTGAATTTTTTTCTTCAGAATTAATGGATTTCAATATAGGACTTAACTATTCATAATAAATTGTAACGTGTAGATTTTGATTCATTGAACGACAATATCTAATCTAAAAAATTGTTTAAGCCATTCCTCTGATACCAATTATAACACCTCGATCCCGATCATTCAAACTCAGTGCCTAAAAATGATGAGTAATTTTATTTATAAATGGAACTGAATAATTAAATAACATTTTAACAAAAAATATAACCTTTTACTAGTTAGTGTTTTGGAAGATTTGACAAAACCTTACATTTATCAATGTTTTGAAAAAAATAAAACAATTTCCTATTATGCTTTCATTCATGTTGACACAAAAATATTCAGTATCCAATTTAGATCTTTTATTATTCTTATAGAAAACATTTAGAAAATAAGGGTTGAGAATTTAATTTCCCAGTAATGGGTTAGTGGAAAATATTTTTGAAAAATACTTTTACGATTTGAATCAAAAGCTTTTAAAAATACCTTTGAAAGTTATTTTTGGTAAATTGATTTGGAAATACCTTATGTAAATACTTACTTCAGTGAAAACATATAAACAAACTATTTTGAAGATAACTATGCTTTTAAATATGACATAAATCCCGTGAAAGTAATTACTTTTTTTAAAGTATTTATGTGTGGGAGTACATTAAAATAAACTAGTGCTTCTTTAGAAAATACTAAGACAACATTTGAAAACAATACCTTTGGGATAAATAAACATTGAAATCTATCTAGGCCTACCCACATGGAAAAGGATGGGTCCACTCCCCATTAACCTACCATATTTACAATGCTTATGTTTATGTATTTTCAAAAAAAAATTATGATTTCCTTACTTATATATACTTTCACTAGTGTTTTAGATTGTTGAAAACATGTCAATGAATTAAGATATATTTATATTTATATATAAGCACATATATATAAAATCATTATTGTGACATTGTTTCAATCAAAAGATCATGCCATAATACTTTTCATACAATGTATTCATACTTTTCATTCATTGAGTACATTTATTATTCTTATAGATAATTTAACATAATAATTGTTTATATCTTGCACATAAATTTCTTTAACATTTTATATCATGAAAAAATATTTTTTTATAATAATCTCAGATATTAAAACATAAAATTAAATGTAATCACATCAATGAAATAAGAATTCAAGGAATGTCTATATTATGCATAACACATGGCCAAGACAGAATGAAATTGTGACGTTGTTAATATTACATAAAAATATTCATAATTATCTTTTCACATTGCCAATGAAATTATAGACATATCGGTAAACATTTGTTATATTTATATATATATGACATGGAATCAAATAAATTTATATCTGATCTTCGATATATGTAAATATCACATAGCATGATTGATATGGAATTATATTAAAAAATCTTTATTAAGTGAAATAGTGGTTTTATAGTCCGACAAAAATTAAAAAAAAAATATTTTTACAAAGTAAATGTACACGGTTACATCATTACATCCAAGGTAAATATACACAAACACATATATATCTTTTAGAATCAAACTTAGACTAATAAAATAGTGTAAAAATAAAAAAAATTAGTAATCAAATCTGAAAAATATATTTAATGACACTAAAATAGAAAAATATCCTTTACAAAAACACATTTGAAAAATTTCTCTCTAGAATACCGTACCACACTTAAACTAAAATAATTATATTCATAATCCCTTACTATAATTTATCAATGTTTTAAAAAACATGTCAATTTTTTTAATAAACAAATAAATAAACATAACAGAAATAAATAAATTGATACAATGACAATAAAAATACCTTTCATTAGATTTAGTAATCATAAAACATTAATTATTTAAATAAAATGTTACCTTACTAAAACCCATTCAAATTAAGAATTAAATTTTGAAAACATAACTCCCTAAAAATTATTTTATACAGATTATATGTACATTATAATTAAAAAAGAAAAGAAATAGATTTGATGTTTCCCTTGAAAAGTATGGATATCACTTTAATCTTATTTGCTTCTTGTTTCTTATACTATCAGAACGAAAAACAACAAAGCTCAACACACAGAGTAAAATGGATCTCTCAATTCCTTTCCTACTCTATTAATATAATCATATAGCATAACATAAGCAATTAATTTGTTTTAACTTTTGAGTATAACTGATAGGATACAAATACAATATATCAAATTTTATAGAATAATTAAAAGACCGGATTGAGTTATAGAATGTTGAGATATATATCTAATATATGGAAATTGATTTGATTAAATTAAATGATAATAAGACACTAAATATGACATCAATGATTCAGAAATGAGACAATATATTCAAAGAATTAATTTTATGGAAATGATGAAATAGAAAAATTCATTTTAGTCGGATTTTAACTTGTTTGGTTTATATATATATTTGTATTTTATTGATATGTAATTAATTGAATAGATCGAATGGAGACGCAACTTCCTCAAGAATAATTAAACACCAACCATACATAAATGAAATTAAATGATATTTGAATCATTGATGCAATACAAAAATGATGTCATTTCTTAAATTCTGCAAAAAAAATCATTCAAATAGGGAAAAATGGATTTTCCTACAACAAACCAAGAAGAAATCATCGAAAAACAACAAATGGGTGATTTAACACACCATGAAAGATAATGGACAATATTGTCATTTTGATTTCAAAACCTAGTAATTAAATATGCTCAACAATGTTTTGATCTGCATGATGTAAAGAGGGTTTCCAAATCAGAAACTCAAATCTAGTTCAGAAAACCCACGAAATACAAATCCAAAAACTTAATAGCTTTCAAAGCTATATCGTGCACTCAGCCTTGACCACGCATTGGTGGATGAACCTCAATAAATTGCTTGATTGATGATGTGTCACTGGACATCACTCGCGACTAGCACTACCTTCCAAAAATTGAACCCGGTGAAACCCTCACACTTCCTCACGATTCCCTTCCCTTTTTCTCATCTTAAAATAGACACCAATCTCGTTTTCTTCTATTTTTTAACATTTTATTTTTTAATTATTTTCTTTTAATTTTTTTTATCATTTTTATTTATTTTTTTAAATATATAAATATTCTTAATATATATATGATTATATATATATATAAAGAATAATGTTTATTCTTTTATATTTCATGTTTTTATTGTTTGTTTTTTTTAAACAATAATTAACATAGTTTCAAAACATACATTTTATAAATTTGATATATAAAAAATATATATGATTTTATATATTAACATTAAATTAATAGTTATATTAATTAAAAAAATTATTTTTATTGTTTTTAAACTTATATTAGTATTTATAATAGTTCATAATTCCTTCAGATAAAAATTTAATTTCTTCAAAAAAATGATTATTAAATACTAAATATTGTATTATTTAAAACATAATACACAAATAATGTTTTAAATTTCTCAAAATTAAAATAGTAATTCTCAATATTTATATTAAAACAATTTTATTAAAGAAATTATTTTATTGTTTTAATTTAAACAAATATTTATATAAAATTATTAACAATAATTTAATTTTTAAAAATAATAATACAATGGTTATAAAATTAGTATTTAGAAATAAATTTTATATATAAATTTTCATTATACTAATTTATCATTTATTTACAAATATGTATTATTAAATTAAAATCACCATTGAATAAAAAAAATAAATACAAAATAAATAAATATTTTATTAAAATAGCAGGGAGTTACAATATGTCTGGTTTCTCAATACTACTAATATATTATATCATTTTGTATATAATTACATGTATCTGCTACCAATATATTTAAGATAAAAGTAGATCTGAGTTAGGGTATTACGGTTGTTACATTGTTACAACATCTGATTGAGAGTTTAAAATATGACTATGTTTTTGATACTTGTTATTTTAATATCAAGTACAATAGAAATATATGATATAGCATATCACTACAAAAGTATGTATGGAATCATTAAGATTTTATTATATTATTTTTTACAATATATAAAAATTCTATGTTGTGATATGACATTGTGATATGAGAAAAGAACAACATAACATATTTATTATGATATTGGTGATATTTTACGGATTAGATTCTTAGGTTCCAGTTTTAAATTCCACTGAGAACATATATAAAATATAATTATGTTGAATTTTTATTTATTTATAAAATTTACAACATTTAAATAATAATACTCAGGTTTCTATCCAAACTCTCTCTTTCTACATAGGTCATCATGTGAGCTGATTAATCTAACATGTATTGCCTTTTATAACAAGGGAAAATGATAAAACTATATTTATGAAATATACGTACTTTTTCATTGATTTTATGTCACATAATCAATATTTTAAACAATAATCTCCCAATTATTCATATGTGGGACATCTCCACAAGGGAATATCCTTACACAATGGTCATATCAGGGGATAATATACCAAGACCAAAGAATTTAATCATATGACGACCATTACGTAAATATATTTTTCTAATGAGGTAACATATCAAAAGATATAATAGCCATGGAACAGAATTTTAGTCTTATATTGACCTAGATACATTGTATTTTATATTATCTATGCATTCCATCACTAGTTTCTCCTTAAATACAACTATTAGTAATCACTAAAAATGGTTGATAATACTATGGAGCTACGTTATCCAAAACATCGTATACCTATATCATTTTATATGATATTAATATAATAATTATTTTATCTATATTAGAATATAGAATTGATTTAAATGACTTAAAAATATATTATAAATTAGAATAAAATTATAAATTGTGATATTTAACAAAATTAAATATATATTATTAACAACATGTTTATAATTAATTAAATTATTCTTTATGAAACATTTATTGGATAAATATCTCTAAATATTAAATGATAATATTTAATGAATGTTTATAATTAGAATGAATATATTTTAAAATGTATATAAATATTTTATAAGGAATTTATGAGTTTATTTTATAAAAGTTTTATAAATTACAAAATAATTCATAAATATACAAGTATATATTTGAAATTGGGAATTCTTCATAATTATTTAATTTTAATTATTCATATTTATTTCCTTATTTGATTGAATTGTATATAACATATAAAAAATTATTTTTTATTATTGATATGATCATGTTTTATGATATATTACCATGAAGAACATAGATTTTTTATACATCTAAAAAATAAAATTCAAATATAAATCTTCTATATTTCTTTTAATATAATTTAAATAATGTAAATTTCATATAATGAATAATAAATTATAGTTATTAAAAAAAATACACATTAAATGATTTTTATTATTTAATTAAGTAATATCCATAATTATTTCCTCTACTATAATGTTTTTATATTTGTTTTATTTTTTTAATTTCTTATATATAATTAATTCAATAATTTGATATATGAATTTCTAAATTATTTATCTATTTATTTATTTACTCATAAATATATTTTTTATATAAATAATTGTATGATTTGGATTAAAATAATAAACCATAAATTGATATACATGAATCTAATGTGTTACATACATGTTGTGATTATTGATGTAATTTTGTATACTTTGAGTATGACTTATGATAGGTTCATATCTCGAATAAAAAAATTTACTATTATTTATGAAAATTTAGTGATAAATATATGATATAAATGGGATCATTATTTGATAAATTAGTTATGTGTAGAGGTTCATTCGATCAGACAACCCATCGCCCTGGAGGTTTATTCCTTGTCAATAAAATTTGGGCATGAATATCAATTACACTAAGATTACTCTAGTGGGATAGTTTTATTCCAATTATTATAATAATTTACATGAAATGGTTTCATTTAACTTATTGATGGGATGAATTTTGGTATCTTTGAAAATAGTTGAATATTGATTTCGGTTAGTAACACATGATATTAGTAATGTAAATAGTTGCACATCAATCTAATTTGAATATATAGATTATGTGGAAAGAATAATATTCCAAACTATCCAATTTAATGAATATTTACATGTTATGAGAATAAATGTGGTAATATGGAGATGTTAAATATCCATTAAAAATTCTATGTGTTATATTTCTTCAAAATAAATCTCATGTTATAACATTAATCATTCAACTTGATAGGTTTTTCAAAAAAGGGTGCCCATGGATTATCCAATGTAAGGAATAGTGAAAACTACTAATCCTATTATTTAGCTAACCATATTATTTTCTAATCATTGGGTATCAAAAATATATGAAATCTTAAGAGTGATTACAACGTAAATAGTTTTTTGTTCATCCAAATGATCAATATTGAAAACAGTTGTCCAACCTATGATGAATGAGTCATATATGATATTATTGACATAGTATAGTACCTAAATAACTAATTTGTAATATTAAAAAGAAGGAACAACCATCTCTCAATGATATATATACCCTGGACCACTAATATTTATGTTTAATTTAATGGGTAATCATTTTAGTGGGAGAAAATTTAATAATGGTCTTTATTAAATGAATGTTAAATATGATAGTCATCTGATAAAATTATATTTTTATTATAAATATGATCACCATAATAGAACATAAATTTGAGTACAATATTTGGAACATAAAATCCTTATGTAATTATCTTCTATATATTTTTACAAAAATGAAATAATTATTCCAAATAAAGAAATAAAAACGTCAATTCCTTAAGGAAAACAATTAATGATTAAATAAATGGTGATATTAAAAAAATAATCTAGGCGTTTATAAGAATAATTCTACTTTATAAAATTAAAAAAATTTCATTCTATAATATTTAAAGATAATTAATTGTGAATTTTTTTGAACAATGAATATTATTTTAAGATATGAATAGAGAATATCTCCAAATTTGTTGAGGATGTATGACTATGTAATGGTATTTATACGATATAGTGCTCTATTAATAGTATAATTGGATATAATTTCAAACTATAAGAAGATAAATTATATGGAAAAGTGAAAAATGTTTCATCCAATAGAAATTGTAGGTAATTTAATTCTAAAGTATTTTTTATGAAGAATGAGTAATGAATTAATTGGATGGGATTTTTTTAGATACTAGAAGGACTTTGAGAAAATCTATGTATTGTTCATGTTTTGTGTCATTACTATAAAAATATGATTTATATTTTAAAATGGTATATGATACCAACTGTATGTGTTAAAAATTTCGTAAATATATATAAATTCAATATCGAATGGAACTTTTTGTTCATATTAAAATGATGAGGAAAATTATTATTCAGCCATGAATTTAGAATTACTGTAATTTATCATGCTCTAATTTATCTATAAAAATGATGAATATAATTATCTAATTCCTATTATGTGGTATGGTATGCTTTTTATTAACAAGTTTATTTTATGACTAATATGAGAAGCTACTCATGGATTATGATTTATCAGATTCTATAACATACTATAAACGATTATTGTGCTATCTAGATACATTAAATATATTAGGTATTTAACCCCATAATTAGTCGAATATTGTATAGGTTAATGTATTATTTTTAGATTAATTCTCAAAACACATATAAAGTCATAAAATATATTATAACAATAGTTAGTTTGTTAAATATTACTAGAAATAAGTATTCTTTTTTAAAAAAGTAGTTTCAGAATTTTAGAAAGACGATCTAATAAGAATATTGATTCTAAGAGGATAGTGAATGTATGTTTGTACTTAGATATGTTTGATGCTAAAAAAGGAAATATTCTAATTAGTTGACACTATTGGAAATATTGGATATACCAACTCCTAAATACCCACAGTTTTCTCAAAGCAAGGGTATTGGGTCAAAACCATGACCTTATACCAACAACATTAAAAAATAATTATTATAAAGCTGGTTGTTCAATTTTTTATTTTACAATCATTGGTATTGGGTAATACTTGAATTCCCATTTTGAACCCCCTACACCCAATATCTATATTTTATTAATCCATACCCAAGATAGTCCTTCCCTCATTCTCACTTAATATCTATCATGATTCATCAATTTATTGATTTAATTAATAATAAAAATAAAAAAATGTGTATTCTACGTTCCTTATCTATTATGTTGATAATTATTTTCATTCTTATATAGGGATAAAATTGTAATAGATATCCCATTATTTCATGCTTCTTCCAAATTCATTGAACATTTATTTTTTATATTATATTTGTTATAATATTTCATAATATATGTGGTCACATTAATATATTTTTTAGTTACCCAAGGACTATTCCTATATCGAATATAAAAATATTTATTAGTAGTATAAAATAGGTGATTGAATATAGAATAGTTGTGTTACTTTTTTGGTTAATTCATTATTGGGTTATAAAATTATTCATATCATAGTTTTATTTTAATTAATGAATGATAAAAAAATTAGTGTAATGAATTTCAATATAATGTGTTTTGAATGGATTGAATAATATTTCTGGTAATTAATGAAATATTATTTAATATTTAGTTTCTTCCACTACCAATTATAATTATATATCTTATTTGATCCATTTTAGATGCATTATTCATTTATGGGACACTTTTATTGGTCATAAATTATAACATATTCAATCACTTCTATATTTTTTCTTGATACTAGTATGATTTGATGATTATCATATTAAATATAGAATTTGGATTATCTATAGAATATTTTAGGATGGAATGTGAATTAAATTATTTATTTCCCATATTATGAATTTTTCCTACACAAAAACATATGTATTAAATACATGAGATTCCTTGTTATGTGGAACAATGTTCTTCTTTAATAAATGATTTAAATGATAAAAATATATGTATTTTGTCATGGAATCAATATTTTTCATAATATTTATTTAATAGTTTCATAAAAATATTTAATTTTTTAATTATATTATAATTTGTTGATTTATATGAAAACAATTATTTTTTTTGATAAAATAGATAATTTTTAGATGTATGATATTTATGAAATGTATATTAAACCTCAATATCAGGTTGATTTGTATAGGTTTTTTATTTAATAATTTATTTTATTGATAAATTATATGTTGAAATTAATATAATTGTTTTAGAATTGACCAATTAAAGAAAAAAGATGCTATTTATAATGTAACAAATCGATGTTTTCAATGAAACTATTATTTCAAGTGTCACAATTATGAAACAAAATCCTATGTTATAGATGATTAAAATGGTTTTTTGAATAGATAATTTATTATTTGATCAATTTTTACATATTCATCATAATAAGAAATAAAATATGTAATCTCATGAAGAAAATTTTATGAGATCACATTATGTAAATAACGAAAATTATTATATGACAGAATTGAAAAACTAATGGATGATATAAGAGCATATATATATGTAGAATGTAATTAATTTATAAGGGAGAAATTTATTAAATTCTTTAATAGGATACCGTATATAGAATTTCTAATACAAGGAATGATTATCCATTTCCTTTTTAAAGGTAGTTTTTCTTGATGAATTTAGGGTACCAAAAATCATCATATGAAATTTAAGTGAATTGATTGAATTGTATTTCAATATTATAAAATTCTTTATTTCCAAAAATACATCAGCATGGTTTATAATGAAATCACATTCCAAAATTAATATAATGATATTGGTACATCATGAAGGAACCCAAACAAAGATAGAAAAATAAATTTGGTTCCATAATAAGTAATTTGTAACATTCCATTAATTTTTAGATTCCAAATTATTTTAATATCCAATAACATCTAAAGAAATATTTGATGACAAGATGCTATGAAATTAAAGATAATAATGATTTGGTTGATCTGGATGATTTATTATCATAGTGTACATTTTATTCATGGGAACTACATTTTTTAGTTTAGGTGAATAACTAAATGCAGGGAATATCATGTGATAGTTTTCATTTATTTTATTTTATACAGACTTCACACAACCAATGTCTTGTTTTTATTCATATTTATAACCTTCATCATCATATTCGTATAAAAAAACCACCTAAATTCTTATGTATACATATATCTAGACCATCAAATCCTGGAAATGGTAAAGGCATTTATATATAATAATTAATAAAATATTTTATGTATATTTCTAATTTTCATGTTCATACAAACACTGATTCTATAAAACACATATTTTAAATGTGTATAGTGATTATATAAAAAAAATTAATTTTTTACTTAGGAAATTATGTATTTCTATATAAAAAATAGTAAACAATCCACTTTAATTTGTATGATGAATAATTGATCTAGAAGTATCAAATACCCTCTTATTTTCATTTTTATGGGACAATGAGTATTTTCTTCAATCCTTATTTAATACAATGAAAATAATATAATGTTTATTATTGAGACTAAGAATCAACCTAAACATATTTTATAAACTGTTGTGCTTAATGAATATTTGGATTTCAACTTATTATTTAGTTATGTGAATATGAAATATAGAAATATAGAATAAAATTTCGCTCAATCCAATAATAAATAAAAGGATAAAAATATCCTATTTAATTTTCATTACTACACATGTAATTAGTAATTCCGTTGTTTAGAACTAATTAATGTCAAAAACTAATATAGAATATTTCTCCATATCCTTCAAAATTTAAATATATGTGTGACTATATATTTTAAAAAATTAATTATATATAGTCCTTTTATAATAATTTTAAAATATATTTCATGTATTTAACATTCTATTTGATTCTTAATCTTATGAAATATGAGTGCTTGATTTTACTTCAAATAATTTTGTTCGTGAATGAAAATTACTGGTTATCAATAACTATAAATTTATTATAATTTATCGAGTAGTGAACCACAAAATGAGACATGATGGAATTATGTTAAATGAAACATATTTTGTTACAATAGTTCATCTGATACATGTGCTCAATATGAAAAAGTGTCTTTTTATGTATTTTTAGATAGAAACTTAAAATTCAATTATTAATCACTTTCATGAGTCTATATGATAAAATTCAAGTGGTTTGACTCAATGATGTGATATGTAACACTTAATAATGGTTGTAGTTATAGTGTTATTGAATTGATTCACATTATTTCTAAGTATGAGACACATATTGTATCATCAATTGAGAAATAATTATTTTATGAGAAAAATATTCTTAAACCAAAATTCAATATCATTTTATAGGCGGGCCTATGAAATATTTTTTTGGATGGTGGGGATGAGATTGAGAAAATTATATCCAAAATTAGTCCGGGTCAATATGTTATATATGTTTACTCAAATAAACATATTATAAGAATAAAATATCAATCAAAAGAAGACGTGGGTAATATATAGATCTAACATTATGTTACCACAGTAAATTCAATTTATCACGATATGGGTATTTCATATTGGTACAATTGAAATATATTTTATTTGGTGTCATTTTGTTTATCATGAAAAGGATCATATTTTCTCATTTTGGTTTCTATTATGAATGTTGTGTTTATTTTAGTTGTGTTTATTTTTTTTCAATTTAATTCAATTATTTTGTTGTATATTCAATTAGATAAAATGATCAAGTGAATATATGATCAAATTAATAGAAAATAAAAATTAAAAATTAATATATTACTAAAAGGAACAAAATAATAAAGGTCAAAAACACACAAAAACCAAATCTCCAAATGACCAAATGACTAAATGACTAAATGGTAAAATGAAAAATAATACCTTATAACTAACTAATAATATGACCATATGAGAAAATAAAAATATGTACAAAATGTGAAATGTTAGTATATCCATATTTCCATATGAGAAAATTTTCATATGGAAAAATTTCTAAATAACAAAATGAAAAATTGATTAAATGAAAAATTTATAAATGACCAAATGTACAAATGACCAAATGAGAGAGTGAACAAATTTCCAAATTAATAAATAACCAAATGAAAAAAATTCCATATGACCAAATGAATAAATTAATGAATAACTAGGTATCCCTATAAAGAAATGGGAATATGAAAAAGGCTAAATGATTACATTACCATATTACCAAATAATGAAAGAAAAATTTGACTATATAACCAAATAACCATAGGACCATATAACCATATGACTATATTATCAACTAATAAAATTTAAAAATATTTAAATGAAAAAATAACTAAAGAACTAAATGATTTTATAAAATACAGTATATATATATAATGATAAAAGAAGAATCCAATGCAATAAAAAAAGAAATAATATCATTTTTCTTGAACATAAACTACATAACCCCACCAAATGTATCCCAAATAATGTTGATTCAAATATATGTGAGCCACAATAGCCTAAACACACATAATCTAAACCAACCCATCTATATCACTTATATATAAAACCACACAAAACATAATGATGTATTAAAGGGAAATGAGAAAACCTAAAATAATACAAATTTAATATCTTATCCTAGATTGGATTTCATTGAGTTTTAAATATAATCAGAAAACAACTCTTATCTAATGTTTAACATGATAATTACTTTTCGTTGATTATGATATTCCCCATGTTTTGGGTTTTTATTTTTCTCACTAAATATGAAAATATTATGTTATATAAGTACCTATATTGTATTTAGATTGATAGTTGGTATGAGTTAATTATTTTACTCCACCAAAGATATATATTTTGTACAGGTTATTATTAGTGAATTTATAAGTACAATAATTATTATTATCCAATGATGTAAATTCTAATTAAAGAAGAGACAGACATGACAAATATATATACAAATCCATTAAAATTATCAATGAATGAGAATGATATGAGAAAATACATTAGTTATCATTATGATTTTATTTTTCAAAATGTATATAAATTACATAAGTTATTATTCCACTTCATTAATCATTTTTAAAATTTTATTAGAAACCTATATCAATGAGTCAATTATTCTATAGACAGACTAATAATCCTTGTTCATAGCATGGTTGTTTAATGGGGTTACTATAGAAAATCAAAGTAAAAAAGACACCAAATAACAATTATATGCTTCACCAAATATAAAATATATCATAATTTCTCATCTTAGAGCATCCTTAAAGGAACACTGTATATTCAGATCAAATTATCATCACTGCGATTTTAATATAACCATGCTTCTCATCTATTAATTACTTATCCAATGACAAATACCTCTAGTAATCCCTATTATCTTTATCTAATAACTTTTATTCATCCACCATTTCCCACCTATCCATTATCATTTTTACCTTATTTGTCTTCATATTTGACTTTTTCTATAGTAAATTATATTCTTCCTGAGTATATGTTTCATTATAAGCATTCATTGGACCCAAATTGCACTACAGAGGTTTCTAATCATTCATATAATACAGATATCTGAGTTCACACTAATCACCCTTCCTCTTGTTTGTTTTTTCAACCATAGTAAATTTGAATACAATAATTTATTTCATAATAGTATTTCATAATTTTTAGTTTAACATTAATTTTTTTCATAGTTTTATGAACCATTATTAAATGGTAAGGGATTAAATCCATGAATTAATTATGCAATAACCAAACTAAAAAAGAAATATATATAATGAATACTATCAAAGAATTTTTAAATTTGGGTGAATATGTTTGTGTTTTATAGAGATTAATGAAAATTATAGTGGCATCATTCCTATGATGCCAATAAAATGGGAAGAAATTAGAGATAAAATCAAGGATAATGTGTTTTCTAAGATATGGGTTTGAGAATTTATTATATTAAAATAATCATTACTATTATAAGAATATGACTAATTATTTTAGTGTTATATTGGTTATAATTTTCTAGTGGTGAATCTATAAGTGATGCATAGATGATGGTATTATGAATCTTATAGAGGGAATTAAAACATGAGTTAAATAATTGTCGGTCTTGGGTAGTTGGTAGAGATTTTGTGATTATACCAACCCTCGATGTTTATCATGTAACACAATACTATGAAATGATTTTTTATTGAAAATGTAATGAGCCTACAAAATTATTAAAATTTACTTATTCTTTATTGAAAAAATAATTATTCCTATTAAAACATAATTTTATATTATTGATTTATTTAGGAAATAATAGATAGATGTAAGAAAATGTGTTGGGAGGTCTGTGAACTCTTTGGGGTGAACTACTGTTCATGATCATGAGTGAATCCATTCATTTTTCATGTATAAATAATTACCAATAGGGACTAAAATAAAAAAACCAAATAAAACCTAGAAAACCTTACATGACCCATCATGAATAAATAATAAAGTTATTTTAATTGTAGTAAACTAATTATGAAAAACCCCAAAAATCTATTTAGAACCAAATATAACAAGGAAGAGAAAATAGATCCCAAATCAAACTAATTTTCCCCTTTAAAAGTGAAACCAAAATCATATGATGTTATTTTATTATATATAAGCTACAAAACCATATTTTAATTCAATAAAAATAGTTTAAATGAATAAAAATAAATTTATTTGACTTCAGTTGAATCAGATAAAAATAAATAAACCAAAAAATCATTAATTTTTTAAATATTATTTAAATTTGAATGAATAAAAGGAAGATATACTATGTTAACATATTTGAATTAAATTAAAGCATATAATGTCAAATATAAATAACCAAAACACCTAATGTGATTCATGAAATGAAATAATTTATTTGAAGAATAATATATATAAATAAAATAAAATTTAACAAACATAAACAAAATATTATCATACCAACATATTTACCCAAACCATATTTACATGTAAAACATGTTACAAGATAAAATATTTCCCATAAATTGTATAATCATATAAATTTTATTAATATAATGTGAAATGATAATTATAAATTATATTGATATTTTACGAGTAATAACAAATAAATAATGTTATTAAGTAAACTACATTAAAATTTAAAGATTTTCTATTAAAATATATCAATAAATTACTATATTTATTTCATTATGATATCTGTTTTAATGATATTAATCTATATTAACATATAAACTACAAATATGTTCTAATCTAGGTAAATGGTAAATAATTTATATGTAATAATAAAAAATTTTAAATTTCACTGAATCATTTACTATTTAAGTATTACCATTTTCATTAAACATTAGATTATTTATATGTTAATTAAATAGTTTATAGATTTATTTTCATGGAAATATAATATATAAAAACAAACATAAAAGTTGTATTCTTTATTAACAAGATAATAGTTTTCATATCAATATAGTATACATATTAATTCAATTTACTGATAAATATGTAAATATTTTATATGTTTACAGTTAATATATACACTACATTATCAGGTAAACTGGTAAATTGTATAAATAGTTTTATGTATTCTTTAAATACTTAATTTAATATTATATAAATAGAATTATTTAATGTTAACATATATACATTAATTTTTTTCACATAATATAGAAAATAAATGCATATTAATTTTTTATCTAATTTACAATTTAAAAATAAAAAATATTTACATGTAATCTCTAAACTATTTAAATATGTATGTACATTCAATTAATATTAACCTATAAATAGATTCCATTGATATGAAAATATTAATTTTTAAACTGGGAAATACAAAAAAAATGTTATAATATAATAAAACTAAATATAAATAAACATAACTAACCATATCTAAATACATCTAAATCAATCAGAACAAAATTATATTGTACCCAAAAGGAACAAAAATACTATAATATACATAGACCAAGAAAACCTAATAAATGAAATTGAATTAAACTAAATGTATTGAAACATTAATTGAAATTAATAGTAACAACATATGAAAAAATGATCTATATCAAACTGTAATTTGATACACCAAATGGAAATAAATTGAAGAAATTTTTTTAAAAAAAAATTAATAAACTTAAAACACCAAATATAATATTTATTTATAAAATATAGATGATGTATGAAACCAAAAAACTAAAAAAATGAACCAAATAAAAACAAACCAACATAAATTGACCTGAATTGAATTGGGCCAAAATAAACTAAACTATATTTACCCAAACAAAAATAACTAAAGTAATTAATTAAAAAACAAATACATAAGAATTTAAAGTGAATATAATTTTTTAAAAAATAACCGAAATAGTTTAAACCAACATTGGAATACGAAAATCCTTTTTGAACCAATACTAAATCAAAAAATGAATTGAACAAAAAATGATATAAACTCATCTTATATTTCCAATTATAATGATAATAAAACAGCTCTGAAGCTTCAATGAAAAACAATCTATGTTTTTTTATTATTTGTATTTTCACTAAGATTGGTATTATGTTATTAATTTATGTAACATTTTGTTCTATTTTTTTTGATATTATTCATTTAATGATTGGTTAGAATGGAAATTGTTTTTTGAAATATAGTATCATTGAATGATTATTTGTTACATTTATTTACATTTTTACTGGGGAACATTAAACATATAAGGGGATGAACCAATAGAATAATTTCTTCCTCATTCACAAATATGAAATATTTCTGTTTTATAAACAAATTGATATAAGAAACCATTAAAAATATTTTTATTCATACTTAAGATTTTAATACCTATTTAACAATTAAATATAACATTCATTTTTATAATATGCGTTTTAGAAACTATTATTGTGAAATAAGATGAGAACATTATTCCAAAAATTTCCTTCCAAATGATATCAGGTGATATGCCCCATGGTAGTGTCCATTATCAAACCAAGTATGGCACTTTCCCAAGTAAGTATTATCACACATTTTTATGTTAATCCTAGTTGGTATCACAATACTACAAGTGGATCATGAAGATGTAGTTGAAGAAAATATTTATCCATAAAAGATCATGGCAGAAGTAATATTTTCATCTCCATGTTTATGAATGCTATGAGAATCCTATTCCCATTACAAGAATTAGATACTATTGTCGATTTTTACACATTAATGTCAATATTGAAATACCAATATTATGAATCATGTTATAGAAATGATATTTTTAGTGGTGTTCATATTGATGAATTTATATGTGATTATGTGGATGATGATGCAGAAGATGATGATAATTATGAATATGTTCTTTATTATAACTAATACAGTGATTAAAATGGTGGTAGTGGTGATCATGATGGAGACTGATTAGAAATAGATATTGATCCTTTCCATTTCTGACTTGATATTTATAACTCTTATAATCATATGAAATCTATCTTATGAATAAAACTGATTATATATATGTGTCTGTGTGTGTTATTATTTTTTTATAAATTTTCAACTGATTAAATTGAAAATATGTAACATGTATCCTATTTTGAATTTGTAATGTTAATTTATTTTTTTATTCTATTATATTTTCTATAATATTATAATGGGGTTTAAGGATGGATATGGTGTTCTATCAGGTACAAGGTCTTATACCAATAACTCAATAAAATTTTTGTTATATTTCATTACCAACATGCATATAATAATGGTTCCCAGGTACCATTGGTATATATCTACCTCAAATTCTAAACACCCAATAGATTAAGGAACCATTATTATAGTATATTCCAATGGTTACTAGGGTGATACAAATTGTTTTGAAAGGTTGATATAAGTATAATATCTATTACTGTAATATCTTAAATAGTATTAGGTATGATAGTAAATGATAAATGAAAAGGGTTACATTAGAATCCAAATTATTTAAAGGGGAAAGATAAATTGAAATGGTACCATGAATGATAATGATGGACATAGAAAGAGTTTTATATAGATAGTGATAGTTATTTCTATCATATTATTGAATATTGTGGAGTCAAGAAGAATGGTTATGTTCAAAGAGACGAACATAGGAATATTTTTTCAAATTCTAAACATTTCTCAAAATACTATGCTTCATTGATTGTTCTCACGAAATAGTTATGTGGGATGGTTTTATAAGGTGGTAGCATAGTGATAATATAGAAATTTGATAAATATGTAATGAGTTTAAAATATATAAACGTGCCACAAACATAACGATGATCTGGATGTATTTAATATGAGATATGATTATAAAGTATCTTATGTATAATTTTTGACAAAATATGTACATTTGATATGTGTATAAAATTATCAAGATCTACTAATATTATATGTTTATGATATCATTCTTTAATTTTTTTGATTATATATATATATATATATTCTGAATATAAATGAAAATTAACATCACATGGTATGAATCTGAGTATTGCTTAAAAAATGATTATCATGAATTATTAATGATTTATATTCAATGATATTGTTAATGTTAGTAGTACCGATCATTGGGGTATACAATATACTCATAAGAAAAAATTGGTGTTTTTCAATACATGAACCAAATTTTATACCGCACATAGTTTTAGACACTATTAATTTGGTATACTTGGGGATTACAGTTCACATTAGATTCCTTAATAACTATGGTTAGAGAGATACCATGATTGAGAGGCTTCTACCTTGAAAAAATTTGTACATAAGTATTTTGGATTTATTTTAATGGGGAATTGGTGTATTATAAATAATTTCATAATTTGGAGCTCATTTAATATGGTATTTTTCCTTTAAGTTGAGTAGTCAAACCTATATACCCTCAATTATGACAGAAAGATTAAATGAATGTCCTTACCAAGAAAATACGTGAAATGTCAATATCTATTAGGTGACACTCTTGTGATGTGCTCATTCATAAATGAGAATGAAGTGGGATGTATTCATTGACATAGTTAAATGAACTAATCACTTATAAATACAATTCAATTTTTTAATGAACACATCCCTTATCATGTAAGTATGTTATATAAAATACATGAACTAAATTAGAAATTTTAGACTATTATAAAATATAAAATGATGAATTTAAAATACAATTACACTTCTTAACATCCAATAATACATCTATTATATAGTGTCTGTTAGGATTAGAATATTTTAAATACTATGATGATATATGATTCAATTTTTATTGAAGAAGTGAAGCTGTTGATCCATAAGATCATACCCTATGAATACCAATTATGGAAGTATATTAGGGAGGAATAATCTATGGGATTATCCATCAATGAATCTTAATATGAAATTTATCAAATTTAATATGAAAAAAATCATTTATATGAGAAGATAAATCCTATCTAGATCATGACACATCCCATGATCACTGAGGCACCCAAAGAATGAGCAATAATCAGAAACCTTATCCTTTAGGCATACCCTAGTGTAATAAGGGAATATATATAAAGAATATATTAGTGTTAGCTATATGTTTCAATTTTGATAAAATAATTGTAATATTTTCCCCCTATCATAAATACAATTTATATTCAACATTAAATGGCTTTGATGTAAATTATATTTTGACACAAACAAGACAAAATTTATTTTTAAAAAATATATAGTTATAACAGTTTTTTTAATAAATTATAATTTTTATAAAATGAAAATTAATTTCATCTATTAGTTTTATTAAATAATATTAAATTACATAAAAATGAAAATATAAATTAATTATATCCAATTTAATAATTATTAAGGTTAGAAAAGTGTTATTGTCCTAAATGAAAGTGTTTTATTGTAAATAAGGATTTTTATCTACAAGATTAAATTATATTATTTATAGAATTATTTTGATAAAATAAATACAATTGTTTGATATTTTCAAGTAGAAACTAGCCAATGGTGAAATTTTAATAAAATTATGAGTTATTGTAATTTTTATGTAAAAATTACATTCTCTATAAATATATATTCTAAATTATAAAGTCATAATGGCCTAAATTTGATGTAATAAATTATATAAATATAAAAAATTTAAAATATATGATTACCCTTTAAATTATTATATTATATATGTTATTTGATTATTTTTATAAATAATTAATTAATCCTCAAAAACATATATTAGATTTTGATGTTAAAAATCAATTCATTATGAATACGACTAAATTCCACACCACCAATGGTATTATTTTAATATTTGATCTTTGGGTCTATATAAAATATTTAAAAACACTCTTATTTAGAATAATACATATTATAAAACAATGTTATAGTTTTTGGATTAATTATTTTATTTTATATAGTCAAAACCCATAGTTAGGAAACAAATAAAAATTATCCTCACATTTTCTATAAATACCCATCTAGAATCCCAATAATATTCACTGAAGACCAATTAATAAATAATTTAATCTACTATTACCTCTCTAAATCACAACAAATGTATTCACAATATCTTTAGAATCCACACTATTGATTTTAAATGACCTTTTTCTTGGTAAAATGATTTTCTCCTCCTCATCTATATTCAAGATCACCCATTTTATTATACAATTCGATGCCAAATTTTTAATGTTGTAATGTGATTTTATACACATATATTCAATCTTTTTTCAAATCAATGTAATTATTGACTACATTTAACATTCTTTAACCACTTCCATGAATCATTATGAACACTCCTTAGGCTGTCGAAATTATCCTCCAATTTTTCATTCTAAACATTTATTTAGTTAATACCCAAACCCATTTAAACCCAAGTATATTCATCTATATTTACCAATATATAATTTATTTTTAAATTAAATTTATACAACCCGACATATTTATTCATTGGATTAACATTGATGAATACGATTCTTATAGTGTATGATCTTTTTGGCACACTAATATAAGTACATGATATGAATGTGATGGGTTGGACCAAAATTATATATCCCTCAAATGAAAGGGGTATTGTTTTTCCTCTTGATAATCTATGTATAGATAATTGGATGTTATCTTAATCATAGAGTGTTATGATTTCCCACCGGTTTTCCTTGACATTTTCTTATGATGTCTTATTTTATATTTGTTTTTACAATCTTATGTTTCTTTGAGGTTATAATTTTATGTCATGTTTCAATTTTCATGTTTATAATTTTTACCCATTTAATTCATAATTATATTCGTCTTGAATATCATCTATTTAATTTATCATGTTATGTTTTGATTATTCCCTTATTTTTCTATATAACTCGCCAATTTCTTATCTACGCACCCTAGTAATGACGCTACATAATAGACGATCTATGGAATACAAGGTAACATATTTTTTTTAAAAATAATGTGATTAGTCTAATGTTTCATGATATTGTATTATGTATCTTATTAACTAATCAATAAGTACTCATGATCCATTCAAAAAATTTTAGGTTAATATCTATGTAAAAAATCATGAATTATGATATATCATGGTTATGGGTCAAATTCACTGTATAAGAAAAGTGAATCGATACTTTTCTGGATAGGAAACTATTAAATCATTTAAATCCATAGGGATAAGAATAAACCTATGAAAAAAACATAAATTATTTTAATGAATAAATTATGTGGTTTCTAAGAAAAAAATATTAACCAGTTTTCACAAGTGGATGGGTGTCTTGAATAGTTGTAACTATGGTTTATTACCTTATGAATATTGAATATCATATTAACTCAATCATTACTAGGGGAATACAAAATAGTCATATCATCCCAAATATACTAATTCTCATAAGGAGTTTTCATTAGCCAATTAAAAATTTTCTCATTATAAATTATGAAAAATAAAAAATCCCATGAAATTATATGCTATTAAATTGATCTAAGATAAAATAGTTTGAAACAAATAAATTCATAGTTTTATAAAAGAATTATATTTATAAGTTATCAATTAAAATTTCATATTATCCCTTTTACATGATTAATAGTTTTGAAATTTTCATCCATAATGATTTCATATATTTATATTCAATAAGTAAAAATAGGTGGAACTAAGTCAACATCAAAAATGAGGGGAAACATAATGACTTCCAAAATGATATTCCCTCTCTGATGGGATAAGGACTCAAAAAAATGATGGAAATTATTTATCATTTAACTCATATCTTTGATAAAAACATGAATTAAGGGTAAAACACACTAATTATAAAAATTTAAGTCACAATTAAGACCATTATATATTAATAGAATATGATGTTTAGTGGATCTTATTATCCATTATTCATGGAATAGTGGTTCAAATCCACTGAAAAACTATAATTCACCCAAAAATTCCTTGATCAAGATAGTTTGATGTTGTAAATTTATTATATATGTGGATAATATGATCAATAGTGAATTTTTATAAGAATAAAATGAATCTGAAGGAGTATATCAATGTTGTTGAGTAGAAAAAATTTCATAATTCTTTTAAAAAACTATTTTCTTCATAATAACTGTCATTAAATAGGGAGTTATTACCTTAGCCTCATGAAAAGGGATAAAAACTCCATCATGGTTTGTATAGATAACTAGATAAGAATTGAATTATACACCTATTGATTTTTTATTAACCCCATCTTTATGTCATCTAATTTCCTATCTTGATAAATCTTAGTCCATTAAAAGTTTTAGTGATTCAATAGATTGAAATAATTTGTGAAATATTATGATGTTACCTTAAATTCAAAATATTGATTTGTAAATATCATGTTTCTAGAATATATATAGCTAAAAATTTGGATAAAGTCTAATTCTAGGAAAGTGATGGTGAAATATCACATAAAAAACATGTATGACATCCCATTTGTCAAAAATTTAGGAAGATCTATCCCAAAAATTACCTATATTTGAGAAAGAAATGTTTTAGTCTTAGTAGTAAGAGAATAGAGAATGAAAATCATAACTATAGATACCCACCAATGCTATGGAATAACTTAATTAACCATTAAACCCTTAGCTTCTAGACTAATGTTTCAATTGCATAGAAAAAAATACACCATGTGTATCAATGCACGATGTGAGTGGTTGCTTCCAATAATCATTTACAACGACCTCCATGTCCAAGAGAGTAAGGTAAATATTTTCTTATAAAAAAATTTGGGGTGGATCCTCTCAATGACATAGTGATATGTAAGATATTTATTTTTAAATGATAGTGAACACATTATTTGATTATGGATTTAGTAATTCATTCATATAAGACATTTATAGTATAACTAGTCTAACACAACCTCGAAATTGGATATAGAGCGATCAGTTTCAATAATAAATGAAAAAATTGATTCTCTTTTGTATAACTAATCCGGATTCATTACTTGTAGTATATACTTCCCAAATAAAAGTAGGATAATGTATTTTGAAAAATTATTTTTTATCCTTGGCATAAATTGGATTTCCTTGTATAGTGCTATTATAAATATTTATTGACAAGGAATGGTCACTCCATATTGAAAATTGCCCACTAATTCATTAAAATTTAGGGTGAAGGGTGAATCTTATCTTGAACCACCATCATATGAATGGATATTTATACCTTATTAGAAACAATATTTGACTCCTATAATTTGTAATAATGAAAATAACATCTTTTATGAGAAAAAAATTATGTGGGAACATTATCCAATGTTTCCTGTTGAATTGTCTGGTTTTCCTCCAAGACTGGAGGTTTGGTTATCAATAGAGCTGATAGTTAGATATTGATCAATATAAATGAATTTATATTGAATTGTGACCATAAATTTTGAGGAGATGAATAGTAAACTACCAGGCAATATAGATAAAGGGTTTATGTTACAATGTGATTCATCCTGTGTTCATTAGTCCAAATCATGATTAAAAGGAATCTATAAATGTCCTCATTAGTTGATTTTTGTGAGAATAAAAAGTTAATTAGAATGAAAATATATCCTTTTCCATTGATCTATGACATTCTCCATTAGTTATGTGAAGCTTAGTAATTCTCTAATGTGGATCGTTAGCAGGGATATTATCAATTAATGTTGACTAAGGATGATATCCCTAATAATACATTTCGTTTAATGTTAATGAAATATGAGTTCAAAATGTTGAAATTTGAACACACTATTTCTCCATCTATCATCTTGGACATAATCAATTGATACATTAGTTATTACTTCAAAAAATCTACGGTAGTTTTTACAAAAAATATTTTCATCTACTCTAAAACAATGGAGGCACATGATGACAACTTAGAATATGTACTGAATACCTTGTTAATGGAAACATTTTATTCCATGAATTATAAATTAGAGTTTGAAATGTAAAAAATAATATTCTAGGGGTACATTATTGCTGATATTGGTAAATCTATATATCCTCTAAAAAAGAGGAAATTTAATGATGTTTTAAATCAATGTATGTGATAAAGATCCTTTGTTTCCTTGAATTTTCTGTGTATTATAATCAATTTGTGTGAAACATGCCATGATTTCAAAACCCACTAACCAATATATCTCATAATGAAGTTATTTTTATATGTGCTAATGAATGCGAGGAGATAATTGAGTAGTTAAAGAAGTTTCTAATCACTATTTTTTTCTCACATTTCCAACCAACGGTTAATAATTTTTTATCAATTGTAGTGTTTCAAAAAATGTAATATTTTGTGTTCTCATGCATGATGAAAAGTTTATATCATATTATTCCAACTAGTTAAAGATACATTTTCAATACTACTAAATTTATGACTTAGAATTGACTATAGTGATTTTTGCATTGATTATATGGTGATATTATCTCTAATATGAGAAGTGTTACATATAATCGGATCATAAATGATTCAAGTATATATTTTCAATAAATAAAATCAATTTTACCCAATGAAGGTTCTTTGATATTTACATTAAATATGATTGTTCAATCCATTTCAATATTAAGAAGTTGTATAATGTAGAAGATAATTTGAGTACAAAGTATTATGTAACCATTTCCAAGATAAAGATTGAAATGGATCTAATCTTCATGGATATACAATGGGTTGAAATGGGAATAATAAATTATTATTCATAACTTAATTTTAATATATTTTCTCATACCTCTATTATTGAGAGGATCATGGAGGGAAAAAATTAATATGATCAATAATTAGTGATAATGATTATTCTAGAGTTGAAATTTATTTATGATGAAGTATTATGGTTTAAAACCCAGAAATAATCACCATATAAAATATAGCTAATGGTGTAACATTGAAGTTATTTAAAAATATATTCATAATATATTAATCTAGAATGTACTATGACATATAGGAAAATGTAGTAACACTTCTGGCAGGATAACACCAATAGAGATATTTTATAATTCACATCTCAAAGCTTGGTATACCATGAATTCAAGGTTTAACAAAAAATGTCCATGAGTGTGATAAAAAAATTTCCAATTCTAGTATATAAATAAAAATTACCATGGATTTCATCCTAGGAAAACTCAAGACAACTTAAGCTAATAATTCCATCAGGGTGGTAGTTGATTATCTTACAAAGTAAGTGTGTTTCCTTTCTTTCAAGTAATATAAATATCCTGATCAACTCTCTAATATATTTATATAACAGAAGTGGTATTAATGAATAGATTACCACACTCTATTGTATGTAATAAATATATAAGGTATACCAAGGGGTTCTATAGATTCTGTTAGAATTATATTGACACCTAGATGAATTTTATATTTGTTTCACCCTCATACAAATGGTGGTTTAGGAGAACCATTAAAACTAGAAAGGATATACTGATAATTGGTTCATTGTATGTAAATTTATATTGGGTTCAAAATCATCCCCTAAAATAGTTCTAATATTATTGCAGTATTATTATGACGTTAAAATTGAACCTTGTGAGGCTTTTCATGAGATGTTCATTCAGAATCAATCCTATTTATAAAAATTTGGAGATCATAATATAATTGATGTCAATAATATGAAAGATATAATAGGGAATGTCTAAATAAATAAAAATCATATTAAATCTATAAAAACACAACATATATGATACATAGAATATCATAAACAATACAACGAGTTTGAGGTGAGAAATAATGTTGTCCATTATATATAACTTTGTAAGAAATTCATCTGGTTTGTGAATATGGGATATCATATTCCTAGGTACATTTTCTCATTTGAGATCCTTTTTCACATATGAATATTATCATATCAACTATATCTCCCTACTAACCTATATCATGTACATGATTTGATCGATAAATCACTCTTATGATGTTTCATACCACACCCCTCACATGTAATGAATCTAGAGATGGTGCCCTAGGAGAATTTCCTTTCAATGAAATATTATCTATTGAATACCATATATTTTAGAGAAAATTTTCTATGAAATAAGACAACTCACCATTTAAATGTGTTGTTGTGGAGGTAAATGATTGAGAGTGAAACATGGAAACCAGAACAGGTGAAGAAATAGAACGACCCAAATCTGCATTATTGCATAAAATATTTTACGATCGACAATTATAAAATATAAATTCATAGGTTTTCAAGAATAAAAAAAATGATAACCATTGATAATATAGTTATTTTTAGTGGTCATTAAAATTAGTACAATTTAAGTTTTTGTTATTATCTAATAGGAAAATACGGAATATATAATGGCCTTGACTAGTAGGTTCATACACTATAAATCACATTTATTGAAGCTACTGGGGTGAGATGGAATCTCTAAGATGATTCTTTTACCAATAAAAATATCAAATTCAACAACTAAAACATGAACTAAACAATTTATGAGGGATCTTGGAGATAATCAAGATCACACCACAACCATGTTCACCAAACTACCCTGGGAAAGTATCACAATTGCACACTTTAACCATAGTGCATATACTGTATTATGTAGGGATTATATATATAGAACCTAGTAGTATAATTTTTTATGTATTCTATGAAATTAAATAATTATTATGTTGATACCTATTATCAATTACATTCTATAACCAATTGTATATTATTTTATGATAAATTAGAATTTAATAATACGAATAAAATAAAATTACATTAAAATATATAGTTTTAAAGCTATGTGTTATAAATTCATTAATCTAAAAAAATATGATTTTATTGTTAATTTTATAAATATATATATATATATATATATACATATATGATATTATGATTTAATGACATGTAATGTGAACATTTAATGTATCAGAAAATTGTTATTATTACAAAAACATGTATTTTCCCGTAAATATGAATTTTTTATTATGTTGATAGATTGGTTTATTTAAATATAATTTTTGATAAAATAAATATTATTTTTGAATTCATAACATTTAAATTTTCAAAAGGTAAAATTTAAATTTTTTGGATACAATCAAACTTTTGGGAAAAATTAAATATAGTATAATAATACGGTTTGAATTATGTCATCATTATGGATCAATAGTGATTTGATAAATATAATATAAGGATTACATAATATATTTATATATATATAACATTTATAATAATAATTTTTAATATTATATTAAAATTTAATTGTCTATTAATGAATACTCTAAAAACTATATTATATACTGTGCATTTTATTTTAATTGGTCAGGTTATTGGATGTATAAAATATTTAAATGTAGTCTTATTTGGTAGACATCAGGGGTAAAAAATTGAATATTTTTGGAATTGATTATTTTATCATAAATATATCAAAAACAATGTTTAGAAATTAATAAATAATTCACCTATATTTTGATATTAATATCCACATATCCTCTAACTCATATATAAATACAAATAATTACATAGAAATTTCATCTCCAAATCCCCCACTAATTATCTCCTAATTTCTTTCCTATATCATTAAAATTGACTTAGAATATTTTATAATATGTCTCTCAAGGAAACGGGTTCTCTTCTATATATTCATGAACATTAATTTCATTATTCCATTTGATTTTATATTATTCATGTTAAAGTTTGTATTCAAACATCATTATTAATATAGTTACGTTGTCCTAGTAAAGAGATAATAACTTTTATAGTTCATAAAAACATCCATGAGTATTTATTCATGGTTGTTATGACGCTGAACTTATTCACTGATTTTTCATGAAAATAAAATTATTATAAATACACATAACCATTTACACTTATGGATATTCAAACTAATTTAACTATAATTAATTTATTGTGGTATTATGTGTATGTATCCAACACTCCATAATCATCATATTTAAATAGATGAAATTAATTCTCATGTTCTATGATATATTTCGGACACTAATGTATGTACTTGATATAAATGTGATTGGTGGGAAAATAATTATATTAATGTTCAATGCACTATAAAATGTTTTTATATATTGATATATCATGTATGGTTCATGAGATACTATCCTAGGAACACTATGTTATAAAGTAATAGAGTTTTCTATGACTTATTATTATAATATCATGTTTTATATTGTTTCCAAATTCCTATGTTTCATTGATATTATCATTTAATAACATGGTCCAATGTTCATGTTAATGATTGTCACACATATTAGGTCTCATTCAAATTTATATTGACTCAATTTTATAGCATTCATAATTTAATTATTTATTTAGTCCCTTACTATGAATTATATCTCACCAATTTATTATGTACATTCCTAGTATATCCCTTGTATTATTATAGTATCGAGGGAATATAAGTTCATGTTCTATAGTATTTAAATAATTATGTTATAAACATTTGTATCTTAATTTTACTATTTACCAAGTCACCAAAATATACTAGGCCTCATGAATTTATTTATATTTATGATGTTTATGATTATTTAATTAATCAAGAATTATGGTGTGTAAATTTTTTTGATAGTCATAACTAGTCAATATATACTTGTAACATCATGAATGTATCCCATTCATTTGTGGTATTGATGTACTCCATGTATCTTGATAACATTATGTATTAGAAAAGGAATCAAATAAAAATAATTGATTATCATATGATGAATTTTGTGGGCATATGTATATATAAACATCATTTTTGAATAGGGACAAGAAATAAATCTTCATAACATGATTAACATTGATTCTCTACAAGAGGATACTCTTACTTTATATTTATGAGTTAATGAATTTATTTTTATTTTCAACTCTACAATGTTCCATGTGTTATAATTTTTTGGTTTACTAAATATTGATTTATTTATACATCTATATATTATCTATATATTATAATGTTATTAAAAATGTTATTTTGTATTGTATTCATAGGGTATTTAATATCATGAGATACATAGTAAAATTAATAATAGAATACAAAAAAATTATGATGTTAAAAATGAATTTTAGATATGGCTTCACAAGATATTTTCTATGATATAAAGTGAAATGGAACTAATTTGATTAGGTTATAATGAATATGTGATATTTATGGAGATATTACCTCAATATTATATCCTATTTCCTGATATGAGCATGTCGTTTAGGTATAAATAAAATTATCTTAGAAATATTGTAGTCAATTGTAATGGTATTTCATCGAGAATGTTATATGATATTATTACACTATCAATATAGATACTATCATATGATATGATAATATATTAATGAAACTATTTTGTTTTGTCATAGAGGGAGTAAATCGTTCATATTTTTCATCTACATAAAGGATATTGTTTACCTGGTTGTTTATATGATTAAATTCATGTGATAGTATATACAGTACCATGTTTCATATGTTATAACTACATGAAATTAACTCATATATTATAAATGTTAGGTTAATCATATATGATTTCCTATGGATATATAAGGATAAAAACTCCATTAATATTCTTTAAACATTATCATTCCATGCATCTTAATGATTTTCCAATAATCAAATATCTTCTCTCTTCCTCATTTGACTCTATGATATACATGAATATTTTGGGAGGAAAGTATATACCACCTGATAATTATCTGATTTATTCCAACATATTGATACAAATCTAATTAGGGAGACCTCTTAAATCCTCTTAGTGTTCATCATCGACCAAATCATGAAATATTAATGTGATAGAAATCATCCGAGTAGGTACACAAGTAGTTTTTATTTAATATTGTTCCATAGAATTTATTTAAAAAAATGTAGATATTGGGATTAAATTTTTCTAATCACATACTCAATTTTATGAAAGTTTTATTCGATAATTATAAACCAATCACATTATATTGATTTGAACGTGTATTTAAGATAACTGAACATACATATATATTTCCCTTCATAGTCAATATCCTCAAGAAAATGTAAATAAATCAGATCTATAAATGTCATGAAAGGATGAAAATTATTATTCCACCAATATGTGTAACAATATATTCATGTGTAAATTGAGATATAGTAACATCATCAACATAATTAGCTAGATTTATGGATTGATCATCTATCCATGACATTAACAACCATCAACCAATAATGGAAGCTCTTTTGTATTCTACCACAATGCAATGTGGTCTCTGTACCAGTCACATACATTGTTTCATATAAATCCTTACACCTGATTAGGATTACTACCATAATTGAAACAACCTCTAATATAACATTCATATCTTTTTATGGTATATTGAAATTATGTGTCATCATCCACCATAACATTTAAAGGGTTTTAATTATTTTGTTATTTAAAAGAATCACATCATACATCGGTACACCACACAACTCATCAATTGAAAAATAATGGATGATCATAGGAAGAGAAACATGTGATTGAAGTGGTGTGGCATGCATAAACTTAGAGGTGGAACATGATCAAAATTTTAGAAAAAAAATGAAACATGATTATCATGTCCATTCATAACAATTTACTATCATATCATTACATGGTATAAATTTTACTATTCATACACAGTTTAAAATATTTTCTAAAAAACTTAAATAAGAAATTTATGTTGAAACATATGGTACCCTGTATGATCCCAGCTTTTTCTAGAGTCTTCTCAGTCGATTTTTCAGGTACATTTTGATTCTATAAAGTACCATTAACATGTAATTGTTTCTTGGTTTGAATTTAGGTTAACTTTTATAGAAAACTATAGGACTGTAGGTTGTGCATTATTTTCTCACGGTTTGACAATCCATTCCACCAAACCATGAAAATCATGAAAAACTAGATAGAGAGTTCTGTATTGTTTTTTAAACAATGCAAAAAAACCATGCAAACCTAGATAACCATGTCCTGAACGGTAGGTGCATGGTTTTACCAAATCATGTGCCCCTACACAGGAAACCATGTAAGCATGATTTTAATTCCATAAATATATTTTAAAAACACCCACACCCTTTCCCCTGGTGATCCATATTTAGACCATGGCTCAGGCATGACAAATTCTAGGTGTTCTGAAATCCTTCTAGAGGTATTCCAATGTAATTTGAACACTGTTCTTTGATATCAAAATCCCAGAATGAAGATATTCTCTACTCCAGGTTGTTAGATCAAGAGCTTGATCGACAGCATTGTGCTGATAAGATTTTGGGGATTTTTTGGTATAACTTTTGTCAAGAGGCAAAGGTATGTGGTCTAAAATTAATTACCATAGTAGTAATTTATAGATGTTTATGAGTTTATGATTTTTTTTCTAAGTAGTCTCGAGGATTTATTTCCTAATTTAATTAATTACGAACATGGAATTGAATTGAGTTTTCTTGGTGATTAGTTGAAAAATGAATCACTGAAAAAATTAATGGGGTTACCAAATAGATACATTGTAGATATATTATGTGTTGGGATATTGTATTTGAGATATTGTATTATGCAATTAATATAATTAATCTGATGGGGGGGAATTAATTATGAAATAATGATGTTGGATATGTAATATAATTCTTTGTGAGAATTAATTATGTTCCATTATATTGGCCAAGGATAATAAATTGAGAGAATTAATTATTTTCCAAGATGCGATCAAAGATATTTAATCGAGAGAATTAATTATGATATGTTGATATTTATTGTGGATAATTAATTTTTAAGATTTAATTATCATATTAGAATTGTGTAAATTGATTAATTAATTGATTAATTAATTAATGGATCATGGGATTAGATAATTGTTGAATTAACTAATAGCCTTTTAAATGATTAACTAATAGTTGGATTTGTAATTAAATAATGTAGAAAATTCTTTTTAATTAATGAATGAATAAATTAATGTTATTTTTTTTGTTCTATATATGGAATTATAGATTTATTAGACGTTGAGAAATTGACATGTCATTTGTCCACAATAATGTGGAAATGTCTTTTAAATTAATGAATGATTAAATGGATTATATTTTTGTTGTTCTATAAATGGAATTATAGACTTATTAGAAGTTCTAGGAATGATTTCCAACACTCAATGATATTGTCATACAAGGAATGATGACATACACCAAATAAATGATAATAATGAATTATTATTCAACTAAGATTTGTGGTGCTTGGAATGATGACCTACACCAAATGAGTAACTATAATGAATGATGATTCAATTTGGAAACATGAATTGAAGCATGACCTAGTGTGTTGATTTCAGATTAAAATACAATGTGATAAATTTTTAAATTATACATTGTATTTATTACTATATAAAACTGTAGGCACTGTCTTTTAACTGGACTTATTTTAGAAACCATCGGTGGTGACTTACAGAGTTGTACTGACACTCTATTTGGGCCTCCTAATCAGCACCTGAGTAGACTTTATTAATGAATGAAAAGATAAGATCAAGTCCATGGGATTGGTTACTGTTAGGGATTGGATCATAGGAGAGAGAACTGAGCCTTTTTTTGGACCTGTTGTGGATATGTTGTGTATTTTCTTTTAGTTTCATTATATGCAGTTGATACTTTCTTTGTCGTAGTATTATTTATCTTTTTGTTGAGTATTTTATTGTCTAGTTTTGACTATCATATGTCAATGTATTTTCTAGTAATTTATAAACTTCTGTACATGGTTGTTGTTATTTTCTTCCACTGGTGTGTTATTCTGATAAAAGAGTGTATATTCTCCAAAATACTGACTTATCAGACCCCAACTGCTAGTCGGCACCATCTAGAATATAGGGAGGCGTGATTGAAGGGAATGTGGGCCACTGGAATGGGGCACCGTTTAGTGGCTACTGTGTCTGGATGTCACAATGTGGTATCAAATGTGTTTTCTTTTCTTTCTTATTATTTTTTCATACTCTTTTGGGAAAGATAGACAAAAGTCTAGGACGAGTCCATGCTTGGTAATGAGGTTGTGCATGGGAGTTTTAAGCCCATGTATTGGGTAAAATCCGAGTACTGAGGGTGGGATTTTTGTGATTCTTGGTTGTTGTTATAGTTAGATATTATTTCACCGTGTGTGACGCAGTTGGGGTGTGCTGTGATATTTGTTTTTAAAATTGTTGTATTTTGATTTGTCGCCAAAAGATGCACGATACTTGAGTCTTAATGAATAATTATAGGCATTATGTGTTGTTATAACATGCATCATTTTAGAAACTCATGGGAAATTGGGTTATGGGTATATTGTGGACATGAACTGTTTCCCATGTTCTTAGATTGATATAATGATCCAAAACGAGATTAAATGGGTTTATAATGAAAAAATTGATTTTTTTAATTGTGTATAAGAAAGTAATTGATTGTGGAATTAATTAATTTGAAATAATGTGATTAATTAATGGTTTTATTAATTAATAATAATATTTATACAATTATTTACCATGACCTAGGAGTACGATTGTTTAAGGTAGTGATAAGGCCTCGAAATTGATCGTGTGATGAAAAAATGGGTAAAGGACATGTGGAAACTTAGTGTGTTAGTTTTTCCTATTACGTAAATATTAGTAGGTTGTGTTATGAGACCTAAGATGTGTGTTTGGCCTTGTAGGGGTTTGAATCCACAATTCTTGTTGATGATGTGTCCAAGGGGTATAGCCTATAATGAACTTCCACACAGGGATCTTGAGGCACAATTGGTGAAAGCGGAGGAATAAGGGGAATAGTTCCAAGAGAAATTTTCTCATCTAATGCAATTCATGGAGAGAGACCCATGTGGGGTTTATTAATGAAAATATGAATAGACAAGGGAGTTTCTGCTGAATCACCCACTTATATTCACAAGAGAGGATGAACCTAAGGGAGATGAATTCTAGACTGAATCATTAGAGATGATACATGACCATTTTGATACTCCGACTAAGAGTAGGGTCAACATGGTTTCTTACATGGTGCGGGGTTTAGCGAAGTTCTGGTGGGACATTCATGTACGATCTGGACAGACTGACGAGATGTTATGGATGGATTTTCAGGGGAAGTTCTCAGATAAATTTTATCCAGACACACTAAGGCAAGAGAAGGCTTTATATTTTATGGATCTAACACAAGGAGGAATTTCCATAATGGAATACGATGGATGTTTCATATATTTTGAATGTTTTCCTCCAACATTGGAGAAAGATGAGGATATTTTGGAAAAACGATTTCCGGATGGACATAAGTGTGAGAGAAAGACTTGGGTGGATATATATAGGATGAAGAAATTTTCAGAAGTTCTTAATCATTATATCATTTAAAAGGGGATACTAAAGGATAATTCCTGTACTGGACATGTACCTATCAATAGATGATCAAGGAATGTGCTTTTTGAGAGAAGGCAATGTCTATACGAGAATATTAGTCATGAAAGAGGAAATCCAGGTGGACATTCAGGGGTAATAGATGCACAAAATCATTCTCATATACTTTTACACTAGGTTGGTAGGAAGGAAAATAATAATACACATTGTCCTCGACAAGTAGTGGAGTTCTTATTTTTCAGAAATATGGGACACCTATAGATGTTCTGTAGGATGCACCGAAATGCTGGTGCTGAGGGAGAAGTTGATTATAGTCTGATTGTGGGAAGGGTGTCTTCTATACCATATAGGTCTAGTAGATTGTGTTAAACTGGTAGAGGAGTAAGAGGCAGTGGATGTGGTGCTTCAGGTAATGAGTGCACATATCATCTGAGTGGTTCGACTCATGGGATTCAGAAGACACCACAAGGAAGAGAAGAAGGATAGTTACATATAGTGTAGCCTACTCTTGTGGAGAGCGAGGATGGTCCATTAACAGTGACATATACTATTCTAGTTCTATACACTTTTTCTATTTCCTTATTTGATATTGGTTTCTCTCATTCATTTATAACTTAAAATTTTGTTAATGGCTTGAGCCTGGAGGCGGAGTCCTTATGCGGGGTGATGAATATCTATACAGCGCTGGGAACACGGTCAAGGGATATCTGTTTATTCAAGGGATGTTCAATAGAGATCGGACAATATATTGTACTTTGGAATATCTATATCCTTAATATAACAGGCTTCGACTAGATTATGGGTATGGACTGGCTAGTCACATACTGAGGCCAAAAAGATTGTTATCGCAGGAGAGTGACCATTGTATCCCCTAAAGGTGACCAGTATGATCATAGTGGAGAATGATATATCAATGCTGGCCGAGCTTGGTCAATTACTCGTCAACTGGGAGAGTTCAAAGCCCATGTTGTTATTATGTTTTTGGATGATGGGAGTGGTAGGCATGACATCCATCTACCAGTATGATAACACTTTTAGGATGTCTTTCCTAGATACTTTTTTAGGGTTTCCACCTAATAGATATTTGGAATTCACTTTTGATATTATAATATGGGCTAAGATGGTATCTATTGTACCCTATATAATGGAACTGATGTAACACCCCAAGCTTCTATTGTACACTTCTCTTTGAATAGTACAGTAGCGTGTGTTGTATGCAACTTCGAGTTCTTACACACACCCCAACAAATCAAACTAGCCATTATAAATACTAATACCCAATTTTTGAAATATTATTAATTTTATCTTTAAAAATGGGCTTCATTTTTGGATTCGAAATATTGAAATTAGCCATGGGTGAAATTTTCGTAACTTTTTGAAAACATTCAATTTTCTGATGAATACTGAAAAACACTGAGTAATAGTTTAAAACAGAATTTTTATATAAATAATTATTTATTTATTTTATATTTTATTAAGGTCAAAATAGATACATAATACCAATATATTTTCAATTTAATTCATTAGATTTAGTTTAGAATAATTTTAGATATATAAAAATATTATTGAACTTTCACCGTCTTTTACCCACCTCCTAAGAGAATTTGTAAATTCACATAAAACATAATTTAACAGCTTCTATGAGTGGAATTTCAAAAATCCAAGAGACACGGTTAATATGAAGGAGTATAATGTGGTTCAATAAGATGAAAATAATTTTTGGTGAATAGTAACGTTTTACTTTTATTTACCACTGATAAAAGTAAATAGGGTAATTACGGGGAAAATGATATTAATATTATCCTAACACATGTAATATTTAATTGGACAAGTGTAACTTGACCAAAAACAACCATAAGAATAAAATATTATCATTTAGGTCCACTTGGATTAGATTATTACATTTATTATTATTTAATTCAAAGAAGAGATAAAAGAGTTAAAATCACATTTTAATAAATAAAAAAAATTTAATATAGGGTTATACATAAGATAAATTACATTACAAATATTTATTATAAAGTTAAAAATATTTCCTACCTAATGGTATTTTATTTATAATTTTTAGACATTATATAAAGTAATTTATTTATGACACAATGGTGATACAGTAATTACCTAATTAATGAAATATTAAGATAAAAGATATTATAAATACTGAAATAAATGTAATTTGAAACTTTTTATGAATTAAATTAATTTTATATGTTAATAAGACATATTTATATTTGATATATGAATTATTTTCTAAATAATTATTCTTTTATGAATTTATCAAAAACAAAATACCAAATAGTGTCAAAATTGACATAAAAGAATTTTTGAAACACATATTATATTATTAATTGATATTCTATTTTTAAAACTCTTAGAGTCAGCCAAAAGACTTATATAATGGTAGGTGTATTATTAATGGACTACTTGTGGGTCTCCTGGATGTATATATAATGATTATTAACTATCTAATATAAAAATACAAAGAGACATGGTTAGTGTAAAACTAATTAACTTACAGTTAAAACTAAAAGACACCGTTAATATAATGACCCAAAACTGTCTAAAATATATTGGATGAAATTATTTCTACCCATATATACATTATACTTTGAATAATCCACTTTGGAGCAATTATAAAACAAATATTAATTTATTATAAAGTAATACTTTATGTTTTTTCTAATGATCCCCTCCCCCCCTTATAAAAGGACACCACTTTTAACCAATTATTCACACCTTCAACGCCTTTTGGCTCGGCCAAACCCTGCCCAAATATTCTCTCAACTTCCCTCACTTATACCTAGAGGCCTTATTCTGATCATGAAGCCAACCTAAGGATCCCTTTTGATCAAATCAAAAGAAAGAACCCGAAGAAGATGTATTGATTTCACAAACCTCTTTCAAGTTCCTTTCTTCTTGAACATCTTATTTCTTTTTTATTATCATTCTAAAATAATAAATCTAGTATATTCTATATATTGTGATTTTATAATAAATATGGTACAACCATATTCATTATTCTATCCATCCTTTGAATGGTATGTCACCATACGTGCGTACGTACGGCTTACCGTCTCCAAGTCGTGCTGTAATTATTATTCAAAAAATCATTATTTGGATGGGTATGATAATTATGTGTAATTGATGTTAATAATAAATATAACAGGATAATGAATCGTTATATATGATATCCCATACAATTATATATTATTTTAAAATTAAAATAATGATATTGTCGCTCGTGCGTATGTACGGACTACCGTCTTCACGAACACGATGAGATTCATTCCTCATCATATCCATTCAATAATAAATTTTATTTGACGAATAAAAATAATTTTTAAAGACTTAATATCATTTTGGAGATGAATATGATACATCCTATCCATAAGAAACATGGGTTATGTAACAAAACATATAAAATAAAACGAGTAAGTTAACACCTGAACCGATGATAATAGTACGATATTATTAATAAAGCAATGATAAAAGATCATATATGATATCATATTAATTTATATGATTCTTTTATAATTTAATAACAATTATTTCACCATTATACATGAGTTTAACCTACCCTCATCCAAGTAAAAGTACAAGGTACAGGTTTATTTCGCAATCTCTTCATTATCTGAGGTTGTTTATACGTAATTATATACTAGGACCTATTTATCATCCAAATCACTGTTTCATAAAAATTATTTCAAAACATTCTTACTATTTTACAGAATATGGTTTAAATTAATTTATACCCTTATTTGAATTTTTATAAGAATTTTATAAAGGAATATTTCCATCGTTTTCCAAACAAGGTACTTTTTATCCTTTTCGACAGAATTGAGGTAAGAATGTATTTTTTAACATATACGGCGGGTGCGGCTATTTTTTGCCATTATAAAATCGTTGAAGATTAATTTATATTATTATAAGAATATTTTCAAAATAAATATTTTCTTTTATAATTATGTGACTTATAAATGATTTCAAAAAAAGAGATATTTCTCTCAAATAGTTTTGATTTCATCTATGTCAACATCCTTTGATGGATTTTAAGCTTATTAGAAGTTGATTTATTATGATACAAAACTTCCATATTGTATTTAATATTTAGTGATATGTTTGACTATAGATGTGTTATTTTTATACCATTAATGGTTTATAGAGAATGTATTTACATTTCGTATGGTAGTTTTAATAAAAATGTTTAAGTTATGTTTAAACCTATTCATATGAGGAATGAATTAGACTTAATAAGTGAGGAGTGGAGATCGATATAGCTCCTCGAGGCATCGATAGGTCTCATGAGACAAACTAGTGTCTTGGTACAAGGCCTTGAAAAAATCTTAATTGTAATCCTGGCACAAGGGCTTGACTATGTTGTTATGATAGTCTGGCATTATTCATTCCATCATTATGAAAGTGGTTATTGATATTTCATGTGATTATTCAACTAGTAGAATATCACTGTTAATAAGTAAATGGAATTATTTAATTTTATTTTTTCCATATTATTATGAAGATCAAGTTTAAAAGGCTTTTGTTTTAGTTATACATTGCCTTAAATGTTTATGCTTATTTATGAAAGTTTCCGCTATATTGTTATCCTTACTGGGAATTTGAGCTCACCCCTTTCTATGTTTTATTTTCCAAGGATGTGAAGAAGTATTTCATGAATGAACTTCAGGGATAGTATGAGGGGTTATGAGTGTGGACTATGGAGACTATGTTGTTGTAGTTTTCATTTTATGATGTAATGTAATCTTTAGGAATATATGCAGTGATTCCAAGGCTACTAATCTCTCTTTTGAGAATTGACCTTTTTTTATCATGATAATGTTATGTAAAATGCACTGACTCTGGGTAACTAGGGTCGTGGAATTACCATTTTTATTAGTGGAATTTTATTACAAACCATGGAAGATAGATTTAGATAAACTGTGATTAGAGCACATAGACCAAAGATGGGATTTAAGGATTAGTGTAGAATAACTTCCTAGAATTTTGGCATTGTAGATATTTTGTGAGTTTTCCAAGCAATACATCATTGTCTGGATACGAGCGGGTAGAGGTAGCTCTGGCACAGATGTACCATGGGGTAAAACACGAAAAAACCACTTTGTGCTAGACTCAAACGGGAACTAGTGCATGCCAACAGGCCTTGGTGCACTCTTGGGTATGAAACTCCCAGGGGATATGATTAGGATAATTCTCATTTTCTTTACAAACCATTATGAAGGGATTATTAGTATATACATTCTCAAAGAAAACAATTTTTTATGATTGTGGGTTATATCCATAAATAGTTCAATTTATGTTAAGTGTTTTACAAGTATCGAATTATGTATTTAGATTCAAAAACTGATCTATTTTATGCATTTCTTTAGAAATGGCGCCTAGTGGAAGGAATGGTTTCCATATCAATTCAAACACTCCATGTAGGGATTTCCCTGTTTCTCAACATAATTATAGTGGAGATGGTGATGCAACCGGTGCTGATTAGCTAATCACCATATTGGGACAACTCACTTAGGTTCTGAATAATAACCTTACCTTTATGAAGCTCCCTGATCCGCAGCATGGAGGATCAATGTTAGATCTCTTCATGAGGAAACAACCCCTGACATTCAATGGGAGTACAAATCCTTTAGTAGCTGAGAAATGGATAAATTCCTATGAAAAAATATTACATGCCTTGGGGAGTAGTGAAAGTGAAAAAGTTATCATGGCAGTTTACCACCTCACAAGAGATTCTGATCAATGGTGGTCAGTGATTAAACACACGAATGAAGATGATGGAGTATCAAATATGGGATGGATAGAGTTCAAGGATCTTCTCTTAGAAAAATACTTTCCTCATGACCATCGAGTAGATATGGAATGACAATTTCTGAGTCTGAGACAAAATGAGGATGAGAATGTTGAAAATTTTGAGGCTAACATTACAAGTTTTGCAAGGTAGACTGGAGATTATATATGTAACCCAAGAAGTAAGATTTATCGTTCCATTGATGGGTTGAAACGATTTCTTTGTCGAGAATTAGTGTCACAATTATAAGGCCCCAGCCTTAAACCTTACTTAAACTTGAGTTATTACAAGATTACACATTAAGGATCTTTTCAGGTTTAGTGTTTTAGAGAATTAGATCGTGAAACTTGCATTACATTCCACATTTAAACAAGGTGGTTATATTAAAGACAATATTCATTCTTCCCATAAATGGAAACCTATTTAAAATAAAACACGGATTCTTTCTTGACACATCCTTGACACAATCGTCACATCATGTACCTTTCCCTTGACCTGTGAAAAGCATTTCAAAAACTTGGGATGAGCATAAAAAGCTCAGTAAGGGTTATAAAAATATGGAAAGGAAACATGAGTTTATATATACATAAGAATTAAATCATACTTTACCCATAAAACATAGGCATATCAAATCATGAATAAATCATAGAAAACATAAGACATAAAGGTAACTTGAGGCATTCATAACATTCTTACGTAGGGAGAAACCCTCTTGGTTACGTTTGGAATACCCATCATAGTATATTCCCTAAATCTCTTCAGAGAAACCTTATCATTTCACTCCTTCGCGTTACCCAATGCATTGGAGAGCTATATCGGGCTCACCCGCCCTTAGTTTATCACGGAACCACCCGTTCTTCATAACAATGCCCAAGAACCATAACATAATCATATCACATAAACATGAATAAAGGAAACATAAAATTTCCACATTTCAATCACAATATAACATCTTGGGATATTGAAATAATGAATCCATTCAAAAAGAAACCATTTCCAAAACCATTTAAAACATTTAATAAAGAGATTTTTGAATCAAAGTGTCCCATACCACCTTGAAGATTTTAACATTTTAAACCATTAATATCCATATAAATAAATCCTTAAAACCATTTTGAAGACATGGATATTAATAAGAACAAATAATTAAAACATTTAAAACGATATTTTGGTTAAAGGGGTTTTACCAAAATTAGAGACACTTGAATACAATAATCGAGGAATAACATTTAGTCAGAACTTTATAATATCATGAGAATAAATTGATTCATGATATAATACTCCAAAGGACAGTATATACACCATATAAGAGTGAATTGGTGCATAACAACAATGAACCCTCAATAGAAATGTCAAATGTGATGAAATCCCTTATAAAAAAGGTATCCATAAATTAAGGACAAATCAATCTCAAAAATATGTGTGAAAAATATAATTAAACCCAATATAAATGGATATTAAGTATAAAACAATAATAGGTCATTCACACATATTCAATGGATGACATATTCAATGACTACATGTTGAACCCAAAGAAATCTAAATTGGGTTAAAAAGTTCCCTTAACAGCCTAACGACATCACATCAAAATGAGTTGATGAGAGATAAAAAGTGTATCTCATCACTTGGACATAAAATTTACATCAATAAGGATGTATGAGAACATATCCCAACATAAAAATATGTAAATTAAAAGACCCAATAAAAGAAGTCTTTTAAAAAAGAGGAGGGTGAAAGGTTCCCTTGCCGACTTGGGTATCTTTCAAAACATACACCCCAAGAAAGAAAGACAATAGGTCATTGATGTAAATACTCATAAACGAAAGTATATTACACAAAGAGTAGAATAATGGGCAGTACATACACCAATCAATGGAATTTGTGGCAAATGTAGCATAAATCTCACGGGAATAAAAGTTAGATGACAAATCCCTTACGAAAACTCGGCAGCCTAACGACGCCACATAAAAATTACGAATATGGATTGATGAGATCAAATAGAGTATCCCATCATATTACAATAGAATTTACAGCAAGTGGAATATAAAATAAAATCCCCCAACATTGCAAGGAGGAGTTTAAAAGAAGTGACATAAAGGAGAATACTTAAAAAGAAAGAGAGAGGTTAGATCTCTTACGAAAGTTCGGCAGCCTAACGGCGCCACTCAAAACATCCAAAATGGATTGTTGAGAGAGAATAGGGTCTCTCATCACATGAACATAAAAATTACAGTAAATTTAATATAAAAGAACATCCCAATCATAAGAAACATGAGCTTAAAATAAATGACATAAAAGAGTGTACTTAAAAAGAAAGAGAGTTGTAGGATCCCTTACCTCGGGTCCGACTTGAGTCGATCGTTCTTTAATCTCCTGAATAATAAACTTGAGTTAATTTCTAATTCCTTAAGAACCTTTTTCAAGTTCATTATTACTTTTATAACACTTATTACCATGTCATAAACATTATGTAATCATTTATGTTAATAATATTTGTTTTGCCGATATTTGGTTCTTAAGTCGTAAGTGGACTTCTTACAATTACATGTTGTTCGTGTGGACAAATGTTTATTATATCCAGAATTGTATTCATTATGTAGATATCATATATTTCATATATATCCAGTACATGCATGCATTTATAACATTACATAGTCATTTAGAGGTAAGAAATGAAATGCACCGTTCATGGAGACGGTAAGCCGTACGTACGCATGAACGCTACTTTCATTTCTATTTCGTATTTTATAGAATGGAATAATAATGATATAAAGGTATATTATAATTACAGTATAACATCATATATAATATCATATTTCCATCCTTTATACATCCCACATATGGTATTTAACGAATCAAATCACTTTGAGGGGGCGGTAGTCCGCACTTCCTTAAATGAAGATATCGCGTATACCCATAATGGAAGCCATAAAGGTAAGAAACAAATGAAATATACAGAAGTATAAATAAAACATAAACATATTATATATCATATATAAAAATATTGACATCATAATGGCCACCTTTGAAGGTGTTAAATGAGTATTGAACAATCATCGTTTGGGGAGGCAGAATTTCACCATCCACGGAAACCGTATGTTCTTTAACCATTTGATGTAGTTGTGTGAGAGTGTAGCTAGAATAAATCTTATAACAACATCCTAGTATATTGAAGATACTGGTGTTGTTACAAAAGAAGTAAATAAAAAGAGTTTAGGGGGTTGGAGAAGCAAAATAAAACAAATGAACATGAGAGAATGAATTACCTTTAAAAGTGTAACTCCTTTTGATTTGAGCCTAAAAGGGTTCCTTTAAAAGGATTATTCCGAAAGGGAATCCTCTAGGATGAGGAGAGGGATGTGGAGAGAGTAAATGGTCAGGGGTTGGCCGAGCCAAAGGCTTGAGGAGTGTGTTAAATGAGGTAGAGGTGGGGTCCTTTTATAAGAGGAGAGGAGGGGCACTTTTTGGAAAGTGAAGAAATATTACTTTATTTGAATATGTGTTTCGGTTTTAAAAGGTCCCACATTGATATAATTTGTGGATAAGGTGATAAGGCTTCGAAATCCACTCATCCAATAAGTTTTGTACATGTGTAGTTTATAGATTTTACATTATCTTTCCATTTTATTTAAATCGTCAAATAATGATGTCATCGCTGCATCATTATTATGTCATAAATAATTTAATATATTTAATGTCTAAAAATTATAAAAAAAATACTATGAAGTATGAAATCTTTTTATATTTCCAATTAATATTTATAATCAAATAGATGACTTGTATAACCCAACTTAAAAATTGTTTTAGTAAAACATATCATGTTTGTGTCAATTTTACTTTTACATTAAATAAAATGTTATTTATGTCATTTCCCAACCAAAGTGGATCCATGGGGTCCCCAAGTTGACCCATGGCTTTTCTTGGTCGGCCATGATACAACCAATGAGGGTAAGACATCTTTCAAGCTCATCTCATTTTATTAAAGCATTATTTTTACCTTAAACTACACTAATTACCACTAATCGTGATTAAAAACTTAATAGGTTACTATTCACCAAAAAATTATTTTAATCTCATTGAACCACATTTTACGTCTTAATGACAACCATGTATGGTGGATTTTTTAAAATCAAAACACAATGATGACAAAATTTCATTTAAACGGAAAATCAGTTTTTATATGTACCACTTAGTGGTTTCACTATTCATCAAAAATTGAAGTTTTTCAGAAAAATCCCAAAAATTCACCCTAAGATATATTTGATATTATGAATTCAAAAATGAAGTCCATTTTACAAAATTCAAAACATATAAGTCACATTAATTAATTTAATAATTAATTCCCGCTGTCATGACAAATAGCGTGTTTTATGCAACAATAAGTATCAAAAGATTGACACTAGTTTAAGTATGATTTCAAAGTGAAATTGATTCCAACGACCACTATTGGATTTAATGGTAAAAATATTTTCTAATTTCACTTTAAAACCAATTCAAAATATAATCTAATCATATAAATAAATTATATTAAAAAGTGGTTTTGAATTAAAATACAACATTTTACACTATTCATTAAAAAATGAACTTTATCGGAAAGATACCAAAAATTTACACAAAGTAAATTTTGATGTCCTGATTCTTAATAAGAGTTTTATTTGGTCCAAAAGAATGTTTAAGAGTGAACAAAACTATATTTAATGACGGTTCTCCATCAAAAGGTGATAAGTGAACCTTTAGTGAAAACTAGGGCATATACGCCTAAAATTGAATTCGTTCCGTATTTTAAGCCTTTATATTTTATTGTATAAATGTAAAAATATTTAAGAACATATATAATCATATTTTAGTTATTTCTATCCATTCCTGCCATTACAACGGCTACATGTTAACTACCATTTAAAATAATATTTTTGTATTATTAGAGTGCAACGTAAGATTCCCAAGAAACTCGTTGTTGCGTGTTGGGTACGCCATCGAGCATAGTGTCCCCTTTAAAGTCATATTAATATTTTATTCACAAATATGGATAAATATGAAAATGTCATATTCCTTATTTACCTGGGGTGTTACATCCTTCCCCCCTTTTGGGAATTGCGTCCTCGCAATTTTAAAATTGCGCTTGGAAACATCCTTGAACGTCCTACATCGGAACAAGAGTCGGTAAAACAATCACTTTAAAATAAAGAAAGATAAGCACATAGGTCACCCGAGTTAACCCATACTAGGATTCTAAGTATGAAAATATGGACATGGATTAGAAAACATAGGGTCATGTTCTGATGGAGAGTGATAGAAAACATGTTTAGGAGAAAGTTAACAATAAGAAAATCACAAACTTGTGATGGGTTAAACGGTGTTGGGTTCCCCAGTAGGAAATGTTAATCGACAACATTTTTGTTTTAAGTTACTTTTTATTGAGGAATTTATTCATAAGGAAGCATAATCACTTATCATGTTGACTTTCAACTTTTACTAGATTCCTTAGTCAAACTCATATTTTTTCCAAAAGACGAGTATTTAGGGAGACTTGTTCGTATTAAGAGTACTATAATAAACGTCTAGAGAATCACCTAATCCCTAAAAAAGAACTACATACATCCCATGTATTTAGGCTTTAACCAAAACCAAAACCAAAAAGGTTAGTACAAGATCAGATAATCCAGAAAAGGATAAACCCTTATAAAAAGAAAATCTATTCTTAATCTCCAAAATTTGTCCAACAAAACCCAAAGTTCAACGAGGACCATCCGATAAACAATTTATCCATAAAATTATTCAAAGTAAACCAATATAAGATTGAAACCAAAATATTTGAAGGATTTAGTCACGTAGTCTTCCAAGTTAAATCGTAACATTTATCTCCAAACAACATCAGTTGCTCCTAAAGTCTCACATTGAAAAGTAATTATCCTAATCACATATCCTCCAAAATTAACTTACTCTTAATTCATAAAATCATATAACTAAAAAGAATCAGTCAAACTAACCAGGGACTTCACGTAGTCCAGTGGTAGGCGATAAATACCAGTCGCACTTTGGTTGTGGGTTCGATTCCCGCAGCATTGTCCGACGCGACGGGTTGTCACACGGTCTCCGTGTTGTCCTTTTTCCAAAACTATATAATTCTCAAATCATTAACCAAAAAGGGATAAAATCATCAAAAATAACCATAACATAATTTAACCTCAATTTTATCTCATTCCTTTCACTTCAATCATAACATATGGTAACCCATAATTACCTCAAAAGTAAGGATCATATAAACCCAATTGGTTCTTTATAATTATGTCCACAAAAGAAAAGATAACTATTACTTGAATAAAATTGGACTATATTAAACATCAGGGTTACACATAATATCAAAAGTCTTATAATGTATCCCCATCATCAAAAGAGACTTAATACTCTTAAGAATTTCACCCTAACTCTTGAAGCCCTTATATGTTGACATCTTACTCATTCAATATTCTTCATGATCCATTATCCATTCCTTTCCAACTTATTTCGAAATACCTCTTTCCTACAAACAATATCATGAATCATATCCTAAGATTCCAAAATAAGAAAACAATAGTCATGAAATAGTACATACCTTTGATTGGTCATTGTCAGTTTCTTCATCCTCAATCGGAATGGCATTAGGTATTGGTAAACGAATATTGGTACGCTCTTGGTGACCCCATTCACAGAACTTCTTCATAGGACATGTGTTTGCATAATGACCATGCACACCACATTTAAAACATTCAATTGATCCCTCAAAAAGAACTTCTTTCCCTTTCCTCGAGTCAACTGGATGCTTCCTTTTTTCCATGGCAGGTTCTTGCTTTATGACCTTCATTTCCACATCTATAGCATATTTTTGTCCCTTTGAAACATTTTCCTAGGTGTTTCTTTCCACATCTTTGAAACATAGGTTTTTGAACACACTTACCTTTATGATTATTACCTGTACATCCGTAGGGATTTGTTTCTTTCATATATGATGCCTTAGAGAAATATCCAAGGTTTAGGTGGTCAATCATGACTCCAGATAGTTGGTTGAGGATAATCAAAAGAGTTCTCATTGCAGCTCCCATATCATTCAGTTGCTTGCTCAAAAAACTGTCACAGTTTCCTTCACATCCACTGTTACGTTGGTGCCTGCTAGATCCAGCCATTTAATAAAACCAAAAAGGTCAGTGTGAGTATATCAACAAAACCATCATGTACTAATGAGTAAGATAGACAATAAGATATACTTACTCATTCAATTTTTCTAGAACTAAGACTCTTTCTGAAATCTTAACCATTATGGTAATTGTCAATTATGCTTAAAGAATACCCTAACCACTAAAGTTATCTAAACCGACCTTTGATACCAACTATAAGGCCCCAGCCTTAAACCTTACTTAAACTTGAGTTATTACAAGATTACACATTGAGGATCTTTTCAGGTTTAGAGTTTTAGAGAATTAGATCGTGAAACTTGCATTACATTCCACATTTAAACAAGGTGGTTACATAAAAGACAATATTCATTCTTCCCATCAATGGAAACCTATTTAAAATAAAACACGGATTCTTTCTTGACACATCCTTGACACTATCGTCACTTCATGTACCTTTCCCTTGACCTGTGAAAAGCATTTCAAAAACTTGGGATGAGCATAAAAAGCTCAGTAAGGGTTATAAAAATATGGAAAGGAAACATGAGTTCATATATATATAAGAATGAAATCATACTTTACCCATAAAACATAGGCATATCAAATCATGAATAAATCATAGAAAACATAAGACATAAAGGTAACTTGAGGCATTCATAACATTCTTACATAGGGAGTAACCCTCTTGGTTACGTTTGGAATACCCATCATAGTATATTCCCTAAATCTCTTCGGAGAAACCTTAACGTTTCACTCCTTCGTGTTACCCAATGCATTGGAGAGCTATATCGGGCTCACCCGCCCTTAGTTTATCACGGAACCACCCGTTCTTCATAACAATGCCCAAGAACCATAACATAATCGTATCACATAAACATGAATAAAGGAAACATAACATTTCCACATTTCAATCACAATATAACATCTTGGGATATTGAAATAATGAATCCATTCAAAAAGAAACCATTTCCAAAACCATTTAAAACATTTAATAAAGAGATTTTTGAATCAAAGTGTCCCATACCACCTTGAAGCTTTTATCATTTTCAACCATTAATATCCATATAAATAAATCCTTAAAACCATTTTGAAAACATGGATATTAATAAGAACAAATAATTAAAACATTTAAAACGATATTTTGGTTAAAGGGGTTTTACCAAAATTAGAGACACTTGAATACAATAATCGAGGAATAACATTTAGTCAGAACATTATAATATCATGAGAATAAATGGATTCATGATATAATACTCCAAAGGACAGTATATACACCATATAAGAGTGAATTGGTGCATAACAACAATGAACCCTCAATAGAAATGTCAAATGTGATGAAATCCCTTATAAAGAAGGTATCCATAAATTAAGGAAAAATCAATCTCCAAAATATGTGTGACGAATATAATTACACCCAATATAAATGGATATTAAGTGTAAAACAATAATAGGTCATTCACACATATTCAATGGATGACATATTCAATGACTACATGTTGAACCCAAAGAAATCGAAATTGGGTTAAAAAGTTCCCTTAACAGCCTGACGGCATCACATCAAAATGAGTTGATGAGAGATAAAAAGTGTATCTCATCACTTGGACATAAAGTTTACATCAATAAGGATGTATGAGAATATATCCCAACATAAAAATATGTAAATTAAAAGACCCAATAAAAGAAGTCTTTTAAAAAAGAGGAGGGTGAAAGGTTCCCTTACCGACTTGGGTATCTTTCAAAACATACACCCCATGAAAGAAAGACAATAGGTCATTGATGTAAATACTCATAAACGAAAGTATATTAAAAAAATATTAGAATAATGGGAAGTAAATACACCACTCAATGGAATTTGTGGCAAATGTAGCATAAATCTCACGGGAATAAAAGTGAGATGACAAATCCCTTACGAAAACTCGGCAGCCTAACGACGCCACATAAAACTTCCGAATATGGATTGATGAGATCAAAGAGAGTATCCCATCATATTACAATAGAATTTACAGCAAGTGGAATATAAAAGAAAATCCCCCAACATTGCAAGGAGGAGTTTAAAAGAAGTGACATAAAGGAGAGTACTTAAAAAGAAAGAGAGAGGTTAGATCTCTTACGAAAGTTCGGCAGCCTAACGGCGCCACTCAAAACTTCCAAAATGGATTGATGAGAGAGAATAGGGTCTCTCATCACATGAACATAAAAATTACAGTAAATTTAATATAAAAGTACATCCCAATCATAAGAAAGATGAGCTTAAAATAAATGACATAAAAGAGTGTACTTAAAAAGAAAGAGAGTTGTAGGATCCCTTACCTCGGGTCCGACATGACTCGATCGTTCTTTAATCTCCTGACTAATAAACATCAGTTAATTTCTAATTCCTTAAGAACCTTTTTCAAGTTCATTATTACTTTTATACCACTTATTACCATTTCATAAACATTATGTAATCATTTAAGTTAATAATATTTGTTTTGCCGATATTTGGTTCTTAAGTCGTAAGTGGACTTCTTACAATTGCATGTTGTTCGTGTGGCCAAATGATTATTATATCCAGAATTGTATTCATTATGTAGATATCATATATGTCATATATATCTAGTACATGCATGCATTTATAACATTACATAATCATTTAGAGGTAAGAAATGAAATGCACCGTTCATGGAGACGGTAAGCCGTACGTACGCATGAACGCTGCTTTCATTTCTATTTCGTATTTTATAGAATGGAATAATAATTATATAAAGGTATATTATAATTACAGTATAAAATAATATATAATATCATATTTCCATCCTTTATACATCCCACATATGGTATTTAACGAATCAAATAACTTTGAGGGGGCGGTAGTCCGCACTACCTTAAATGAAGATATCGCGTATACCCATAATGGAAGCCATAAAGGTAAGACAAAAATGAAAAATAAAGAAGTATAAATAAAACATAAACATATTATATATCATATATAAAAATAGTGACATCATAATTGCCACCTTTGATGGTGTTAAATGAGTATTGAACAATCATCGTTTCGGGAGGCAGAATTTCACCATCCACGGAAACCGTATGTTCTTTAACCATTTGATGTAGTTTTGTGAGAGTGTAGCTCGAATAAATCTTATAACAACATCCTAGTATATTTAAGATACTGTTGTTGTTACAAAAGAAGTATATAAAAAGAGTTTAGGGGGTTGGAGAAGCAAAATAAAACAAATGAACATGAGAGAATGAATTACCTTTAAAAGTGTAACTCCTTTTGATTTGAGCCTAAAAGGCTTCCTTTGAAAGGATTCATCCCAAAGGGAATCCTCTAGGATGAGGAGAGGGATGTGGATAGAGTAAATGGTCCGGGGTTGGCCGAGCCAAAGTCTTGAGGAGTGTGTTAAATGAGGTAGAGGTGGGGGCCTTTTATAAGAGGAGAGGAGGGGCACTTTTGGAAAGTAAAGAAATATTACTTTATTTGAAAATTTGTCTCGGTTTCAAAAGGTCCCACATTGATATAATTCGTGGATAAGGTGATAAGGCTTCTAAATCCACTCATCCAATAAGTTTTGTACATGTGTAGTTCATATATTTTACATTATCTTTCCATTTTATTTAAATCGCCAAATAATGATGTCATCGCTGCATCATTATTATGTCATAAATAATTTAATATATTTAATGTATAAAAATTATAAAAAATTACTATGATGTAGGAAATATTTTTATATTTCCAATGAATATTTATAATCAAAAATATGACTTGTATAACCCCACTTAAAAATTGTTTTAGTAAAACATATCATGTTTGTGTCAGTTTTACTTTTACATTAAATAAAATGTTATTTATGTCATTTCCCAACCAAAGTGGATCCATGGGGTCCCCAAGTTGACCCATGGCTTGTCTTGGTCGGCCATGATACAACCAATGAGGGTAAGACATGTGTCAAGCTCATCTCATTTTATTAAAGCATTATTTTTACCTTGAACTACACTAATTACCACTAATCGCGATTAAAAACTTAATAAGTTACTATTCACCAAAAAATTATTTTAATCTCATTGAACCACATTTTACGTCTTAATGACAACCATTTATGTTGGATTTTTTAAAATCAAAACACAATGATGGAAAATTTTCATTTAAACAGAAAATCAGTTTTTATAAGTACCACTTAGTGGTTTCACTATTCATCAAAAATTGAAGTTTTTCAGAAAAATCCCAAAAATTCACCCTAAGCTATATTTGATATTCTGAATTCAAAAATGAAGTCTGTTTTAAAAAATTCAAAACATATAAGTCACATTAATTAATTTAATAATTAATTCCCGCTGTCATGACAAATAGCGTGTTTTATGAAACAATAAGTATCAAAAGATTGACACTAGTTTAAGTCTGATTTCAAAGTGAAATTGATTCCAACGACCACTATTGGATTTAATGGTAAAAATATTTTCTAATTTCACTTTAAAAACAATTCAAAATATAATCTAATCATATAAATAAATTAGATTAAAAAGTGGTTTGGAATTAAAATACAACATTTTACACTATTCATTAAAAAATGAACTTTATCGGAAAGATACCTAAAATTTACACAAAGTAAATTTTGATGTCCCGATTCTTAATAAGAGTTTTATTTGGTCCAAAAGAATGTTTAAGAGTGAAAAAAACTATATTTAATGACGGTTCTCCATCAAAAGGTGATAAGTGAACCTTTAGTGAAAACTAGGCCATATACGCCTAAAATTGAATTCTTTCCGTATTTTAAGCCTTTATATTTTATTGTATAAATGTAAAAATATTTAATAACATATATAATCATATTTTAGTTATTTCTATCCATTACTGCCATTACAACGGCTACATGTTAACTACCATTTAAAATAATATTTTTTTATTATTAGAGTGCAACGTAAGATTCCCAAGAAACTCGTTGTTGCGTGTTGGGTACGCCATCGAGCATAGCGTCCCCTTTAAAGTCATATTAATATTTTATTCACAAATATGGATAAATATGAAAATGTCATATTCCTTATTTACCTGGGGTGTTACAACAATCCTTCTCTTCGTACGAAGACATTGTATCATGTGCTATCAAGATAGAAAAGGAATTCTCAAAGTCTTATGAATTTAAAGAAGAGCAAGAGAAGAAGAGATATGCTGATAAATATATAAATGGAAATAAAGGGAAGAAGGTAAAAGTTGAATATCCATCCTGTAGTAAATGTGGGAAGAAACACCCTGGTACTTGCTTAAAAGTAATGGGAGTCTGTTACAAGTGTGGTGAAAAAGGCCACCAAGTTCATGATTGCAAGGGGAAGAAGGAAGCTACCGATGTTCAATGACACAATTGCAGGGAGATGGGACACTATAAAAAACAATGTCCTTAGAGTCATGGAAAAATACCCCAGAAAAGGCCAACAGATCATGGACAACCTTATGCTATCACTCTCGCTAAGGTAGAAGCTTCGAAAGACGTTGTGGCGGATAATTTAATGGTTTCCTCAAGTTTAGAAAATACATTATTTGATTCTGGATCATCGAATTGATTAATATATTCCTAGTTTTATAAGAAAACTAGATATTTCCAATTTGATTTAACAATGGAGTTGTCAGTCAAAACTTCTACGGGAAGTATCATTGCTACAACATTCTGTGAATCAGTTCCCATTAGAACACATAAATGTTATTTATCTGCTAATCTCATCGTCATACCCATTATTTAATTTGATATAATACTTGGTATGGATTGGCATCCGGACCATGATGTGAAGATTTATTTTAAGAAGAAGGAGGTTGCTATTTTTGATGATTATGATAAGGAACACCTTATCTTTAGGGAAGAATCGTCGCCACCTAATTCTTATCTAGATCCACCCATAATAGCTCAACTAAATTAAATTATTGGGAAGGAAGAGAATGAAATGACTGTGGGTGAGGAAAGAAATGTTCAAATGTAGGATGTACTTATTGTGAGAGAATATGTTGATGTGTTTCTAGAAGATTTACCTGGACATCCTCTAGAATGAGAAATTGAGTTTTCCGTTGATTTATTTCCTGGATCAAGGCCCATATTGAAAACCCCTTGTAGAATGGACACTGTAGAATTTGTGGAAATAAAGAAACAACTAGAGGAATTGAGTTATTTGAGATTTATTCTCCCTAGTGATTATCCACGGCGAGCCCCTATCCTTTCTGTTAAGAAGAAAGATGGATCAATGAGGTTATGTATCGACTACATGGAGATCAATGATATAAAAATAAAGAACAAGTATCCCCTACCTCACATTGATGATTTATTTGACCAACTGCATGGAGATCAATAATTTTCAAAGATTGACCTTTGATCTGGATACCATCAGTTGTGTGTGAAGAATGAAGACATTCCGAAGAAAACATTTCAGACCAGGTACGGGCATTACAAGTTTAAAGTAATTCCTTTTTGGATTACTAATGCACCCTCTATTTTCATGGATCTAATGAAAAGATTTTTCACAGAATATCTTGATGAATTTTTAGTGGTATTTATTGATGATATATTGGTATACTCCAAAAGCTAAAAAGTTCATGAAAATCACTTGTGCATTATATTGAAGACTCTGAGAAGACATGAATTATATGGGATGTTTATCAAGTGTGAATTCTAGCTTCAGGAGATTAATTTTGTTTCTCATATTGTCTCTAAGGATGGAATCTCTATTGATCCATCTAAGACAATAGAAATCCAAGAATGGCCAGTACTGATGAGTATAACTGAGGTATGCAGTTTTATTGGTTTAGCAGGTTATTATCGACATTTCTTCTAGAATTTTGCCCGATTCACTAACCAATTAACAAAGCTCACACGTAAAGGGGTTACTTTGTTTGGAAAAAAGTGTGTGAGTAATGTTTTGATGAAATGAATAGAAGATTAGTCAATGATCCTATATTTACACTACCATCGGGGAATGAAGAGCTTGTTATTTATAGTGATGTGTCGAATAAAGTACTTGGTTGTGGCCTTATGCAGAATGATAGGGTTATTGCCTATGGATCATGACAACTGAAAATTTATTAACAAAACTATCCTACTCACGATTTTGAGTTAGCATCTGTAATATTTTCTTTAAAGAATTGAATACACTACCTATATGGTGAAAATGTGAGATATATACTGTTCATAAGGGTTTGAAGTACATTTTTTCACAAAAAGAACTCAATATGAGGCAAAGGTGGTTGCTTTAACTACTAAAGGATCATGATTTCAGGATACACTAGCACCTGGGGAAGGAAAATAAGGTAGCAGATGCTTTGAGTAGAAAGGATCGTGGATTTTTGAACATGATGAGAGTAGAAAGGGATCCTATTGTCATGGATCTAGTAAATATGGATATGGGAATCACCATGGATGGTGAAACATCAATATATTTTCAAATGTTTGCCAAACCATATTTACTAGAAAAGATGAAGAGTTATCAGGATGATGATGAAGAGTTTAAAAAGAAGATTAAAGCTGTGAATGATGGGAGATTGAGTGACTATGTGTATAAAGATGGAATATCGAAATTTGGGAGGAGACATTGTGTTACCGATAAACCTGATCTAAAAAGGGAATTGTTGGACGATGCTCATTGTTCCAATTTCACAATACACCCTGGGAGCTCCGAAATGTTTAGAGAATTGAAGGAACATTTTTGGAGGGACAATATGAAGACGAAGATTGTTGATTTTGTGTCAAGATGTATTATTTGTCAACAAGTGAAAGCTGGAAGGCAACAACCTGGATGATTCATGCAACCTCTACCCATACCTGAGTGGAAATGGGATAATATCACGATGGACTTTGTCATGGGACTACCAAAGACTCTTAGAAAGAACGATGAAAAATGGGTCATTGTTGATCGTCTTACCAAGTCAGCAAATTTTCTTGCTATAATAGAATATCTACCACTTGAACGTCTAGCAAGAATATATATTAATGAAGTTGTGAGACTTAATGGAGTACCCCTATCAATTGTTTCTGATTTTTTTCCATGTTTTACTTCAAGATTCTGGAAAAGTCCTTAGAAAGCCCTGGATACTGAACTTCGTTTGAGCACTGCTTACCACCCTCAAACAGATGGATAATCAAAATAGACTATTCAAAACTTAGAAGACATGTTGAGATCTTGCTCACATGACATTCAAGGTATTTGGGATCAATACTTACCTCTTGTGGAATTTTCATAAAAATTTTACTTCTATTCAAGTATTCGGATGGAACCATATGAAGCGTTATACGGAAAGATATGTCGCACACCAACCTGTTGGGATGACGTTGGTGAAAAAAAACTTGTAGTCCCAGAACTGGTGGTGAAATGATCGAAAATGTAAAGGTAATCGAAAACCCCATCAAAGGAGCTCAAAGTAGGCAGAAGAGCTATGCCCATAACCAAAGGAAGTATCTGGAATTTCAGGTTGGAGATCATGTTTTATTGAAGGAATCTCCATGGAAGGGAGTCATACGTTTCAGAAAGAAGGGAAAATTGAGTCCCAGGTACATCAAAACTTTCAAAATTCTATAACGAATTGGGTTCGTAGCTTACCGTTTAGCAATGCCGACAAGTCTCACAAAAGTCCAGAATGTGTTCCACGTATAACTGTTGAGAAAATACAAGCCTAAAAAAACGCATGTACTCACTTACGAGGAATTAGAACTAGAACCCGATCTGTCTTATTGCGAAGAACACGTCAGGATTCTTGACACAAGAGAACAATTGCTGAGAAACTGGACGACTCGTCTGGTAAAATTTCTATGGAGAAACCATAAAATGGATGAGGAAATGTGGGAACCCGAGGAACATATGATGATGAATCACACGAGTCTTTTCATGCGGTAGTATTTTATAAATATTGAGGATGAAATTATTTGAAGTAGGGGAGAATGTAACACCCCATTTTTCTATGGTACGCTTCTCTTTGAATAATACAGCATCATTCGTTGTACGCAACTTCGAGTTCTAACACACACCACAACCAATAAAACTAGTCATTATAAATAGTAATACCAAATTTTTGAAATTTTCTACATTTTATCAGTAAAAATGGACATCATTTTAGGAATCAGAATATCGAAATTAGCCTAGGGTGAAATTTTGGTATCTTTCTGAAATCTTTCATATTTTGATGAATAGTGAAATACACTCAGTTATAGTATACAACCAAAAATAATTTAAATAATTATTTATTTTATTTATATTTAATTAAGGTCAAAATAGATACATAATACCTATATAAGTTCAATGTAATTAATTGGTATTAGTTTAGAATAATTTTAGATATATAAAATTTTTATTGATCTTTCACCGTCTTTTACCCACCTCCTAGGAGAATTTTCCAATTTACATAAATCTTAATTTTACCATGTCTCTTAGTGGAATATCTAAAATCCAAGAGACATGGTTGATATCAAGGAGTAAAATGTGGTTCAATAAGATTAAAATAATTTTTGGTGAGTAGTAACTTTTTACCTTTATTTACCACGGTTAAAAGTAAATAGGGTAATTAAGGGTAAAAATGATATTAATATTACCCTAAAACATGTCCTAATTCTATTGGAAAAGTGTATCTCGATCAAAAACAACTTTAGGAATAAAATATTATCATTTAGGTCTATTTGGATTAGTTTAGGGAATTTATTATTATTTAATTCAAAGAAGAGTTAAAAGAGTTAAAATCAATGTTTAATAACTAAAACATTTTTAATATAGGGTTATACAATAGATAAATTAGATTATACATATTAATTAGAATTATAAAATTATTTCCTAAATAATGGTATTTTATTTATAATTTTTAGTTTTTATAAAATTTATTTTATTTATGACATAATGGTTATGCAGTAATTGCCTAATTAATGAAATATTATGATAATTGATAGTATAAATACCCAAATAAATGTAATTTGAAACTTTTTATTAATTAATTTAATTTTCCTGGTTAATATGACATATTAATATCACTTATATTAATTTTTTGAGAATTAATAATGCTGTTATGAATTTATCAAAAACAAAATACCCAATAGTGTCAAAATTGACATAAAAGAGTTTTTAAAATAAATAATATATTATTAATTGATATTCTGATTCTAAAATTTTAATTTTTGGCCAAAGGACTTATATAAAGGTAGGTATATTATTAATGGACCACTTGGGTGTCTCTAGGATTTAAATAGTATGTTTATTAGCTATATAATTTAAAAATACAAAGTGACATGGTAAGTGTCAAACTAATTAACTAAGAGATAAAACTAAATGATAAGGTTAATACAATGACCCAAACCGGCCTAAAATCTACTGGTTCAAATTATTTCGACCCATCCTCACCTTAGACTTTTTATAATCCACCTTAGATCTATTATAAACCTAATATTATTTTATTATAAAATAATACTTTATGTTTTTTTAAAGAGCCCCTCCTCCCCCTTATAAAAGGACACCACTTCTAACCAATTATTCACACCTTCAAATCCTTTTGGCATGGCCAAACCCTACCCAAATATTCTCTCAACTTCCCTCAATTTGACCTAGAGGCCTTATATTTATCATAAATCCAACCTATGGATCCCTTTGGATCAAATCAAAACGAAGAACTCAAAGAAGATGTAATGTTTTCACCGCACTCTTTCAAGTTCCTTTCTTCTTCAACTTCTTCTTTCATTGTCATTTCCATTCTAAAATAATAAATCCATTATCTTCTATATAGTGTGATTTTATTATAAATATGGTACAACCATATTCAGTATTCTATCAATCCTTTGAATGTCATGTCACCATACATGCGTACGTAGGACTTACCGTCTCCACGTCGTGGTGTAATCAAAAAATTATTATTTGGATGGGTATGGTAATGATATTTAATCGATGTAAATAATAAAAATAACCTGATAATGATTCTGAATATACGATATACCATCTAATTATGTGTTATTTTATAATCAAAATAATGATATTGTCTCTCGTGCGTACGTACGGACTACCGTCTCCACGAACGCGATGACATTCATTCTCCATCGAATCCATTCAAAACTAAATTTCATTTTATGATTAAAAATAATGTTTAAAGACTTAATATCATTCTGTACATGAATAATATACATCTTATCCATATGAAACATGGCTTATTTAATAAATCATATAAAATAAAACGAGTAAGTTAACACCCAAAATGACTATAATACTAAGATATTATTAACAATGAAATTTTAAAAGATCATATATGATATCATATTAATGTATATGATTCTTGTATAATTTAATAACAATTATTTCACCATTATAAATGATCTTAACCTACCCTCAACCATGGAAAATTTCAAGGTAAGGGTTTATCTAACAATGTCTTCATTATCCAAGATTGTTTATGTGTAATTCTCTACTGGGACCTCTTTATCATCCACATCCATGTTTCTTAAAAATGTATTTCAAAACATTCTTACTATTTTATAGAATATGGTTTAAAGTCATTTATACACTTGTTTGAATTTTTATAAAAAGTTTATAAAGGAATTTTTCATCATTTTCCAAACAAGGTCCTTTATAACCTATTCGACATAATTGAGGTAAGAATGTCTTTTTTATCTTATACGACGGGTGTGACTCTTTTCCGCCATTAAAAAATCGTCAAATATTACCTTATAGGCTTATAAGAATTTTTTCAATGTAAATGATTTCTTTTATAATTATGAGACTTTTAAATGATTTCAAAAAAGATATATTTCTCTCAAATAGTATTGATTTCATCTATGTCAACATCCTTCGATGGATTTTAAGAGTATTTGAAGTTGATTTATTAGGGTACAAAACATCCATATTGTATTGAAGGTTTTGTGATATGTGTGACTGTGGATATGTTATTTCTATACCATTGATGATTTATGGAGAACGTAATTACATTTTGTATGCTAGTTTTAATACGAATGTTTATGTTATGCTTAAAACTAATCATTCAAGGAATGAATTAGACATAATAAGTGACGGGTGGATCCCTCTATAGCTTCTAGATGCATCGGTAGGTCTCATGAGACAAACTAGTTTCTTGGAACAAGGCCTTGACAAAATCTTATTTGTAGTATTGGCACAGGGCCTTGACTATATGGTTATTATAGTCTGCCATTATACATTCCATCATTATGAAAGTGGTTATTGATATTGCATGTGATTATTTTACAAGTAGAATATCCATGTGAATATCTAAATGGAATTATTTCATTTTATTTTTTCCATATAATACTAATGTTCGTGTTTAAAAAGGTTTTGATTTGGTTATACATTTCCTTAAATGTTTATGCTTATTTATGATAGTTTCCGCTATATTGTTATCCTTACTGGGAATTTGAGCTCACCCATTTATATGTTTTATTTTCCCAGGAAGTGAAGAGTATTTCATGAATGACATGTAGGGATAGTATGAGTGGTCATGAGTGTGGACTATGGAGTCTATGTTGTTGTAGTTTTTATTTTAGGATGTAATGTAAACATTATGAATGTATGTAGTGATTCCAAGGCTACTAATGTAATCGTTCTTTCAAGATTTGATCTTAGGTGATCATGCCAATGTTATGTAATAATGCACTGACTATGGGTAACTAGGGTCGGGGCGTTACAACCGATTAACCTTCAAGACCTCAAATCACAAATGGAAGAGTTGGAGGATAAAGGGTGTACATGTCCAACTACATCACCTTGGGGATAACCTGCTTTGTTTGCAAAGAAGGCCATCAAGAGTTTATGCTTGTGTTTCAATTACCTGAAGTGGAGTAAAATGACTGAGAAGAACATATATCCTCTTCTGTGTGTTGACTATCTGTTTGACCAAATTATAGGGGCTTCTGTATTATTAATGGTTGATCTGATATGAGGGTATCATCACATGAGAGTTCAGACTTCTGATATACAATGAACTACGTTCAGAAGCAGGCATATATGTTATGAGTTTTTTGTAATGCTGTTTGGGTTGACAAATGGTCCATCAGTGTTTATGGACTTGATAATCAAATATTTCACATGTACTAAGTTTTTTTTTGTGGGGGTGTTTGTGGGCAACATCTTCATGAACTTTAAGACTCGTGATGATCATTCAAAACATCTTGACCTCATCCTGAGTACACTAACAGAGCATCGACTTTAAGAAAATCTATCTAAATGTAAATTTTGGATATACAAGTTATACTTTTTTGGGCACATATTCTCAAAATAAGGTGTTATAGTTGACCTAGAAAAGGTACAGGTAGTGATATATTTAGAACATCCCAAGAAAGTTATTTATATTTGAAGAATGTTGGTTTTACCTATTTATTTCAAAAGGATCATCCAAGACTTTTCTTATTGGGAAGCATCGCTTACAGGTTTGAAAATGAAAGGGAATATGTTTTGTTGGACAGAAGAATGCACGAATTCTTCCTAGGAGTTGAAGAAGTGCTTTACTTCAGCACCAATTTTGATCTTACTTGAGTTATGTGAGGATTACACGGTGTATTTTGATGCTTCTATGGTAGGACTTGGAGCTCTGTTATTGCATGGGGATAAAGTTGTTTCTTATGGGTCTCAGTAGTTGAGGCTACATGAATGGAATTTCCCTACGCTTGACCACAAGTTTGTGGCTATGGTTTATGCTATTATGTTTTGGTGACACTATATTTTGTGTGAAAATGTTACTGTTTTTATGGATCATAAAATCATGAAGTATATCATTTTACAGCACCGCTTGAATTTTTGGTAGTGAAGCTGGATAGAGTATATGAAATCCATTGATTTTGAATTGGTATATACACCGATGAAGGGGAATCGTGTGGTTGATGACTTGAGTAGTAAAACTCATAATCATTTGGTTCATGTGTCGAAATTACAGTGGATGATGATGACTTTTTTGGATGAAATGCATGTAGTAGTTAAAGAGAGTCATGAGAGGATGACTCTGGTTTCTATAGCAGTGGAGTTTACACTATTGAAACAGATAAGGGACATGTAGTATAAGAATTTAGAGTGTTTAGGCTTGAAGGAAATCATTGATTGTGGGGAGGAACCTTCAAAATGGTAAATAGATGAGGATGTGACCATCTATATGAAAAATTGGGTTTTTGTGCCTACGAGTATGCGAGAGGAACTCATGCAAGAAATTCATCCTTCTAGGTGGGTAGTACATCCTAGGTTGAAAAAAATCTACCATGACCAAGAAAGATAGTTTTGGTTGTCAGGTATGAAAAAGGAGATACCAGTGTTCGTAACAAGATGTTTCACCTATCAATGGGTGAAGGCATAGGAACAACAACTTGGAGGCCTATTGCATCCATTACCTATTTCGGATTGGAAGTGGGATGAAGTGACTATAGATTTTGAGGTAGGACATCCAAAGCCTATTAGAAAGAATGATCCTAATTGGGTCATTGTGGATCAAACAAGGATTTTAGAACACATTTTTCCGATCAATGAATTCATTACAGTAGTGTATTTGGTAGAACTGTGCATGAGAGAGGTAGTTTGTTTTCATGGGGTTCCACATACTATTACTTCATATTGTGATTCATGCATTACTTCATGCTTCTTGTAGGTCTTACAAAAGGTTATTGGTATCTAGGTTTTGTTAAGTAAGGTCATTCACCCATAGACAAATGGGCATTCAGAGAATACCATATATGTGTTAGATGATATTCTCTGAGCACATATTCTTGACTTTGATGGTTCTCATGAGAGGAATTGGGCTTTAGTAGAGTTCACCTATAACAACACTTATCAGGAAACTATACAGATGGAACCATATGAGGAACATTAATGTAGACCTTGTGGATACCTGCTATGTTGGTTTGAGGATGGTGAGTCAGATCTATTGGGACCGAGTCTTGTTCAGGAGACATCAGAGAAGGTAAAGTTGATTCGAAAGTGTATAGCTACGAATCAGAGTAGGTAGAAGTCGTATGCTGATAAATAGAGATGACCCATAGAGTTTATAAAGGGTGATCATGACATCCATCTTGTGACTCCTAGATAGGGTCACCATAGGATACAGAGGCAGGGAATGTTATCCCCTAGGTTCAAAGGACCATTTGAGGTGCTGTAGGGAATCGGTTTAGTGGCGTACCAATTAGAAATTCCATACAAATTCAGTGCAATGAATGATGTTCTCCATGTGTCACAACTATTGTGTTATCGCTCAGAACCTTCTCTTTTGATTGATTTAGAAGAGGTTTATCTTGAGATTGATTCTCCCTTTGATGATCATCTGATAAATGTGGTGGGTCATAGTTAGAAAGTGTTGCGTTGAAAGACAATGTTATAGGTTCATGTATTGTGGAAATATTAAGTGTTCAAGAGGAAAAATGGGAATGTGAAGTATACATAAGGGCACAATGGGCCAATATTTTCATCTTAGAATCTTAGGGAAGTTTGAGAGTGAAGCTCGAGGATGAGCTATTATAAAGTGGGGAGATTGTAAGATCCAATACATTTTTGGAGTGATCTCGATTGCGTTTTCCAGAACCCTTTTACACTTTTCAGTACATTTAACTTGTAATAGTTTCATGGGGTACGTTTGGGTGAAATTTTAAGGAAAAATAAAGGATATTGATTTGTGCATGGTTTGTGCCTGGATTGACAAACCACGCAACCAAATGATGTTAATCGTGTGGAACTAGATAGAGAGGTCTACATGGTCAGCACACAGTTTACCCTAACTGTTTCCCTTGGACTAGTAAATCATGCATGTGGAATTTTAATTCCTAATATATGTTCTTAAAACCACCTGAACCCTTGGGTATTCCATATTTCGACCTTGGATTGGGATATTCAAATTCTTGGTGTTCCCAAAGCCTTATAGAGGGATTCAAAGGATATCTGAACTCCATTCGTTGAGATCGAAATCCCTGATTGATAACCTTCTCTACTAAGGTGATTTTGATCTGGAGATTGATAGACGGCGTTGTGATGCTCAGATTTTGGGTATTTTCATTGGGAAAACTTCCATTAGGAACATATGGTAGGTGGCCTAAAAATAATTCCCATAGTGATGATATAGATATGTGTATTAGTTTTTTTTTTCAAAATAATCTTGATGATTGATTTCTTAATTGGTGTGATTAGGTATGTGGAATTGAAATGAGTTTCCTTAGTTATTAATTGAGATTTTAGTCATATAGAAAATGAATGGGGTTACCCAAATAGGTACTTTGGATATCTATTATGTCTTGGTGTATTTTATTTGAGTTATTTAATTTTGGAGTCAGGATAATTAATTGGGGGGAATTAATTATAACATGATGATGTTGGCTATGTAAGATAATTAATTGTGATAATTAATTACGTTCCATGATGTTGACCAAATATAAATAATTGAGAGAATTAATTATGTGCAAAGATGTGATCAAGGATAATTAATTATGATATGTTGATATTTGATATGGAGAATAAATTGTGATGAATTAATTAGGAAATGATAATTTAGTTGATTGACTAATTAATTGATGAATTAATTAATGGGTTATGTGATTAGTTTATTATTGAATTAACTAATGGTCATTTAAATGTTTAACTAATCATTGGATTAGTAAAGGAATAATATATTAAATTCTTGTGAATTAATCAAATAATTAATGGCGGGAATTTTTTTGGTGAAAGACTTTTCCATCTAGAACAATTAGATATTAGGACATAGACATGGAGTTCCTCCCCAATAGTTATCCAAGATTGAGATTATGGGATGGTAGGCATGATGACCTACACTGAATGAGAAAATGTGTGCTAGTCACGACGACCTACAGTCATTGAGATTTTGGTGATATACATGACGAACTATAACAAAAAATGTTAATAATGAATGATGGTTTAATAGAGATTTTTTGTTCTAGGCATGACGACCAACAGTAAATGAATAAAAATAATGAATTATGAATCAATTGAGAATCATGAGTTGAAACTAGGCCTAATGTGTTGATTTAAGATTAAATGACAATGTGATAACTCTTTAAATTATGCATTATATTTATTTCTTCATAAAACTATATGAACTATATCTTTACTCGACTAATTTTAGAAAATGTTGGTGGAGTCCTATAGAGTTGTAATCGCACACTATTCGATCCGCCTGATCAGAAACTGAGTAGACTTTGTTATTTCAGGAAAGGATAAGAGCTAGGCCCTCAGATAAATTACTGTTTGGGATTGGATCATGATAGAGGTAACCATATGTAGTTTGGGACACATTTTGGATATTTTGTGTCTTTAAATTTAGTTTCATTGTAGATACATGATACAATCATTGTCATAGCATGATTTACATTTCTCTTTATTATTGTATTTTCTGGTTTTGACTATCATATTTCATGGTATTGTTATGGTTATTTATATGATTCCATACTTGGTTATTGTTTTTTTCAACTAGTTTTTTATTGTAATAAAAGTGGGTATTCTCTCCCAAGACTGACTTACCAGACCCTTGCTACTAGTCACCACCCTTTAGCACATGGGGAGGTGCGCATGAGGGCATGTGGCCAACCGGCTCGGGGCACTGGTCAGTGGCTCCTGGGTCAAGAAGTCACATACCCATTCATAATTCCTAATGAAATATGAAACATGTTTAAATATTAAAAAATTTATCCAAAACAATTATAAAATTCAGAACAAAACATTTTCTCATATGAGAGATATAGGCACTACCTACCAAATTTAGTAATTTTTTAGATTATGGAATTTTACATGAAATATGGTACATTGTAGTAACATCCCCATTATTAATTCCACTCCATCTCATTTCTAATATATGTGTTTTTTGGACACCCACTGAGTGAAACCAATCCATATTAGGAACCATAGTCCATTGATAAGATGTATAGCTAAAATGAAAAGAATCACTAACATGCATCCAAGGGGTAGTGTAATAATCAAAAAAATTACTCAAGATATATAATTTAGCAACAATAGTTTGATAATTTTTTTAATCAATGAATAATCTACAGTAAATATTTCAAATTTACACCGTAGTTCAAGCAATATACATATTTAGAATATTGTTGTTCATGTAAAAACGGATGCACTTGGCCACTTTTTTCTTGAGTGGGTCCTAAAAAAATGTTACCTAAAATAAGAACCCAGATAATCCATATATTTGAACAAAAAAATATAATTTATCTTATAAAATGTTATTAATATATCTTTAATATTTATGAATGAATATCATTCCTAATTGAATCCCCTAATTATCCTATCTGTAGTGATTGAAACAGTACATTACATAGTGATGAAATGTATCATACACAAATCCCATGATCATAAGTTTGTCGACACCATTTAAAACACTATTTAGACAGTCTAGAGTAATTTGGTTCATACAAAAATGTATCATTCCATTATCATAATTTAATTATAATTTATACTTTGAAATCTATATCATATATTCATAAAAATCATGGTTAGACCTTCAAATTCTTTCCTGCCACTAATCAGTTTTTTGACACTAACATTATGAATTTTTTATATATTTTAATTGTAAGGATGATAACAATAAATCAATAATAAATAATTATAATGAATCATACTATTGTTAATGAGGGTCTTATTTATTGCATTTTCTCAAAAATGCCAATATGAATCTCTAGAAATAATTCTTTTCTAATATCAATGGAAATAATGAGGTTTTCTCTATGAAAGTGCATCCATGAAAAATTCAACTATAATCACAGAATGAAAATTAGATATCATGAAATACAATTTGGAATGTGTAAAATACGTTCATATACATACCAAGAACAAATATTGATAACCAAAACTCTCATTTATGATAATGAAGAATGAAGGTTAGAATGAAGCCTGATTTCCATTATATAAAAAATAATGTGCAGTAATCTTATATAATTTACCAAAATAATTGTCATATTCACTTTAATGAACTTTTCATAATATCAATTTCTAAACAGAAAATGTTTAACCATATCAATATTGGTCATCATCACTTAATTTACCATGATTTCTATGGTGAATTGTCACATTTATATTTACAAATAAATAAAAATTTTGTTTAAAAAATATGAATCTATCATGTGTTGTTAAATATATTGTGTTTGACTTATTAATAAATTATAATAAAACCAAACCATTGATGAAAGTATTAATATATATTGATTCACATGACATACAAAATCAATAATGAAAATTCTAACGTCACGTATAAATATGTCATAAAACAACATCATTTACTATGGAAACCCAAAAATTTTAAAATATTAATCACATTTAAATGGAAACTACAATGGTTTTTGATATAAAAATTTTATCAAAAAAACACAGTTTTTATATATAAGGGAAATGGATGATACAAACATCATCAAAAATAATCTTAAAAATGATATTACAAATAATTTTAACTAATTTTAATTATAACTAAAAAATAAAAAATTCAACACTTGGACTAGATAATTCTCATTGCCTCGTAAAATTAAAAACTAATTAAAGTGATGAATAATTTAAATCTCTTGAAATATTTATTTTTTGACAAAAAAAAAACATTACATATAATCTCCAATATAAATTTATCCAGTCTCCCAATAATATTTACATTATCCTATATTAAAAAAGGACAAATAAATTAAATCATCTAAATAAAAAAACTAATAAAATAATATTAATAAAATAAAATAATATATAAATAAAAATAAAAATAATAATGAAAGAAATTATATCTTGACATGATCGAAAAACTATTTTAGTTTGATTCCAAAATAATACAGCTTTGATACTAAAACTAATCAATTATTGTGAATGTGGGGGTGGGGGTTACATATTTTATAGATGGGTGCGAGTATAGGTGTGAACTATATTCATGACTCTTACTTGTTTAATTTTTGGATACGTGAATGGGGTCCACACCTCTTATCTTGCATATAGTCTTTCATGAACCACATTTACATAAACTGGAGGTAAAATTCATAATAAAATTGTACAAATATGATATATATTTGTTAAATATTTTAAATGAAACCCATTCAGGTCAGTGACTATGATAGATTCCATGAATTTGGTTCACACAACAACCGATCCATAATGAAAAATATTTTTTACTACACATCTATTTTAATTTATTTTCCAACCAATTAATTTTTTTTAAAGAAATCACACATTGGTTGGTGATGATTATAACATCCAAACCAAAATGACCTATAATACGATAGATGTACCGGTGGGTCATTTGGCCTCAAGCGCACCTCCCCATACACTAGTGGCTTCCAGCTATCAAGGAGGGTGTAAGGGGGTGATATTGAGCAGACTATACCCTCATGATCATAGTAATATAGTGGTATAAAAGATAATAATCTGCAAGAAAAAATGGAATAAATAATAAATAATCTGAGAGTAGTGAAAGAAGAAGAAGAATAAACATAATATAAAATGTCAGCCACCACCCATATAAAATATATGTATGCATGTCAATATTATGTTACACAACTTTTAACATAGAAAAACAACATAAAGTGATATAATAAAAGACACAAATAATGAAAAGAAATAAACGAAAATCTCCAATGGTAATATCCATGAGAATTTAAAGCTCTAGTTTGGTCATGTGATCTTGACATCCAAGTGTGAGCTAATACACACAAGAAATAATCCCTGGTCCTACCAATAAATGGTCTAATTGAATACCCTCGTGCAATGGTGTCCGGTGAAGGGTGTGAGATATGAATTCCAGAAGGTTACAAAAAATGGTGTATATTACTAAATCCAATCTAGAAATATGATATATAATAGTGTGAATGTATTGGAATAAAGATAAAAAATAAATTCCAACTAAATAAACACCAACCCACCTTGGTTCCTCAAGACACCTGGTGGCTATACTAGCTTCATCTCAAATCCATAATAAGTGTATGATCAATGAATATACATATATATTAATAATATATATGTATTTAATATTTCTCTTTATTTCATCCAACCGTAGAGCCACGTAATGTGAACATTTGTGGCCATATACCTAGAATACTAGTTTCATGATGGATAGTGCCATAAACTAGAAATCCATAACGACTCTAAATGAGCCAAAAAATATTAGGAAACTTGGTACATACAAAAAATCCCAATGCTATAAGAGATGTCACACAACATATATAATGGTGAGTGAGCTACCATATATACACAATAATAATAGAAAATGTACTGTAAATCCCATCATATATAAAGTATCAATGAAGTGAGATTCAATGAAGTGAATGCCCAATGTAACACAGTGTGATACAACCATGCTCAACAAATGTAGCACCCCGACCTCAGTTACCTATATTCGGTGCATTATTATAGAACATTCGCATGATCAGAAGAGATCAAATCCCTAATGACCGATCAGTTTATTAGCCTTGGAAGTACTAGATACATTCATATGTTTTACATTACATCATGAAATAAAAATAGCAACAACATTTTGTTCCCTTTTGAAAACTATTATATCATTAGCCTATCCCTACAGGTTAACCATGAAATAATTCTTCACATCCTAGGAATAATAAAAAATATAATGTTGTGAGCTCAGATGCTGAGTAAGGATAACAATATTGTAGAAACTTTCATAAATAAGCATAATCATTTAAGGAAATCTATAAGACCAAAACGAAAGAATTTTAAACATAAACTTCAGAATAATATATAAAAGATAAAATTAAATAATGTTATTTACCTATTCACATGGATATTCTAGTAGTCGAATAATAAAATAAAATTTCAATAGCCACTTTCATAATGACAAAATGCGTAATGCCAGACATCATAACCACATAGTCATGGCTTTGTTCCATGAATACAAATAAGATTTTGGAAAGTTCTTGTGAGAAGACACCACTTTGCCTCATTAGACTTTCCGATGCATCGAGGTGCTATAACAGGCTCTACCCGTCACTTACTATGTCTAATACATTAACCATAAACACTGAATGGTGTAACAGGCTATAACATAAACATTCGTTTTAAAACTGGGATAAGAAATGTCAATACTTTAACCATAAACACTGAATGGTGTAAAAATAACACATCCACGGTCAAACATATCACAAAACCTTTAATACAATATAAAAGATTTGTATCATAATAAATCAACTTCAAAAAACATTAAAATCCATCCGAGGATATTGACATAGATGAAATAAAAACTATTTGTGAGAAATATATTGTTCTTTTTAAAATCATTTAAATGTCATATAATTATAAAAAATAAATTTTTAATATAATATTTTAAGATTTTATGGGAAGCTTCGACGATGTTATAATTGCATAAAACATCCGCACTTTCCATATAATTTAAAAAAATACATTCTTACCTTAATTTTGTCGATAGGGTCATAAGTTTCCTTATTTGTAAAACAAGAGAAAGATTCCTATCAGAACATATTTAGTCACATAAGGGTATAAATGACTTAAACCTATAGTCTAGTAAATATTAATAATGTTTTGAATTACATTTTTAAGAAAACACGGATGTGGATGATAATGATGTCCTAGTAGATACTTAGATACTAATAACCTCATATAAGTAATGAGATTGTTGAATTAACCCTTACCTTGTACTTTTCCTTGGATGATGGTACATAATCCTCCTGTATAATAGTTCAATAATTGTTATGAAATTATACAAGAATCATATAATTAAATGTGATATCATATATGATCTTCTAATATTACTTTCTTAATAATAATTTAGTATTATGGTTGTTTCGGGTGTTAACTGATTTGTTTTCCCTTATAGGTTTGGTTATGTAAGCCATGTTTGTTATGGATTAGATGTATTTTATTCATATCCAAATTTATATTAAGTTCTTAAAAATTATTTTTAATCCTAAAATGAAAATTATTCTTGAATTATTTCGATGGGGAATGAATCAAATTGCATTCGTGGAGACGGAAATCTGTACGTATGCACGAGCGACGATATCATTATGTTGATGGTGAAATTTTATATAACTGAATGTTATATCAAATATACAAAATGATTAAAATTTTGTCTTTATTATATACTTCAATTATACATCATTATTAAACCCATCCAAATAATGAAGTGTTTGAATAACATTCTACTCCACGATGTGGAAATGGTAAGTTGTACATATGCACAAATGGTGACTTTGTCATTCATATGGTAGATGGAAAAATTAATATAGTTGTACCATTTTTATAATAACATCACAGTATATAAAATATAATGGATTTATTATTTTATGATGGAAACAATAAAGAAAGAGGATGTGGAAGAAGAAAAGAACATGAAAGAGGTGATGAAATATTTACCACTTCTTCGGGTTCTTCCATTTGATTTGATCAAAGGGGTTCTATAGGTTCGCTTTCTGACCAAAGGAAGCCTGCTAGTATGAAGATAGGAATGTTGATAGGATATTTGGGCTGGGGTTGGCCGTTCCAAATGGCATTGGATGTGTGAAATAAAGAGAAGGGGAGGTACCCCTTTATAAGGGAGGTGAGGGTCACATTAGGAAAATCTTGAAATATTATTTTATAATTAAATAATTCTCGGGTTTTAATGGATCCAAAATGTTTTATTTAGAGGATAAGGTGGGGATGGGTCGCAAACATCTCAAAGAATAGGTTTTTGACAGGTTTATGTCATCATATTAAACTTATCTTTTAGATTTAACTCTTAGTTAAAAAGATTGACATTTACCATGTCTCTTTGTATTTTTATTTTATATAGTTAAAAAACGTACTATAACAAGCCAAGAAAACCCAAAGTGGATCATTATAAAAATATATAACCTATGTTAAGTTCATTATCTAAGCAATATATTTTTAGGAATATTAAATCAATTAATAATTTTATATTTGTTTTTAAAACTCAATTATGTCAATTTTGACACTCTTTAGTATTTGGTTTTTTTGAAAATCATAACATCGTGATTACATCGAAAAAAATATTTAATAAGCCATAAAATGACATATTAACATAAAAATTAGTGAAATTCATCAAAATTATAAAATTACATTTATTTGGATATTTATAATATCAATTATTTTAATCATTAATTAATAAGGTAATTACTTCATCATCACTGTGTCCGAAATTAGTTACATTATATAATCCTTTAAAATAATAAATAAAATTTCATTATGTAGGAAATTTTTTTATATTTTTATTGAATATTTATAGTATAACTTATCTTATGTATAACCCTTTATTAAAATGGTTTAGTTATTAAACAATGAATTTTACTCTTTTAACTCTTCTTTAAATATTATAACAATAAATGTCCTAGTCTAATCCAAGTGGACCAACACGGGGTCATATTTTATTTCTAATGTTTTTTGTGGTCTAATAACACTTATCTAATAGAATTAGGACATTTCTCAGGGTAATTATAATATCATTTTTACCCGTAATTACCGTATTTACTTTTGACTGGGGTAAATAAAAGTGAAAAGTTACTATTCACCAAAAATTATTTTCATCTTATTGAACAACATTTTATTTAATGATATCAACCATTTCTTTATGATTTTTGAAATTAAATTCAAAGATGACGTAATATTAAGACTTATGAAAATGTGTAAATTCTACTAGGAGGTGGGTAAAAGACGGTAAAATGTTCGATAAAATTTTATATATCTATACATATCATAAAATGAATTCAATGAATTAAGTTGAAGATATATAGTTATTATATACATATTTTTACCAAAAATAAATTAATATAAAATAATTAATTATTTAAATAAATGGTATGTTTCAAACAATAACACAATGTTTTTCACTATTCATCAAAAAATGAATGTTCACAGAAAAATACCAAAAATTCAAACTAAGATAAATTTGATATTCGTAATCCAAGAGTGAATTATATTTTGATAATTAAAAGAATATTACAACATAAAAAGATTCGGGTATTTCTTCATCATATGTTCCTCAGGTTCCCACGTTGCCTCTTCGATCTAATGGTTTCTCCATAGAACTTTCACCAGACAAGTCGTCCAGTTTCTCAGCACTTATTCTCTGGTATCAAGAATTATGATAGGCTCTTCATAATAAGACAGATCACGTTCCAATTCAATTTATATATAAGTGAGTAAATCCATTGGTTCAGGCATGAATTTTTTCAACATTTATACATGGAATACATCATGAAATTTGGAGAGACATAGAGGCATTGCAAAACGATAAGCTACAACTCCAACTCGTTCAAGAATTTTGAATGGTTCGATATACCTGGGGATAAATTTACCCTTCTTACCAAAATGTATAACACCCTTCCATGGATATAACTTCATGAAAATAAAGACTTCTACTTGAAAATCCAAATACTTCCTTCGGTTATCGGAATAGCTCTTTTTCATACTTTGGGATTCATTGATGTGGGTTTGGATAATATTCACTTTTTTACATTGCTTCCTCAACAAGTTCTGGGCATATGGGATTTCTTTCACCAACATCATTCCAACAATTTGGTGTGTGAAATATCATTCCATATAATGCTTCCTATGGTGCCATATGAATACATGCATGGTTTCTATTGTTATAGAAAATTATACTAGTGGTAAGTATTGATATCATATACTGTGAAGGTCAAGTGAACAAGATCTCAACATAACTTCTTAGTTTTGAATAGTCCGTTCTGATTTTCAATCAGATTGAGGGTGGTATGCAGTTCTCAAACGATGTTCAGTGTCTAGGGCCTTCTAAAGACTTTTCCAGAAGATTGCTGTAAAACAAGGATCACGATTAGAAATAAATATATAGGTACTCCATGAAGTCTTAAAACTTCATTAATATATGGTCTTTACATATGGTCAAGTTATAAATATTATCTTGTAGAAATAAAATGTGATGACTTGGTAAGACAATCAACATTGAGCAATATTGCATCATTCATTATAGGGGTATTTGGTAGCCCCATGAAAATGCCCATTATAATATTATCCCATTTACACTCTGGTATTGAAAGAGGTTGAATGAATCTTCCAAGAAGATGCATTACAGCTTTCACTTGTTGTCAAACCATAAATATTGACACAAAATCAGCAATATCCCTCTTCATGTAGTACCACAAAAAATTTTCCTTAAAATATCTATAAATCATGGTGCTCCTTGGGTGTAAAGAGAAATTTGGGCTATTATAATCATCCAAAAATTCACTTTTTAGATTAGGTATGTTAGGAACACAAAGTCTCTTCCCAGATTTCAAAATTCCATATTCATATAGGATGTCACTAAATATCCTATCATTCACAGCTTTAATCAACTTCTGAAACTCCTCATCATCGGTCTGAGAACTATTTATCCTTTTAGTAATTATGGTTTGTAAACCATTTGAAAATTTATTGATGTTTCACCTTACATTGTTATTCCCTTATCCATCGTTAATAGATCCATGAAAATAGGATCCCTTTCAACTCTCATTTGGTTCAAAACTCTATGATACATTCTGCACAAATGATATTCCACTTTATTTTCCTTCCTTGGGTGGTAGTGTATTGTGAAATTATAATCCTTTAGTAGTGAATTCCATATCATTTGCCTCATGTTGAGTTCATTTTGTGAGAAAATATACATCAAACTCTTTTGATCAATATAAATTTCACATTTTTCACCATAGAGATAATGTGTTCATATCATTATAGAACACATTATAGTGGTTAACTCAAGATCCTATGTGGGATTGTTTTTCTCATGAATTTTTAGTTTTCATGTTGTATATGAAATAACTCTATCATTCTGCATAAGGACACAACCAAGTTATTTCATTGAATCATCACTATAAATAACAATCCCATCATTCCCTGATGGTAGAGTCATGATAGAAGAATTACCTAATAATCTCTTCATTTCATCAAAACATTCTTCACACTCTTTTGTCCAAACATGTTTTACCCCTTTACGAGTGAGCTTGGTTAATGAGTCACCCAATGAGACAAAATTTGATACTAAACGCTGATAATAACCTACTAAACCAATAAAACTATGTAGCACAGTTATACTTGTCGGTGCTAGACATTCATGGATTTCCTTGGTCATTTAAGGATCAACAAGATTTAATATTTAGAGACAATATGGCCAAGAAAAGAGATCGCCTAAATCCATTTTTCATACTTTCTATGTGTCCCATACAATTAATTTATTCTAAGAGTCCTTAGGATAATACACAAGTGATTTTCATGATCTTCGTAGATTTTGGAGTTTACAAAGATACGATCAATATATACCACTAAAAAGTGATCAAGATATTCCTTGAAAACTCTATTCATTAGATCTAGGAAGACAGATGGTGCACTAGTCAATCTAAAAGTCATTACTATAAACTTGTAATTCCAGCACATGGTTCATAATGATGTTTTCAGAGTATCTCCCTTCTTCACAAACAACTAATGATATCCAGATCGAAGGGCAATCTTTGAAAAATATTGAGCTCCATGATGTTGGTCAAATAAATCATCAATGTGAAGTAGGGGATACTTGTTCTTTATTATTATAGTATTGATCTCCATGTATTCAATGCATAACCTCATAGATTTGTCTGTATTCTAATCAAAAAGGACAGGGGCTCCCCATGGAGAAACACTTGGAAAAATAAATCCCTTATTACTCAAAACCACTAGTTGTTTCTTTAGTTCCACTAATTCCACAGTGGACATTCTCTAATGGGTCTTCGATATGGGCCGTGAACCAGGAATAAAATCAAAGGAAATATCAATTTATCATTCTGGAGGATATCCAGGTAAATCCTATGGAAACACATCAATATATTCATGAAAAATAGGTACATCGTATATTTGAATATTCTTTCCCTCATCCATAGTTATTTAATTATCTTCCTCCCTAATAATTGAATTCATTAGAGATAATGGCTGTGGATCTAGATAAGAATCAGGTGGTGAATTTTATGCACTAATGATAAGGTACTCCATATCATCATAGAGAATTGTAACCTCCCTCTTTTTACAATAAATATTCACATCATGGTCAAAAACTAAATCCATTATGAGGATTATATCAAATTCAATCAGGTTTATGATGATGATATCAGCTTATAAAGAACATTTGTATGCCCTAATGGGAACTGATTCACAAAACAATGGTGCGATGATAATTCCCTTAGGTGTTTTGACTGACAACTCCCGTGTTGAGTCAAATTGAAAATATCTAATTTTCATAGAAAACATGGAAGATATGAAAAAATGCGATGATCTAGAGTCAAATAATTCATTTTCTAAACATTAAGAAAACATTAAATTACCTATCAAAACTTCTTTTGAAGATTCATCCTTTAAAATTGTGATCGCATGGGCATGGTATTTCTCCCTTGGCCTTTTCTGAGGTAAGTTCCCTTGGTTCTTAGGAAAATCATTTTCATAATACCCCTTTTCTCTACAATTATTGCATTCAACATTGAAAACCTCTTTCTTCCCCTTGCAATAATGAGTTTGGTGGCCCTTTTCACCAGACTTGTAACAGACTCTCATTCCCTTCAGGCATGTACCAGGGTGTTTCATCCAACATTTACCGCAGAATGGATATTCAACCTTTCCATCCATCCCCTTATTTCTATTCCCAGAGTTTCTAGAAAATCGCTTCTTCTCTTTCTTTGATTTAAAGTCTTAAAACTTATAGAATTCGTTTTCAAGTCTTGATAGCACATGAGGTAATATCTTCGTATGATGAGAAGGATTGTGAGACTAATTCTCAATGGATAAATGGTTTTAACCCACCAAATAAACGATCAATCTTACTCCATGGGTTATGTATGTAATTTTATTCTTGCCATGCTAATCGTCTAAAGTTAACCTCATATTTTGCAACATTCTCATCATCCTTTTGGCTCAGACTCGGAAATTATCATTCCATATCCACTCGATGGTCACGAGGAATGTATTTTTCTATGAAAATATTTTTAAAATCCCTTCATTATATATTTGATACTTCACCATCTTCTATTGTGTTTTGAATCAATGAACACCAATGATATGCTTCTCCCGTGAGGCGATAAACTACCATGACTACCTTTTCCATTTTGCTACTCCCAAAAGCAAGAATTACTTTTGCTAAGGAATTAATACATTTCTCATATACTAATGGATTTGTAATCCCATTCAATTTTGGTAGTTTTGCCTCATGAATTGGACTAACATTGATCATCCACGTTGTGAATCAGGATGCTCCATACACGTAAGGTTATTATTCACAACACGAGTGATTTGTCCTAATATGGTGATAAGTTGATCAAAACCAGTTGCTTCACTAGCTCCATTATAATTATCATGAGTTGGAGGGAAATCCCTACATGGATTACGTGGGTTGATATAGTTTCCATTCCTTCCACTATGCTCCATTTCTAAAAAATGACATACAATAGATTAGTTTATGAATTGCAATACATAATTCCAAAATTGTAAAACACTTAACATAAATTGAACGGTTTATGGATATAGTCCATAATCATAAAAATGTTTTCTTTGAGGAATTATATACTCTTAAACACATCATAGATGTTTTTAAATAAAATTATAATTATCCTAAGTATATCATATGGGAGTGTCATAACCAAGAGTGCAACAAGGCCATTGTCATGAACCAGTTCCCGTTCGAGGCTAGATCAAAGCGGTGTTTTCAGGTTTTACCACTAGGTAAATCTGCGCAAGAGCCGCCTCTAACTTATCGTATCAAGACAGAGATGTATTTCTTCTAAAACTCACGAAATCTATTTTTTACAAAATTCCATGATGTTCTTCTATACTAATCCTCAAAGTCTATCTTAGGGTAAAGTTCTCTAATTAGAGTTTTTCAAAATCTAGCTTCCAAGGTTTGTACTAAACTTACTTTGATACCAACTATAATGACCTGATCCTAGTTACCCAGATTCTCTGCATTATTACATAACATGGGCATGATCACAAGGGATCAAATCCCGAAAAAACGATCTGTTTAGTATCCTTGGAAGTACTGGATACATTCATATGTTTTACATTACATCATGAAATAAAAACATCAAAACCATTTTGTACCCTCTTGAACACAATTATATTGTTATCCTATCCCTGCAGGTGAACCATAAAATAATTCATCACATCCTGGAAAAAATAAATCATAGAAGGGGGTGAGCTCCGATGCTCAGTAAGGAAAACAATATAGAAGAAACTATCATAAATATGTATAAACATTTAAGGTAATTTATAAGAATAATACAAAATCATTTAAAACATAAACATGAGCATAATATGGAAAAGATAAAATCAAATAATTCCATTTACTTATTCACATGGATATTCTACTATTTGATTAATCACTTGCAATATAAATAGCCTCTTTCATAATGATGGACTGCATAATTCCAAACTTCATAACCACATAGTCAAGACCTTTTTCCAACACTACAAATATGATTTTGTCAAGGACTTGTCCCAAGACACTAGTTTGCCTCATGTGACCTACCGATTCAACTAGGAGCTATAGTGGGATCCACCCATCACTTACTAAGTCCAATGCTTTCCTCAAATGAAGTGGTTTAAACCTAACTTAAACATTCATATTAAAACTAGTATACAGAATGTAAATAATTTATCTATAAACCGTGAATGGTGTAAAAATAACAAATCCACAGTCAAACATATCACACAACCTTCAATAAAATATGGAATATTTGTATCATAATATATCTACATCAAACATGTTTAAAATCCATCAATGGATGTTGACATAGATAAAATCAAAACTATTTGAGAGAAATATCTCTTTTTTTTAAAAAATCATTTAAAAGTCATATAACTATAAAAGAGAAAAATTATTTTGAAAATATTCTTATAATATTATATGGGACGCTTCGACGATGTTATAACGGTGAAAAACAACTGCACCCATCGTATAAGATTAAAAAAGACATTCTTACTTAAATTTTTCAAAAAGGTCATAAAGTACCTATTTTAGAAAATTGCAGAAACATTCCATTCTAAACATATATGGTCAAATAAGGGTATAAATGAATTTAAACCATATTCTAGTAAAAATTAAAAATGTTGTGAATTAAATTTTTATGAAAACCCGGATGTGGATGAGAAAGAGGTACCAGTAGATACTTATGTATTAACAACCTTAGATAAGTAAAGAGATAGTATAATTAAACCTTTCCTTGTACTTTTACTTCATTGATGATAAACTAATCTCCTGTATAATATTTAAATCATTGTTATTAAATTATAAAATAACCATATACACAAATTTGATATCATATATGATCTTCTAATATTACTTTGTTAATAATATTTTATTATTATCGTCATTTTCGGTGTTAAATGATTTGTTTTCCATTGTATGCTTGGATACGTAAGCCCTGTTTGTTATGTATAGGATGTATTTTATTCATATCAATTACTATATTAAGTTCTTAAAAATTATTTTTAATCCTAAAATATAAATTATTCTTGAATGATAATGATGGGAAATGAATCTCATTGCGTTCGTGGAGTCTGTAATCTGTACGTACGAAAGGGGGACAATATGATTATATTGATGGTAAAATCATATAAAATATAATTTTATATCATATATACAAAATAATTAATATTTTATATTTATTATTTACATAAATTATACATCATTATTATACCCCTCCAAATAATGAATTTTTTGAATAACAGACTACACCATGACGTGGAGACAGTAAGTCATACGCACACAGGTATGGTGACATTATAATTCATATGATGGATAGAATAATGAACATGGTTATAAAATTTTTATTATAAAATCACAATAAATATAAGATAATGGATTTATTACTTTAGAATTGAAAAAACAATGAAAGAGGAAGTGGAAGAAGAAAATAACTTGAAAGATGTGATGAAATATTTACCTCTTCTTCGGGGTCTTTCTTTTGATTTGACCAAAAGGGCTTCGTAGGATGGCTTTATAACCAATGAAAGTCCTCTAGGATCAAGTTAGAATTGTTTTGTGGATATGTGGTCCAGGTATGGCCGAGAAAAAAGGTTTGGAGGTGTGTAATTAAGAGAAGGGGATGTCACCTTTTATAGGACAGGTGAGGGTCACTTTAGGATAATCTTGAAATATTATTTTATAATAAAATCCTTTTCGGTTTATAATGGAATTTAAATGATTTATTTATAGGATAATGTGAGTATGTGTCACACACCTTTCAACCAATAGGTTTTAGACATGTTTAGGTCACCATATTAACCTTATTTTTTAGATTTAACTCTTAATTAAAAAGTTTTTCATTTAAAATATCTATGGGTATTTTTATATTATATAGTTAATAAAAATTATATAACAACCCAAGAGAACCCCAAGTGGTTAATTATTAATATATATATATATATGTATATAAGTCTTATGGAAGAGACTTATATTTCTAGGAATATTATATGAATTAATAATATTATATTTGTTTTTAAAACTCAATTATGTCAATTTTGACACCATTTGGTATTTGTTTTTTGTGAAAATCTTAACAACATGATTACTTCGAAATAAAATTATTTAATAAAACCCAAAATGTCATATTATCTTATAAAATTAGTTTAATTAATCAAAATTCTCAAATTAAATTTATTTGAATATTTATAATATCAATTATTTTAATCATTCAATCATAGGGTAATTTCTGCATTGTCATTGTGTCATAAAAAATTAAATTATTTAATGTCTAAAATTATAAATAAAATTCTATTATGTATAAAATTTCGTTATCTTTCTAATGAATATTTATAGTCGAATTTATCTTATGAATATCCCAATATTAAAATTGTTTAATTATTAAACATTGAATTTAACTCTTTTAACTCTTCTTGTAATAAAATAATAATAAAGGTATTAATCTAATACATGTGGAGGAAATAGGGTCATATTTTATTTTTATGGTTTTTTTTGTAGATTTACACTTATCCAATAGAATTAGGATATGTGGTAGGGTAGTTATAATAACCTTTTTACCCTTAATTACCCTATTATCTTTTAACGACGGTAAATAAAAGTAAAAATTTACTATTCACCAAAAATTATTTGCCACTTATTGAACCACATATGACATACTGATATCAATTATGTCTCTCAGATTTTTGAAATTCAAATCACCAAATCAGTAAAATTATTTTTTACGCAAACTTTTAAATGCTTTTAGGAGATGTGTAAAAGAAGGTAAAAAGTTTGATAAAATTATATATATATATATATATACTTATTATAAAATGAATCCAATGAATTACATTGAACATATATAGGTACTATATATCTTTTTCGACTAAACATAAATTAAAATAAAATAACTAATTATTTAAATAAAAAGTCAGTTTTAAACAATAACGTAGCATTTTTCACTATTCATCAAAAATTGATCTTTCTCAGAAAAATACCAAAAATTCTCCCTAAGATAATTTTGATATCCCAAATCCTATAATGAAGTCCAATTTAAACAATAAAATTTGTAAAATTTCAAAAATTGGATATTACTATTCATAACAGATAGTTTCATTGGTCATTGTGTGTTAATACTCAAAGTTGTGTACAACCAAAGCTACTAAATTATTCAAAGGGAAACATATTGTGGATGTTTGGGGTGTTACAAAAAAACCATTACCATTATTCCTCATCTAATTATAATTGTTAATATAACAATAACTAACATTATTAATTACCTCTCGTCCATATATTTTATCTATCCCATATATAAAAAAGAACATAATCATTTTTATAAAATAAATCATGAGACATAACCTCTCATGGATCAAAAAATTAATGATGCACTGCACCAAGAAATTTCAATTCAAAATGAGAATTTTAATTAAGAATTATGATTTTCATGGTCATGTTTAAATTTTTACATAGTAGGAATGTGCATATCTTGCATGTCTTTAGTCAATACATAAACCATCAAGGAATGAAATTTCCTAATTACCATTTAATTAATCATATAGGGAAGTAATTTCCTTAAAATCACTTTAATACATTTATTTGATCTATTTAAAAGAGGGAAAACCATCATGAGTATTATCTAAAATTAACTAAAGTAATTCAATTTACTAAATCATGGAAATTTAAATTATTGGACATATAGAGTCCATTTGAAATGACACATGTCCAATTAAGGAATCTAGGAACATTAGATATTCAACCCACATGTGGGTGAAACACGTAATATGTTATTTTTATTCCATTTAACATTTATATAACAAGGAAAAACACAATTTAATGGAAAAAATAGGCCATGTACTATAATTTCCTTTAATATGTTGTAACATGAAGGCCTAAGAAAACTTTAATTCATTAGAATATCATTACATGAAAAATGAAATTCCAAATTGCAATTTAGAAGAAAAAACACCTCATCTGAGGGGTTTTATTATAAAATCATCACATTTTTCGTTGAAAAAATCATTTAGAATATTTAAAAATCAATTTCAAATATATGATATAATTAATTAAAATATGAATTTATGATTAAAAATGAATTTGTTGGGTCAATTAATGAGGTTTCAAATGGAATTAGAATAGTTCCATTAACATTTCGACATATTCATGAAAGGGTAAAATACAGTTATAGCATAACAATGAATCAATGATTGAGTTTATGGAATTTTGAATAATTAATACCAACGTCCAACTAAAGATTTCAAACCCATTTGGTGTTCATGGTTGAGGTTTACAAATTATAAAAACCCAAAAATTCTCAATGTGTTTAAGAAAATACATAATGACCAATTTAATATGAAGTAACCATTTAAAATGAAACACGTAGAAAATTTTAGCATGCAGAACATTGAAAACAATTATAAATTTACGAAAACATTGGGAATAATTCATAGACCACCAACCTTATTCATAGTATGTATCACAAATCCAATATCAAGCTCTTATTAATTATGGTATAAAAGATATATATGAAATGGAAAATCACCATGAAAATAGAGAAAAAGAGCTCATACAAACATAGTGAAACCAAGAGGATATTATTCAATGAATTATTCAAAAGGACTCGAGAGAATACCATGTTGATCCATAGAGAAGAATGTTGATAAAATAAAAAAATAAACAGAGCAGTTATTGGCATTCCTATAATAAGGAAGAGGAGGAACCCTAGGGAACCATGGTAATCCGCACATTAATTATGGAGGATAAAGTAAAGATAAGAGAAATTTTCATTTTTTATTAATGTAATTTTGAGAAATTCACACCAAAAAACAAGTAACATGGTTTGGCACAATATTTTGGCTAGACCATGCACCAACTATGAAACACGCATTTCATGAGAAACAATCATGAACAATTCGTGCAGCATGGTTACCATAAATGTGAACCCACCATTAAATGAATAATTCTGAGATACTAACCAAAAATCCATTATCTCTATGGGATAAGAACATAGTTTCTTTTAAACCACATGCTACCCATGGGGGGAATATTAGAACCTTTCTGAAGCTACACAATTTACTTCTGGGGGCCACATGATTTCCGAAAAACAGCTTGACATGTTAAGACCCACTAGAACATTTACATAGAGGGTTTGTCACTACTAATACTCAATGAAATTTCTAGGAAACACATGCTCAATTTCCCAAATCATAAAAAACATGTGGATGTTTCTTAACACTCATAATTACATTCCTAATATTGTTTTTTAAAACATCCCTTCCATTAAATGCAAAATGTTCAAATTAATTTGGATTTTTTAATGACTCAAAACATTGGTCGTTACCACCTCCCACCCTAGAAATTATCATACATGATAGCCCTTCAGAGAAAACATATACATAACAAGAACTAAAAGGTATTTGATGACCCATTTAAATGGTTTCGTTACTTTTCTAAATTCCCAATGCACCTCTAGGAATTCATTTAACCTCATGGCCCTTAATCCATCAAAACTCACCATAATTCTCATTTTCCAACTAAAACACCTAAATGGAACATTCTTTATCGCACTAAGATAGTTAAATTATCACCTTTTAGAAGTCTAGAATGATCACCAAATGTAATTCCTACTATAGGTTTTAACATCAAGAAGGGATAATTATACAAAAAATCTCTACCCACTATTTTAATTTCCTTACAAAGCATGTTCTAAGAATTATGAAAAGGCCCCAAATGTGTTTTTTCATCTGAATAAACCAGGTTTTTTTACACTAATTATTAGGGACCTCACTCTAATGAATGTTCAAAACCCGGTTGACCAAATAAAAACTTATCATGCAATAATAAATCAAAAGACATATATATCCCCTTAAATCAAACCTTCCATAACTTGGATATATGATTCAAATTGTTTCATAATTCAATAAAAACCAATTAAGAATGATAATATGTATAGACACATCTAGATATCCTTTCTCAAAATACTCAACTTAGATGGCCGACAGATTTCCCACTGAAGAACAATGCCTTCGTCCAAGTTATCACACAACAACCTCAAAAACATAAACCAAAGTCCATACCTGGCTTACGGTGATGTTCCTTAATCAAACCATCAACTAGTCATTTAAACCATTTTTCCTTATCACAATTAGCTGTATAACTCAAATAGATCATATTAGAATCCTTACCCTTTTGAAACAACTTATGAGAGCCTAACCACATCTCTCATGTAACCTCAGATTTATTAAACTGTTGTATTGGGAAATTACCGTGGTAGTACTAACTCCATTCTTGCAAGTGAAGCATTGGTAACAAGCTAAAACATCTACTTCAAATCATTGATGGAGCTTTGAGATCAATCCACCTGGTGGTTTAGTCAAATGGGGTGGAGGGTGTGTAGTAGTTCGTCCAAGGACTTCCTACATGAAAAAACATAGTCTACTCAAGGATAATCTAGCCTCTGTTAGAAACCAATGTTAATCATTCAACTCTAATAGAGACTAAAAATCAATCCCAATAGCTTTTAAATATTTTTAATAGAATAACAATAATTCTATCTTATTGATTAAAGGATTGAATCAATATAGTGTATGAGATCATATACATAGGAAGAGTACATTAAGAGGAATCTAAGAAATCTAGAATAAGAAAAGTTGAACCACTACTGGTTGACACCATAAACGATTATCAGCTTCACATGTCAATGAAAATACCGGATCATGATGACATTAATACATGAGGCATCACATTTCAATTGATGTATTACCAAAGTATTCATTCCTAACGATTGTTGTTTCTTAAGGGTTGTATACACATCCAACCTCATCAATGATGTGCGGTAGTGAAATAAAAAACAATTACATTCCTCACAAAATGGAAATGATTTCAATCAAAATAAATCATTTCCAAACAGTCCCCTTTGGTTATCCCCACTACATGGAATGACACATTTTCACCATAACTGACACGATGCACTCCAACTTAGGAATTTGTATGCCTTTAATTAAAGAGACATACTAGATACACATAAGAATTCAAGTTTAGAATCATGTAAGATTCACATATGAAGCTCAACCAAGACATGCTCATGTGTGATTAAGTATTTGGCATGATAACCAAGACAAAGCACACAACCATATAAAAATACTTGAGTCTCTAATGATTGATCTTGGTAATTGGGATGAACTTGCTTCATTAACTCACAGTTCACTCTACAATGAAGATGACCTTATTACATACACAGTTGTCCAAATCTCTACAATCTTACCAAAAATCAACTGGTTATGTATACCATTTAGAAACACAACTAGTACAACATATACAAACACATAACACCCTATGATTACATGAGAATATGGAACATACATGGTAATTCATATATTAATTTCATATATATGAATTTGAGTATCTTATGGACCATAAAAGAGATTTATCCTGAATTCATACTTCCAAATACATCCTCTAACTTGGATGACAATATGACAAGTCATCCACCACTATGGAAAATAATGGTTCAAGTAACTACTAAAGCATACATCTATACAATAATTATGTCTATCATACTAAAATATAGAATTACTCAATGATAAATAACATAATAAAATTCAAGGATAACATCACCACAAGTCCCAAAAAGGGTTCCATTTAGAAACTAAGAGTCCTATGATGGAAAATTAAACTCAAAAAACACAAAATGTATGAAAACTCATGGAAATATCATACAATTTAAACTATAATAGTGATACCGATGATGGGATAGGACCATAAGAAATAAAAATCATTAATCCATTGACTAGGTCAGACCAACACACTATACTATCCTTAATAGCCTTACAATTAATCTATTGATCAAATGGAAAAAGTCCTAAGATAAAATATCATTCCTCCATTCTGAGGATGCTCCTAGAGAATCATAAACTACCCACCCGTGAGGGTCTAAATAGAGTATACCACTTATGGTTCAACATTAATTCCATTAAATTGATTTATATTTAGTACATGAACATTTAAAAGCATAAATTATAAGCACCATGAAACTATTATAAAACAAATATCATTGTACCTTATTTAGCCAATGCCACTAGGGAACACTAAAAAGGTTATATGAAACATAATTTTTAAACAATAAAAATTTACTGATGTCGCATAATAATAAGGAAATTTGTTATATATATTTGTTGAAAAGGAAACCTATAAGGGTCTCGTTAAGCTATCCTAGGTTCACCAGAATGCTACCCAATAGTAGTTGTATAGTTATAGAGGCTTCAAACACCAAACTGGGTATATCATAAGAAACATTACCCAACTGACCTACTAAGGTATATGTGTGAATTTAGGAAGGTAACCAACACATTTAAGAGGAAAAATAAATAACTTTTAAATATAAAATATTTTATAAATATAAAACATTATTATATATAATTGTTTCATTACATGGGAGGCCACTATCCAATCTATAATGCACCCATAAACATTATATGCCATAGTCTAGCTCCCATTTAATCAATGCAAAGTCACTTACACATTTAAACATCATCATATTTCTCTTTCATAAAATTTTCAAAATATTTCATTGTCATATATATATATATATCAATGATGATTTTAATACATGAGTTACATTTTCGCAATTATAAGGTGATCATATAACTTAACAAAAATATTAGTTAGTATTTAATCACAACCATTTGATTTTTCCCATGAAACAAATTACATTAAAATAATACTAGAATGTTATCATATGTTGTAAACACTTAATGTATATTAATAAGAACAAAATATTGGAATATAAGGTTGACATTCATAATACATGGGAAACAAATGCTGAATAAATCAACCATTCCTGTTATATAAAAAACCATGGTAACGAAATACCAAAACATTCATAGATCAATTAATGTCACAAAAAACCTATAATGACATGTATCAAGAATAAAATATAAATTAAAATTAGAATATCACTCATATCACTTAAATTAAACCAGAAGGAAACCTAAAAACATAATTGCATAGAATGGAATATACATGGAATGTGAATCCTTATGTGTCAATAATAAGGTAAGAAAGGATTCAACCTTGTATTTCATAAACAAGGGTAAAATACAAAAAAAATCAGAAATAAATAAAAAACATAAATTAAACCAATCACAAAAGTTGAAATAATAACCATCATTAGTAAAAAATGACATGAACATCATTCCCATTAAATGAAATTTTGACTTTTCCACATTAATGGGGTGATTAGTTCAGGACATGACTTTTTACTAAGCTCTAACACCATCCAAGTTTTGTTTCTACCGACAAAAAATATTTTGATAAATAAAAAAACAACTCTAATACCATTATTAATGCCCCTACATGACTGAACTCTAACAAGGTAGTCAGACTGGTGTTTCACATGGCCTCATTTGGGCCTCATCGTACGCCAGAGGTTACTAACTAGGAGTGAGTTAGTAAGGAGGTGATATTGGGAAAATAAACCCTCATGATCATAGTAGCACAATAGTATAATAGAATGTAAACAACATGAAATAGTATAAGTTGCGGTAAATAATGACATACTAGTAGAATAATATTAATAATCAAAAAATATTAAAATATGACAATCATAAAAATACGAAAGATGTATTAATTTTCCTATGATGATATACAACTACTAAAATTAAAAAACGTTAGACAGTAGAACAACATATTTCATAAATAGAGAAAATAAATAATAGATTATCCCAATGGAAAATTCATATGGGGATCCAAATCTCTTTCTCATCCCCAATAGGATAACTCCAATTTAAAATTTAGATAGAATAATCAATCAACCATTTTTTTACAAATAGATGATCCAATCTGGAATCCTAGTGAAATTGAGGAATTAGTAGGGGGAGAGATTTTGAATCCTAGTAGGGTACCACCCACAGAGTCTACAACTGAATCACATAAATGAAATATAATGTAATTCAGTGTCATGTAAATTTAGAAAGAAAATAATGTGATGGATAAATAAACAACTCGCCCAGGTTCCTAAGGGACACCTAGTAGTAATACCCTCTTAGGATCATATCTAAAAAAACTGTCTGATCATTTATGATACATATATATTAGTAATATATATGTATATAATATATTTTTATATTTCATACACCTAGATGAACCAAGTACCTAATAAAGGTAATTGGACACATAAATTGTATACTAGGTCCTTATTGGATCGGGATGTAACAAAAACATCCATTTCCTGTCTATAAGAGCCTAAAATCTCATGAACTTGGGTTTATACCCTATATCGTAATGTATTAAAAGAATTAAAGAAAGAACAAATTTTATGGTTTGTGAGACTCCATGGGAACACACTAATCATGTAACATTGTGCGTAAATCCCATTATCCATATAGCATTAATGGTGTGAGATTCCATGAATTCAACACCTGATTTAAGGGAGCATGATACAACCACACTAAATAGATACCTTATTGTCATTCAACAACATAAATAATGGAATAATATAATTATAACTGGAATTTGTCATTTCCTAACATACATATATTTTACCAATCCCATATATATAAGAATTGAATGATTATTTTGATAACATAATATAAGAGACATAACTTATCCTGTATTTAAAAATACATGATCAACTACAGAAACTATTTTAAATTCAGAATGAGTATTTAAATTAAGAATTATCATTAGTAAGGTCATGTTTATAATTTATTACGTGAGTAATAGACCTCTCATTAATGTTAGTAGTCAAGAAAAATACCATTAAGTCATCACATTTCATGATAATAAATTAATTAATAATTAACATAAGGAACGACCATAAAATCCTTTTAAGTCAATCATCTGATATATTTAAAAGAGGGAAACCCTAATGTGTATTCCATCAATTTAATTCAAGACATTACATTTACTATAGTATGGAAATTTAATTCATATGTCTTATGAAGTCCATTAGAATGGTTATAAGGCCATAGAAGGGTATTTTATACATGGGAAATTCCATCCATATGTAGACCAAGAACCGATGTGGTGATTTGGGTTCAATTAAGAATTTTTATAATGAGGGGGATACAATATTTGAGAATACCAAATAGGCCATGTAGTTGGATGCCACTTTTTACGATCAAAAAAGAAGTCACAGTAAAACTAAAATCCATTAAAAAATCATTATATAAAGAATAAAAGCCAACATTGTAATTTATATAATGGTGTAGCTAATCCTGGTTGTGTTATTATAATATGATGACAATGTTCATCAAAAAATTCATTTATCATTTTTAAACATCCATTTCGACGGAATTTCTCAGTTCATGGAAAACATTATTTATCTTCAACAACTAGATATGGATGTTCAATTCATAAGGGTTAAAATTGATTTATTAATGTTCCATTTTTATTTATAAAAGTTAATAAAAGGGGAAAATACAATTATTGTTTACAAAAAAATCTTAGATGGAATTCATGGAATTTTAACTAGTTAATAAAAAGGGACAATTAATGTTGAAACACCACAGAGGTGTACATTGTCATGGTTGAAAACCAATAATTACTCAACAATGCTCAATGATCTCAATATAAGGAATGATGATCAATTTAATATGAATGAAATAATAGAATAGAAATTAATATTAAATTCTGGCATGCTAAACAATGAAAAAATATAAAAATAAATTAAAACATTCGGAATAAGTTGTAGAATACCTACGTTATGCCTAATATGTATTACTCTTCCAATATTTTTCTGTGATTTTGTCTGGTTTGGATGATATCTAAGAAACATACATTCACCATGATCATAGTGAAAATGAACTCATAGAAAAATAGTAAAACCAAGAGGAGATTAAATGAAGAAAGATTCAAATGTACCTGAGTGCTTTCAAATGAAGATCCATAGAGAAAAATGAAAATTGAATCAAATAATGGACCTATGAGTTATCATAATAACTAAAATTGGGAGGAGGATAAACCCCAGGGAACCATGGATAGCCATATGATGATATTAGAGTATAAATGAAAGATAAGAGAAAACATAATGTTTCCTTAAGGGGATTTTGGTAATTTCAAACCAAAAAAACCAAGTCGCACAGTTTACCCAAAACATGTGCCAACAGTAAGACATGAATTTCTTAAGAAACGTCCTCAAATGGTTAATGTCACGTGTTTACCCTAACCGTTCACCAACCATGTGATTAATAGTGCCTTCATACATCCCAAAAAACCACTATCAACATAGTCTAGGTGTGTTGTTGGGGTAAACTATGAATATTCCATGTGGAGATTTTTTTCTACTTATTGCAGCCACAAAGTTTTATGTTGGGGGAGGAAAGGTTTTAGAGAAACTGTTATACACTTTTAGACCATAAAAAAATTGATTTACGTGGTCCAGTGCTCTCAAAACACTATATGAAACTAGATAAACCCCTCAAGCATTTTCAAATTTCTAAAAACAACACATTAAAGTGTCCCAACCCTTAAAAATACATTCCAATGTTCTGTTTTTGAAAATAATCATTCGGTAAAAGAAAAAAGATATAATTTTTTTTATTTTTTCCTTGAAATAAAACAAAAGTCATTATAATGTTATCATCGCACATATCACCAACTTGCATTTCATATTTTTTTTGTAGGTTTACATAATTTTTGGTTTTTGAGAATCTTTTTCCTATGTTTTTTGGTTAAAAATAATCATTTTATGTTTTCTTTTTATGCATTATTTAGTTGGGTAAAAAAAATTAATGCCTTTTTCAGTTAAAAGATATCATAAAAAGAAAAATGAATCATATAAACTGAAAAAAATTAATGAATGTTTTTATACACACACTGACACACAAACAATGGTGTTGGTATTTATGATTTTAATCATTTAAAAAAAATATTCATAGTATTGGAAGAGATGAAAAATTGGAATATTATTTTGAAAAATGGGATGGAATTGGGTATCTTTTGTTAAATTTAATTACAATTTTAATTTTTTAAAATTAGAATGTAAAATTAAATGATAACGTCTAGTAGGTCTATCATGTTCATTGAATGGGTATGATTTTAACAGTATTTATAATCTGGAACTATAAAAATATTATATCCATTAACAAGGTTGGTGTGATCTGAGTCAAATATTCTATTGGCTTTGATCTATTAAATGAGATTAAATATATGAAAGTGACTCCTTTACAAAATACGTGTCTACCCAATTCTAAGGGAAATATTGAATTATCTTATTTAGAATTTGTAAGAATATAAAATGGATTCTAAAATGGATTGGAAATTTAATTAAATAAATTTTCAAGACATAAAAATAAATTTAAAATAATTAAATTACTCTTAATGTAATCTACACAAATCAAGAAATCTTTACTAGGGAGAAAAATAATTAATATTATAATACTCTTTTACTTCAAAATACTCATCAAGTATTCCTCTCCACATATTATAATTATAGAGTAATTAAGTAACATTTTTTCCAATATATGATTCACAATATACCCATTCTAGTACCAGTTAGGTGGGGGATAATCTATTCTTATTATGAGAAATATTATATCATTCCTTGGTAGTATCCATCCACTACCATAATATAATTGTCTTTAACAATACCCACTAATCTCCCTAAAACCCTTATAAGTATAATTAGCTAACCATGGACATGGTTTCACTCATCAAATACAATAACTTTATAAAATTTCAAGGGAATTAATTTCAAGAGGGGGAAAAGAAGGTATTTTTTAGGAATAAAAATCAATATATTCTAGGAAACATACTAAATGCATTGGTTGGAAACTTACCTAAAACATTTCAACAAAATTTAAATATAAAGGAGATGAATTATTATTTTTTGAAAAATTAAATTGGTGAGTATATAGAGATAATGATGGTACATATAAGAAATTATATTTCATATAATATTTTTGATAGTACCCAGCAAGTTATTCATAGGTAAGAGCTTCTAACCATATATAAAATAAAAGGAAAAAGCATACATTCATACAATCATCCATATCCAAAAACAGAGCCAACCAGAAAAGAGAAACTACATATCATACTAACCTTAGTCCTCATCATATCCGTAGACATCCTCCACTGTAGTTGATTCCCACACTGAGATTGTTTCATATTGCTTCAACACATTGGCATACTTCCTTCTATTCTCGAGTTCCTCCACTGAGATTTCCTCCTTACTTGGTGGTTTGTTGACGCGTCCATTCATAGAGGTAGGGATATCCCCTCTTTTCATCCTAGATGATGACCTGGTGGATACCGGCTTCAGTAGGTATGAATAGTCCGTCCTTGGCCTCCTCTTTGGGGGATCAGTCTCATCACCTTCACTTTCTGACATCGTATTCCGTCCACCTTGAACAATATCACTATATGAAGGTCCTACGACACCTCCACCATTCTTTTTATCACTGTCAGATACGTTCCCCCATTTATCAGTGATATTCACAGAAACAAAACTCATGCATCAATCATCTTTCTTTCCCAAGACATCATCTTAGGTGGTCAGAGACTCTCCTCTAGTCTAAGAGAGCCTTTTATGATCAATCAGAACAAGGAAATGAGGGTTCCACTCAATGAAAATACCACCAGGTGACCCCTTTCTAGGGGTATCCACTACGACACGTTCATGATTAGTAAGACCCTCAAGATCCTGCGGATCATCCATAACAATGAGTGACTCCTCCTACTCCAACCCTTCAAATATATTACCAAAAGAGGACCAACCATATCGGGCATGATTAGCCTTATCTATTCCTCCTCCTTCATCTATCATATTGTCAGGTATAAATTAGAATCATCCTCTAGAAATGTCGGACCTCCAGCACCAAGATCACCTTTGAGACAGTCAAAAACCCGCTTCACTATTGGATGCAGGAGATTCCACACCTCCTTCACTACACAAACATGTGTATTCACATATATGTTTTTATCTTTCCATGCCTCCTGATCCATGTTTGTATCATTCAGTGCATCATCCTAGCAAGGAGTCCCCTACTGGTTACCTCAATCAGCAATGCTAGTGCCGACAGTCACAACGCACTCCACTTCCCTGTCCTCGACCACACCCCCTCGTGCATTAAAAGGGTCTTCTAGATTACCCATAACGTGAATGTGAGTTGATCTAGAAACATCACTACTAATATAACTTCTCTTTTCCATCTCCTGGGAGGATCCATTCTTTCCTCCGCTGTGACAAACCAAATCAGCATGAAAAAATCTATAACAGTGAAAACAGTAGCGCATCCACGACATGAAGATGACTTCTTGATTCCAAATGAATTCCTTGTTTTCTGTGATCCAGAAATGATTCACCGGTGTCCTTGAGACATATGCCTCAACAAAAATCTGAAGACAAATCGGGTGACACACTTACTCGGTTCGACGATCGAAACATAAATAACCACTAATCATATCTCCGATTTCACATAGAATAGAGGGATTTTGGAAGGACAGTCGTAATCCAGGGAGAATTACCCACGTTACGATTGTCTATGGATCTCGCCACATATGAAAATTGAAGCTCCAAAAAAAGGTAGATGGATGAACCCTTGCATCTTCGAGGGGCCTTGGACCAGGCAGTAATCAAATCCCCCTCCGACAAAAACCATATCATGATATTCCTCCAATCAATCAGACTAACAACTACGTGTTCTTGAAGCTCCCATGAATCAGAGACAAAACGATCGAACTCTTCAACCGATGGGAGCTGATGACGGAATTGGGTGACAAGGGTGAGCTTGAAAAGGTCCACAACACTATTAATCTCTGTCCGGAGAAGGGGAAGCTATGGTGACTCCTGGAAAAGATCTAAAAACATCAGGGCGAGCTAAATCCTTAGAAAAGGAAGATGCAAACCACATTGATTAATCCCCCTCCGCACTCCTTGAAATAATGATGAAAATATTATAAAATAGAAAAACAATATATTTCATTCAATGACATACTCAAAAAACTATACATTTGGAAGGAAAATAAAACTTCACAAGTTTAGAAATTATCATAAGGATGAAAAAAAATGTCTTAATGAAGGAGGGAATTTATCGATTTGGAATTCCAATGGGATAAAAATTTCAAAACAATCCATCAAAATGGAAGTTATAATTCATGAAGAATATAAAATAATTCTTTTTTTGGGAAAGGTTGTACAATTAAAATGGGATTTCCATATTTGTATGAATATATATGCTAAAAACACTCCCAACGAAATCATTGTTGTAACGATATTTGATTCAAATGTGATTAATGATTACTAAAATATTTTGGTTGATTCTAGTGTAATATGAAATTCATGTAGTAATAAATTTATCTCAATGATAATGACTTCCATCCATAATTTCATTTCACTCTATACAAGTATCTTTGGAAGGAACAGTATTTCATGGAAGAGAATTGCTGATATATAGTTTACATTTGGAACAAATCTCACTCAAATTTATTTCTTGTAAGACCCTAATGTTTATAAAAACATATTTTATACAATATTTTTGAACATTCGATTATTTAATATTCGGTTTGAGGAATATAAATTTTCACTATTTATAGCGATTCTTTATTAGATAATATCAATTTTCTGATGGATTATTAAAATTAAATAGAAATGTTATTTATGTATACTTTCTAGAGTATTTTAATTTATATAATAATCTATATTTTTCCATATAATGAATTTAATTTTTATATGTTAATGTATCAATTTTGAAATATAAGTGAATAATTCATTCCTATTTATTTAATGGAAATGTTCTTCTTGGAAAAGAAAATGAATTTTTGTGAAATGTATAATAGGAGTGAAAATGACCATGATATCCACCTAAAAGGGGCTTCCAATGAGTAAGGATTATTGTATAACTATTATGGGGTTTAAAAGTGAATAAAAGTTGTGAAACAAAGCATATAGAGCAAGAAAACGTAGATTGATTTTCTTTTAATAATTACACATCCTGAAAGCATTAAAACTAGTGAATTAATTATATTTCACTATGTAAAAAATAAATAAATTTGGAGGTGGTATAAAATGTTACACTGTAATATTTAATTCATTCCATATATGTTTCGAGGATTCCCCAGTTATGAAAGATGTCATGAAAATATCGATGAAATACAAATAAAAAATAAATGAATAGGGTGGCCAATAAATGCATGAGAAGACATAGAACTCAAAATGGGCATTACTTATGGTGAAGGATATGAAACTAGACACCACCCATGTTTTATAAGTAGTGATATATTTTTATTCATCCAAGGAATAGTCTCTATAGACAAATTATTGGGATGAGGACCTTCACTATACAAGATGCACAGTAGTCATTATCTACAAATTTCCCTTATTTTATTTTTATTTATTATTTTTCCTTAAACACTAATTACTTGTATTTAGGTATATTTATGATCTTCGAATAGGGTATTTTATCCAAATGGGGAAGCATATATTATATTTTGCTTCATTATTTTCATTCATGTATTATGTTTTCTTCAATTTTGAATAAACGTACAATCCAATTATTTTCATTTTACTTGGGACATTTATATTTTAATATGAAAAATAAAATTTCAATAAATAATTTATGGAACTATTTAAATTATGAACATTTTCCAATTTAAGATAACCAGGTCTAAAATTACTATTGAAACAAACAAAATTTGATGATTCCCTAAATTACCTAAACCTGCGAAAAGGAAAATTTCTTCATGGAAGAGGGGATTTCAAGACGATTTATTATAACTCATATCAACTCAAAGAACAATGGTAAAAAATATTTTTATTAATAAATACAATTCTACATAATCCTTGACACTAAAAAACCTTGGCACATCATAAAACCGGATTTAAAAACACCCAAACTGTATTTATATCTCCTTCTTTGGATTTATTTAAATTTCCATTAAACTGAAATATGTTTCCTCACTCCCCATATTTAAATTAATTTACATAAAAACGTAGAAAATATTACTAACTTTTCCATGTGTATAACCTTTACTTTGATGCCTAATTTATTTTAATTAATTAATGATATAGTTTGGGTCATTTTATATATTTAATATTTTGATTATAATCATTGTGAAATTATTAATCCCATTGGTTCTATAAGAATTTACACCATGTGGGTAATTCTAATCTCTTCATCCGGATAATAAAAAAAATTCATAAAATGACTAAAAATATTTTACTAGTTAAAAAAAATTATTATAAGGAATGTTCTAGTTCAAACCCATGAGTTGGTGAATTAGTTTATATAGTTTTCTTAAAAAAAAATTATTCGGTTGATTTTAATAAGGGAAGTAAGGATTTAGATTGTGGTTTGAAGACAATATGATAAAAGAAATAGTTTGGTACTGTGAAATCAGGGTTAAAGGCATTTCAGGGTTTTTTAATTTCTTAATTATGGTAAAAATGGATTTAGAATTTATATGATTATTTATAATTAATGGAAGAGTATATATTATTAAGATTTATTGGTCCTCATACCACCTCTTGATGAGATAATTTCCCTTTCTGCCTAGTCATGTAATTTTTTCCATTATTGATCATAAATTGTCTGAATTCTTATTTTAATCATTATTATAAATAAATTTTCAATTTTTCAGCCTCAATTTGGATATCATTTTGCACAATTGAAAAGTTATTTATAATTAAAATATTCTGGTCCAAGATAAATTATAATGAGAGATATCATAATTTTATTCAAAATTATGAGACCCTAACGTGTTAATGAAGATAGTGAAATAAAATCCAAATAACCCACCCTATTTCTCTACATTACCATAACACAATGAGGGTAATACCACATAATGCAAGTGATGAGGTAAAAAATCGGATAGATTAAAGAAAAATACATCTTGATGAAATTTGAGATTTCAACTACTGAGGACCAAAATAGAAAAAATTCTTACCCCAATCATTGGTGTCTAGAATCTGTTCCATGGAAGTATAATAAGAACTATTTATTTATTGAAATAAATGAGGCTTAGGATAAATTTACCTCTACTTTAATATATCCCATTATGGCTTCAAGTTCATCCCATTTGTTTTATGTCCTCTCTAGACATTAATTAATTTTTCATATGTCAAAATTCATGTGATGATATTCGAAACTAGTTTTATCCAGCAACCATCAGAGCATGAATGTTGATTCATATCAAGAATGTTTTGATCATTATGAATTTATTTTTGATCAAATTAAATCCTATATTTCATTCATGAAATATTATTTTTTCATGACATTTCATGTCTCAATGATATAAACCTTATATTTCCATATTTTCAAGATCTATTTCACACATGTTATTCACTTATGTCCCTCATAAGTGTTCAATAAGAATCCTTCATCACATGAAGAATTATTTTAGATGATCTCATTGTGTTTCTTAATTATTTTTCTTTTTTACTATAAATTTTAGAGTCTATTCTAGTATTATTAATTTCATGTGATAAAAATTAATTAATTTAGCATTTATATATCAAATTTCCTGCATTTATATGACAATAATTTATGAATGGAATTGATTTAATAAATACAAAGCAATTGAATTTAGTCATTTCCTTAGGGTTGGAATATCAATATACTAAAATATATTAATATGAAACCACTATTGAAATTCAATAAAATAAAAAAATGGTGAAATAAGAAATTAAATACATAATAGTGAGAAAGGAAAATTCCTCAAAACCTTAATTTTTTAAATATATAATTAAATTAATTTGTTTAATTTTTTAATTTTGAAATAGCCATTCCTTTTAATTCATCCAATTTTATTTATAAATTTATTATTAATTTACTACCTATTTTTAATTTTCTTCACCTTGAATTTTTATGCTCATTATCTATGTATATTTATCCTATAGAGTCACACAAATATAAAAAGAACTTTTTATATAACATATTCTTGAATGGTATATAACATCTCCACTATGTAAAGTCTAAAGTCATAGTTAATCATGAGGGATTAAAAATTGTGGATCAAACAACTCTAGTGACTAGAGACGGTATGTAAATGATGTAAAACATGTAATGGTCAAAAGGTTGTTTGAATCTATTGCATAATTCATAAAATTAATAATACTTATGGGAATCTACCATAAAAAATCATATCTCTCATGTCCCCCAAAAAATATCATTTTGGTCTCAGGATACAAGTTGGGATAATGAATGATTCATCTTCTCTATCTTTTTTTAATTTTAAAAAAACTATTTTAATCAAAATATCAAAACCACTAAAAAACAACATAATATCAAAATATTGTTGTTCTTGAAAAGTGTAATTTTGATCAACCTAAACAATAATACATTATATATATATATAATATGGGAGAATGGGGTTAAGGTACAGTAAAAAATATCCTATAATCTCCCGAGATTCACTAGAAAACTCCCATCATTGTCTAATTAATATAGTACATACCCATACCCCGTAGATAACCTCTCCCCCACACTTATTATTGTATGTATCATTCAAAATATTATAGGTATGGTACGAAATTTTATAATAGAACAATAACTCAATTAATATCCTACAGTGGCCTCTCATTGATTCTAAATTATAAAAAAGGAAAATAATTATTGGAACCAAGGATAATTTGTTAAACAAAAAATTCCTTAATAATATAAATTTGATTCTATTTAGTCATGCATTTTATAAGATTCCAATTATGGCCTACAAGATAAAATTCTAATGCATGTAAATAAATATATGATAGAAATAATGGGGAATATTTGAAATAGATGATTTTTTGGATTGAGATTAATGGTAGGGGAATCTAATCCTAAAAATGAATAAGAATAATAAAACCAATAAATGAAATTATTTGATATCCAAGGTGGGCCAAATCTCAGAACGATTTCATTTACAATACTTAACACTCTACCCTAAAATTGTATTCAAAATCCAAAAATATATGTTTATCACAAATAATTTCCAATATCTTTTTTTCATTAAATATTATTTAAATGTAAATATAAATTAATGGCATGGAAATAATCTGATATTGTTTATGCCTCTATGTTCAATTGACTAAATATATAATTAAATATGGATTAAAAATTAGAATTTAAGAGCCTGAAAAATTTATATACGTGGAATAACATAATGAAATTCCAAATTCAAATGATTACAACCCATTATTAGATTTTCTGGAATTAAATGTGGAGGTTCTACCTCTAATGGATTCAATATGTGATTTGGATTCACGATGTCTATTTTCTTTATTATTTGTCATGAATAGTGGTCATGACTAGTATTTTTCGTACGTATTATTCTTCACGCTGATTTATTCAATTGTCTTTTTGGTCATGAAAATTAAAAATAAATAGGAGAGCAAGTGTAAGAACCGAGTTATTCTTTTTAGGTATGGATCCTGTTTTTCTTGTGTTTTTATAAAAAGAAGTGTTTTTGAAAATTTGAGGAGTACACGTCATTTACTTCTAAGTAGACACCGTGTACGCAATTACCATGTGGGATTATGTATTGGCCATGTGACGGCCAAGTACATGGTTGTGTGGGTGGCCTGGATACCTCCTAAAGTAGGGGGTAGTTAAGGAAAGTACCCAACCTGTATAATAAATGAAAACATCGTGTCATTTTCTTTTCAATTGACTAATCAATCATGGTTCACATCTAATCGACAGAAAACTTTTCTTCTTGGATCATCTTGTCCAAAAGTGACTGAAGATGACATATCTAATCTGATCCCCCGATCAATCATCTGTTCTCTGATTCAACTGTCGTCTATTGCATTGGAATCACCACGATGATCACTACATTCTTCTAGAGCATCATTTCTTAATTTCTCTCCTTTTATTAGATATCCTCAGTTAAGTTTTTTTTTTGACCTTTTTGTTGATATAAATCGTTCTAGGATTATTCAAAGGTTGAATTTTGACAGTGTTCTTTGTACAACACTGTGGTAGTTGTTTTGTTCGTTTCCATACTTACTCTTTGAATATTATGTGAAAAAGTTCCCAATACCCTGGAACTGTGTATTGTGTGTTTAAGTATTTTAGCCCCGTTAATGTCTGTTATTCCAAGTGTTCTTGAGTAAAGGTTGGTTAATTGTGAATAAGGTTATTTTATATGTTATGGATGTGTTTCCCAGGTTTTTGTGGATAATGAACCTTTGGTCAAGATTTTCCTGTTAGGCTACTTTCTTTCCTTGCCTAGTGTTGTTAGGATGAAGTGATTTATCTAATGCTATTATATTCTTGTAGCTGTTTAGAAAAGTAGTTCATGAAATCTATTAGCCAAGTTGATCTAAATTATTACTCTGGTTGTTGAACATAATTTTGCATGATTGATTTATACAGGGCTATGGGAACCTGGTGTAGTAGACCATATGGGGAATGGATGCTGGGGGCTACCCCAGAGTGTCTGTTTAATTTTCATATCGCAAGGCCACAATGGGAATTGGTGTGAGTGGTCTCTCAGAGTGTCTATAGATCCCCATTAATAGACCACACGGGGAATTTTATATTGAGTACTATCCCAGAGTGTCTATATTTTACCGATAAATGACCACAGGGGGAATTGACAGTGATTGCTTCTTCAAAGAGTCTTTTCGGAAGCTAAATCAGAGGGGTTGGAATGTGAGTACATCCCAGAGGGTGGCTTGCGTTTTTTAGTTGAACCAGAGGGGTTACGCTGTGTATACTCCCTAGAGGTTCACTTGTGGTTGATTATATTCTTATGTGATATATGTAAATTAATGTAACTAAAAATGTAGTATTATTTAATCTTCAGTACTTCTTGGTTACTGATTCATTTTACTTATTACCTACCATATATATATATATATATATATATATATTCACTTACTTTTAGGTACATATATTTGGGTGGTAGCCTTGTGGGATTCATATCACTTCCTATTTGGGTCATGCTTTTGGGTCCAATCAGATTATATTGTTGCAGGTATATATAAGGTAAAACACCCTTCGACTTCTGGTACTTGACTGCTGTGGAGCTGGAGAGAATGAGACCAAGCTAAGTCTTGTGATGCTACTTGAATTTATTTGTTTTCATTGTATTTTTTTAGAACTATATTCCAGCATTGCAAATTTTTTGGATACATTCCTAGATACTTATGACATGCATCATTATGTGTATATATATATATATATATATTAGTTGTTTAGTTGCTTCATGTCATCCAATGTTTACCATTGTATGGTATTATTACTCCTGCAATTTTTATCTTTTTCATTCCACTACATTACTCTTACAATGAGGGAATAGTTTCCCCACTATCATAGCCAAGGCCCTCACTACTAGTCAGCAACCTTTGATGTTTGTGGATATGAATTTGAGGCCATGTGACCAACCAGGTACGGGGCACCTTCGGGAGGCACTTGGAACCGGACAGTTTCAAAGATGAACCAGAGGAATTATTTTCTTCTTGGATTATTGTTTGGATCCTATTATTATGGATAGGATGGAATGGGTAGTTTGTTAGAAGCTATCCCTAGGACTAGCTATCCAATTTACAAGGAAAACCTAATTTTTATTTATTATTGCAATTTTTCCGATTTTGAAATTATTTCAGTTGATTTGATTTCTCCGTTGGGTTATTGACATGTTTTGTGTTTTCATCGTTGATATTATTGAGGATCAATTTATATTGAAATCCGATGAGATGATGGTATGCCATATCATGCATCATATATGCACTTGTTGTAGATCACATGTCATGCATTCTAATCATGCCATTTAGGGTGCATTACCGATTGCATGTTGGTGTCATAGATGTTGTGCTTGATATTTATGTTGTTGGGATAGATGCCTTGATTGAATACTTGATAATTGATAGGGTTTTGGGTTTTTGTAAAGTTTAGTTTGAATAAATGCCCAACGTTGGCCCTTGAGGAGTTATAGGCCCTCATGGATCAGAATTTGGAGGATAATTTCCCTGTTATAGTTTTTTTGACATGTATAAGATTCCATGATTTGATTTGCGGGGAGTATGGGCCCCAACCGATCAGAATATGGATCTTTAATGTTCATTTTAGTGTTTCATGGGCTTCCAGAGTAGTTTATAATGCTTAGTGTCTGGAAAAACCAAATATACACAGTGTGCATTTTTTAATACAATCCATGTATCCTTCTTTTTTCGAAGGAAATGGCTTTATTAAGTACATTTCATGTACTATATTTACATGTCGCGTAGTCCCTAATCTTGTCATTAGCTATGAGGGCAGAGACCCGGGGCTGGGAAATCCATGGTGGAATTGGCCGTGTACCGGATGTACTTGCCTTGTGTATAGACCATGTGTCCTGTTTTGTGACTAATAAAATAGGTATATGACCTTCTTTCTAGTACACACCGTGTCCAGAAGAAACACTCCGTATAGACTTTCTCTAGGAGAACCATGTGTGTTAAGTCATGTAGAATAACTCATGCAGGGGAAGAGGATTCAATTACACATCATGTGTTAGGGAAACAAGTCGTTTGTAAGTGGTGTTACACAACCAGGGTTTGAAAAAGTGGACACCCATGTGTTGTCTTAACGGAATATGCCATATATGGGTTATATATGTCATGTATCCCTATTTTGAAAAATATTATGGATTATCTTCCACTATTCCCTTATTTCATATCCATGTTTTATTCCTTGATAATCATGAACTATGATGTGTGTTTGACCTTTTAGATTCATGCCCCTGTGATGTCCTCCGGTTGTATGCCAGTTACATGGAAATGATCAGACACCAGACATGGTTGTTCAGGGACTACTAGTAGATCTTCTCGTCATTCTGTTCTTGGAACCATCTGCTATCCCAAATACATTTTTTGATGAATTGTTCTGAGAGGGTTTTATGAGGTTCATTCAGACCATCCGAGAAGTACAACCATATACCCCGTCTATGGATGTTTTGACATGGTTTTTTCAGTAGTAGCAACCTCCCACCTTCACAGGGGATGGAGGAACTCAGGCAAAGGAATCATGGTCAGAGGAAATGCTTTCGATCCTAGAGCATCTAGAGACACCTCCAGAGAGGAGGAACAATTCTAGTATCCTCAGTCATATATTATGCACTTTTTGATACATGGGAATCCCATGGTTTCATATTTGTTGATTTTGTGGAGAGACTTAGGATCTATATCTTTACTTATGCTGATTTCTTGAAACTGGATACTCTGTTAGAGAAAAGAACAACTAGTGTACATCAGTGCAAGGAGTTACCTCTTACGGTTGGTGGGTGGCACTTTTTATAGGACCTATATGTCCTAGAGATGACATGATATAATGTCATTCTGATTATGGAATGATTGGTTCCCTACAAAGATGTTGTTGATTGTTATCACTGTACGTTTATTTTCACATTACCATAGGGAGGCTTGTTTCTATATAAGTGAAAATGGGATGTATAGGTGAGCAGACTAGGACCCGAGCATGATGGGTTGGAAAGAGTTACAACCCAGATTTTTAGTCTATATCTGGATGACCAGGGAACTTCACATATTTACCTTTTTCAAGTGGGGGATTGTTTCATGGATTTCATTCTGAGGACTTTTCAGGTTTTCCTCTAGAGAGAGAGGTGTAATTTTCAATTGATCTTATTCGAGGAGCAGCCCCGGTGTCCCTCCCTCCAGATAGGATGGATACACCAGAGTTACAATAACTCAACAAACAGTTGAAGGAGTTGAAGGAAAAGGGTTTCATATGATCGAGTACTTCTCCATAGGGTTTTCCTGTCTTTTTTGCAACGAAATAGGATGGTACCCTTACAAATTGTGTGGATTAATGAGAGTTGAACCTATTGAAGGTCAAGAACCGATATACCTTGATGAGTATTGATGGTCTCTATGATCATATTCAAGGAGACTGGGTGTTCTTGAAAATTGACATGGGATCTCGTTATCATCTATTGTGTGTTAGACCATCTGATATACCAATTACAACATTTTAGAGTAGGGATTGTCTATATGAGTACGTGGTTATGTCATTTGGTCTCAAAAAAATGCCTACAGTTTCTGTGGAACAGATGAACTGATTGTTCCATCCATATAAGGATTATTTTATGGAAGTCTATGTTGATGATATCTTTGTTAACCATCACACTTTGCATGACCATGCTACCCATCATGGGATCGTTTTGGGTACACTGAGATACCATCAGTTATATGTTAAGGTCACAAAATTCCACTTTGGGATGGACCAAATTCACTTCATGGACCATGTTATCATAGAGACTGGAGTATTAGTAGAACTAGGAAAAGAGAGAGAAGTAGTTTCCAAGGATTAGATGATGGACATATTTGATATAAAAAGATTTATAGGGATGGTTGGATACTAAATACATTTTATATTGGATTTATCATGCTTAGAAACGCCACTTATGGGCCTAAGTAAGAAGGGTGTGAAGTACCTGTGGACTTATTTTTTTGATTCATCCTTCATGGTGCTGAAAGGGAGGTTGACTTCAGCAATGATACTATTATTTCTAGAGCCGATAAAGATCTACACTGTGTACTATGATTAATCATGCATCGGTTTGTGAGCATTGCTCATGCAAGTGAAATAGAGTTGCGTACCAGACTCGGAAGTTGAGGCCTCATGAGAGGAATTACCTGACGCATGATCTTGAGTTGGCTATAGTTTTTCATCCTTTATGCTTTTGGATATATTATCTTCTGGGAGAGTATTTTGTGGTTTTCACTAGTCACAAAAGTCTCATGTTCATCTTTATATAGAACGATCTGAATCGGAGACACCGAAGGTTGGTTGAGTACCTCCAGTCTTTTGATTGTGAGATTTCCTACATGACAGGGAAATGTAATGCATTAGCTGACACGTTGAGCTGGAAGGCTCAGATACAAGATGTTCAGTAGGCCAGTATTGGGTGGAATGTAATAGCTATGTTCTCTATGATTCATTTTTAGGTGCTTGAGAGACAAAGAAAGATAATTTATTCATCTGTAGCGGTTACCTCTAATCTACTTGATTGAGTAAAAATGTGGGACCTATCAAATTCAAAATGCCTATTCCTATAGGACGGTGGGTCAGGTGAGGACCCTATACATGAATAGACTGTAGGCAAGGATGATGTCACAAGTTTTCATGTGAATGTGTGGGTTCTAGAAGACATACACTAAGAGATGATCCAAGATATTCATTCGTCAATTTGGTCATTCTATCCTAGTTTCACCATGTTGTATTAATATCATAAACATCGGTATTGGTGGCCAGGTATGAAGAGAGATGTTTCTAGTTTTGTCATGAGATGTTCCACCTGTAAGTATGTGAAGGCGGATCAACAATGAGTAGCAGGGCTTTTGTATTAGTTAACATTATTGAGTATAAGTATAATGATATCACTATGGGCATATTGATAGGCATACTAAGGTCACCTCGAGTAAATGATGCAGTTTGGGTTGTCATTGACAGACTCCAGAATGTTTCTCACTTCTTGATGATCAAAGAGACCATCACTACTAATGATCTAGGAAGGTTTTACATCAAATAGGTTTTACATTTAACTGGAATTCCATAATACATTGCTTCAAATAGGGATGCTCGTTTTACTTTTCTGGTATAGGAAGGACTTCAAATGGCTTTGGGTACACAAGTACTTTTAGGTAGAGATTACTATCCCCAGACAGATGGCTAATATGAGCATATGATTCAGGTTCTAGAGAAAATGCTTCAAGAATGAATCATAGATATTAGAGGTTCTCGGAAGAAACATAAACCTCTTGTGGATTTTCCTATAATAATGGTTTTTAAGAAACTATTCAGATGGATCCATATGAGGCTCTTTATGGTAGTCCTTACCGACCACCCATAAGTTGGATAAAGCTAAGAAAGGAAACTATGAAGGGACCTCATCTTGTCCAGAAGACCATAGAGTAGATAGAGTTGATTCATAAGAATATGGCTACTGCATAGTCGCAAGAGAAGACTTATGCAGATAAATGGAGATGGCCTCTGTTGTTTGAGGTTGGAGATCAGGTTTTCCTACGTGTCACAGTGAGGTTGGGAGACCAGAATATTATGAGACAGGTTATGCTTTCACCGAGGTACATTGGGACTTTTGAGGTTCTGGAAATTGTCATACAGGTTTCTTATCGATTGATGTTACCTTGGAGGTACCGAGCTATGCATGACGTCTTCCAAATTTCCCAACTACGACCTTACATATCAGACTCATCTAATGATTTTTATCCCGATGAGGTTGAGTTGGAAGTGGATTCCTCATTCAAGGTGCATCCAATCTGGATTGTTGATCGTAGTTTCAAGGTTCTTAGAGGCTGGTCCATTCCTCTGGTACGAGTTCTATGGCAGCACGTGCGAGTACAAGAAAAGACTTGGGAGAGGGAGGGCGACATAAGAACTTAGTGGCAAGAGCTGTTTGAGGATTTTTCTTCTACAAATACATTCTAGGGATATTTGGGGGTGAATTTATTTAAGGGGAAGGTTTGTAAGAACTCAGAAAATATTTTTTTAGTTATGGATCCTTTTTTCATATGTTTTGAGAAAAGAGAAGTTTCTGGAAATTTATAGAGTTGATGCCATGTACATTTGAGTACACGTCCTATACCTGGTTGCAACAGGTTACCGTGTACTGGTCATGTATCAGCCGAGTACATGGCCTTGTGGGGTGACCTGGAGACCACCTAAAGCGGGGTAGGCTAAGGTAAGTACACACCATGTAATATTAAAGAACACACCATGTACCTTTAAAAAACATGTCATGTACTTTTTGTTTTAATTTATTAAATGAAATGAGGTCACATTTAATCAACATAAACGTCTTCTTCTCATCTTGTCTCAACCTGGAGTAACCAAAGCCAATGAATCTTCTCTGATCCCCCAATCCATCAACTATTTTTCGATTCAACCACCATCAATTATGTTGGAATCTCCACAGGGAGATATTCTTTCTTCTAGAGCCTCATTTCTATATTTCTCTTATTTAATCAGATATCATGGGTTGAGGGTTTTTTCCATTTTGTAGATCTATATTATACTTGGCTGATTCAAGGGCCAACGATCGAGGGTTTTCTTCATAAAAATCTGACGTAGGTGGTTTGTGCCATTCCGTAGACAGTCGTTGAATATTAAGTGTAAATTTTCACAATACCCTAGAACGAAATATTTCGTGTTTAAGGAGTTTGGGCCTATTAATGTTTGTTATGCCTTGTGTGCTTTAGTAGGGGTTGTTTGATTGTGAATAGTGTTATTTGACATGATAGGGATGTGATTCCCATGTTTTTTTGATAATGACCGTTTGGTCTAGATTTTCATGTTATTCTACTTGCTTTCCATGAATAGTGTTTTTAGGATGGAGTGATTTATCTGATGTCATTATATGCTTGTAGCTTTTTGGACAAGTAGTTATTGAACTCACTTAGACAATTAGTTCATAAGGAGCAATTTTTCTCATGAACATCATTGTGCCCGACTGACTTACAGAGGGCTATGGGAACTTGGTGTAGTAGACCATATGGGGAATGAATGTGGAGGTCTTCCCTAGAGTGTCTATTTACTTTTCACATTGTGAGACTATATGGGGGTGGACATGAGTGCTCCCTTAGAGTGTTGGTAGATCCATGTTTTGAGAACACATAATGAATTAGACATTTAGTGCTTCGCAAGAGTATTTTTTGTTTACCGATAAAAGAACTCATGCGGAATTGATGGTGAGTGCTTCCTAATAGAGTATTTTTTTAAAGCTAACCCATAGGGATTAGACTGTGGGTACTTTCCTAAGGGTTTATTTTATTTGGTTAGTTGAACCATAGTTGTTTAGATGTGAGTACTTCTTAGAGGGTCTCTATTTTTTGATTATCTGCTTACATGATATATGTAAATGAATGTAAATGAAAATGTAGGAGTGATTACATTTGAGTACTTCCTTGGTTACTAATTCTTATTGATCAATGCATGCCATATATATTCACTATCTGTTAGGAAAATATCTCTGGGTGGTTTCCTACTGGGATTCGTCTCAAACCCTATTTGGGTCATGCTTTTTGGCCCAAACATATTATATTTGTGTATGTATAGATAAGGGAAATCCCCCTTTTAATTTAGCTACAAGACTGATGTTGAGCTAGAGATCATGGGGCCAAGCTGAGGCCTGTGATACTGTAAGAGTTTATTCATTTTCATTGTAATTTGGTTAAATGTTGTGTTCTAGCATTGTGGTTTGTTTTACTGAATTCCTATATACTTATTACACGATTAATTATTGAAATTTGTATATATTTGTGTGTGAGTGTGTTTTTTTGTTTATGTGTGATTCAGTTGTTTAATTACTTCTAATCCTCCACTGTTTAGCTTTGTATTGTATTATTACTACTTCTAATAATTTTAACTGTTTATTTTCGCTGGGTTACTCTACCAATGAGAGAATACTTTCACCACTATCACACCCAATTCATTCCCTACATGTCCGGAGCCTCTGGATTTTGGGGAAATGTGCTTGAGGCCATGTGACCAATAGTGTACGGGGCACATCTGGTCAGCACAAAAAACCAGGACGTTACAGAAATAAGCATAATTAATGAAATTTGAAAAAAATTTGGGTGAGATCATACACATATGTATAAAGAAAAAAAGGAAAAATCTTAAAGTTTGATATCCTCTCATAATCTATTTTGTTTTACTATATTTCCTTAAACTATCCAATCTTCTTAATATCATGCGATGAATGCTTGGAATAATTTTTCCATGTTAAGGTACATAAATGGTTTAACTTGTGGCCAATCCACATAAGTCAATACTATTCCTTCTACTATAAATAGATTAACTATTTTCAATGGCATCACTTTCTTGATTTATATTAGACCGATCCATCATTTCTTCCATAAACTAGTTAAATAAAATGGAAGGTCATGTACCATCCATACTAATTGACCCTACTAAAAATTAGTAAAAATTTTCTTTCTTCCTGGGTCATTGGTGAGACCTCCAATCTTCACATCTATATTTTTAGATATTTTATTTTTACAATCCTATTTCAAAATATTATACAACCCATGAACTTATTAAATCATTTGAATCTTGTCAACAAAATACGTTTTGTCGTATTTTAAATCATTTTCTTCTCCCACCTTACAATTATTAAATTTATAGACGAGATTAATGTTGACATATTTACATCCAACTATTAAATAGAATTATCCAATTTTTATGTCTACCAGAGAATTATGAATATATAGATATTGTCTTTATAAAATGATTTGTCTTTCCTCCTATAATATATTTAACACTAAAAAGATGATGGGAAGTAGAAATTATCAATATTTATTTCAATATCTTTTATGACACCTCAGGGGTATATAACTATAAATATGTTTATGTATATAAACCTCTTATGAGAATAATTTCTTCTTGTGGAATAAATTATAATGTTGTGTATGACATCTTTTTGACATTCATTCAAAATTCATATAATGATATTCAAAATTTATTAGCGAAAAAAATATTAGAATAAAAAACAATATAGGTATTTTTTTTTCTTAGTTTTATCATTCGAAACCACCACAAAACACTCTCATTTTTTCACTATAATATGTTTCATTCTATATCACAAGTATACTCTATCAATCCTCATGTGATTTCTTTAGCGGTGAACCACAGGTTGTAGTGTCTAAAATAGGCTTATTGGCCGATAAAAATACCTATTGTAAAGTCTGTATCAATATCTACAAATCTATACCTAGATTATGGAATGTACCTTTCATATCCATAAAGCATTCCCTAGAATATTATAGTGATTCTTCCTCAAATTTAACAAAGAAACAACTAGTTAACCATTTTTCACATAACTATTAAGGTAATACGAAGCTATTGAGAAGGTTACATTCCAAATCATTTTATGTGGCGATGGAATAATTGGTAAATCATTGAATCTACTACCAAGATCTCTCTCATAAAGAATATAACCATAGTTGAAGCATTACTTGATAAAATTATAAAATGTAGAATTGAATTTTTTTTCTGATATCGAGAATGATTTTGAGACACATGTTTAGATATTCATTAAGTAGTTTTGTTAAGTGAACCATGTTTGAGATCATCTTGATCATGGTAGGTTTGAACTTATAGTGACTTAGTATTGATGAATTCTCTATGATAGTCTGTTTAATTCCACTATTGGATGGATTCTCATAATATGTGATCAAACATATCCATACATCTCTTCAAATAACTGAAAAACATGATTTATGAATACACCTTCCATGGTCTTAGTTACATTACTCATTGTCTTGGTCCAAAATTTGGATTAAAAAAGATGATGTCTTCTCCTTTTCCAATGTTGGATAGATCATCCTTAAATGGTTTAATCTTAATATTATAGAAAATATACACAATGTAAAATAATGAATAAAAAATAAACAAATAACTAAAAATTTCTGAAGATAAAATGGAACCTTACCTAGAAAATGGTAGTAGTTTTGATAGGCATATCGGGTGTCCATATATCCCTAAGAGGATAATAAAATAAAAAAATTATTAAAAGATGCTTGTTATGATAATAATTAATTAAAATATATTATTTGGAATGATAAAAGTCAAACCCAGGTAATAGTGAATTACTTTATTTATGGTTTTAATAAAATTTATTTTATTTATTTAATGAAGTGGAGTGAAAATTAGATTTTGTTTTGAAGGAAATTTGATTAATAGGAGTGATAATTTTATAGTCGTTTGGGGGATTTTATGTTATGATAGAAGTAATTATAGTTTTTTTATTTTACTATTTCTTGTGAAATTGGATTAAGTAATTAAATTATTGTTTACAATTATTTTCAAATTCAAAATGAGGTAGATTCAATGGTCATAAAATATCCTCCTTGATGTTGTTATTCCACCAATCCATTGGACATGTATTTTTGGGCATCGCTAAATCAACATTTTTTTGTTAATGTTTTTAAAAAAGATTAAAATAAATTTATAAATGGTCATACCTAAAATAGAGTAATCATTTGAATAATAGTAAAGTAGACCAAAATATTAATGACCATGATTAATGAAAAAGAAAGAGACTAGAAGTTTATTCATAATTACATCAACCCTAATAATATGTTCAAAAAAATAAATTAAATCCAATAACACCTTCCCCCCTTCGGCTACATTATATGATCACATGTGAGGAATTCCCCATCATCATAGGGATGATGGATTACAAAAGGAGGGTAAAAAAATTAATCATGGTGAGATTAAGGAAGAGGGGTATTAGGGACCCTGCACAATGAAACATCTAGCCACAAAATTTGGTCTCCAGATTCTTTTCTTAAGTAGAAATAATGAAATATTTTTTTATTGAACTTTATAGATCTTCGTATTCAATTATAAGATCATAAATATATCCCATTGTGAGTTTTGGTTCAAACTATTCATTAAAGGGATGCACATTCCAATTTTTTTGGTATTTTGTCCAAATTTATATAATAGCCTTCATAACTAATACTATCTAGAAACATTCATGGTGTGAATGTTAGGTCACAAAATGATAGTTATAACAATCTTTTAATTTTATTTGATTTTCTTCACAACCTAAATTTCAATAATGAAATGTAACTTTTTCAAGAAGCACAATGTTTTGACATCATGAATCTTCATTTTCCATCTTCAGAAGCTCATTTTCTCTCATATTCTTCAGTTTTACCCCCAAAAGTTTTTTATAGGATGAAATCCCAAAGATAAGGATTCACTCAATGGATATCGGGTTGATTTTCAAAAATATATATCATTTCCCATAAATTTCTGCATCCTTCCAATATAAATATTTCTATTAAAAAATCACGAAATAATCATTTATTTTAGAAAATTGATGAATTTATATATCAAGTGTATATTAATGAAATGGGATTATCAAATCATTAAATAAAATAAATTATTAGAAAATAGATAACGTGTCATAAGTAGAATTATTACCATGTATTAATAAAAATTATCAAAAATTTTGTGACTTTCTAGAAAACAAAAATAGTTCGGAAATCATTTCCAGGTATAGGAAGAAAATGTAATGTGTTTGAGGTAATACATTGTGATGCCTGTGATTTTAATTATATACCTACCATATGTAATGAAATGTAAATTGAAATATTTATTGATGAATATTATATTTTTTTCATATATACATTTTACAATACAAATAGGATGATATAAACATGATTTTTATCTAAAAAATTATATTGAAACTCAAATTAAGATTATAATTAAACACCACACATTTGACTGGGGTAAAATATATTATAACGATCCCAACCCTATTAACCTGATGTCAATGTAAAATTTATGACATTATCATAATTAAAATTTCTAAAATCATAATAGACTATTAATTTCTGTAGCTTTTGAGAACTAGTTACATCCATGATACCCATTTGAATAATTATTTAGCAAAAAAACATATTAAAAAGGAACTGTATCATTGAAATCTCATTAACTGAATTCCTATTCACATACTAGGGAAAGGAAAAAAAATGGTGACCTAAACTTCTCAGTATGTGTATTGTATATGTGAATGCATCCAGAATAAATAATAATAAAAAACATTTAAATATAAATAAATTTACAAATATTCCATTTAATTAATTGGATATTTACATAACATAAAGAGAAATTAATATTCCAAGATAAATAATGTAAAACACATGTCATATAATCAGTAAAAATGAATTAAATTATTCTAGAGATAGTATCATAGGAGAAATATCATGGATAAAAATAATAATTTTATACACAATAATGGAAATTCTTAAATATAGAAAATAATTATTTGGGACAACATGCTAAATCTATGTTCAATATCGTTAATCAATAATGATTAAAAGTACTAGGAAATAATCCATATGATTTGGAGAACTTATTTTTGTCATGATAATAGTAAATGAATCCAGGATGTTTCTATAATTAATCCTCGCTTATATTATCATTTCCATATAATTCCACATATATCTAATGATGGATTTAATTCTTCAACAATATGTCCCCTCATCATATTTATGTATTTAGTGAATGTATGTGGAATTATATATATTTCTATAACAAGTCACTCACAATTAAAAGTAAAAAAAATTTATAAATATTGTGGAATGTTTAGGAAATAATCATATCTATCAAACAATAATATGGATATATATGTGAAAATTACTTAAAAAGGAAAAAATATCCAATGAAAGTTACTGTTGAAAAGAAAGATGAAAATCACAAAATAAAGTTAATTGTATAAGAATTTTAACCACATAGTAATTTTCATGTCCAACACCATTAGATATAACTATTAAATTTGAAACCTAAAAAACTAAAATATTATTATAAAATAGTGATATTAAATGTAAATGGTTGTATACATACAATATAAAATAATCAATTCACATAACATTATAATAGTTATCAATTAAATAAAATTTAGATGAAGTCTATTACCTCACATTTTCTATTAAATGAATGTTTTTAACCATAATTATAATGGCTTTAAGTGTGTAATTAATTTATACTAGAACCATAATCAAATTTATAACATAATAAAATAATATTTAAGTAAATTTTACCTAATATTTGTTTACAATATTCAATTATTTTGATTATTTCTTGTATTAATTGCCTTATTTTTTCATTAGGTTTCTTGTAATGAATGTTATGGTTCATGTACATAGGATATAATTAATTCACATTCATAATTATATTAATTTTATAAAAATTATATTTAATCATAATATAAATTATTATAATTACAATTATATTTGATAATTTAAAATGAATATCATCATTTCGTTGTTATAGTAGGCTGAACGTACTAATGCGCTGTGATATCATTACCTTAATGGGTGAAAGGGTATCAAATTGGGTGATATATTAAATTCATATAATCAATATAATACTTTTTATATCACATATATTTATTAAATTTATCATTATTTCTTTCTCTATAAATCATAAGTAAAAAATGTATCACATCACATTGGGAGGTTGTCATCCGCTGTAAACACAAGCATCATTATCGTAGTTTTAATTGAGTGGAATTAAAAAAGGTATATTTTATTTTAAAAGTAAATACTTTTAATAAAATCATAAATATAATATAATTCATGTAATGCCATAATTATATCCTTTTACGAATGTTTGTGATGGAAAACAATCTAAATCGATTTGTGAGGAAGTAGTCCACCATACACATGATCGATGATTTTGTTTCCAATTTAATTTCTAATGTATATGGAAAATTATTATCCCATAAAATAATAACATATATATAAATATATATTATGTATACATGATTTATTAAATTATAAGTGTTAAGAAATAATTTAATATGTTAAATAAGTAATAAAAATGAATGATTCGTGTTATTTTAATCACATAATCTAAGAGAAACCTCCTTTGGGTCTACTCGTAAAGAAACCTAGGTAGGGTATTTGAGAGGAAAAATAGTCTATAATGATTGTAAGGATGATTCGAGAGAATTTGGTATTTTTTTGGATTAGAAGAAGGGTCTTGGGAAGACTGAATATGTATGTGGAGGTATTTCACTTTTATATGTGGGGAAAAGAGACCTCCATGGAAATTACATGGAATTTCCCATAGGATTCCAAAATGATAAATTTATTCCCACATTGAAATGATCCTTGATTAGATATTAAGAAATATAATTTTCAAATATGGGAATAATATTTGATTTTTACATATTTTATTTCATTTGTAACCCATATATTCTTAGCTTAACTGCTGAAGAATTTATTTACAATAATCATGGTAATTAAATTTATCATTTTCATTATTAATTTTTGTAAAAATTTATTTAGAACATAATATACCATATGAATTCTTCTAATTACAAATATTGAATACAAATTTCAAAGTTCTATACTTATATGTGTCAATATTTTATTAAATATTAATCTAATTAACATGATGAGAATGTGTTTATCAAAGGGAAAGTTATCAATTTATTACATAATTTTTATATAAAAATTTAGTATGAAATTTTAAAAAATGAACGAAATAGGAGAAATATCTATGTAAATTTACAAATTTATTTCAAAACCAAATTAATATAAAATACAAATTTTAATGTACATTTTTACAACATGAACTTTTTTATATTATTCATTAGTTTAAACTATTTATCGATAAATGAAAAATTTCATAAAAGTAACACAATTTCATCTTGAGTTAATTTTGAGATGATGAATTCAAAAAATAATTTTATTTAATAATTTATGTTTTATAATTTTTGAAACTATAAATTTAATATTAATTCAATGGAGAATGGCTAAACTACCTTTTAGAAAAATAAATTTATTCATAAGACCTTTCCCTTTCAGTCATTTGATACTTGGTTTGTTTTTAATAAATAGATATAAAGGTAATTTATATTATACATGTATAAAATATATAGTAATCATTGTTTAGATATTAATATTCAAACCATCAAATTTAACTGTAGGGATATAATTTTCATGTTCAAATAATATTTTAATTGGGTATCATGTTTTGTATCAAACTGTTGTTACATGCATCGAATGCTACTGATGAAATTAAATTTATAATAAAAATAATATTTTATATATTCTTAGGGGGTAAAATTATTCTATCATAAAATGATTTATCCCTTGAAATATTAGGGATATTACCTTCTAACCATATTATTGTAGTCATTATTCATAAAATCCCATCGTTCCCACATTGGTTCATCCATTTTGTAATTTATCCAATGTACCTTTAACAGTTATTTTAACAGTTTCCTCAAAACATCACTCTAGTATCAAGAATATGGATTGATTCATTATAATATGAGAGATCATGTTCATATTATATTTCAGAATAGGTGAGAATATGTATTGGGTATCACATTTACATCCATAAAAATGATATAATGAACACATAATATACCTTTTAGATATTTGGAGGCATTATATAATGACATGAAATAGATCCAATTATTTCACAATGTATAAATTTCATGACATAAACGGCCCTCAGTTTTTATTGAGTAATCAAAATTATAACACCCCAACTTGTATATTCTTTCAAGAAAAATTATCTTCATCATGTAATTCCAAAATCATTCCTCCAATTGTAAGAATAAATATTTTTTCTAGTTTGAGTTTCGTTAATGTGATACTGATTTTACATTAACTTTATTGTTGTCTCTTCAAAAAAATATACTATTATTTATTATTACCCAACATCATATTTATAACTTTTTATCATATCTAATAATCATTGAATTGTTATATTTTGAGAAATGGGTGATTTATACTCTTAATTCTTAATTCCAAAATACACTTTTATTATATCAATGATCATAGGTTCCCTATAAATATCTATTTGGGTTATAATACCATGATCCAACCTACTCAATATACCATATAACACATTTTAATTCCCATGATTGTAGTGTATAACAAAACTATAATCCATATATGGCTCGATCCATCACCCCTGTCAGATATTAAGATCTATAAGAGAAAATAGTAATTTGTGATTTTTTGATCCATGTATATCTCAAATATTTCACCATACAGAGAATGTATCCATATCATAAATGAATTGATTATATCTACCAATGGAATATTACTGTTTGGGTTGTTATTTCATGACTCTTAAATTTCTTTGATGCGTATAGAATAACAAATATCATTCTTCATTATAACAAAATAAATCCCCTTATTTGATGCATCACTATATATCACAGAGACATCATTTATAGAGGGTGGAGTCAAATTAACAAATTGAACAATGACTTATTTAGTTCACCAAAACAGAATTCACATTAATTTTTCAAAAAATACATAATTCCTTTACGTTTATGATTGGTTAATTGGTTATCTAATCATTTAAAATTATTAATGAATCTCTAATAGTAACCTAACATACCAATTAAACTACAAACATTAGTTATTTTTATTTGTTTATTAAATTATATTACTGCTTTTATCTTAATAGGATCATCTAAGATTTAATCCTTATAGATAATATTTTAATTAACAGAAACATCTTGAAGACAAAAATTACACATTCTAAATTTTAGATAAAATTATTTCAATCTATGTGTCTCATGAATCAACCAAATCTAATTCTCAGGGTCCTATTAGATATTATAGTACATAATAGTATCATCAATGAATACCACTGAAAAATCATCAATAGATTACATGAATACTAGGTTCACTAGATATTTAAAAATATATGGTGTATTATTCAATCCCAATGGAATTATTGTAAAATCCTAATTTATATTCCCTCTTCCGAAACATATCATTAGAATTTATTCTTTCTTTACTCAATATTGATGATACCCATTAAAAGGACAATAATTGAAAAATATTAGTCCCCTTGAAATTGATTAAATAATTAATAAATGTGATGCATATGATACTTTATCTTTATCATAATTAAATTGATGTCCCTATAATCAATGTACATTCTATTCGATCCAAAAATATTCTTAGTGAAGGGAAAATGGGTTTCACATAGTGAAACGGTAGGGTGAATAAATATATTATAACAAACCCCCTCTTGTTTCTTCATTATATCATCTAATTTTATAGTTTCAATTTAATAGGGAGTCATCGATATTATTCTTTCATCATGGATGAAATCAATGGAAGAATCAACTTCTCCCTCTAAGCTATGTCTATGAAATTCATCATAAAATAATTTAATGTATTCATTTAAAATATTTGAATCCTCAATTTAAAGATTAAATCTTACATCCCTATATTTGGATTACTCATATTTTCAATAATATCATTTTCTTGAGCTATTGAGGTGGATCTATATAAAACACATATGATGAAACTTCTTATCTAAAGAAATGTATTTGTACATCATCATCATGATTCATAATTACCTTTTTTTATAAATAGTATTTTTCATAATATTTTTAGAGCTATTTCATTCCTTGGATTATATCAATGTATATGATAGGTATAATGATAAGGTTACCAAGTAAATCGCATTTATGAGTTATAATGGGGACTTTTAGAAGCATCCTATTGGTAGTGAGAAGTTGAAAACTCAATATATTATATGAAATATTCTCTATCAACATTATTTAAATTAGTTTTTAGCATATGTTTCACACAATTAATTGTTTACCTTGTGTTATATGCAATGAAAAGTTTATCTTTTATTTATTATATCATCATGTTTCTTAGAAAACATGTTTTACATAGAATCTTGAGTCTTTCCGAACATCAATATTCCATTAATATTATAATTTAACATGATAGTTATGAACAATAAATTTGAATTGATGGATTGAATTTGACTACATAATTTATGAAACTATTTTTTACACATGTTAATATAATTAATTAATTGGTTATTAATTAATTATAAATTAGAAAAACCAATTGAATATAATGGGATTGTTTTTAAAATTAATTTTAGGAGACTAAAGGCATTTAACATTAATAATCTACATTAATTACAATTATTGAATGATATTAATTATATAAATATATATCTAATTTAATCCTCATTGGATAAAATTTCCTATTTATATATTATATATATAAATATTATCATGAAATTATTATTTTCTAATTATTATATAATGTATTCCTTCAAGATTTCCATTTTTTTGAATTATGATAATGTCGTTCATGTGTAGAGTAGACTACTTCCCTGCGAAGCAATGTGACTCATTCTTGTACTATATTTAATGTATTAAGGACGTGTTTAACAAACGTTTTTGATATACATGACACAAATATTCTATATTATTTATAATATATATATATAACTTTCCTTTCTTTCAAAATGAAAAAATTGGAAGCACCATTACTACATTCGTACGACCAACCATATCCTTGAACAATGTATTTAATTTCAAAATAATAAAATTTAAGTATTACTATTAATATATATATACTGAATATATATGATATTTAAATAATGGTTTAAAATCATGATATTATAAAATAATTACATATTTAAGACGAACAAATATAAAATGTCATAAATTTTTTCAAAAACAATGGAATGATTACCTAAAACATAAGAACAATAATGAATTGTGAATAAACAGTTAATAAAAGGTCCTAAAAATAACACATGAAAATAAAAATATTTCACTCATTCATTAATATGTGAATAAATTGATTAAAACTATTCTATAGTATCTTCAATCATGTTCGACCAAAATGTAGCATGAGATATGGGCTTTCTCATCTCATTATTATTTCAATGCGATAAATACAATATTAACAACTAAATTTTATTGTTTAGTGTATTTAATACCCACTAACATATTATATAATTGCTATAAATAATTTTATTGGTATTTATATATCCATTCTATTATCTCTTGTTCTGTTGGATTATAGCTTCAATGTTACTAATGTAGTAAGGCTTCCTTTGTCACAATTTTACTTTTTTCAGAAGTTTTTATGTCATAAAAGTATCACATTTTATAATGTATAAATTTTTATGTTCCAACCAACGTGGAATATTCTTGTTCTCGATCCAATTTGTATCATGATTATAGGAGCATCTCCCTATATTCCATAGACTTCCGAGTAGAAGTGAGGGTTTAATAAATATAATGTAGAAGCTATAACCTTTTGAAAAAAGAAGAAAAACATTGGAAATCGATAAACAATATACAAAAATAATAATAAAATGTTACTAAAATTAAACCACAACCAATAAGGACCAACATAACATGGTAATCCCAAAACATGAGTAAATGACCATAATCTATAAAATTATATATGTCAGAGAATATAAGTGTCATGTTTTAAATGAAAAACAAATATAATGACACAGTGAAATCTCCAAAAATGGGCCCCAACATCATCTCTCAATCCATCATCAATGTTAAACCCCACATCTTAACCCATCCATCTTACATAGGACCATTTACCTAAACAATTACTACAATATTGAAGTCTATTTCGGTACCAGTCAGGCAGCCTAAATAGTGTCAGAATACAACTAGGTTGTCCACAACCAATTTCATCTAAAACAATATACTGTCAATAATAGTGTACAATGTTGATTAAATAATAAATTACATGATATATATTATAAAAATCACATTAAAATAATTTTTTAATTAGCCACATAGACCCCAAGATTACTGTGATACAAAAACCAGAAAGAAATTCTTCATCCCATGATGGAGTATAAACCATTCGAAAAAAGGATATAACATTTTATTCTATCATGGGTTTTCTTCAATAATTAGATACCAAATTTCAGAATAATAAAATGGCTACCACGAATGGAAATCTAGCACCCTTTGGTATTCTTAGTAGCAATGCACGTCCCAAAACACAGTGATCACATGTTATTTAATTATATATAATTATCCTAGAGCAGTATATTAGAAATCCCTGGGTATTTGGTGTATCAATCACTATCATGCACCTATATCAGAAAAATCACATTTTATCATTCCACTTTATAATCCAATTTATCATTCATTTCAATAATTAACTATTCAACAAATTATCAAAATTGAAATTACACACTATTTTAAAAATATCATTAAAACTCATGTATAATTAATTTTTTATAATTTGAATTATATTAGAACACCCCATGGGTTTACACCAAGTTTAGATTCAAATTCAAAAAACATTCCATGTGGGACCAATGACTAATTCCACAATCACATGCAATACTCATTAATTAAATTAATTTAAAATCCTACTACCCAATGTGGAAATTAAAATTACACAATTACATGAACTTTTTCCACATGAATATGTGAATGTACAACAAAACCACCCGCCTCATGGATGTTGATAGATGTTTTCCCAATTAGAATCCCCAATTTGTTGTGGAAATATTGAAATCACAACATAATAAAAGATATAGGAATAATTCATGTGTCCAAAATCAAAATGATAAATATCCACTAAAACCTACATATAAACTATAAACAATAGAGGAAAAATAATCCCTCATTATTTGGAAAATTATAGTGGAGGGATAAGAATCCAAAAAAAATTAATCAATATCCTATGTGGAGCCAATCCATCAAATAGTTCTTTGATTTACTAAAAATATGGTTTTTTGAGCCATATAATTCTCTTCCAAACATAAAAATTTAAATGAAAAAATTTTGGTCGTGTGATGAATAATGTAGAAAAACCATGGGGTTTTTCTATTTTAATTAACGTTTTGGGGGAATGTAAACACAGGAAAATGGTTTCCTGGTAGATCTGTAGGTTTATCCAAACCCTTTTCTATTCCATTGAAACACTACGTCAGTGGTACATGGTTTATCTTATGTGGTGTATTGTGTGAAACCTTTTTCAACCATGAAATCTCCCACTTCTTCATGGTGTAATATTTGGGGATGGTGGATGCATAGTTTGGAATATTTGTTGGAAGCCTCATTTGTCTCCAAAATATGGTTCATATTTTCCTTGGGAAAATCTCATGGTTTTCCTTAACAAATTTCCAACCATGAATATCCCCACGTTGTTATAAATTTCACCTATTTTACAGAAAATAATCTCAAAAAAACCAAACTAGGTATATCCAAACAAATGTAAAAAAGAGTTTATGAAAATGTGAAATAATCATCTCATATAAAGTGACCATCTTACAATATCCCCACCTAATAAAAAATTGTCCTATAGTTTTTCTCCTAAGAATCTATATGATCTCATGGTACAATGGGCATGCCACTAAACCCACATATCTTCTTCCCCCACCCATGTTTCCTCCTGGACATGGAATGTCACCAAAATTATTATAATATTGGCACGATCCTTCCTCGAAACACATTCTGGATGATATCTGTAATACTAACCCGATTCTCCTCAAAGGATGCATCATCCACACGCTCAACATCGTCAAGGTAGATAATATGAAATGTATATAGATAATACCATTGAAGCTGTAATAATAGAGAGAAAACCACACATAGAACTATACATCTGTGGAAGAGACAAATTATTACAACACTGGTCTGATCCTTTCCACAATATCAAAAGGTCTAACAAACTTGGGAGCCAACATCCATTTCCTTTATATCCTATTGTGACCCAATCTAGTAGAGACATGAATGATTACATGATCACACACTTTAAACTCAAGTGTTCATTGAACTCAATCAATATATGGCATATTCCTAAACAAAAAAATATCCGTACATTTTGAATCAATTGGACCTACAACGATATCTCCTCCACAAGGCTCATCCTTGAAATTTTTTACTTTCTATCTTCCATCCAACATGAAGGTGATTAGTATGGCCAACCATAAAGTGCCTAGTACTGTTTAATCTGAATACTATCATGATAACATTTTCTACCAGAATACTCAATGATCTCTAATTGCTTCTCCTAATACCCACCAAATTTGAGGATTCATCCACATATATTTTCTTCTAATAACTGCACAGTACACTCCGAAATCCCATATATCTATGGGTGGAAATCCATTATTATAATTAATTAGGTTCCCAATTCCATTAGTTTTACTTTGAAAAAGCCTAATGTAAAATGTGTATCTTGGTCTGAAAAGATACTCCATGGTACCCCATGTAAAAAACTATATGTTGAACATACATTCCCCCAAACTGATCCATTTTGAATGTGTCTTGGATAAGACAAAAATTAAATACTTTCTTCAATCGGCCCATAACCACCAATATAGTATCATTATTATGATACTTACTTTGATGACCTAACACAAAGTCCACGGTAACATATTCCCACATCTATTTTATGAATGTTAAGTGACATATTAAACCACTAAGTCATTGATGTGTGTAATTATCCTAGTTATACATGTAGCATCACATTATACGCCTTACAATGTCGTTTTTCATGGCCAACCACCAACACATTGATTTTTTTTAATATTAAATTTTTGTCAAACTAGGATTCATAATCCACTTCAAGGAATTACTCCCCACCATAAACGAATTACCTGAAGACCAAACACTCTAGATCTTCATAATTATCATCTTTTTTCTAGGAAAAAGGGTGGAATCCATAATTTCAATTATGAGGGTCGTCCTCTACTATTCCTCCAAAACCAAAATAAACATATCTTGTAAAATGGACATTATTGTCCACACAATATTAGACTCTTGAAAATCTTGAGTTTGTGTCTTCCTGGTCAATGTTTTACTGACACGGTTTCCCTTCCCATGTGATTATGATATAACAAAATCTAAATATACAATATTATTAACCCATCTCAAAAGTTTATGACTCATATCCCACTGTTAAAAATTGTACTTTAAATTCATGAGATCTATATACAGAGTAAAAAATTATCCCAATTGATAATTAAACCAACACTTCATGGAATAAATCTCAATATATAACTCAATTTAATGTGTATTTTAATTCTGTTTATGAATCCTCAACTTTAATGATCCATAATCAAAAAATAGAACACATTTAATTAACACTATTTCATATCCATTCCTAGAAGCGTCACAAAAAATGGTCTACTCCTCACTCTACTAAGTTAGGATAAATATTGATGTGGTCACCAAACAAGTTATCAACTTCTAGAAATCATTATCAGATTTTGTAGGCCAGTGAATCATAATTTCCTTCTGGTTCAATACTGATCGTGGTTCATCCAAATGTGAAAATTCATGGATAAACCCTTTATAATAACCTACCAAAACTAGAAATCATCATATATATAATTTTTTTATGTTTCTCCATGTAAACCACTTAAATATCATTCTATTGATCCACTGACACACCTCCATCAGAGATTATATGACCCATGAAATATACCTCATTATTGAAGAATTGATACTTATATAGCTTTGTGTAATTTCCAATCTCACTTAGTATACACAATAGAATTACATAAATATTTTATGATCATAAAAATTATTAGATTACACCAATATATCATCAATAAAAACAAAAAAAAAGACACAGGTTTAGGTGAAGGATTTAGTTTATTATTTCAATAAACATAGATGATGTGTTATTAAGACCAAATAAAACCACAAAAACACATGTATGATATAAATTATTATTAAAGATTTATGTCTTATATTAGATGATCTAACTCTCAACTGATAACTCCCTGACCTCCAGTAAATCACGAAGAACATTGATGCTCCACCTAACATGTAATAGAGATCATCGATACACAATATTGGATAATTTTTCTTCACATTCATATATTAAAAATTCTAGTAATCAATAAAAAAATAAAAAGTCTCATCAACCATATTAGATAAAAATCATAGAGAACCCAAATGTGAAATTCCAATTATCTATATAATCTTATAGCTAATTAGTAAATTATAGAATCTATTTTTTCCATTATATAAGGATGAATAGAAATTGGTTCGTCAATTGGATTAAGAACAACTATATATTAAAAACCATCTTAGGAATCATCCTTGATACATCCTTTAGAGAAAAATCTTGGAACTGGTTCACTACATGTGGAAAGTCATCATGATTCACAACCCCCATCATCCATCAAAAGAGGTAAAATCTAGGTGGTTTTCTACCCCAATTGACGATATAGTGGTCCTGCTCGACCTTCCATGATATACTGATCTCCATGATAAATATAATTGTTCCCGATAAGAGGTTAAAAGCTCACTATCTTAGTGTAAAAATCAATATGGTCTTTTTACTATAACATTATAAAATCCCTATACTTTTACTTATAACATTACCTAATTTGTAGCATAATTATATATCGGACTACAAGGAAAGGATCGTATTGTCTAATGTATTTGAATACTATGTAGATTAAACTCAAAACAAGGAAGTAAAAATTACATTTCTTTATTTAGTATTCAAATTTATCTCCTAACATCCATTATTCTCAAACATATGTATAGGGTAACTTGGACAAAACATGAACAAAGGGATGAGATAAATAGACCAGAAAGGGAATAACCATAAGAACAAAGAATTATCACATTCGATAGAAGGCATAACATGACGGTATAAAAAGGCATGTAACATATGGAATCATAACATATAAACATGTAATAACACAAAAATGGAGTCATTGTAATTTTTATGTAATAGAAAACATTTATTTACCATGATTCAAGGCTAAAACACCATTATTTTTTCTTACAGTAGCACATGCAAAGTCTATCCGCCAAGAGCATCACACATGGTAGCTTAAGCCAAGGCTAACCGCCAAGACCGTCACACATAATGTCTCGTGACACTCAACATTACCCAATACATTAGAGTTATATATAGGTGAACCCATATTAATTTTAATGAAAATGTTTTCCTCAAAAATTATCATACATAGTCAATAAACATAAAGTTTACCCATTAAAAGAATTGGGTTCCACAATCATGTCATAAAGCATAAAATATGGTCATATGATAAAAAATGTTCCTGAAATAAATGAACAAAAATATATGTGCACATTCATAATAGAAACTAGGAATGTATCATGGTATGTGATGCCACTTAGATTTCAGAACATCTATGAAAAGTATTTAATAAAGTTAATCTTTAAAACATTTTTGTGAGGTTTAATGGAAAATACTATAGAGACTTTAAAATAGAAATGAGAAAAATAATTTGTATACAAATAAAAGTGAACCAATTAAGTATTCATAAAAAGAATTATTTTATGAAAAAATTTGTGGATTAAATCATATGATAGAGTTCACTTTAAATCAGGTAAGAATTCAGGAGCTTCCATCAAAACAAGTTTACTTAGCAAGAAGTATTTAGGAAGAAATCACTTAAAAATATGTATATCCCTCAAATAGAATGATGAAATGGCCTCTTTAATTTTTTTGTATGTGCAACAAGAATTTATAATATATAAATTAAAATATAATAAAAAATAATTTATGTAAAATGATGATAAGGGTACCCAAAGGAATAAAAGTGGTTTGGGTAGAATCCCTTATGAATTATCAACATGGTATTAGGTGTACTTAAGAGGGATTAATGAGAGATTATGGGGGTTTATAATCACTTATCAATAATTATATAAGAATGGTTGATGGTGATAAATAATACCCCATCATTATGGATTACACATAAATTTTCATAACATAAAGACGTTCTTGAAAAAAAAGCGAAATAGAGAGGATCCCTTACCATAAGTCGTATGGTGTTCTCCACTGGATATTAATGACCTGAATAATATTAATAGGTTCATTAATTATTAATTAAAGAAACTAATATATATGTAAAATATTTTTTATAAACTTTTTATGTTCATTCTTGTCCCTTTTAATGGGTTAAGTGGTCTGATTTCATTGTTCGGGTCTATCAGTTTTCTTGGTTTCTATGATCACTGAAATTATTTTCATTAATGGAGAATCATTTAAAATGGGTATGGTTGTCCAGAATTTCAGTTATATTATATTATTAAACATATATATTTTTACATGGTTGTAAATTTTATTTGGTTACTTGGAGTGACGATTAATCATTACGTACAACTTTAGTGACAACATTTTGGGTTAATTGACGATTTTTTGCCTCAATGAACTTGTTTTGTTTTAAAAATCAAAACCATGAGTAAAAAAGGATTTTTGAACCATATATGATGAATAATACATATATTATATTCTTTTTCAACCATTAAAATGGTTTCATGACTAGAATTGTATATGGTAATAGAAATTGAAAACCCATCATCCTTGAATGTGGTAAATTAACAAATCAAAGATGGTGTTTTTACCACTAAAATACAAGAAGGGTAAATGAGAGATGATAATAAATAATTCCATTATCATAAAAAAATTCTTATACATGTAAGGTATTTGAGTTTCCATAACATTTGGATTAGGAGATGTAAGGATATAAAAGTAAACAAAAGGAACTTGAAAATAAAGTAAACTAATTTAAAAGAGGAATTTACCTCTTGAATAAACATTCTTAAGAGCCTCTTAATGGGAGGGGATTTGATTATTTAAAGAGACTAAGGGATGTTGGACGTGGGGGAGGATCATGGGGAGATATTTTGTCAGAATTTAGTAAAGGTTCAAGGCTTGAGCGAAGTGAATAAAAGAAGAGAGTGTTGTTGGTTTTTATATTGGAGGGGAGGAGGGTTTTCTTAATATTTTAATCATTAATTTATTATTTTTCTATAAGACCAGAAATAGTGATTATTCAATGAACAAGAATAGTATTATGTGCTTTTGAGTTTGAACCAATTGGTCATACATTATAAGAACATCATCCATGTATCTATAAATCAGGTATTTTGCTTAATTTGAAAATTATTGTATTTTACAATTCATTAAAAAATCATGTGTTTTAGGAAAAGGAAAAAAATTCCCTAAACCCTTTATCAATTTATAGAATCAAAAATTGAACTCAATTTTTTAAAAAATATTTTTATAAATATTATTTATATAATTTCTAATTAGAATTATAATTTACATTAAAAATACAGATTTTGAAACTATAGCTGATTTTATAATGTTTCAAAAATTAAATAAGGTCTTATAAAATAATTATAAATACAGAAGACATTAAATTGTTAATTTATGAACATATTTTAATAAAATAAATTTTATTTTAGATTAAATAAGTCATTTTTATTACTTAGTTATGACTTACAATAATACCAATACTTTTACTATGATCATATTATCACTTATAAGATGCCTAAATATTATTTATACACAAAGGGGTGAGGGTAAAATTCTATTGGATGATTTACTACATGAAAGGGTAATATTACTATTCGTAAGGGTATGTTACTATTAATAAGGCTGGGTTACTATTCGCCAAAACTATGATTGTCTTATCGGACTCCAAAATCTTATTGATCACAATCGTGTATGTCTGATTTTCAAAATTCAAATCACAAAAGTGTCAAAATTATGTTTAATGGTAACATAGTACATAGTAGTTCATTGTGTTATGATTTCATGTGATTATATGACGTAATTATAAGAATGGAATTTCCATTGATTAAACATTGGGTCATTACATTATCCCCATTATGAAATTTCACCCTCAATATTTTGTTTTATATCCTAATCCATAAACATGTGTGCATAATTTTCCATCATTTCCTCCTCCACTTCCCATGATTCCTCTCCATACTTATGGTTTCACCATAGTACTTTTAATAGATGAGTATTCTGGTTAGGTAGAACATTATCTATATTATCCTATATCTTCACTAGATTCTCCTCGTAATAAATATCATCCTCCAACAGAACCACTTGTAAAGATAGTTCATGTGAATGGTCTAGTTTGTGCTTCTGTAAGAGGGATACAAGGAAGAAATCATGAAATTTGGACATGGAAGGTGGAGGGTCAAGTCAATAGGCCATAGATCTGACACAATCAAGGTTCTCGATGTGGTCAATGTTTTTCAGACATAACATTAATTTATTACCAAACCTCATGAACTTATTCCATGGAGAAATGCATAGAAAAACCATGTCTCCATCTTTGATCTCTAGGTCTCAGTGATTATTTTCTTCTTAACTCTTTTGTCGAATTTGGGATTCCTTGATATGCTACTGAATGGTTTCAACCATATCCGCCATTTCTTCAACCATTGTAGGTCCTAGAATCTTACGCTCACCGACTTCATCCTAACATTTCAGTGTTCAACCCATTTCCTCATAAAGGGCTTTCTATTATTCCATTTTAATGCACGAGTGGAATCTATTATTGTAGGTGAATTTGACGAGTGGGATATTTTGTTACCATCATACTTATAATTTCATTTAACATGCGCTCATTGTATCATCTAGTTTCTTAATAGTCTGCTCATATTGACCATCAGTTTGAGGATGATAGGTCGTACTGAACTTTATTTCATTACTTAGAGCATGTTGGAATCTTTTCCATAACATCAAGGTGAATATCGGATATTAATTGGATACAATAAATAGTGGTACACCATGAAGTCTTAACACTTCTTTGATATATATAAGTGAAAGTTGATCAAATGAAAATTCCTCTAGAATTTTGATAAAGTGGGTTTTCTTTGTAACAAGATCCACAATGACCCATATAACATTGTTTTCTCTTGGTGTCCTTGGAAATATAGTAAATAATTCTATGTTGATGTAATCCCACTTACAAGTTGCTATGGGTAATGGTTTCATCATCCCTATAAACTTCAGTATTTCAGCCTTCCCTTGTTGACATACTAGGCACATTAATGTAAATTCTGCAATATCCATATTCATTTTTTCCAACAAAAATATCTCTAGATGATCTTGATGCATATTTTTTATCCCTATGTGAATAATGAAGGTTGAGCTATATACATCATTCAAATAATACTTATTAATATATTGATCACATGGCACACAAAATCAAGACCCAAATTTTACAACTCCTTCGCCACTAAGAATTAACTCATTGGATTTCCCATTTTTAATGACTTCCCCCTTTTCAGAATTTACACATCTTTTCATTGAGAATCCTTTACTTATTCTATGTGGGATGGAAAAGAAAACATTTGGGAAAGGATTGAAGATGTTCCTCCCATGTTCATTCATATGTCCATCCCCAGAAAATCTATGATGATTGGATCCTTTTCAATTATCAGTATTGATAAAGATGCAGGATCCTTTTTATGTAATGCATATACTACCTTGTTAGTCTCACTAGGATGCTAGGGGATTAAGAAATCATAATCCCTGATTATATCTATCCATATTCAATGGAACATATTAATTTATTTTTATGTGAATATATATTTAGGACTCTTTTGATCAGCATACATCTCACAGTTCTCCCAGAGAGATAATTTCATGAGATTTTTAATGCAAAGATAGCAACTTCCAACTCTAGATCATCCTTAGGATAGTTTCTCCCAAGAGTTTTCAACTACCTTGAAGAATATTCTATCACATTATCATTTTTCATTAGTACACAATCTAATCCTTTATTTGAAACATCATCGTACACCACAATGATTTATCCACTTGATGATAGTGTGAGTATTGGCACAATGATAAGTCTATTTTTATATTATTTAAATAAATATTCACATTCACGAGTTCAGAACCAATTATAGCCTTCTATGTCATATTTTTCATTGGGTTTGACCATCATGAAATGTTCTTCTCAAATTGTATATATTACCTATCGCACCGAGAAAGCTGATGATAATGATTGCATATGTTGACATAGGACACTCATCAATTGTTTTTGTCTTGGAAGGGTCCATATATATCCTTTTTATGGTGATTACATTCCCAAAGAATGATACTTCCTCCATCCAGAACTCACATTTACTATTTTTTCATACATATTCTTCTTTCTGAAAGTATTTATCATAGTATTCAAATTCTCCCCATGTTCCACCATGCCCACGGAGTATATCATAATATCATCGATGAAGTCAACCACAAATTTTTTAAGGTAATCTCTAAAGACTATATTCTTTAAATCCATAAAAATTGTTGGAGCATTTGAGAGTCTGTTGGGTGTCACTATGAACTCAAAATGTCCATACCTTGTTCGAATGGCAGTCTGGGGAATATATTCCTTCATCACCTTTAATTTTGGATATCTATTTAAAGTTCCAACATAGAGAAATTATTGGAACCTTGAAGCTGATCAAACATGTCATCTATCAGTGGAAAATGATACTTTTTCTTTATCGTGATTTTATTGAGCTCACAATAGTCAATAAAAAGGCCCATTGATCCATCATTCTTATTGAATAAGAGGACTGGCGCACCACATGGTGAAGCACATGGGCATATAAAACCATTCACCAGATTCTGTTGTAACTGTTTCATCCTTTAATTCATGTCTATGGTGGCCATTATATATGTTTTCTTTGATACAGGCATATATCCAGGAATAAGATCAACTGATAACACTAACTCATGATCAGGAGGAAGACCAGATAACTCTTGGAGAAATAAATTAGTGTAATCCCTTATGATGGGCATGTATTGAAGAATAATTATCTATTCTGTCTCAATCATTTGAGCTAGATATTATTTCTCATATGTCTGTAATATCCACACTTGAAAAAATTATTTTAATAGAGATTTAAATTCCTCCTTATAAATTTGTAATATTAGAGGATTCATTGGAATGCTGAGGGTGATCACCCTTTCCCAATAGTTGATGTTGGCATTGTATAATGATAGCTAATCCATTCTCAAAAAAATATTGAACTCCAGTAAAGGAAGTGCGAAAATATTTGCTGAGAGGTTAAGTCCACAAAAATTTAATGGGGAGATTTTATAATCCATTGATGCAATATGTTCCCCATCCACTATTATGAAAAATAACATATCCTCCAAATTTTGAGGTGGTGTTTGAGTAGTTTTACTAAAAATTCAAGATATGAATGAATGCGTAGAAATAGAATCAAATAGTGTGTTCTCTATTATTTGACGAATAACTAGCGTACAAATCACCACATCGCTATTAAACTCCACCTCAGCAGTAGTGATATCATAATCCGTTCCTTGTTTCTTTGGAGGTTGTGGTTGATATTATGTAACAAACTGTGGCTTATGGAAATTGTTCTCTTAATGAACATACATCTTATAGTTGTAACATTGCACCAATGGGAGATCATTTGTCTAATCCTTCCTTTATTCCTCCATGTTATTTAGATTTTTCATCCATCCTTGATAGTTTTTAGCCAAATGTCCCAACTTTCCACATTTGAAGTAATTCCTAGTTCCCTTTAAGAAATTCCCAAGATGCTTCTTCCAACAATTTTTACACATGGGATGATCAAGGTTCTCTACATCATGGGATTTATCTATGGACCCTCCCACATTAGATACCGATATTCTCTTTTTGTCATTGGGACCATGATTCCATTGAGTGTCTATGATCTCCATTTCATCCCTAATGGAACAATGAACAATCTCCTCAAATCTATTGGAGTCTAGAATCATCAATTGTTTTCATAGACATGTCTCTAGTCCAATAAGGAAGTGATCAACTATGATTTCATTGTTCATAAAAAATCTAAAGGATTATCTTACAAGCCTTGTAATGATTCCTTCTTATAGCCATATTGACTCATCTTCCCTTTCCATGAGTTTGAGGAACTCTCATTCCATCTTGGGATGGAGGGTTTTTTAAAAAAAATGAAAAAAATATATTTAATTCATCCCAATCCATAGAATAAATTTACTTTTGGGGATTCTTATTCTTTAGTAGTGTCCACCACTGATCAGATTCCCCATCGAAACATTAGACCACCAGTATGATTGTCTCATCTTCTGTGGAATGGAGGAGTGCGAATATATTTTCAATGGATATAATCCAATATTCTGTGAGGAGATGATCATAAGATACAGTAAACATGAGATACCTTTTCCACAAGAAGTATTCAATGACAACATTTTCTTTCATTGGAGGAGGATGGTGGTCCACATGATTCATGTTATTATTCATAACATCATCAAGCTAAGAAAGTACTATCATGATATTTTGAGCACCCATTCACATCATATCAATCATATCACAAGTTTTTTCTTCACATTACCTATCACATTTATTGTTGGTATGTGTTCTTCTCTTCACAACAATTAACTAATAAAAAGAACGTACAATTAGACGACTTGAATACTTAGTTATTGATCATTAAAAAGAAAAATTTAAACATAAAATGATAAACCATAAAAGGAGAAGTATATCCAAAATTCTGATTGCATAGGTTTAAATCTTGGTTATCCTTTATCTATTTCATATCTTATATTCGTATGGGACATTTTTTTATTCCTCTAATAATGGTTTGTACTAGGATCTTGAATTTATGAAAGTATATCCATAGGGAGTGTAAAACCAAGAGTGCAACATGATGCATTTTCATGAACCATTTCCCATTCGAGTCTAGCACCAAGTTGTGTTTTTGGGTTTTACTCGAAGATACATTTGTTCTAGAGCCACCACTACCAGTTTTTATTCCTACATGGATATATTTTATTGACAAACCACTTACTCTATACTTACCAATATTTTGGGGTGTTTTCATACACATAGTCTCATCCTCAAGGTTCTTACTAATGTCCTATATTCCTAATCTCCAAAAATAACTAGACCATACTCTGATAAAAACTATATAGACCCTAGCCTTTTACATATAACATTACAAGATTTTATGAAATATTATACATCATATTACATGCCAAGTATCTTAATGTCTAGTGTCATGGACGACTAGGTATAGAAAAATGAGAACATGGAACTAAATGAAACATTACTCTATATAATATTAAACTTTTCCTCCTAACTACCATTGTGCTCAATCATCTTTGTAGGGTACACTAGGTAACACATGAACAAGGGGATGATTTAAATATCCCAGTAATGGTATAACCGTAAGATCAAAACAATAGCACATGTGATAGAAGCCGTAACATGATGATATAAAAAGGTATGTAACACACGGATTCGAAACATATAAACATGGAGTCACATAAACATGGAGTCATATTAATGTGGCTGAAACATAAAACAAATCGTTGGAACAAGTCCATGCTAACTACCAAGAACACTCACCATGGTAATACAAGCCAAAGAAAACCACAAAGACCGTCGCACATGGTAGTATAGTCCAAGGCTCACTGACCATACCGTCACCCATAACATTTCATGAGACTCATGTTTACCCAATGAAATGGAGCTCTATATAAGCGCACCCATATTAACATTTACAAATATGTTTTCTTCATAAAGAATCATACACAATCAATAAATATAAGGGTTACCAATGGATAAAATTGGGTACCAAAAACATGTCCTCAATCATTATAAATAGTCGTACCATAAAAGATTCAATGAAATAAACAACCTTCAATATAATTGAAAATTCATAAGTATAAATTCGCATGTATCAGGGTATGTGATTTCTAGAAATATTGATCACATGTATGAAATGTATTTAGGAAATTTTACCATTAAATCAGTTTTGTGTCGTTTTAGGGAAAATACTAGAGATCCTTTAATATAGAAAAGGGAACAATCCTTTGTATAAAACTAGAAGTGAACCAAAAAAGTTTTCATAATAAAAAAATGATTTTATAAATTAAATTTTGTCTTAAAACATAATATAGAGTTCCCTTTAAATCATATAAGAATTCAGGAGGTTCCCTCAAAATGGGTTTTACTTATCAGGAAGTATTGAGGAGGGAATCACATAAAAACATGTATAACCCCAAAACAGGATGAAGAAAGGGTAATGATAAATGAATTTTTTTATATTTAAACATAATTTAAAATATTCCTATAAAAATATATGTTAAAATAATTTTTGTAAAAGGATGATAAGGTAACTCGAACGAATAAATGAAGTTCGGGTAGTATCCCTTACAGATTATCAGCATGGTATCAGGTGTACATAAGTGGGATTAATGATAGGGAAATGAGATTTCTCATCACTTATAAATCATTAGGAATTTATGGGGATTTTTTGAAATAATACTACATTAGTTGGGATGAAAAATAAATGGGCATAAAAAAGTGGACATTCATGAATAAAAGTGAAATAGAGATGATCCCTTACCTTAAGTCTGATGGTGTTATCCACTTGATATTAATTACCAGAATAACTATATTAGGATAATTAAATAATAATTTATGAACATATTATATATATATAATATTTATTATAACCTTTTTATTTTCATTCATGACCTTTTTGAATTGTTATGTGGTTCAATTTCATTGTCCTGGCCCATTTGTTGTCTTGGTATTCACAATAAGCTTACTTATTTCCATCAATGGAGATTCATTTAAAATGGGGATGTTTGTATGGAAATGGATTTATATTCTATTATTGAAAATAAACAAGCTAACATGATTGTAAATTTAATTTGGTTACATGGAGTGAAGAGTAATCATTATGTAAAACATTAGTGATATCCTTTTGGGTTAATTAGCCTTTTCTGGCCACAATGAACATGTTTTGTTTTATAAATCAAAACCATGTGTGAAAAAATAATTCCAGAACCATTGATGGGAAATATTACACAATGAATATGGTTTCAGAACCATAATTGAAGATGGTAACAGAAATTTGAAAGCCATCATCTCTGAATGTGGTAAATTAACATATCTTAGATGGTGTCATTACTACTAAAACAATAAAAGGAAAATATAGAGATGATAATATCTTATTACATTATCATAAAGAAATTCCAGTACATGTATGTTACTGGATTTTTCATAACATTTGGATGAGGAGAGGGTATGGTAGAAAAGTAAACAAATGAACATGAAATGAAAGTAATATAATTTAAAAGATGAATTTAGCTCTTGAATCAATATTCTTTTAGAGCCTCTTATGGGGAGAGTATATGGTAATTTGAAGAGAATAAGTGTAGTTTGACGGGGGAGGAGCATGGGGAGAGATTTTAGCATAATTTAGGAGAGTCACAAGGGTTTATGGGACTAAAGATAATATAGGAGTGTGGGTGGTTATTATAGTTGAGGGGAGAAGGGTTTTCTAAATATTTTAATCATCAGTTTATTATTTTTCCATAATACAATAAATGTTGTTGATTCCATGACCAAAAATAGTAATATGTTCTTATGAGTTCAAACCAGTTGGTCTAAAATCTTAATAACATCACCCATTACTCTATAAATTATGTATTTTACTTAATTTTAAATTATTTTATTTTACTATTCGTAAAAAATTTTGTATTTTAGAAAAATCCCAAAAAAATTAACCCAATACATTTTTTGATGTTTAGAATCCAAAAATGAAAACCATTTTCAAAAGTAACTTTCAAAATATAAATAATTTAATTAATAATTATAATCATAATCTATATAAAAATAAATATTATTAAACTATAATTTATTTTATAATCTTTCCAAAAATTATATAAGGTCTTATAAAATTATTGTAACGACCAGAATCCAGAGCCACTCAACTTCTGCCCTGTACCCGGTTCGCCAAATGACCTCAAGCACATTTCCCCAAACTCCAGATCCTACCGACTAGTAGTAATGGCCATGGTGATTCAGAGGGAAATTATTCCCTCATATGGTAAAGTATGCAGCAGAAAGAAAATAATAAACAATAGCGAAATCAGTAAACAGTATGAAAAAACTGAAATCAAATAGTAAAAGAAATGTATAATATAAAAATGGTGAACCATGGTACATGTATCAATGGAAAGAGGTAAATAATGAAACATTTTGAAATACAACTAAAACCCAAGTACTAAAAGTAAACAGTATACTCCAGTAGAATTCCATGCCTATGCTCGGTCACATGCTCTCCATCTCTAACCAGCAATCAAGCACCTAAGGTAGAAGGGCCACAATCCCTATCCACACTATAAACTATATAACCTGTTTGGGCTGAAAAGCAGGACCCATATAGTGTGTGAGACTAATCCCATTAGGCAACCACCACAAGATCTATGCCCTACTGTCAGTGAGCAATATAGAAAAAGAAAATGAAATAAATGCAGGAGAGAAAATGGAGTACACTATGTAAACAATCATACAAGACTCCATTCACATTAATTAATTAATTTAATTCAATTATTTGATAATCAACTAATGAATCTAGAAAAAATCCTTATAATCCAAAGGCATAGCAGGTAACACAACCAGTATCTCAACAGACTACCTAACAACAAGTAGTACAAACCCAAGATTGTTCTTTGTCTTGGTGGACTCATCACAGCCAACCAACATTAATTATCATGCTGACCCTCCGGGTGGCTCACGCTGGTAGACCCTTATGGTCATGTATTCATAAAAGGAAAAACACTCTGAGGAACCACTCATCATCAATTCCCCTTATGGTCTTGCATCAATACTACAGACTCTCTATGGAATAACTTACGTCTAATTACCCCTTTAGTCTCGATTCGATAATTATGTGACCCTCTGAGAGAGCACAAAGTCAATCTCCCTTATGGTATCATAGTTGTAATAATTAAACATGCCCTCTAAGGAAACACTCAACGTCAATTCCCCTTATGGTCTTGCTACACCAGGTACCCGCATCCCGGAGTAAAAGAAATCGTATGTAACCGATTCGTAGCAGCCCTAAGTATGTTCAACAAACTACTTGGCTAATAGATACAATTCATAAAATACATTTAAACAATAGAAAAATACATGAAATTATTCATATCATGTTAGGCAATCAGTGTAACAAGTTTTGCCTCACAGGCAACCTAAGCCAAACTGTAATAAACAGTCAAAACAAGGAAAACACCCAAGGTGTGATCCTCAGACATGAAAACAAGCTATCATAATTCATCTAACAACCTCAATCACATAAGAAATCTAAGGCAGATAATATTACTGGATCAAAACCCTAACATGAGATACCCGATAGATGTGTATCTGACACTTTTGCACAAAAACTCAAAGAAATTTAACGTAAGGAATCAAACCACCAACCTTGAAGGTTTCGACGAAAACCCCAACAATGAAAAAAGCACATGAAACTCGGGTTGATTCTCCAAGAACCTGTATTAGATTCTTTCTCCTAACAAGATCAAGACTCAAAATCATCAAATTTGGAATCTACACACATAGATCTACCCATAACAGGCATAGATATAAGAAACTGAGGGATGTGGAGAAGTATATCTATGTAGATATATGAAAAAAACAAGAACAAAGGATAAAAATCACATACCTCAAAAATTTGGCTTCGATTTTCCAAGAGAAGCCTTCAGATCACCTCTGGAACACTGAGGATATGTTTTCCAACCTTCAAGGGAGAGTAATCCTGAGTTATGGCCGCTTAGGAGCATAAACGTGGTAATTAGATGCAAAAAGGGTTAGATCCACAATTTAAGTATCTAATTAAATTGCCCGCACAGTTTTCTCACACGGTTCGACAAACTGTGCACTAACCGTGCGGTCTGTACATCCTTGCCAACACTCCTCCCACGGTCTCTTCGCACAATTTCCTTTAACTGTGCGACAACCGTGCGGTCTCCACTACCATGAGAGCCATCCACACACAGTCTAGTAGCACTGTTAAACATACTTTTTACCACCTGTGCAACACCTCTTTTTTCCTCAAAACATCATTTCATATTTCCCCGACTCTCCCAAGCATCACCATTAACATTAAAACCCACAAAAACATCAAACAAGGGGTCACATACCTGAAAAGAAGATCCGGGTTCTTAAAAACATTCCCCAGTAATGAAATTCGTCCCCGAATTTTTTAACGCAGGGGAGAAGAAGAAACATCGAACAACTCTTTCCACTGTGATCGTACATTGGCCTCCCTCTCCCAAGTTGTGCCTTGTACTATCTTGTGCTACCATAACACCCGTACCATAGGAATTGACTGGCCATGGAGAACCATGGCACTACGATCAACAATTCTAGTTCGATGCTCCTAGAAATATTCATCATGCTCCAAATAAACCTCCACGGGATGAAAAACATGAGATGGCTATGAGAAATAACTTCAAATCTGAGAAACATGGAAGATGTCATGCATAGACTGGTACCTCTGATGTAACTGCAACCATTTAGAAACCAGCCCGACCCTCTCCAAAACCTCAAATGGCCCAACATATCTCAGTGAAATCTTTCCCTGTATCCTAATCCTCTTATGTCCCAATCTCAAGGTAACATGTAGGAAAACCTGATATCCGAACTTGAAATCCAAATGTCATATCCGCTTATCAGCATAATATTTCGGCCGAGACTGTGTGGTAGCCATCCTCTTCTGAATCAACTCCACCCTCTCTATGGTCTCCTAAACATGATGAGGTCCTAGTATAGCTACCTCTCCTACCTCCAGCAAACTCAAGGTTGATCGGCACGGCCTACCGTACAATGCCTCGTAAGGTGTCATCTTAATAGTTGCTTGAAAACTATTATTATAGGAAAACTCTAATAGATGTATTTGTTTCTCCCAAGAACCTCCAAAATCTAGAACACATGCTCGTAGCATATCCTCCAGCACCTGAATTGTGCGCTCTGACTGACCATCTATTTGGGGGTGGTAAGCTGTACTAAGAAGTACCTGTGTACCCAAAGCCCTCTGTATCCACTACAAGAAATTCTAAATAAATCGGGTGTCCCTATCTGAAGAGATAGTGTTCATAACCCCATCAAGTCGTACCACCTCACGAATGTACAACCTACCAAGATCATCCCCACTGAAGGTCTTCTTGATCTACAAGAAATGAGAATCCTTCATGAGCTGATCAACAACAACCCAGACCACATCATTCCCTTGAGGCGACCTCGGTAAACCTGTCATGAAGTCTATCACGACATCATTCCATTTCCCCTAATTAATGGGTAACTGCTGCAAAAGCACTTCTTGTCGGTGATGCTCTGCCTTCACCTGCTAACAGGTGGATCACCGCATAATAATACTAGCCACATCCTTCATCATACCTGGCCACCAATATTGATGACATAAGTCTCGATACATCTTGGTGACACCAGGATGAATTTCCCAAGCGGAAGCATGAAACTCCCACATCATCTCCTCACATATATTTGCTAAATCCCATACGCGACCATGAAAACATAACACCTTATCATCTCCCACTATCCACCCTGGAGTAGGGTCTCCACCTGACACACCCTCCCGTAAGACTAGGCCTTCTGAGTCTGATAGCTGCCTCATTCGAACTCGATCTAGAAGATTAAGGGTAATAGCTATAGGATAAGGAACTGTCTGTCCTTGTTTTTCGTGCATCTCCAAATGCATCTCATAGAATATAGCCATAAGATGCCACTCGCTGCTGGCCTCATGAACTGCCTGTAACTGAGTCCTCCTTCTCAGTTCGTCGACTACAACATTTCCTCTTCCAGGCGTATAAGCAAGCTCAAAGTCGAAATACTGTAGGTACTCGACCCACCTCCACTGTCTCAGATTTAAATCACGCTGCGTGAAGATATACTTGAGGCTCTTATGGTTATTATATACCAAAAAAGTCTCTCCTATAAGATAATTTCTCCCACAACACAAGGCATGAACAACTGCAACCAACTCTAGGTCGTCCATATGCTAGTTTTTCTCATGTGGCCTCAACTATTGAGATCCATATGCAACAACATGATACTCTAGCATAAGCACTGCTCCATGCCCGATACCATAGGCATCACAGAAAACTGTATAACTCTTTCCTGGTTCTGATAAAACTAGAATCGATGTTGATGTCAATATCACATTCTGCTCTTGAAAGACTGAATCATAGGCTTCGGACAAGATGTAATTCACCCCCTTCTTAGTCAAGCCCGTCAATGGGACTGCTATGTGTGAGAGGTCCTGTATAAACCGCCTGTAGTAACCATCTAGTTCCAAGAAACTCTATACCTCAAAGACATTCATCAGCTGCTCCCAAGTAACTACTACTCTCACCTTCTTTGGGTCTACTGATACTCCCGTCTCTGAGATGACATGACCTAGAAAGTGAATCTCATCCATCCAGAAGTATAACTTTGAGAGAATAACATATAACTGATTCTCTATCAGTGTACTCAATATGATCTCAAGATGGGAAGAATGGTCATGTCGAGTGTGAGAGTACACCAATATATCATCCATGAAAACCACCCTGAAGGAATCCATGTAAGGATGGAAAACTCTGTTCAACAGCACCATGATAACTTTTGGTGCGTTCGTGAGAGCGAACGACATCACCAAATAATCTTATAGACGATACCATCTCCGGAAGGTTGTAAGAGTTATATCCGATGGTCTGACGCACAACTGATGATAGCCGGATCTCAAGTCGATCTTCGAGAACACCCTGTCTCCTCGAAACAGACCAAAAAGATCATCAATCCTTGGCATGGGATATCGTTTCATGACCGTCTAATGGTTCGGCTTCCGATAATCCACACAAAGTCGTAATGTACTATACACCTTCTTCGTAAAAAAACAGGCGAACCCCAAGGAGAATTACTGGGTTGGATAAATCCATTTTCCTGAAACTCCTGTAACTACTTCTTGAGCTGTTGTAACTAAAGAATAGCCATTCCATAAGGAGGTATGTATACCAGTGCTGCTCCCAGCTAAAGATCAATAGAGAAGTCTACCCCACACTATGGAGGCAAACCTGAAATGTCTTCTGGAAAGACATACGAAAAACTATCAACCACTGGAGGATAATCCATATGAGAAGTCCCCTGATCGTCCAAATATAAACTAGAAATCTGGGCTGTAACACCACCCAACCCATGATGCTTAGTTCTAGCTCTGCTCGCCTAGACATGTCATTCGCCCTTGTGAAGAAAAGGTCTTCCCTTGGGTGACGTGAAACTCACCCTGCAGCGATAGCAATCGACAAAGGCCTGAAAATGAACTAGCCAGTCCATTCCGAGAATGACATTGTAACCTGTCATCCGTAGGACATAAAATCCCACAAGAAGTGACACCCACCAACCTCAAGGGGGAACTCCTTGAACTGACACACACTAGCAGTTCTAAATCCCAAGGGAGTGTCTAGTGTCATTATAATCTCATAAGTGAAGATAGTAAGTCTAAGTCTCCCCATAGTGTGAATAGAAATAAATCTATGAGAAACTGCTATATCGAAATGTGTAGAAGATAAAACATAGGCTTCTAAGATCGTACCTAGAATAGTAGAAGGTCTAGGATCCTACTCCTGATGAGCCTGCTCTACCACAAAAGTCTGGCCTATACAGTGGACTAATGTAGCAGCCTGAGATCCCTAAGCTAATCTTCCATGAGCCTGGCCACTGCGTTCACAGCCTCTACCCTGGCCTGAATGACCCGAAAGAACTCTAGCCCCCAGTCTATTGCGGAATTGGTAATCCTGCACCTGTACGTGGAGTTGAAACAGATCCACCATCACTAGCTTCTAGAAGATGAACCTTGAAAAATCGTTGTAGGTGAGCCATCTTGCTGCAAGCTCAGCACTCCAATGGGTCCCTTGGGCACTATGGCTTCATATGACCATACTTCTCACACAAGTTGCATAAAAAATTTATACCTGAAAGAGCATATCGCTTCCATGAGTCACCTTCCGTAGACTCTTAGTGGCTCTTCCTGATGTATGTATAAAGAGTACTGACTCTGGATGCTGAACCGCCCTGGCTCACTGCTCCAGTATCCTACAGATTCCTCTTCGTGATCAATGCCTGGTTGACTATCAATGAAATCGAAGTCAACTGGAAGACGTTATTCTGTGATCTGATCCTTGGTCTGAGGCCCTACTAAAACTTCCTCGTTAAAAACAGCTCGTCATTCCCGAGAATGGGATTGAAACGCTGTAACTCAGTAAAATGGGAAGAATTCTCCATAACTGATAGAGAACCCTGTTTTAGGTTTATGAACACTCTGGCACTGTCGGCCCTCAGTGTCTCCGGTAGAAGTAGTCATAGAACATACACTGAAAATCATCCCAAGAAACTATCTGCTGACACCATTCTTGATAAACTACGTCCCACCATCTCTTGGCGAAATCTCGCAGCATGTAAGTTGTGAGCTTCACCCTTCTGTCTGGGGGTGTCTCGAGATGGTCGAAGATAGAAACCATAGCTTCGAACAAAGTTTCAGCAGCCTGAGGTCCTCCATCCTTAGAGAATGTAGAGGATGCTTTTATTGGAAGACTTGTGTAAGCTCTACCATAGACTTGGCAGGTTGATGAGCTCCCTGAAAGGTCTCTATGAACCTCATGAATCCCTCATGGAACTGTGTGTCTGCACCGGTATCCGGGATAACTATTGGTGCCATATCTGGTGTACGAACATTTTCAGACCCCTGACGTGAAACGAGAGGCTATCTTGCCAGCATGATTCTGTAGGGTTAAGCACACCATTATCAACGACGAGCACAGTTGAGAACTTAAAAAAGTGAAAACATAATAGAAGAGGAAAAACTATTATGACTGAAAAAACAAGGTTACATGGTGTGTAGTCTCTATACACGGCGTGTTCAAGAAATATTTAACTTGGGCGTGTACACTAGCCAAACTTGCTGTGTAAACCCAAAACTACAAGGCTTGTTCTTAAAGATTTTTCCCATCTATGTCGTTAGTCACACGGGCTAGTACACAGGCCACAACTAAACTGCATGTCAAAAATGTACATGGCATGCTGTCCCTACGATTTTCCAACCCATGTAATCAATACACGGCTAGATCACCCGGAAGGAAAGTAGACTGCGTGTACTTAAAAGTACACAGCGTGTAACCTTGAAAAGTAGTTCTTCTCGAACATAAGAATGCATGGCGTGTGTTCATAAGGCCACATGCCTTGTTATCTGTGTTTCTAGGCAGTAGGCATACAAAACACCCCAAACCATTGAAAAAAACTGAAAACCATCACCTATGTGTCAAATTCCAATCTGTGGGGGCCCATACTCCCCGCAAATCAACACATGACATCATAACAATGCATTTAACAAGTATACAGTATGATAATCCCATGATCCGCCAAATTCCGATCCTGGAGGGCCCATAACACCTCTAAGACCAAAGATTGGCATCCATGCTAAATAAGTTGTCAGATAAACAACACTCTATCAGCATTGTAGGTATCTCTATCAGATCAACTATCACAACATCATGCATAATCTATCACAACATCTATCAAAACAATATGAAATTTTTAATGCACCCGACATGGAATGGTAAAATGAATGATATGTGATTTTCTAACCAGTGCCTATATGTTTCATGTGATGGCATACCCTCATCTCATCGGGTTGCAACAAAATTGAACCAAAATCATATAAACTTTAACAGCACAAAACAAGTGCATCACCCAATGGTGAAATATAATAAACTGTAACACCTGCAAAAACTAAAAATTGCAACCACGAGGTAATAATGATTTTCCCTGTACACGGGTTAATTGCTCTCGGTCACAGTTAAGTACCAACGACTCATTCCTTCCTATCCCTATCTTTTGGAAGCAAACAGTTAGGAAATAGGAAACAAAGAAAACTCCTCTGATACCACTTTGTAAAGACCCAAATCCGGAGCCACTCAACTGGTGCCCCGTACGAGGTTTGCCACATGACCTTAAGCATGTTTCCCCAAATTCTAGAGGCTACGGACTAGGAGTAAGGGCCTTGGTGAGTTAGTGGGTAAACTATACCCCCAATTGGTAAAGTATGCAGCGGAAGGAGAATAATAAACCATAGAAGAAGCAGTAAATCGTATACAACAACTGAAAACAATCAGTAGAAGCAATGTATAATATAAAAATGGTGCAACATGGTACATGTTTCTACGGAAATTAGTAAACAAAGAAACAATCTGAAATACAACTGAAACCCAAGTACTAAAAGTAAACAGTAAACTCCAGCAGCATCACATGCCTATGCTTAGTCCAATGATCTCCAGCTCTAACAAGCAATCAATCACCTTAGGTAAAAGGGCCACAGTCCCTATCCACACCTGCAACTATATAACCTCTTTGGGCTGAAAAGCAGGACCAAAATAGGGTGTGAGACTAATCCCAGTAGGCAACCACCACAATATCAGTTCCCTAATGTCAGTGAGCTATATGGAAAATTTAAATGAAATAAATGTAGCAGAGAAACATGAGTACACTAAGTAAACAATTCTACAAAACTAAATTCACATTTATTCCTTCATTTATTTCAATCATTTAATCATTAATAAAATAATCTAGCAAAAATCTCTATAATCTAAAGGCATAACAGCTAACACAACATGTATCTCAACAGACTACATAACAACAAGTAGTAAAAACCCAAGAATGTTATTTGTCTTGGTGGACTCATCAAAACCAACCAACATTAATTATCACGCTGACCCTATGGTTGGCTCAAACAGGCAGACCCCTATGGTCATGTATTCAAAAAAGGAAAAGATTCTCTGAGGAAACACTCATTGTCAATTCCCCCTATGGTCTAGCAGTGATACTACAGACTCTCTGTGGAAGCACATACATATAATTCCCCCTTTAGTCTCGATTTGATAATTATCAGGCCCTCTGAGAGAGCACAAAGTCAATCTCCCTTATGGTCTCGTATTGGTAAAAATTAAACAGGCCCTCTAAGGATCCACTCAACGTCAATTCTGCTTATGGTATTGCTATTCCAGGTTCCCGCAGCACTCAGTAAAAGAAATCTTACGTAACTGATTCATAACAGCCCTATGTATGTTCAACAATGAACATTTCTAATAGCTAAAATGCATCAAAAACATTTTAACTACAGGCAACACATGCAATTATTCATATCAAGGAAGGAAATAAGTGTAAAAAGGTTTTCCTCTCAGGAAACCTAAGCCAAACGGTGATAAACAGTCAAAACAAGGAAAACACCCATGGTGTGATCCTTAGACATGAAAACAAGTAATCATCATTCATCTCACAGCCTCAAGAACACAAGAAATCTAAGGTAGATAATATTATAGGATCAATACCCTAACCTGTGATACCCGATACATGGGTATCCGTCACTTTTGCACAATCACTCAATGACATTTAACGTAAGGCATCAAACCACCTACATTGAAGGTTTGGACAAAACCCCCAAAAAAATAATAATGAAAAAGAAACTCGGGTTGATTCTACAAGAACCCACCTTATATTCCTTCTCCTAACATGATCAAGACCCAAACTCCTCATATTTGGCATCCACACACTTAGATCTACCCATAACGGGAGTAGATCTATGAAACCGAGGGAAGTAGAGAAGTAGATCTAAGTAGATCTATGAAAACGATCAATAATGAAGGAGAACGATCACATACCTTAAAAATCCAGCTTAAATTTTCCATGAGAAGACTTTAGATCACCTCTGGAATGCTTGGCAGATGTTTCCCAAACCTCAAGGGAGAGTAATCTTGAGTTATGGCCGCTTAGGAACTTAAAAGATGCAATTAGTGGAAAAAAGAGTTAGATCCACAATTTAAGGATCTAATTTAAGTGCCCACACAGTTTTCTTGCATGGTTAGACAAACAGTGCACTAACTGTGCAGTCTGTACTACCTTTCCAAAACTCCTCGCACGGTCTCTTCGCACAGTTTCCCTTAATCGTGCGACAACCATGCGGTCACCACTGCCTTGAGTTCCAGCCACACACGGTCTTGCTGCACGGTTAGACAAACCGTGCACCACCTATGCAGCTCACTGTTTTGCCTCAAAACTTCATTTCATGTTTCCCCAACTCTCCCATGCATCACCCTTAACATCAAAACAAAGAAAAACATCAACCAAGGTGTCACATTCCTGAAAATAAGATCCGGGATCTAACAATTATCTTAAAAGCATATGACATAAAATTTTGAGTTAATAAAAACATTTTAAGAAAATACATTTTCATTTAAATTAAATAATTAATTTTAATTAAATATTTATGACTTAAAAAAATACCAATACTTTTACTATGATAATATTATCACTTATAAGATGCCTAAATTTTATTTGTCCATAAATGGGTTAGGATACAATTCTTTTGGATGATTTATAATTCGTAAGGGTTATAGTACTATTCATGAGGGCGTGTCACTATTTATAAGGGTTTGTTATTATTCACCAAAAAATAATATTATATTATAGAACTCCAAAAATTGTATTGATCACTGCTGTGTATGTCAAATTTTTAAAATTCATAATTATAGAAATGTGAAAATTATTTTTAAAGGACTCATAGTACTTTGAAGTTCATTGTTTTGTGATTTCATGTGATTATATGATTTAATTATTAGTGGGGATTTTCCATTGAAAAAACCTTGGGTCATTACGACCATCTAGTATATTACAAAAAAACATGTCAATGACTTTCATTTCTAGCATGTATTAATCCCAAAGTAAATGGTACTCACCAACCTAGATAGTTCACTACAAGAATAAATAGATGTCCTTGGACCACACTCTCAATGGTGTGCTGATCATCATAACTCCACTCAAAAACACCACCATCATGCTAAAAATTTTAACATGGTGAGAATAAATAAATTAATGAGAAGACCCTATATCAAATGAGGAAATAGAAATCCTAGAAGATACATGAATATATCCTTTGAATTTTGAGGATCCTAACTATATATCTGTAGGTATATGATAAACTACATAGAAAATCCAGCCCATAATCCCAGTACTACAGTGAGAGTCCCCTTATCTAAAAAAATATAGTAATACGGGATCCCATACCATGAAATTCCATGTCTACATCATTAAAATCCATCTATAGAATAACTCAAATAACCCAACTAATAAGTGGTTGAATACCCCGTTCCAGCATTCTAATTCATATGGGTTCCTCAATCACTATCAATCTGTCTATTTTTCCTATAATACTTCGGTATGTTCCCCATCCTTCCACATGCTCAGAAATCCACTGGTGGTTAGGTATACTATCTACGAATTTGACCTGACCTACCACGTTGGTGGAATTATTACCGGTTACTACTCTGAGTAAATTTTTTTCTCCTTAGGCACTCTATTTTCCATCTCCTTGGTTTACATTCTCAATGTGATGCTTCCTAATCATAGAAGATGTACCTTTTGTTCATCCAGCGGAAACTATAATGGCCCAATTTTTTATCAATTTAAATTCACTTATAATAATAATAATATCTCATTGGGAAACACAATTCCATATCCTATTTAAATGAACTACTAAATACTATGTGACCTTTATATCCTATCTATTAAACAAATTTTTTCCACTTCTGTTATTTGAATTTAGAAAATCTGGCTTACACGATTGTGATATATAAGATATTTGGAGTATGATAACTCAAAAATTATTTTTGGAAAATAGTAACTTACCATTATGAATAGTAATATGACCCTTAATATTTTTAAACCAGAAAAATGAATAGTAAACACACCCATGCAATTAGAAATAAAAATTATTTATCTTATAAATAAAATAATTGTATAATAACCTAAGAAAATAAATGTTTTCAAAATAATGAATTACATGATTGGTGTTTTTTAAATCAAAATTATTTAAATAAAATTATATAATCAATTTAATAATTTTAATGGATATTTATTTTCATAAAATACATTCATAGATTTAAATTGAGAATTCTTATAATTATAGTATAATTTAATGGGACCTTATGTAATTTTCAATGTTTTTTCAACTCATTTATAATTTAAAATTCTTAATTTTCCTAGTAAATGATGATTTTAATTTAAAATAAAATAAACCATATTTTGAAATTTGGTTTCATAAAAGATTGTACATATATTAATTATACACATTGTAAAAATTTAAAATGAATTTATGAGTATTTTTAAAAATATATTAATTTTTTTGAATAGTAAAATACAACTATTTGAAAATATATATATTATATTCTAAGTGAAATTTATTATTTTTTTGAGTCATCACTAATGTAATAAGAATTTTTTATAAATAAAGTAATATAAATACAATTTTAGCCAGAAGAATCCTAACTATTTATTTTCATGAAAAAAATAATAAATTAATGATTGAATTAATAAGAAATCACATGTCTCCTCCACTATAAATACCACCCAACACATCCTCTTATCTTCAAACCATTAAAGATTTGATCCTTGACTAAATTCAACCCAATACTCTTACATATCCAATCTTCCACTTCTAGATGATTTTTTTATCATTAGAACACCATTTATTGGTTCCTTGAGAAGGATCTCAAGAGGAGAATTGAATATGTAAATCCTCTCTCTTTTTTCATTAAATTTCCATTGAACATAAATTTATTTTCTTATTATATCGTCACCCACCTTAATAAAATGGGAATTATAACTCATGTAATTCATATATTTTAAAATTATATCATTATAATGGATGCTCTAACATTTAAATCCTCCCCCTCTCTTATCTTAAAAATAGAATCGTCACTCGTGATGTGTAAAATTACTGACATCATGGGTGATGAAAATTAATTTTCCTTAAACACCTTCATGGATGTTAATAATTCCATTAAATGGTTTAGATATAATTTTAAATTTATTTTATAATTCTATTTTTGTTCTAGAAATAATTTATACTCATAATACTAATTGATAAAACAAAAAGAGTTTGTTGTGATCAAAAAACATCCAAAATTAACCTAAAAAGATCATCATTGAATTTTATCAAATGGATCACCCTCATGGTATATAAAAAAATACATTGTATTATCAATTATTATTTTTGGGGATCATTAATAATATATAATACAAATTCATGATGTTCATCCCCAATTTAGTCGACCTTCTAATTATGTATGAAAACGAACCAATCATGAAACCATGATAATGAATGCTCCTGAATGATAATATTAAACACTATTACTCTTCCAAAGGACTATAAAAGGACATATTAAAACCACAATGAATCATATTAATGAATAAAAGATTTTTTAATGTTAATTAATTGATATCATTAGAATTTAAAATATATTAACATGATCGATGATTTTGGACAAAAGGAATGGGGAATTCTCAAACCTCACACTCCTGCTTTGTGTTTTCCATATTTCATTCTATTTTCAGTATAGGTATTTGTTAAATATTATTTCTGAATCATTACCTGACCAATATAGTATATACATGTTTTCTACATTAATTTATGAAAAACAAAATTTTTTTCAAAATAAATCATCTTTCAAAAAATAAACCTTCTACTTATCACTAAAGATTGATGATTATTATATCAAGTATTTTTCTGCCCTTTTTATTCGAGATCCCAATGTTAATCAATGTAATCCCTTGATATGAAACCCATTGCATTATATTGGTTATTATATGTTAATGATTATTATGTTTTCTATGTGGCATGAATGATAATTTAAATTCTATGATGTGACGGGTGTTCACAAAATTATATAGCCCATTATAAATTTTATCATGTCATGGGTGAAATTTTAATTAAAAATAATGCAAAAATATTTGGTAATGTGAAGAACTTCATGTGTGAAGATAAATTTTAAATAACATGATTCCATATTTTCCCACTACTATGTGTGGTAGTTGACCACTAACACATGATGTTTCAGTTTTATGCATTTCCACAATTGAAGTCTTTTCTTAATGATTCCTCTCATTATTATAATCCTATGCCTATGATATGATGGTAATGATTACTCTTACCCCCATGGTATATTCATGTTGATATATATTATATTAATCATCTTTTATCTCACCCCTTTTTGATCTATATATTCATGTGACTACCTGTACTATGGATAATACAATAGAAAATAAGAAGATAGAGAAGAAGGAATTAAATAAATATTTATTATTTATGTTGTAAATGATATTCATGGTCATAGTCTACCCATGAAACTAATGACTTTAATACCATTCTATAATGTTTTCACCATTAATATCGCTTAATGAAAATCATTAGTATAAGACTAAGAATAAGAAAAAAACAAAGAAAATTAGTTTTATAAAATTATAAGTCTAGGGATCCCACAAGAAAATAATTTAGAAATAAATTCAAGCTTGAATAAAATATATATTCCTGACATGTTGAATTATGCGGAAATGACCACAGATTTTTAGTGGATCATACAATTCACTAGTTGGGGAATAGTGGTTCAACACAATGAATAATATATTTCTTGTGAATCACTATTCTTTTATAGAGAAGGTGACCCTGGTTGTTTATCATCTAGATGGATAGGTTGACTAATGGTAGGAATTTATTAATAATAACAATTCGAGGGAAGAAATTGAAGATATGGAGTGGGAAGACATTAATATAATGATTCTTAATAAGTATTTCCCTACAACTATTTGTATACTTATGAAGAGTCAATTCATAGATTTGAAAAAAATGGAAGGGTAATATTTTGAAACTTATAATGAAAATTTTACAAGGATTTGAAGGTATCCTTCGGGTTTTGTTATCAACAATGATAGATAAATTGATTGATTCATTAGTGGATTAAAATAAAAACATAAAAAGTCCTTTTTAATTTGATACATTAGGAGTTACAATGGAGTGGTTTGATGTTCATTAAATGTGGAGATGGAGTTTGGAGAATGGCCCGATACATATGGTGATACGAAAAGAATGATGGAGTTTCAAGTCAGAGGATCAAATGAGAAATGTTGAATGAAAACTCAACCATAAACATGTAAAAAATGTGGGATGATTCATTACGGGAACTATGCCAATGGGATGGGGAAATACTTCATGTGTACTTGTTAAGGAAATAACGATCATGAATGCTGAAATGACATGAAAAGGCAATAAAATGTGGTGGAGGAAGTTGAGCACCACTGAAGGTCCATTTCTATAACTATAGGGATAAAAGAAATTGTACAAGACAGTGATTAAAACCTCAATTTGAAGTGAGTAATCAGCATCATCAGCCACAAAAACAAAATGTTCAATGGAAGGATTATTCCATCTCTGCTGCAGAAGTGGAGAAAGAGAATCTATTCATACAAGGTATACTTCCTATTCACTCAATAAATGAAAAAATATTATTTTATTTTTTGTTCAATGAATTTTATTATATAATGAATTCTTGCAAGAACTATTGAATCAATTCCAAAATACATTGAAGTGGGAATATATGAAAAAACAAATAGTGTTGTAATCCTTTCAATCCATGTGATGAAATATTTTCATACTAGAATATATTGGAAGATTCTTCGAACAAATCATGTGAAACATACCTTGGAATAATTAGATTCTATACTAGGAATGGACTTTCCATCATTATATAGAGTACATATATATTTTCCTAAAGAGGAAATATCTTTTCATATTATGAATTGTCGCATTCTCTTCTACAAATTCATGGATGTGTATGAATATAATTTTAATATTTATTCAATGCTGTTGATGTAGATTTTTTTTGAAGAAGTATAACTCAATCAAATGGTTGACTCAAAGGAATGTATCATCCTTGGGGAAAATCCCATTTTGGGGGAATAGAGTGATGTTTTTTTTGAAGAGTTACAGAAAATACCCCTAGATATTGATGTATAGTTCTTAATAGAAATCATACCTAGAGCTCCTCTTATTTTATAGTGTATCTATTGGATCGATCCTATCGAACTGGTGTATTTAAATAAGAAAATGAAATGGTATTTAGATAATGGTTTAATATTCCTTAGGGCATCATGTTGGGGTTCTCTAATGTTGTCTATCAATAAGAGGGATGAAAAAGTTCGGTTGTGTATAGATTATCCGAAACTCAACAAGAGCACCATACATAAAAAGCATCCTCTTACAAGGATTGATGATTATTTCTATTAGTTGAAAGGATCTCAGTAATTTTTAAAAGTGTATCTATGTTCATGATATCATCAACTAAAGGTGAAGAGGGAAGATATACAGTACAATTCCATCCATAAAAGGTATGGGCACAATGAATTTATTCTGATTCGATTTGTGCTTACTTATTCCCTTAAAATCATCATGGATTTTATGAATAGATTCTTTATACCATAGATTGAATTTTTTTTATAATTTTTATTTATGAAATGATTATTTACTCCACGAGAATGTAGGATCATGAAGAAAATCTATGTCATGGGTTAGAGACAATAACGAATGAGATGTTGTACTAAATTTCCGAAAGTATGACTTTTCGATAAATCTTGTCACGTTTTATTTAAATGTGATCAAAAGTGAAATAATTTCTATAGATACTTCAATAAATGGAAATTGAGGAATGGTCAGACCCTCTAGTGTCATAAAAATATGTAGTTTTCTTAGATTAGCTGGGTACTATCATCATTTTGTGAGAACATTCTCATGATATTCCATCCCTCTAACAATGGTATTATAACATCCAAGGTAAATAAAGAATAATACACAATTAATATTTATTAATATTTGTGAATTAAATATTAATTTTACATTAAAGGGGTTTCTATGTTTAATAGCGTACCCAATACACAACAATGGGTTTCATTGAAATCTTACATTTCTCAATAATAATATAATATTATTATTTTAAATGGTAGTAAACTCCACACTGTTGTATTGGAAGGAATGAATAAAACTATATACAATATGATTAAACATGTTTGTTAAATGTATTTACAATTATCCAAAAAAAAGGAAGAGGCTTAACATGTGAATGAATCTAATTTTAAGCATAATTTAAATTAAAAGCCTGATTTACTTCCATTTAATGGAGAACCCTCCTTAAATATAATTTTGGTCACTTTAATAAATTATATTTGACCAAATAAAATCCTTATTTAGAATGGGGACATAAAAATTTACTTTGTGTAAATCAAGTGTCAATCTTTTGATAATTATTGTTTCTTAAATGCACGCAATTTATTTTAACAACGGGAATTAATTTTAAATTAATTAATGCCAATTCTACATTTTGAATTTAACCAAATAGACTTTATTTTTGAATTTTTAATATAAAATAATGCTTAGGATGAATTTTTGGTTTTCTTTAAAAAAATATCATTTTTTGAGGAATAGTGTAATCACATAGTAGTAGTTAAAAAAATCAACTTTTCAATTTAAATTAAATTTTACCGCTTCTTTGAATTGAATTTTAAAAATCCAACATAAAGGGTTGTTATCAAGAAGTAAAATTTGGTTAAATAAGATGAAAATAATTTTCGGTGAATAGTAACTTTTGACTTTTATTTACCACGGTTAAAGGTAAATAGGGTAATTCAAGGTAAAAAGAATATTTTAATAATTCATAATTACCTTAAAACATGTCCTAAACTTATTGGATGAGTAATGGCTGACCATGGCCTTCTTTGGGTCTTTTTTGAGCCCCAACGAGCCACTTATTAAAGATAATGGCACTTTAGAATAATTAAATTAATGTAAATTCAAAATGAAATAAACAATAATATTTTAATAAATTAATATTTATTTGGTTTCATATAAATTATTATTTCAACTATAAATATTCCATGGAATAATAAAAATATTTACTACATCATGGTATTGTTTTTAAAATTTTTAAACAGCACATATAGTAAATTATTTAATACACAATAATGATGTAGTATTTAACTCATTAATAAAATATTTATATAAATAAGATTATAAATATAAAATAACATCCCAAACCTATCCAATAACTATTGGATGATATTATTTAGACTATGATTAATCTTATCATAGACTTTAATGTTCATTGGAACTTTATAAACTGAATATCATTATAAAATAAAATAATATTATAACACTTTCCTAAAGAGCCCCTCCTCTCCATTGTAAAAGGATACCACTTCTAACCAGTCCCTCACACCTCTCAAGACATTTGGCTCATCCAAACACTGACCAATAAACCTACCTACATCTCTCTACTCCCCTTATAAACCATTTCTTAGGTAGAATTCACTTAAAAATGTCCTTTTGGGTAAAACCAAAGGGAGTTACCCAATTAAAGGTAACTGTTTCTCTTAAATTGTTTTCTTTTATTTTACATCTCCAACTCCTAAAATCATTTTATTCATTTATTTTGTAATAAAACCAGTATCCTAAATATACTAGGATGTTGTTATGATAAGTATTATAACTACACATACACACACCTCCATCTAATTGGTGAAAAACATTATGTTTTTGTGGATGACAAACTAACTCCTCACAAAACGATGATTGTTCACATATCTCCAACCGCCTCTCATGGTGGCCAATATTATTGCACTTTATTTATATATGATATATATTATGTTTATTTTTTAATTATTCTTCTGTATTTTTTCATTTATAGACATATATTATGGTTTCTATAGTGAGTAAATACGATAATCTCATTAGAGGAAGTGCGGACTACAACCCCCTCAAAGTGATATGACTCGTTAATGCCTTACATGGGATGTATAAATGATAGGGTAAAAAATACTGTATATTATATTATAATATAATTATAATATAACTATTTATCATTATGTTTTTAATTCCATTAAACTAAGAAATAGAAACGGAAGTAGCATTCATGCGTACGTACGGCTTAGCATCACTATGAACGATGCATTTCATTTCTTACCTCCAAATATTATGTACAGTTTTAAATACATGCATATAATGGATATAGATGATATATATTATATTTAAATAATTAATATCATTCTGAATATTATAGATATCTTCCCACATTAACAACTTGTAATTATAAGGTGTTCATTTTGTTTACACAAGTACCAAATATCGAAAAAATGACCGTTATTAAATTAAATGATTACATAATGTTAATATCATCGTAATAAGTAATATAAAAGGAATAATAAACTTTAAAAATGTTATTAATCAAGTAAAAAGTAACATTAGTTTATTATTCAGGAGATTAAAGAACGAATGGGTCATGTCACACACAAGGTAAGGGATGTTCTTATCTCACTTTTAATTCTGTGAGATTTGCATTGTTCACCACTTATTCATTGAATGTGGTGTATTGTGTACTGTAATTTTGATATATATTATCATGATTGTAATTATATTCATGGTATTCTGTGATTAATTTTGTGGTTATTAACTTTTGGTCATACGACTCAGTTGATTACAACGCGGTGAAGGTTTTCATCTCGCTTTTTATTCCCGTGAGATTCATGCTATATGTTCCACTATTTCATTTTGTGTGGCGTATTTACTACACATGATTAAACTATTTGTGTAATATAATTACATTTATGATTATTTATATCTTCATTTTTTATCTTTCTTTCATGTGGCGTATGTTTTGTAAGTTACCTATTCGGTAAGGGAACCTTTTAACCCAATTTCCTTTCCTTGGGTTAATCTTCTAATTCTTTGATTTTGTCATGATATGATTATTTGGGGAATCACAATTTATAATTATTGTAGTAATTTCTACTCCAATTTCTGTGGATATACTTTTGATACACATAATCACTCCATTGATAAATTCTCAACTCATCGATATGAACTTGATAAGAGTATTTTAACTCAATCTCTATTTACTAAGTTAAACATCCAATTCATTGGTGTTGTTTTTACAAGAATATGTGTGAATGTCCTATAATATATTTACACTGAATATCCAACCATATTAATTGTATTTAGAATTTTTACACATAATTATGTCATTCATTAATCCTTAATCTAAGGAAACCATTTTTATAAGGGATTTCATCTCAATTTGCATTTCCACTGAGACTTCATTGTTGTTATGAACCAATTCACTATTATATGGTGTATATACCATACTTTTACATATTATATCATGAATCCATTAATTCTCATGATATTATAATGATCTTATTAAATTTTATTCCTTAATTATTTATATTACAGCTTCTCTCTTTTTTTAATAAAACTCTTTAACTAAAATAACGTTTTAAATGTTTTAAATATTTTTTATTCTAAATATATATTATTAATGTAAATGTTTTAAAAATGCGTTTTAGGATTTATTTTTATGGAAATTAATGTATTTCTAATTATAATTCATTTAAATCCTTCATTTTGGTACGACACACATTGATTCAAAATTCTATTTTTAAATATTTTTGTAAATGATTTGATAATGAATTGTTTATTTCAGTATATTGATTTTATATATTTTAATTTGGAAATTTTATCTTTCCTTTATACTTTTGTTATGTGTTATTATTATGTTTTGGTTATTACGCATGGTTTACATATATGGGTGGTTCCATGATAATCATATGGCGGGTGATCTCGAGATAGATATCCAATGCATTGGGTAACATGAAGGAGGTAAACGTGATGTTTCTCTTAAGAGATTTATGATATATACTGTGATGGGTATTCCAAGTGTAACTCCTTATGTAGCTGTGATATCTACAATTTATGTTTGATATGGATTATATAAGTAACCATTATGATTTATGATTTGTGTGTGTTATTCAAAAATCTTATGATTTCATAAGGTATGTCATGATTGAAAATAGTAGTTTAATTGATTTGTTTTTTTTGATGGGATAATGTTTTCCTTCCTTATTTTATAACTCTTACTATGCTTTTTATATTGATCCAATGTTTTTGAAATTTTTTTCACAAGACATAAATATGATTATGGTCAAGGATGGGATGAAGGCAAAGTCATGCAATCTAAAATATGGATCTAGACACATTTCTTTTTAATAGTGTTTATTTTATGAAAAAATGGATTCTGAGTAGTAGTGTCTACTTGTAATATTCAAGTTGTTATGTAATAGCTATGGCCTATTTCTCTAAAAACCTAAACTTGAACTGATCCTCAATGTGAATGATTCATTTAATTCAATATTATGTAATGTTATAATGTCAGGCCCTCATAGTTGATATCAAAGGTCAGTTTAGACAACATTAGGGATTCGTAGTTTTCGTTAGACACATGGTTAGTCCCTATGTCTACTAATTTAGTTAAATCCTTGATTATTGCAAAGTCATGTTCGGATGATTGTGAAACTTTTTCTATCAAACAACTCACTTATAAGCAGTTGTTTGAGATATCAAACACCTCCACTATACCACATTATCATCTTGGATCATTGGTTATATTTAGAAAAATCATATTTTCACAATTTTCTCATGTTTTCAAGAAAGGTAAATATTATCTAGGAATTTTCCAATATTTTACTGTATCACAATATTTTGAAGCATATTATGATTTCGAAAAAGCTACTGAAGAAGCAGAACCTTGTGCAACCTATTAATATTTTCTTTTACAATATAGTCTCTCAGCATATACCTATGGTGTTTTGAAACGACCATTAATTGAATGTTTATACTCAAATTTGGTCCGACTATTTTATAGAAATCATGTTTTATCAGATTTTTTGGAATTAATGTTATACATGATTATTTTCCTAAACTATTTTTTTGTGAGCACTAATATGACACAGGTTGTGCAAGGTGTATTTGGATGGAGGAAGAAAATGATTTTGAAGGATGTCTAAATCATTATTTCGATGCATGGACCTTTTACCTACGTGATCAAGATGACGATGAAACCAAATGGACATCATCCTCATGGTATGATGTTCTTCATTTTGGAGATCATTTTATTTTATCACGGAGTGGTGAAATAAGAATTAAAGAATAAATATTTTTGTATCATAATGAATTTGGATGAAAATTAGAGTAATAATGAAAACATTTATGTTCAAACTTGTTAGGGTTATTTTTGAGTTTTAGAAAAAGGACAACCCATAAGATGATTGAAAACTCGTTGCATCCGGCAAGCCTGCATGAATCGAACCCACAACCAAAGGACTACAAGGGTGCATCGCATACCACTTGCCTACTTGAATTCCCTTGTTAGTATGACTAATTATTTTAGTAAAATGTCTTTATAGAACAAGAATAATTTTATTTTTGGAACTTATGTTTTATCAAATTGATATACTAGTATAGAGAAATGATTTAGTGATTAAGTGATATAGTTTTTTTTGGAATATCTTCTCTCTTTTGAGGAAACAATATATTCCTAAGGTAGATAGAATACTATTTATTTGAATTGTGTAATAATGGTTGAAATTTTAATTTGGAATAATCTATGTTTTTATTTTGAAAATATGAAGATTTGGTTTATTTATGAAAATGTTTAACTTATCATGGAGAACATGTGATTTGGTTAATTAATTTTCAATATGAGACTTTATGAGTAACTTTTGTTATTTGGAGATAAATGTTCCCTTGGAAAACTATGTAATTAAATACTTATGAGATTTGTGTTTCAATCATAGTTTGGATAATTTTTGAATAATTTTAGAGAATGTTATTTTTTTGAATGGTATTTGTTAAACTTTGGGTTTTTTTGAAAAATTTTGGAGATTAAGAGTAGTTTTTCTTTTTGTAAAAGATTATACTTTTTGGGTATTATCAAATCTAGCACAAATTCTTTTTTGGTTTAGTTTATGTCTAAAGACAAGGGAAATATATATTTCTTCTTTTGTGAATTATGTGACTCTCAAAAACATGATTCTTGTGCTTTTGATCTGACCAACTCTTTTTGAATGCTCTTTGTTTGGAGAAAAGATATGTTTTTTGTAGAAACATTTTAAAGGATGAAGCTTTACTTGAACGTAATTATATTTCCTTTTGTACAAATTCTAAGTAATAAATTAATTCCTCCAAATTATGAAAAGGAATATAAAAAAACGCTATTGGTTTTTTTACTGGGTAATCAAGGACCGTTTAACACATCATAATTTTGTGATTTTCTAGTCCTTAACATTCTCCTAATAATGTTTTCAATCACACTCCATCAGAACATGACCATTTTTTCTCTCTCCCATATCCATGTTTTCCTACATGGAATCCTTTTATGGGTTATCTCGGTTGACCATTGTAATTTTATTACTTTCTTTTAAAGTGATAGTTTTAATGACTCTTTTCCAATGTTAGAATTTTAATGAAGCTTCCTAGCCGAGTTTTAAAATTACTTGGAAGAAATTCCCAAAAGGGGGAAGGACGTAACATCCCATGTAAATTATGAATAAGATATAGTTAATATTTATTAATATATATGTAATAAATATTAAATTTACATTAAAATGGTTGCTATGTTCGATGGCATACCCGATACACAATAACAGATTTCTTAGAAATCATACATTGCACACTGATAATATACTATTATTATTTTAAATGGTAGTAATCTCCTAGACCATTTATTGGAAAGAATGAAAATAAGTAACTAAAATATGAATATACATGTTTTTTTAAATATATTAACATTTATCCTATAAAATTTAAAGGCTTAAAATGTGAATGAATCTTATTTAAGCATAATTTACATTAAAAGGCCAATTTACGACCTTCTAATGGAGAACCCTATTTAAATAAAATTTTGGTACCATTAATACATTCTATTTGACCAAATAAAATACTTCTTTATAATGGTGACATAAAAATTTACTTTGTGTAATTTTTTGGAATTTCTCTGATAGAGATCATTTTCTAAGGAATAGTTAAAAATATTGTATTTTAATTCAAAACTGTGTTTTAATATAATTTATTTATATGGTTATATTCTTTTTCTAATTGGTTTTAAAGTTTAATTAGAACATATTTTTACCATTTAATCCAATTTTGGTCATTGGAATTAATTTGACATTGAAATTGGATATAAACAAGTGTCAATCTTTTGATAATTATTGTTTCTTAAAAACACGTTATTTGTATTAAAAAGGGAAATTAATTTTAAATTAATTAATTCCACTTCAATGTTTTTAATTTAGAAAAATAGATATCTTTTTTAAATTCAGAATATCAAATAAATATATGGTTGAATTTTTGGTATTTTTCTAAGAAACATCAATTTTTGATGAATTGTGAAATCACTTAGTAGTAGTAAAAAACGGACATTTTCGTTGAAATGAAATATTACCACTTCTGTGAATTGAATTTCAATAATCTGACATACATGGTTGTCATTAAGAAATAAATTTTGGTTCAATATGATAAAAATAATTTTGTGTGAATAGTAACTATTGACTTTTATTTACCGCGATTAAAGGTAAATAGGGTAATTCATGGTAAAAAGAATATTTTAGTAATTAAAAATTACATTAACACATGTCCTAAACTTATTAGATGAGTAATGGAAGACCATGGGCATCTTTGGGACTATTTTGGGACCCCATGGAGCCACTTATGATAGATAATGACACTATAGATTAATTAATTTAATGTAAAGGAAAAAATGACATAAACTAAAATCTTTTAGTAAATAAATATTTAATTGGTGTTATATAAATTATATTTTCGGCTATAAATATACCTTGTAAATATAAAAAAGATTTACTAAATCATGGTATTTTTTTATAATTTTTAAACATCACATATATTAAATTATTTATGACAGAGTAATGATGTAATATTTACCTCATTAATAAAAGATTTAAATGAATAAGATTATAAATATTAAAATAACATCCCAAGCATGTAAAATCCCTATTGGATGATATTATTTCGACTATGATTCATGTTATATTTTTCTTTAATGATTTATGGACCTTTAGAAATCAAATATCATTATATAATAAAATAATATTGTAACACTTTCCAAAAGAGCCCCACCTATCCCTTATAAAAGGAGACCACTTATATCCAATTCCTCAAAACTATCAAGACATTAGGCTCATACAACCTCTACCAAATTAAACTTCATGCATCCCTATCCTCCTCCTAGAAGCCTTACCTTAGGCAAAAGGCACTTCAATAAGTCCTTTGGTTCAATCCAAAGGGTGTTACCGAAATTAAAGGTCACAATTTCTCTTATATTGGTTTCTTTTATTTTACTTATCCAACCCTAAACTCTTTTTATTCCTTTATTTTGTAACTAAAACAGTATCCGAAATATACTATGATACTTTTATGAGATTTAATTGAAATAAACTTACACACACCTCTATCTAATGGGATAAGAACATAATGTTTCTGTGGATGGAAAACTAACGCCTCACGAAATGTTGATTGATCAAATATCTCCAACTGCGTCTCATGGTGGCCATTATGATATCATTGTATTTATATATGATATTTATGGTGTTTATTATTTCATTATTCTTATGTATTTTTCAATTTATAGAAGTACTTTATGGTTTCCATAGTGAGTAAATACGATAATATCATTTTAGGATGTGCGGACTACCGCCACCTCAAAGTGAAATGACTCGATACTGCCTTATGTAGGATGTATAAAGGATGGAGTTAACAATATTGTATATGATATTGTACTGGAATTATAATATAACTATATATCATTATGTTTTGAATTCCATTAAAATAAGAAATAGAAACAGAAGTTGTGTTCATGCGTACGTACGGCTTAACGTCTCCATGAACGGTGCATTTCATTTCTTACCTATAAATATTATGTATCCTCCTAAATAAATGTATATATTGTATATATAGTATATATATGATATCTAAATCATTAATATCATTTGGAAGATAATGGATATCTTACTATATGAACAACTGGTAATTATAATAAGGTGTTAAATTTTTTACTGATGTACCAAATATCAAAAAAACGACCGTTATTAACTTAAATGATTATATAATGTTTATAACATCGCAATAAGTAATATAAAAGGAATAATAAACTTTAAAAAGGTTATTAAGAAACTATAAATTAACATTATTTTATTATTCAGGAGATTAAAAAATGAATGGGTCAAGTTGGACACAATGTAAGGGATTTTGTTATCACACTTTTAATTCCGTGAGATTTCCATTGTTCACCACTTATTCATTGCATGTGGTGTATTGTGTACTGCCATTTTATATATATTATCATGATTCTCATTTTATTCATGGAATTATGTGATTCATATGGTGGTTAATAACTTTTCATCATACGGCTCAGTTTATTTCAACGTGCTAAAGGGTTTTATCTCACTTTTTTATTCCCATGAGATTCATGCTATATTTTCCATTATTTCTTTTTGTGTGGTGTATATACTACTGTAACGTCCTGGCCCAGCTTACCATCGAACCGGAGGCCGGACCGGTGGTCACATGGCCCCATGAGCGACTCCTCGTACTCCAGAGGCTGCTGACTAGCAGCGATGGTCTCGGGAGATGACTATAGGGAGACTATACACTAATATCAGAGTAACGCATTAGTATTATCAGAGTAAATAACATTCAAATAGCAGAAGCAATAAACAATTAAAAGACAACAGAGATAGTCATGTAATAATATCCATTATTATAAAAGATGTCAAACACCAGTTTACAATGAATGCATGTAAAAATGATGTTACATTTATGAAAGCATGAAACATTATAGCATGCGTTACAAACAATACAAAGGAAAAGACAGCAAAGCCCGATGGCGATCTCTTGAGCATCCCAAGCTCTTGCTTGGTCCTTTACTCCTAAATCCTCAGCCACAAATAGAAAAGTACACAACCTAGGTCCTGAAACCAAGAAGTTTTACTCGGGTACCCCAATTCAATGGCGGCCCGAGTAGGGTGTGAGATATAAATCTCAGTAGGCCAGCACCACCAGTGTCAAACCCAGACCAGACAGTGTATAATAATTAAATAGTGAGCCTGTATGGAGAAATAAGTATGCAGGAATAAATAAGTAAAGACACCCATCCAGGTTCCGAAGGGACACCTGACGGTTATACCAGCTTCAGCTCGTTGCCGGAATATTAACCGGATCATGTCACCACACACACACACACAGATATATATATAAAGCATTTAGATCATAGATGGCATGGGGAAAGAATTCCTCCCAACCATTAATAAGATTAGTGGGTACGAGATAAGAATGCCTCTCGTCCCTATAGGTCAACTGGAAAGGGGTATGATTGCTTCCCGTCCATACATGTATAGCGAAATAGCGGGCACGAGGTAAGAATGCCTCTCGTCCCTAGTATACAATGGTAACAAGGTAAGAATGCCTCTCGTTCCAAGAAGAAACTGGCAAAGGGTAAGACTGCCACCCTTCCACCACATTCATTCAACTGTCATGGGGTATAAATGCATCCCATCCATCATATTTACAATACTGGCATGGGGTATAACTTCCTCCCATCCAAACACATAAAACATCAATAGAAGTCAACTAGAAAGGGGTAAGAGTGATGCCCTTCCAGATATGTTTTGTCACACTTGTATGGGGTATAACTGCCTCCCATCTAGAAGTGAAAACATTCAAAGTAGATGGCATGGGGTAAGAATTTCTCCCATCCATAACCTTACACATTCATTATCAGCATTAGAATACAATGCATAAGGAAGTACCTATTATGAATTTCAAGTAAACATGCCACATTCCCAATCAGGCATATCTCTTATTTCTATATAAGTGCCCATACACATGTTCATCACAAGTATACTTATGGAAACATCTCTTAAGTAACTATATCAAGTAATTAACATACTCAATTTACTAACATAAGCCGTGCTAATTACGTTATCCCAAGGTGTGGTTGTACCACCCTATACCATTCATTTTAGTTTACCCATTTCATCTTAAAGGATATGTTTTTATCATTCTTTAACCCTATGATACCTTCTAGATGAAACATTTCATATATTCTTAGGTCATCCCACTAAGGTTATCATCTTACTCAATTTTCTGAACATGGAAAATTGACCCAAACACACATTTCATAGCCATGTCATTTTACTTGTCTCAACAAGGCAAGTTCACATTCAAAGCATCAAAGAAACACCACAACAATCCAGAATGTAATCATAAAAAGTATATCACTACTTTTTATCATGAAGATAGTGCACCACAGATTGAGGGGTTGTATTAATAAATCATTAGTTTAGTGAGAAAGCAACCTCTTTTAACTTATTCCTGCAACTCACACAATTTACACAATATAATTTAACCGGAACTAAACTTGCAAAATTAAAATGCGAAGGCATGGAAGAATTAATTATTTACTACTTTACTTTAAATTAAAGGGCCAAGAGAGGGACCCTACCTCCAGGTGGATCCATCCATCCACTCTGGATCTTGGTACCTTCTAACTAAGAGACTCGTAAGCTCCGGAAAAGCAAAACCAACCTGAACCCGCCAACAAACATGAAACCATACTGAGGGTCCGAAACCACCCGAACCGCTACACCTTTGGTGGCGGTTGCCAGAACAAGAACCAAGGAGTCCCAACGGACCTTCCACATAACCTAGAACCAAAAGAAGGCTGAAAATAAAATCATCTCCAAACCCTAGGGTTCGGACACACCTCACCGGGCGCCAATTAGTTTGAAAAGAAACCGGAGGAAGGGAGGAGAATCATGAGGGGAGCTTAACATGAAGATTTGATGAAGAAACGCCCGGAAATCGGAGGAGGAACCTTGACTGAGAGGAGGCTGGAAGGGGGTGTTGCACGTGGCTCAAGGGAGATCTCGTCCCTATGTTTTGTGTGGTTTGAGTGAGGGTGATGGTTATATTATATTAGTTTTTTATTTATTTCATTTTCTTGTATATTAATTTTTAACAAAAATCTAAACTCACCCGTGCGCATGGTTTGACCCGCACAGTTTTTCAAACCATGTGCAAACTGTGCAGAGTCCTCTACCTCCAAGACATCCATTGCGTGGGCTCGGTGAATGGTTTGGAAAACCGTGAAAAACCCGTGTGTGAGCCACTGCCTCCTTCAATAAGGCCGCATGGGTTGGGCCGCACGTTTAGCCAAACCATGCGCCAATAGTGCGCCCTCTGCAACTCTTTTAAAAACAAGGGTCCGACACTTCTGAAACCTCTCGGGCCACTCGAAAAACATAACAGGCCTTATCTCATTCCCAAAAACATTATAAGTAAGGGTTCTAATCTTTAGAACCTTGTTCCAAAGCCCAGTATTCAAAACGACCCATTCATAAAATGAAAAGATCAAATTTCCTTGGTTTTTAGTCCGTTTTAAAAAGCGGGTCATTACAACCTTCCCAACATAGAACTTCTCATCCCCGAGAAGCCTTTGGGAACAACGTACACATCACCCATCCTACAAGGGTCGTGAAGCTTCTTTCAAAGGATCATGTTGCGTTCACACACGCCAAACAAAACCTAATGCATCCATCAAACCCTATGATGCTTAAGCCACCAAAACTCTGCCAACAATCGTCTCCCAAACGAAACACCAAGACGGCTCTTCCCGAGCCCATCTACACAGAGACATCAACCCGTCATTTTCTCACTAAGAATCCAGACATAGGTACTACCCACCTTAGATTTTTAATGTTAAGAAACCAACATCAAACCACTATTGGAATTAACTTTCAATGCACGCCGCAAGCATTCCGACGACGCTGTTAGCATGATTTGAAATGGATCAAATGGTCAATTCCCCATCGACATCAAGGCCCAAGCCGACCCGGTTGTTCATATTAGGCACCAGCCGACACAAACCACACATGCCTCTACCTGATGATGTTCTAGAGAAAGGTATGTCACCGACCACAGACATTAAACAAGAACCCTGAGTCAATCCATCTACAGCTGACTATTTACAAGAACGCTCTGCTTAAACGGCTGACGTCTTTCAAACAGAACCACAATGCCTTTTTCCATGGCACCTTGTGCTTTGCACAAACATGTTCACCGAATCATACACCTGACTTCCAATGAAGTTTCCATGATCAAACCATACAAAAATTACTTGCATCCCGCGTGCAACGCCGAAAGAGAAACATCTGATCAAGCCCCACGACTTTAAAGAATTAGTGCGGATAAGACCGAAGCTTTCTTAATGCATCTTGGATGAAGACAAGATAGTGGAAATATTCTTCGCTAAACAGAATAAACTAAGATGTTTGAATGGATTCCAGTTATTCATACCATACTACTGAAAGTAAGAACAGTCGAACCTCAACTAGTCGACTTCAAGGAAAGAACTTGGCTTCACCTACCGATGAATCCACACGATTTAAACTCACATGCCTCAAGGAATTCAAACATGAAAAAAAATTTCTACAAGGAATTTCAGGTAATATCACTTATAATTGGAAGGACACATTTACGAGATTTGACGCAACGCACTCCTAACCATAGGAGTTTCCTCTTCATTGAAGGGAATGAAGATAAACTAGCCGAGCCCAAACGCGCTAGCACACAAAAACTGAAAACGATAGTGTGACACTCCTCCGCCACACCCACATCACCAAACAAATGAAGAAGATCCGAAAAAAGGAAACCAGCATGTCCAAACTAACAAGTCATTCGAAATCCATCCTGAGCATTGGGACGAAAAAACTCTTTAAGATTGGGCCACTCTTCTAAGGAGATTACCCAATGTAGCAATGAAAGCTAAAACCCAATGACCACCCATCCAAAAAAGGGTGTTATTAGAAAAAAAAGAGTCCAACAAGGTACAACGGCACCCGAACGACACCTCACGTCAGAAACTCATGGTACAACCAAGGCATTAAAAATCCAAGGGTGATACCGACCTTAATCTTTCCCATTACGAAGATCAAACATCGACCCTAATGTCGAGTCATGCGAAACAAAGTTTCTTGGCTCAAAAAAAATCATTGAAACACTGTTAAGGAAACAACGCCCACGGGAAACACCTACGGTCCGGTTATAAGGCAACTAAAATAGAAACACAATACTATGCCTTACACTAGGGTCTCACCATACCACCACGGTTTCCATTACCAATCCCATACCATTTTATCTCGTTTAATGTTTAACCATCAAATGTTTCAACTGCACAACAAAGTAAACAAGCATGTTTCACAAAAACATCCTTTTAAAAACATTCACATTCAAAGAAATATAGTCTTTATCAACCAACTGAGAAAAACAAAACCATTAAACAAAAGGGAGACCTACTAGGGTCCCATTCTATCCATATTGGGGTATTCCAAAAAGCAACCCCAATGAAGTTATTCAAATTCTTTTAAAATTTCAAAAACCCCAACTGGGTTATCTCATACAACACTCTCCAACTGACCTACTCGGGTCCAGTTGCACTTACACATTCACGAAATCATTTAAAATTAAAGCCACATAATTCATACATTTAAACCCCTTTCAAGACACCTCATGGTCATTTAATTTAACATGAGTTGTAATTTCCCAATTCGGGAAGCACCCATACACTTCATGGATTGAAAATTGACCCCCCTTTTTATCAAAACTAGATTCCAATTCAGAAGTTAACATGTTCACATACAACGGACCATGTATATGGGTGGCCATCTACCGACCTATAAAGCACCCATACACTTTATAAATTGACATTTAGAACCCCTTTTTAATCAAAACTAACTCACTTAGCATTTTAAAAGTTTAACAGCCCTTTTTAAAAGTCCGATTACATGGGTTACCTTTTCCCAGCTATAAGGCACCCATACACATTACAACTGAAAAATGGCACCCTTCATAATCACAACCAATATATTTTAGCCCATGGAAATATTTAAATATTAAAACTAAACAAGAATATTCTTGTAAGAAGTAAACACAGTAGCATGTTATATCACAGATACATGTTATAACACATAAACATGGAATATAATCACCTAATCATATTAAACAGGAAAGCTAAGATACAACTACATGGAATGGCACTATGCATGACATGTTAATCACATTGTGCCTATAATGATGCCTGAAATGCAATTTCCATTCCATATATGGCCGAGGGAAAAATTCTAGAAATTTTCTTAAACCATAAGAAGCATAAATTTCAACCGTCACTCTAGGTGAAATCATATCAACTGTAATAACGAACAACATGCACAATAATTCCTATCCCTTATCACATGGTCATTTCCCGTACGTGGGGTGATTAGTCCCATGTATGGTTATTAGCCATGAACCGAAACTTTCCTCATGTCCTATCTACCAACCCAATATAGTAAGGAAATGAAAAGAAACATCCTTTGATTCCACTTTGTAACGTCTTGGCTCGGCATACCATCGAACCGGTGGTGGGACCGGTGGTCACATGGCCTCAAGCGTGTCTCCTCGTATGCCAGAGGATGCCGAATGGTAGAGAGGGTCTCATGAGATTATATTGGGGAGACTATTCCCTCATATTAGAGTAACACAACAATATTATCAGAGTAAATATCATTCAAATAGTGGAAGCAGTAAACAATTAAATGACAACAGTGATAGACAGCTAATAATATCCATTTTTATAAAAGGTGGAAAACACCATTTTACAATGTATTCATGTACAAATAATGTTACATTTATGAAATCAGGAAACATAACAACATGATTTACAAACAATACAATGGAAATGACAGCAAAGCCCGAAGATGATTTCATGAGCATCCCATGCTCCCGCTTGGTCCGTTGCACCTAACTCCTCAGGCACAAACAACACAGTACACAACCTAGGTCCTACAAGAAATATGGTCTACTCGGGTACCCCAGTGCAATGGCATCCCGTGTAGGGTGTGAGATATAAATCTCAACTGGCCGGCACCACCAGTGTCAAACCCAATCTAGACAGTGTATAATAATTAAATAGTTAGCACGTATGAAGAAATAAGTAAGAAGGAATACATAAGTAAATACACCCATCCAGGTTCCCAAGGGACACCTGACAGTTATACCAGCTTCAGCTTATTTCCGGTAAAGTAACTTGATCATGTCACCACATACACACATATATATATATATAAAGCATTAATATCATAGATGGCATGGGGTAATAATGCCTCCCACCCATTAATAAGATTAGTGGGAACAACGTAAGAATGCCTCTCGTCTTTATAGGTCAACTAGAGAGGGGTAATAATTCCTCCCTTCTATACATGTATAGAGAAATAGCGGGCACATGGTATGAATGACTCTTGTCCCTAGTATACAATGGTAACGAGGTAAGAATGCCTCTCTTTAATAGAAGATATTGGCAAGGGGTAAAAATGCCTCCCATGCATCACTTTCATTCAACTGTCATGGGGTATAACTGCCTCCCATCCATCATATTTATAATACCGGCATGGGGTATAACTGCCTGCAATCCAAACACGTAAAACATCATTAGAAGTCTACTGACAAGGGGTAATAATGACTCCCTTACAGACGTGTACTATCACACTAGCATGGGGTATAACTGCCTGCCATCCACACATGAAAACATTTAGAGTAGATGACATGGGGTAATAATGCCTTCCATATTTTACCATAATCATTCATTATCAGCATTATAATACAATGCATAAGGAAATACCTCTTATGTATTTCAAGTAAACATTTCGCATTCTCAATCAGACATATCTCTTATTTCTATATAAGTTCCCATACACACGTTCATCACAAGTATACTTAAGGAAACACCTCTTAAGTATCTATATCAAGTAATTAACATATCGAGATTAGTAACATAATCCATTCTTGTTACATTATCCCAAAGTGTGGTCGTACCACCTTAGCACATTCATTCTAGTTTACCAATTTCATCTTAATGGATATGTTTTTATCATTCTTTAAACCTTTGATACCTTCTAGAGGAAACATATCAGATAGTCCTAGGTCATCTCACTAAGGTTATCATCTTACTCAATTTCCCTAACATGGTAAATTGACCCAAAGACACGTATCACAACCATGTCATTATACTTCTCTCAACAAGTCATTTTCACATTCAAAGCATCACGGAAACACCACAACAATACAGTGGGAATACATAAAAAGTCTATCACTACTTTTTATCTTGATGAAAACGCACCTATGATTGAGGTGTTTTATTATTAAATTGTTAGTTTAGTGACCAAGAAACCTCTTTTATCTTATTCCTGCAACTCACATGATTTTCACAGCAGCATTTAACCTGAACTAAACTTGCAGAATTAAAATGATAAGGCAGGGAAGAAATAACTCAATACTACTTTACGTTAAATTAAAGGCCAAGGAGAGGAACCCTACATCTAGGTGGATCCATCTATCCACTTCGGCTCTTGGCGCATTCTAACTAAGATCCAGCTAAGCTCCAAAAAAGTAAAACCAACCCGAACCTGCCCACGTACCTGAAACCATACCGACGGTCCGAAACCACCAGAACCGCTTCGCCTTCGGTGGCAGTTGCTGGAACAAGCACCATGGAGTCCAAATGGACATTCCACATAACCTAGAACCAAAAGAATTCTGAAAATATAATCACCTAAAAACCCTAGGTTTCGGTCGCACCTCACCGGTCCCCTATTAGGGTGAAGAGAATCCAGAGTAAGGGAGGGGAATCAAGAGGGGGGCTTACCATGGAGATTTGATGAAGAAACGACCGGAAATCAGAGGAGGAACCTTTACCGAGAGTAGACCGGAAGGGGGGAGTCACGCACAGCTCAAGGGAGAGCCCCTCTATATGTGTCATGTATTCTGAGTGAGGGTGAGGGAGAGATTAGATTGGTTTTCTATTTATTCCATTTTATTTTTATTTGTATTTTAATCAAAAACCTAAACTCACCCGCGCACACGGTTTGACCTGCACGATGTGTCAAACCGTGCGCAAACCATGCGAAGTCCTCTGACTCCAAGACATCCACTACATGAGCTAGGCGCACGTATTGGAAAACCGTGCACATCCCATGTGTCAGCCACTTCCTCCTTCAATATGGCCGCATGGTTTGGGACGCACTATTAGCCAACCGTACGCCAATGGTGCACCCTCTGCATCTCTTTTAAAAACAAGGGTTCGGCACTTCCGAAACCTCTCGGGCCACTCAAAAAACTTAACGGGATTTCTCCCAGACCCAGAAATAGTAAAAGGAAGGGTTCCAACCATCGAGACCTTGTTCTGAAGCCCGGTCTTTAAAACGACCGGTTCAACAAACAAAAAGATCAAATTCCCTTGGTTTTTAGTCCGGTTCAAAACGTGGATCATTGAAACTACCCACGACTATAATATTTGTGTAATATTCTTTCATTTAAGAGTATTTAAATCTTCATTGCATAATCCTTCTTTCATGTGATGCATTTTTCATATGTTACCTAATCAGTAAGGGAACCTTTTAACCCAATTTCCATTCCTTGGGTTAATCTTCTAATTATTTATTATTTCATGATATGATTATGTGGTGAATCAATATTTATTACTTGTGTATTAATTTCCACTCCCCTTTATGTGGATATACCTTTGAAACACATAATTACTCCATTGATAAATTCTCAACTCATCGATATGAACTTGATAAGAGTAGTTTTAACTCTATCCTTTTTTACTGAATTAATCATCCAATTCATTAGTGTTTTCATTACAAGAACATGTGTGATTGTCCTATAATTTATTTTCATTGAATATCCAATCATATTGAGTGTATTTATAATTTTCACACATAATTATGTAGTTGATTTATCCTTAATCTACGGATACCATCTTTATAAGGTATTTCATCTCAATTTACATTTCCACTGATACTTTAGTGTTGTTATGCACCAATTAACTCTTATATGGTATATATACTATCCTTTAACATATTATATCATGAATCCATTTATTCTAATGATATTGTAATGTTCTGATTAAATGTTATTCCCCAATTATTTATATTCAAACATCTCACTTTTTGTTAAAGAAAACTCTTTAACAAAAATATCGTTTTAAATGTTTTAAAGATTTATTCTTCTAAATATATATTATTAATTTCCATGTTTTAAAAATGGGTTTTAGGATTTATTTATATGGAAAATTAATGTTTTCAAATTATAATTCATTTAAAAGCGTTATTGTGTTATAGGACACTTTGATTCAAAAATCTATTTTTAAATTGTTTTGGAAATGATTTGACAAATCATTGTTTATTTCAATATATTGATTTTATATATTGGAATGTGGAAATTTTATCTTACCTTAATAATTGTGTTATTAATTATGATTATGTTATGGATATTGGGCATGGTTTACATATATGTGTGGTTCCATGATAAACCTAGGGTGGGTGAGCCGGATATAGCTCTCCAATGCATTGGGTAACGTGATGGAGGTAAACGTGAAGTTTCTCCTAAGAGATTTAGGGAATATACTGTGATGGGTATTCCAAGTGTAACTCTATATGTAGCTGTGATAGCTACAATGTACGGTTGATATATATTCAATAAGTAACTTTTATGATTTATGATTTTTATGTGTTATTCATAAATCTTATAATTTCATAAGGTATGTTATGATTGAAAAATAGAGTTTCATTGATTTGTATTTATTGATGGGCTAATGTTTCCTTCCTTATTTTATAACCCTTAATGACCTTCTTATGCTCATCCCAAGTTTCTAAAATTTTTTCCACAAGAAATAATGATGAATAGGGTCAAGTATGGGATCATGGAAAAGTCATGATGTCTAAAATATGGAAGTAGACATGTTTCTTTTTAAGAGTTTTTATTTTATGAAAAAATGGAAACTAAGTAGTAGTGTCTACTTGTAATATTCAAGTTGTTATGTAATAGTTATGGACTAATTCTCTAAAACTCTATACCTAAAAAGATCCCCAATGTGAATTATTCATTAAATTCAATATTATGTAATGTTATAAGGTCGGGTCCTTACAGTTATCATGTAACGGGGTAAAGTATTTTTATACATAATAATTTGAGGGAATCTCCAAAGATATAAATATATGGCTTATCACCCCAAATGTAATCATATTACTGAAAATTGGATAATTTATTGTGATAGAAAGTGATCCTTCATCGAATGGAATGGGTTTTGTACCCATGAAAAATGATAATGTGATAGCCTAAACCTCGTGTAATTTTTAGATCCATGAGAAGAACTGCCCAACACATGATATAGATTTGGTAGCTCTGATCTTTGTGTCAGAAATCTAGAGATGTTATCAATATGGGGAGATGAGTGAGATATATACTAATCACAACAGTCTAACATATATATTCATTACAATGGATCTTACTATGTGCTAGAGAAGACAGATAGATCTCGTCAAGGATTAGGACTACTCAATCTAATACCACCATGGTATGAAAAATAATGTTGGAGATTCTCCAATTAGTAAGGATTATGCATCATTATCAATGATGTTAACTGAGAAGTATACAATCTTATGAAAATTTTAGATGATGGACATGGGAATTTTTAAGGGAGGAACATCATCAAACATTTCTCAATTGATTTCTCAACCATCACTCATGGAGAAAATAAATGATGCTAAAATAAAATATGTGTAAATTTTGAAAATGTTGGAAGCTATTTGAAATGGAAAATACTCAAAGTTAAAGAATTATTTATAATGAGTCATATGATTTGTGACATAATTATGTGTACCATCTGATCTAGAGATAATGAATGATCTTTTGAATGATTCAAACATCTCAATCTTCCATATTCACCTAGTAAGCACAAATACGTATCGAGATCTCTGAGATAACTATTGGTGGGACCATTAGAAGAAGGAGATTTATGATTATTCATTAATGTTACTAGTATCTTAACTAGTGAAGGATTTGGTGATATCATCTCCTTCTACGAATATTGTCAATTTTAATGATGGTGTGGTTGATTTTTTATGATGAATGAGTTTTTTTGTTAGCCATTATCAATGGTGTTTGACGTTTCTTGTAAAGTCATGTTTGATTTACCACTTTTCATCAAAAGTTATTATCTGTTACTCCATTTTTCCTCAAAAGTGTTTAGAAAATAAAAACATTAATTTTCAGTCAGTCAGTAAAGAAGTGAAGGATGAATGAAAAAATTACAACAGGATGATGCAACCACAAACCATAACAACATGGAAGTGGGATAACATTACCATGGAAATTTTCACTATACTTCCCAAGATAACCATATGAAATAATGTTTTATGGGATATTCTAGATCACATTACATAGATGGACCACTTTATCAATATTCATTAGGAGTTATGATTGGAACAAATTTCATGGATATATCTATTTAGTGGTAAGAATGAACGGGGGACCACTCAATTTTATGCAATTAATATAAAAGATTCACCTTGATGTTCTAGAAATGTATCCATCATGATTAAAGAATGTGTTTGAACTTTAGTATGACCTATCATCCTCAAAATGATGGACAATATGAGAAAAATATTCTATCACTAGAGGTCATGTTGATAACTTGTTATATGTACTTAAAGAAGGATGGGACCAACATATTCCTCTACTTTAGTTATCCTTCAATAATAGATCCCACTCCAACATCAAAATTTATTCATATGAAGCCCTTTATGGGGAAAAGAGTAGAGCACAAGCATGCTAGGATGATATCAGTGAATGTAAGATTACACAAATAGAAATGGAAGAAGAAAATGTGGATTTGGTGAAAACTATTTAGCAGCACATCACCGAAGACTAATGTCGACTAAAGTGCTATGCAGAATACCATTGACAGGACCATCAATTCAAAGTTGGATATATGGTATTCTATATATACCTCCATGGAAGAAGGTAATGAGATTTTTGATGAATGGAATGCTAAGTATTAGTAACATCAGCCCTTTGAAATTATTTATCGTGTTCGAATTACGACCTATTGACTAGAACATCCAACTACCATGTCTAAATTACATGATTTATTCCACATATCCTTCATAAAGAAGTACATACCAGATCCATCACATGTACTATCGTTAAAGTCTATATAGTTGGAGAATGATCATTATTATGAGGATAGTCCAGTGAAGTTCATGGATTATTGAGATAATTTTTTACAAAAAGACTACTCACCTAGTCAAAGTACTATGGAGGAACCATAAGTACAAAAAAGTAACACGGGAACTAGTGATGAAGGAGAATTACTAATACTTTTCTTTGGACTGGAATTTAAAATGAAATTTCGATGGTGAAATTTCTTAATGGTGGAAGATAGTAATGAACCAATTTTTTTCCAATGGAAATTACCAAATAATAATTATAAAATCACATTAAGAAACAGAATGCCACATCATGCATAAATGAACTAATAATATTATGGGATGTTTATATCCTATAGGTTAAACATAATTTTCCACTTATGTTATTTGAATTTTGAACATATGACATATATAGTGGCGATCAGTAATATATTTTGACTCTGATAGGACTAACATAATTATTTGTGAATACTAACATACCCTTGTGAATAGTAATATGAACCATATGAATAGTAAACTAGAAAAATGAATAGTATCCTCACCTATGAAAGGATAAATAAAATGTAGGAATCTTACAAATAAATTAATGGAATTATAGTCTTTGAAAATTATAGTTTTAGAATTTATTAATTATGTGATTGTTATTTTATAAGAAAAAATTATTTATTTACTATTTTATAATTAATTTAATAATGTAAAGATAACTTATTTTCTTAAGATACCTTCATATATTAACATGTAAATGTATTCTTATTTTAAAATAATTTAATGTGACCTTATGTAATTTTCAATGTGTTGTAAATGGAGTTATAATTTTAAATTTCTGTATTTTCCAAGTAAATGGTGATTTTAATTAAATATTAAATTACTCATATTTATAATATTATTATCATAACACAAACTAATCCCAGTTCTACTCACCACACTAATTCATTAATACTTGAATAAAATCTTCCAAATACTCTTACTTATCCCTTCCCCCACATCGAGGGTATTTTGGTCTCATCCAAAGAGAATCCATATGATATTTGAGGAGGATCTCAATAAGAGAATTCAAGTGGTAAATCCTCTATCATTTTATTTCTAATTTCATTTCAATTTTAATAACATTTCTAATTTTTTTTCTCCTCTAACTTTGTACAAATGTAATGATTACTCTAGTACCTCACATATTATGGAATTATATATTGTTAATGGAAGAACCAACATTATACTCCTCCCTAATTCTCTTTTATCTTAAAATTGGAATCGTCGCCCATGATGTGTTAAATTACCGACATCATTGGAGATGCATATCAATTTTCCTTAACACCATCTTGAATAATAAGCTTATAATTAAATGGATTTATAATATTTTAAATTTTATGTTATAACCCTTTTTATATTTTGAAACTAACTTCTACTCATAATACTAAATAATAAAAGTAAAAGAGTTTTTTGTGTTTGAAAAATATAAAAAATAAACCTAAAATAACCATCATTAAATTTTATCCAATTAATAACCCACATGGTATATAACTAAATCCTTTATAAGTAAATTTATGCTTTTGGAGAATCATTAATAACATATATTAATAATTATGTATTTTCATCTTAAATTTAAACAATCATTCATTCTTTTATTCAAACAAACCGATCATGAAAACCATGAAAATCAATGCTCTCGAATGATGATATCAAAATATATAACTAATAAAAAGCCACAGAAAATTACATAATAAAACCATAATAAATAATATTCATGTATATAATTTTTTTAAATGTTAATTAATAAATCTAATGTGATTATATAGGATATTGACATGAATGAATCTTTCCAAAAACATTATTTTTGAATTCTCAATCCAAACTCTCTTTCATTGGGTTTTCCATATTTCACACCATTTTTAGTATGTATATTAATTAAATAAAATTATTTCCACAATATCTTACCTTTTGTGGGGTATACATGTTTTCGACATGAATTTATGATAAAAAATGTTTTCCATAAATAAATCTTCATCCAAAAAACCCACCATTTTCTTATAACTCACGGTTAATGATTGTTATATCAAGTATGTTATTCAATTTTTCATTTGGGAACACAATTTTTATGAATATATTATTATTAAATGAAACCAATTCCTTTACATGGGTTATTATATGGTTAGTATTGATAAATATTTTATTTAGAATGCATGATTATATAGATGTTGTGGTGTGATGGGTGTGCTAGTAATTATATTGCACAACATAAATTTTATCATGTCATGGGTGTTCCAATAATTATTCATTGAACCAATGCATTGGGTGATTTTAATAACATCATGAGTATAATGAAATATTCATGAATATGATTATATATTCTTTCACAACTATGTGTGGTAGTTGACCACTAAGACATGATTTGTCATTTTTATGCATTGCCACATTCAAAGTCTTTTATTAATGCTTTGTATCATGATTATAATATTATTACTATGTTATTATGACAATGATTATCATCACTACATGAAAAATTATTTTTTGTATCTATCCTCTTACAATACATTTATCTCTCCACATTTTGGATGTATATCCTCAGGTAACAAAATTTAATAATGACAACACAAGCGACAATGAGAAGTTAGAAAAGAAATAGTCAAATAAATGTTTATGTTTAATGTTGTAAAAGTTATGTATAGTCCCCATTTACCCAGACATTATGCCTTCTAATCCTTATCATGTAATGTTTTTTACAATTAAAATGATATCATAGTAATGTATGAATGTTAGGGTTTCTATAGTTTGGGTTAGAGGGAAGTTTAGATAATTTGGAAATTAGGATTATAAAACCATAGTGAAAACCCATAATATATGACCAAGTATAATTTATCACCGGTGAAAATTAGTTTTAGAAAATGATAAACATAATAATACCATAACATATGCCATTACCCTAAAATGAAAAATGGAATAAATAATATATTCATGACATGTTGAATCATGTACGTTTATAACTTTTTCAATTAAAATAATTGTTGGGACCATAAGAAATCATCCCAATAACCCTTGTGAGGGAAAATTTTGTGATATCCTGAACAACATCCCCAATGTCTTGGTAGGTGGGGGTCAAACTTTTATGCTGATTCTTAACTAGCTATGTAAAAACCTGAGTTTTTATGGACAATTTTTTTCAAATAAATTTATATATTAATTTATATCCAGTAATGAACTAAGATAAACATTCCTTTTACATGAAACTGACTCATCATTTGTAATATGCAATGCTGAGTTAGTGTACAATTCATGCAACACTTAGTATAAATTTTTTTTCAATTTATAAAATAAAAAAGTTTGGATTATTTTATTGGAAACACATAAGGAATATTTTAAAGCAAGAAACACTGACTTGGCTTGGGTTACATGCAAGAGCGACCATCCGTGATAGTTCTCATTGTATGCAATACATAGTTTCACTAACCAAAAATACATTTTTAAAATATTATTATTTAATGGGATATAAACTTGTTGTTATGAATAGTTTTAACCACCTTTTTAATCTTATATAACATTAAAATTTACATTATGTATTTTCTAGACATGAATTATGAAAAAATACAATTTCGCAGATAAAAGAAATATTTTTTCCAAAAATGATGATTTTTCTCTTTTTGAGGGAACACCAATTTTAAATCTAGTTTTTATCACTTTTATATTTTATATTTGACAAAATATACATTTTATATGGTAGATGGACATCAAAATTTAGGGCTCACGATTATGATATAATTTAATTCATATATATGAAACAATGAAGGATGGTTTATTTATTCCAACTATTGGTTTTAATGTTTCTAAACCCCCATAATTCTCACAAGTATGTCCCAACTCGATAATAACTCATTTAAATAATTTTATAGGCTTTTGTATGATTTTCATGGGATCTAAAACAACCTTCTTGATGAATTGAAGGCCAGATTAATGGATCTACACCTCTCCCAGTATAAGTCTTCTTCCTGATTACTTCTATTTATCTCTCATCCATGTTTTTGGATTAAAGGGGTTGGGTTTCTTCTAATGTTAATGGATTAGACTTCATTTGTGACATATCATAATCTATTTATTCTTTATTCTAGGATTTGGTTTTATATCTTTTTATTCATCTTCATTTTTTACTACTTCAATTGGTGGTTTTCCCATTGTAGAGATTCTTTCATAAATCGTGAGGTAGGTGGCCTAAACTCAATTGCAATAGTCATTAATTCTAGTTTTTTTATGTGTTGTGAAATTTCAATTGGAAATTTTCATTTTTAAATTAGAAATGAAATAAATTATTTGATTAATTAATTCATATAATCATGGAATTGATTAATTTATTTTTCATGTGACTATGAAATGAGGTAAATAAGATAAAAATTATTTTTTGGCAACTTTTAATATGCAAATATTGCAAATGGGTTAATGAATTGGTCGATTATTGGAAATAGATTAATGAAAATGTAATATCCTGAGGTGAAATGTTTATAAGAGGTTAAATTATGATTAACTATGTTAAATGAGATATGTGTGATATATCATGAATGATTGATATATGGGGTTCAAGACATGGAGTGATGCTTCAAATACCCACAACCTTCTAGACAGGACATTCTTGAACAAAATTCATAACTGTGAAAATGAGTGTTGGGTCATATATTTCTCCCTAAAAAGACTATAAGTGTGATGCATATGACAATGAGTGTGGGGAGCTGACATCTTCTTCAAAATCCCAATTTTTTAATTCATGGGATAATTAGTGTGGTAAATCCATTGATTTTTCCAAATCAAACTTCTATGATTAATGGGACAATGAGAGCGGGAGATCCATTACTTATTCCTGCATTGATGCTTTAAATATCTATTAGTTTATAGGAAAAACACTCTAGGCCCAAAAATTTCATATTATACATTGGTAAAATTACCCATTATATGAATTTAAATTAAATCCATAATGAAATCCATGTTTAATACTTATTTTTTATTTGAATATGCGTTATAGTTCATACTATGATACCATATGTATCATATATAGAGGTTTCAGGTGTCCTTAGGATCTCAGGGGTTATGAGGTTAATTAATGTAAAATAAAATTTGATAACTATTTAATTTTTAAATTTTCATTTATTATTTATTCAAACGAAGACATTTGTATTGAATTTATATTGATTTAGATCTCAGTGGTGGTGGATTAATATGTTATACCTACACCCTATATAGAATTCATGATTCGTTCCCGAATAGGATTCATGTATTGAGTATTGAATAAGAGAAAGATCCGGAAGTTATGTGGATAAATCAGGATGGACCATGGATGAGGGAACTAGAAATAGTGTAAATAACCACTTGGTAATGTTTTTAGGGGATCTATTATTGGGTTTTCATTTAACACTGGGAATGTATTTGGCATGAAATATACATTTTATAGTTTTGGATATTGTATTCATGTTTCATTCATCATTTGGTAATGACACATTATGATTATTAGATATATTAGTTTGTTATTTATATGTATTCATGTTGTATTGAATATTTTACAAGGAGGTTATATTCTCCCCATGCTTTATGTTTGAAAATCATTGGTAGTCGTCATCCTCTAGGGTACAGAGAGGTGCGCCTGAGGTCTTATAACAGACTGTCTCCGGGAATGAGTGTGTGTATCCTAGTTCATGATGTTACAAAGTGGTATCATAGGTGGTTTTATTTTCTTCTCTTATGTAATTACTTTTTTTAATGTTTTAGATTTGAGTAGGATGAGTTTTGATTTGGATATTATATCATTCATGGGAATATATTTCCCATGTTCAACGGTAAAATCCTTGTACCCTTGGAGGGATTGTTCTTATTAATGGATGTTGTTGTTGTTTAAAGTTATCTAACCTCCAGTGATGAAATTTTTGTACCATCTAATTGTTTCTGTTATATGTTCATATTTGAGTGAATTCCTGGTATGCTACACATGTTTAATTAAACATGTCATTCTAGGAACTTATGAATCATTATGGCATGCATAATTTTAGGCATACATGGGAAAGTCATGTTTTAGGATGACTTGAATATATGAAAGTGATTTTATTGAATATTTAAATATAACTGATTAATGTTTATAATGGGAATTTTGAAACATATAAACGATTACAAAAAGTTGACAATGGGTCTTTTAGGTAATGATCGAATTTGAGAATGTTTTTTGCATTGTTAACCATGACATGGGAGTTGGATGGTTAAGGGTCATGATAGTTCCTCAATTATGATAGGTTGATAGAATAAGAGGGATAAATCAGTACAGATTTATGTTAATTCCTATAAATATATTAATTTGTTCAATGTGAACATTGATTTTTCTTTGGGGTTTTATAGTTATGCCTCCTTGAAGACAATTTTTGAGATGAATCTAGGAGGACATGTCTATGAATGTGCCTCAAATTTTTGATCCGAATGCTATGATAGTTCCTGGTGAGTGAGATGAAGGGAATTTACATGATAATAATTATCACTACATGAAATTCATGGAATGATACCCAATAAAAGATATGAAAAACAAGATTGATCAGGAATGGGAGTTTCAGTTTTATAACCATATGATGTTTACAAGAGAGGGTAGACCTAATAGAACCTAGTTATTGGTTGAGTATATCAAAAAAAATTATTTACCACCTTGAGACTCTAGCTATGAAGAGAGATAACCTATTTTTACATGTTACATGGTCAAGCGAAGAATTGGGGGACATCCTATCATGAAAAGAAAAAATAGAGAATATAAACTAGGAGGAATTTTAGTAGATGTTCATGGAACAATTTTAAGCTCAGGAACTCATGCAAGAGAGAGTGACCAAGTTTATGTGGTTGACTTAGTAGAGCTTATACATAATGGACTATTATGGTTCCTTTACATACATTAAGTGATTTTCAGCAGATTTTGAAGGAGAGAAGGCTATATCTAGGAAACAATTTCAGCAATGGATTAAATGTGAAATAATGTCCTAGTTGAATATCATTCATTTGGGAAATATTTTAGATGAGGTTAATTATGCTCTCATTTCAGAGGGACACCTAAAAGAGGCTTTTGGGGGAAGAACGTTGTATTCATTAAGATGTTCAGGATCTATGACATCTAAATGAAGAAAGTATTATTATTATAATTTTGAACAGTGTATTTAAATCAGTGTGGCCAAGGGGAAAGTTCATATACACATGAACACAACTGACTGACCTATCACCAGTGCAGTTGGCCTCATCATATTCATAGAAAATACATTGGGAAACTAGTAGAGTTTTGAAAATGTCTATGGATGGGGAATCAACATAGTTTTTTCACAAAACCATTAAATATTAGTAATGATGGATAATCTAATAAGACCTATTAAAGGGGATTATTATCTTATAAATTGTACACATCTAGCTATTGGAGTTCTTTTGGATTTAGTTGTAGAGGTAATGGATGGGGTGAATATTTGAAATAGTGAATGTACCAGTAGAGTAATATAGATTAGGGGATCCAAATGCATCATAGTGAAAAAGGAAAATTATAGTTTCATTTAATTCAACCTACAATGGTGGATAGCGAGGCTAGACTATAGACTACTTGAGGCAGTATTCTTGTCGATCATATGCTTTCCAGTTCCTTATTTTATATTGGTGCCTCTCATTCTTTTATATATGAAAATATTGGGATTTTATTATCTTGTAGGTGGTTTTTATATGAGGGGCTATAAATATAGATACATAGATTGGAATAAAGAAAAGACACATATGTTTTCAAAGGAGTTTCTACTCAAGATTAGGGAGTATTGTTTCAGCTCAGATGTTTAAATCTAGGACATGTTAGTATTTTACCTCCTTATATATATTTACTGGATATTGGTATACCAAGCACACATTAATTGATACTGAAGGAGGATGAATTTTATATCTCATGAGGGTAATAATTATATACAAAATGGATAGTGGGATGTCATAGAGATCCACGCTATATGAGTTATCCTATAACTCAGAGAGTTCACCAAAAATGGATTTAGATAGTTTCTAGATGATATATGGGTACTGATGGATTAATTTCCATTATTACTAAAAAGTTTCCACAGTATTTTTTCCTGGGAAATTATCAAGGATCCCACCTAAGAGATATGTGAAATTTACAATTGAGATCATACTAGTTTCTGAGAAAGATTATTTTCCACTTTACGGAATGGGACTAATAGATATTTAAGATATCAAGGATCAATATTAATAATTGATGGACACGTGGTTTATCCATCCAAAAAAATCATTGGGGTTCTCTTATCTTATTTTATAAAATTTTTAATTGAACATTGTTCATATGTTTTTATTATCAGGAGATGAATTGGAAGATAGTAAAGAATAAATATCCACTTCTATGTATCAACAACATTTTTTACATGAGGATAGGGGGAATGAGGTTTCTCCAAGATCATACTATGATTAGGGTATCATTAGTTGAGTGATTAATTATTTTAAATATTAGGGATTGATTTTATAAGTAGGTATGTCCACTATGAGTCCTTCATGCTTTCCACGTGGGCTAATGAATGCAGTAGTTGTATTTACATCCTTGATGAACCAAAATTTTCTTTTGTACCTAAATCAGTTTGTGGTAGTTTTTATGGATGACATCTTAGATCAGTCCTTGTTTCTTGACGATCATGATCAATATATTGACATCAATATGAGTACACTGATAGAGAACCTAATATACACCAAGCTATATATGATTCATTTTTGTATTGAGTAGGGAAACATCTTAAGTCTCATAATCATAGAGGAAGGTGTGACAGTGCACCCATAGGAGGTCTAAGAATTTTTTTCTTGAGTGCATCCTAGAAAATATTTTTTACATCCGTTGTCTTGTAAGATCATACTTTTATATTCAGTGTTTTAACTAATAAATTCCTCGGTAGGTAGTACCTATTTCAGGATTGACCAATAAGTGAATAATTCTTGGATGTTTAGGATCATGTGTGAATGAATTCCAGGATCGGAAGAATAGTTTGACTATGATCCCGATCATGATCCTACCCATGCAATGATATAAGTACACTAGGTATTTTTATTCTTCAAGGGTCGGGCATGAAACAGTGATGATGATGGGGGATCGAGTTGTGTTATATGGGTGATGAAATTTGAGTTCACAGGAATGTAACTACACTATTCATGACCTCGTGTAGGTATTAGTCATTTATTATTTTATGTGTTTATGGAATATTCTTTTGTAATATCATTTTACTGTGCATACTCATCATAAGATCTGAACATATATCTTTTCACAGTGAGACATGAATCTTCCATATTAGAGGTGGGTTTAGTATATGATGTAATTTTATTAAAATCTCGAATATATTCTCAGGAATGGGAATATTTGTAATAATGATCTTTGATGGAAAACATAAACTCTGGTAGATTATGATTCTACTTCTTAATGGATTATCTATTTTTTGGCTAACTGAGATTCATGTTTTTGTTCAAGAATGCTAAGATTAGATGACTATCATATATATTTCAACAGTGCCTAAAAATTTGTGTCAGATCAGGTAAAGTCAATATTACAATCTATAATATTTAGACATGAAAGAAATTTGTGATGGTATGGAGAATCATTCAAATTATACCATAGATGAGGAAGAGATCATATATGTCAGGAATCATGTTGTTATGCCTACGATAATTCTGGAGGAGGTGATGCATGAATTTATTTCCACTAAGTGGGTCATGAATCTATGTCAATCCTAGTTGAACCTTGTCCTATGATTACATTTTTTTGGACATGCATGAAAATCAATATATCAGCGATCATAACATGAAACTACACCTTTCAATATTTGACTTATGAGAACCAATGACTTGATGGTTTACTACAGAAATTTATCACTACCTAATAAAATATGGATGACATTACCATAGAACTTTTTGTTGGAATTCCAATGACCACTCCTAAGAATGACTATATTTGAGAGGTTGTGGATCAACTAAAGAGTGATCAATATTTCAAACATATACACAAGATTATATTAGTGGATCAATTTAGAGACTTGTATGATCATGAAATAATTTTTTAGCATGGGGTGCCACAATGTATTATTTTAGACATTGACTTTTGTTTATCTTTTTGATTTTGATAGTGCATAAAAAATCCTCTCGGTAGAAAGGTTTTACAAATTTTACATTTCACAAACAGAAAAAAAGGAATTCATAATATACTATAAATTTCATTAAGGATATGATTTGGGTTTGATTCCTCATCTTTGGGGGGTCTTGGGAGAAGCACCTAGAAATGGTGGGTTTTTCATCTAGTAATAGTTATTAGGAAAATATTTAGATTGGACCCAATGTTTCTATCTATTCTATTTCTTGTAGATGACCTCTAATGTGTATTGTGTGAAGTAATTAAAATATATTTTGAATGATTCTTGTGTAGGAGACAGAAGAGTAGGTTCAACTGATTCAGAAACATATGGATATTGATTACAGAATAATAAAGTTTTATACTAATAAACACCAAGAATCCCTTTGAGTTTTTTTGTTTATAATATGTTCCTTATGGTGTCAATAATATTGGGGCACAATATGATTTAGTTCCATGTAAATATTTCTCCCAGAATTGTTGGATTGTTTGAGGTTGTTGAGAGAATTAGGTTGGTAGAATAATAATTGGATCTTCCATGGATGTAAAGTTCTATGTATGATGATTTCCAGGTGTAAATTGTTTTCTTGGTATAACCCTGACACTTCACATGTGATCAATCTGGATGATGTTTATATTGAGACTGATGTGTCCTTTGAGGGGTATCTAGTATGTTTTTTGGACTGTAATGAGAATGTTTTGAAGCGAATGACCATGTTGACATTTCATGTATTGTAGAAACATGTACATGTTTAGGAAGAAACATGTTAATGGGAAGTGGGTATGCAAGAAAAGTGGCCATAACGATTGAAATAGAATCATAGAGAGGAATGTGAGTACATATGAAAGATGAGATCATATAAAGATGGGATATTGTAAGATCCGTACCTTTTCATGAGACATATTATTCCCATTTTATATACTATTTTTCATTATTATGAGTATTCCATGTTTGGATTTATCGTCGGCATGTTTTCGAGAGTTTGTGATGTTCTTGAATGGGGTTTTGTAGTCTATAGTCAGTACATGGTTTTCCAAACATTATTCCTATCCTATAAAACACGAAAACCCAAAGAGAGGGGATTTTCTTGGCAACCTGACAAAGTTTCATAGCTTTCTCTCTATTATAATTAATCTTGTGACACTACTACATGATCCATATGACTAGGGTAAATTTTTCACCCCATACAAGAAACAATTTCGGTAGGTTTAATTAATCTAAAAATTGATTTTAAAATACATAAACCACCCAGAATTCACCCAAATTAATCTCAACTTGACCCTACTCATTAATCATTTTTTGATGATTTTGGATGAATTCATATTACACTCTAACATCGTTATTGATGAATCAAGTTCTATATTGAAAACTCTATACCTATTCCGGTATGTCTCTTCTTCCAGATTTGGTATCTCTCTATCCCATTTAATATTAGATATTTAAAGGGGAATGTTTTCCTAAGTAGAAAATGAATTAGATCTTGGCTATGATAGATCTAACTCCTTTTGATCTTGAATCAATGATTTGGTTCTAGATATCACTCTTATTTATGATCATGATTGTTCCACTTCAATTGTGGGTTTTTTATTCATTTGCGATTGTTCATCATCAATATTTAGATAGGAAATCTATGTTAAATTTCTTTAGTATTGGAATCCAATATCATGTATGTTTTGTGATATATAAAATGGAACATTTGAAAAATGAATCATCAATGGATTAAATATATATATTAATTTAATAATGGAAACATGGAATGGATTTATTTATTTTCTATGTAATTTAAAAAAAATACATTGATTATGGTAAAATTGATTTTTTGTTATTTCTATTGTGAAATTGGTGGAATTGTATTAATTAATTATTAAATTAATTAATTGAATGTTCCGATGGTGGAATTTATTGATTAATTGAATGTTTTTTAAGTTCATTGCTGGGATTATGTATTTGGTTGATTGATGTCTTTATGAACTAATTGAAAATGGGGATTATGTGACTGTTGGATTAATCATAATGGGTTAATGGGATATATGATAAAGTTTGGAAAAATTGGTTAATGGTGAATTTTCATACTATTCGATTTCATTAATGTATTTAGTCATGTTTATTTTGAAAAGGTAAATGGTATAATATGATGCAAAATGTTAATGAGATGGTTAATATCGATATATATTCCTACATGTGATCTATGTGCTACATTGTGATTTATTGATAAATGGGGTTTGGGATGTGGAATGATTCCTAAAATACCCACATGGTTCTAAAATGCTTTTGTTGACCCATATTCATGCATGTGACACTGATTGTGGGATTAATACGACTACTTCTAGATCCCAATTGTATGATGCATTTGATAATGAGTGCGGGAAACATGTTGTTACATCAAAATACCATGTATGTGATGAATTTGATAAATAGTGTGGGATATATATTGCTACCTCAAATTACCAATTGTTTGATGTATGTGATAATTAGTTTGGGACGTGAACTATTACTTCAATGTCATACTTGTGTGATTTTTTGATAAATGTGTTGTTGGATATGGATCAATGCCTTAAAGACCTGTGAGGACTACTCCATGGTATTCTTGGCCCAACATTAGCATTGTAAATTGGCCCAATTTTATTTGATAAGAATTTAAATTTGATGGATATTGAATTATCATGTTTTATAATGATTCATGAATTTATTATGTGTTGTGGTTTAGTCTCTCTCATAGGCCATAGTAGGTATTTAGGCTTTGGGAATCTACAGCAACCTAGGTGTTATGTGGTTAATTAATGAATAATTAAATGTGATCATGGTTTAAATTATTCATTGTAATTTATTCATTATGAAACATCATTAACTATTAATTCATGTATATTTTATTAGATGTATTGGTTCGGCTTATTGAGTATTACTCACAACCATCTTGGGATTCTTAATTGGTACCTGAATATCCTTCATGCTAGTTGGATATGATGATGTAAAGAGCAATATGATAGATGTGTGGGTCAGGATAGAGCATGGATGAGGGATCTAGAAATGGTGTGAGGACATTATTGGGGATGTCATCAGTGTCTTTATTCTACATTTTTCATTTGATAGTGTACACATATTTAGCATGACATAACAATTTTTTAGTTTTGGTTATTGTGTTATTATTTTTTCCATTACATGATACTAGTCATGTATTGTTTTTGGTTATATCATTTTCATATTCTTATTTATTTTCAATATTTTTATGGTTTTATAAAATTGGAATATTATCCCCATGGTGTATATCACACCATCACTGGTAGTAGGGACCCTCAAGAGTACATGGAGGTTCACTTGAGGTCCTGTAATATTCTAGCTTAGGGAACCATTGTGTGGATCTCAGGTTGGGACATTACACTAATAATATTTTGACAATATGGAATGTCATTTTTCAACACTACTCTTCTTACTTAAGCGCTTATAACCCAATCTATACATTATCTATTGTAGTTAATTATTTTCAGTTTTTTCTGTTCATTTTTGGTCAAAAATTAAGTTTACAATATTATCTATTATATATTATTATAATTTCAAATATGGAATCGATTTTTTAAAATTCCAAAAACATAAGAATAATATATATTCTAAAATTAATCCTACAGATACATTGAGAAAGTGGGTCATCAAAGAGAATGTTTTCAATGATTACAATGTTTTTATTTTAAAATTTAAAAAGTAATTTATTTAAATGAAAAAAATAATTTTTTAATCTATTTATATGAAATAAAATTATTATATAAAAACTAATATAAAATTTCTTATTCGATGTTATTTAAATTAAAATTCATTTTTTAGTAAAAATTATTATATAAAATAATCCTAAAAATGAAACATTCAGAAAAAATCTAACAATTGACCCTAAGATAATGTTGATATGATGATTTCAGTATGAATGTTTATTTTAGAAAATTTACAATATTAAACATTAAAAAGTTACCCTTAAATTCTATGAGAGAAGTGAGGCTAAATTATGTTATAGAAAAACACCTTTAAAAATTTTCTATATTTGTCATATGACAATTATAATATTTCTAATCCATAAATAAACAATAAATTTAATTTCAAAATTTGTAAACCATATAATTTATATAATTTAGTTTTTCATATTAACATTTGAAAAAATTAAAACTTAGTTAAATGGTCATGCTTAAATAATTTTTTAATGGAGTATCTACCTTCATTTAATATCATATTTTCATGTTTCAAAATTTCTTATCAAAATTAAATATATTCTCAAATAAATATATTTTAATGTCTTGGAATGATATAGATATGACATTCCCTAAATTTTATCATTAGGGGGGGTCATAGATGATATATAGACTCTCTATTCACCACAATAAAATTGTGTACCAATGAGAATGAATTGATAATGTATAGAAATAGTTAATTCCATGATTTCAAACTTCATCTTGTCAAAAAGAATTTTTTAGGGAGGGGTACTAACTATATATCACATCCTAAATAAGGTTATCAATAATGTGATGGATATAAATTTGTTTTAATTATAGAAACATTGGAAATTATACGCTAGTTACGTAAATATTAAGGGATATCATAGTATTGTAAGAATATAGATTCCAAAAATTGAATTATATAGAAAATCTTTATTAACAACATAATTTTTAGATATATATTCTATTAAAATGATAATTGATTAATGGTTATAAAATTTAATTATTTTTTAGTTTTTTATTTAGTTATTTAATCACGATATGATATATTTGATCAATATCAATTTACCTATGAAACATTTAGAAATTATAAAATCTATATCAAATAAACAAGTAACTGAAGAATATTCATCAGAGGAAGTTTGTAATAGTAAATTTTTTAATATACCAAATTCCTAATTATTTGATATATTTCTGTACGTGCTATAATGGAATAATGATATTTTCTTCACAAAAAACCAAATTTTACTTAATATATAGTCTTATCCAATAACATTAAAAGAAGTTAAGTTATCATTTTAAGAATCTATTTAAATGTAAGTTATAAATAATTAATTGAACCCTTTAAATTAGAATATTATTTTGATATAATTTAATATTTATTAATATTTAGAAATTACATATTGTCTATGGGTATTTAGAAAGAAAATGATGGCAAATAAAATTTTTTCTAATGGTTTAATTAACAAGAAAAAACCCATACTTTTTATACCTATTCCCTCATTGAATGGAAATTTTTAATTATAATTATCTATTCTTAATATTGTAAATATAATTTTCAAAATCACTATATCGATATCACAATTGAATTATTAAATGGTGAATTAGATAAAGAAAAATATTTCGAACAACATAAAGGGATCACAATACCTTAAAAAATAAATATTAAAATCTTACCAGGGCCATGTATGGTTATAAAATTATTCAAAAAACAATGTATTCTATAATTTTATGAAGTAATTTAATAAAATGGATATTTATTAAAACAATATGATAAATTTATTTATATTAGTTTCAATAAAAATTATTATTTGGTTATTTATTTTAATGTTGATCTAGTGTTAATATTTAGAATTGACATGAATAAATTAAATATCATATACCTAAATTATATATAAATATTGATATGAACTAATTGGTTGAATAAAATATATTATTATGGTTTAAAATTTTAATAAATAAGTGTTCAATTTTTCATCTGGAATATCACTATATTGAAAAGTGGCATAAGGTGGTTTTCTAATACTCTAACCATAGAATCCCAGAGCCAGTGCCTTATATTATTACATTATCAAGATTATAAAAAGTCAAATCCCAAAGGACTAATAAGGTTATTATTTTTAGAAAAACATATTACATACATGATACCAATTTTACATTGACAAGTATTAAATAAAACTAGAAACATAATAAAATTAAATTGACAACATCCTTGAAAAACCATTCAAATATTTCTTCTTTATATCATATGGAAAGGACACAAAATATGGGTGAGATAAATTCTAATAAAGGGTAAATAGAAAAATAATAATTAATAATTGAATTACCATAATCAACATGGATATTTAATTAACTATGAAATAATTCCATTTATATAATAGGATAAGAAAATATAAATAAGGTAAGGTATGTAAGTAAAACATATTCCAGTAAATTAATAACATCAAGATGAACTAAATCCATAGATAATATGAATGTAAAAATATCACAGATAAATAATAACTGATTATGAATTAAATTAATTTTTACATATTGGATTCCATGTTTCCTTCATACATGGTACCACTACAATCATGATCTTTCTAATATAGGTTATAAAATATTCAATAAAAACCAATCTGATTGTCCAAATAATTCTTCCCATGAGTCTATCAATGCATCAATGGGATAAATAAAACTATGACCCACCTATTATATAACTATCCAATTCATTCCTCATTTATCCAATAATCAATTTAACTCATGAACAATGTGCCATATCCAATATCCATATTGAGTAAGATATTTATATTCCCTAATATTTCCATAGAAAATCAAATAATATTTAAGTACCAAATTTATATATATGTCATTTATGGAATAATAAATAATTATACCTATCACATACGAGTATTAAAATATAAAATAAATGTTACATCGAATGGAAAATAGTCATAAGAAAGAGGTTGTTTCAATAGAAGGATAACAATCAAAATGGAAAGTGAGACTGCAAATATAACTTCTACCACATGGTAATTTTCATGTAAAACCCTTTGAAAAAGATAATTAAAAATGAAATATAGAATACAATTTAATATGGTAAAATCAAGAAATTAAATGACAATGGGTAAGTATATAAACCACATTAATGTGAGTTGATGCACAAGAAATCAATTATCCTCAAGGGAATATAAACTGAGAAAAAATATTATTTAGTACAATAACTTTTCGGTGAAACCCTTTTAAACATTTTGATATTGATTCAATAAATATTTTTAACTTATAGAAAAACCATAATAAAATTTAAAATATCACATATAATCTGTTTATTATATCTTAATACCTATTTGTGATAAATGTTTCTTTATTTTTATCATTTTATGTGTTCAATGTCATGTTTTTTTTAGTATGTTTTGACTTATTATTATTTTATATATAATTAAATCATGATATAACCATATAAAATTTATAAAAAATAATATAAATATCATATAAATTCAGAATATGTTTTTATTAAATCCATAAAATTTGGGGGAATGAAATTTAATGCACCGTTAATGGATATGGTAGGCTACACGTACGCAAGAAGGATAATTCCATTTCCTTTCATAATAAAAATGTTTTAAATATATATATATTGTCATTAATAAATCATATTTTTTAATATATAATATATTTTTATTAAAACCATCCTTAATTCAGTCGATGTAATTGTTGAATAAATCATATTACATTGAGAAGCTGATAGTCCACAAATCCACAAATGATGTTATCACACAAATAATGGAAATGATGAATTTATGTGTTATATAAAAATTAAAAAACCATAAATAAATTATAAATATTATATATATCATATATGAAATATAAATCCATCATTATTTCCAACATTGAAATGTCGTCATGGAAGAACGAACAACATCCGTTCATGAGGCTATACACCGGCACACACACAGATGATGAATTTGTATCCCATTTGAAGGATTTATATATATTTTTAGGTTATATAATTATGATAAAAATATCATTGTTTATTTTTCAAACTTATATTATTATATAATAATGATATATACATAATTTAATGGGTAGATAATGTAATGAAACAAAAGATATAATTGAAGAATGTTACCTATTTTTTGGGTAACTACTTTTGGTTTATCAAAAAAATCCTTCATTGGATTACTTTTTCCCTGAACTTATGATTCTATAATGATGATAGGTATTTTGGGCTCAGATTTTTTATGATTTTTGATGAGGAAATATGTAACGGAGTATTCCTTCACGATCTATTCCATTTATTTTTTCGGTTTGGGAAGTATTTAGAGGAGTCATGGAGGGTGTCTAGAGATCTTATATTGCTAAAGGCTAGAGCCAGGGAAATTAAAAATAATTTATGTGTATTACACGATGTGAAATATGGTTTCATAGATTCTATAAGGAGGTTTCACAATGTGGTAACTTTTTACATGATGTGAAGATGAGTTTGACACCATGAAATATATCAGGTTTTAAAAATATCTAATAAAATGATGTAGTGACTCATTTCTTAGCAGTAACTGAACCCCATGGATTACATGATATGAATAGGAATTACAAGTCATGTAATACAATTATCATGTGTAGTTTTAATTATTATTTTCCCTCAAACATTAATTCATTCATCCCTACTATTTTCCTCATCTTTTTTTTGGCGAAACCTAGGTGCCCTGAGGAGTTATTTGGGACATTTTCCTCCCTCCGTGAACTGTTGATCCTGGTGGTCATTTGTTGGAAATTCTTAGTCAATTTATGGTGAGTTCCATTATAGTTCTTACATGCTTTCTGTTGTTATTCTCTTGGGGTTTCACTATGGTGGTGTTTCATTGGATTGGGATAATTTTTTTGTTCTATTTTGATGGATCCTTAGTGCAGTATAGGATGATATGTGATTCTCACGGGGAAATTGTGGTTCATGGGAATTTTTCATACCCCTTTTGTGCATCATGTTGAAAATATTCCTTGAGGTGGGATTTACATCATTTCTATTTATTTTTATATAATTCATGAGTGGTTACTTTTGTTTACCTATGGGATATAGTTGTGCTAGATAAATCAAAGATAATTATTTTACAAATTGAAATTGATTTTAGATAAAATGTGTCTGTTTATATAATTTTAAAGCCTTATTGTATTTGTGATATTTTGACTTGTTCAAGGTTTATTCCCTCCTAAATATAATGGCCCATGGGAAATTATTTATCTCTAGATTTGTGTATTGTGATTTTTTTGTTGTTGTGATTGTTTGAGATCACTCTAACATGTAAATTGATTAACCAGTAATATTTTTTAATAAAAATGGTTCCCTGGTAATCTGATTTGTCTGATAAAAACCCTAATAAAATATGAAATGTGATAAAATAACCTTTTTAAATATATATAAATATATCTTGATGTGTTGTGATGTGTTAAAGTGCTTGTGGGAAGGAAGTGTGTAGTTGTAGTTGGGTGTGTGGTGTTTTTTTCTTGATCATTCTTTTGGGGTGGTGAAGAGATATTTTTTGGGTCGTGCTATTTGGGTGGATAGGTGATAGATTGTTGGTCTAGATTTTGGTGTGGTGAGGTGATAACTAATGGGACATGCATTGGGGGGCGTCGAAATAGATGTGATCTATGTTGTTGGGGCATCGAGGATAGATAATGGGGATCTATTTTTGAAATTTGGATCTTTTGTGCTAGATTCATGAATGAAAATTTAATGAATAAATAGTTTGTTAATAATGTTTGAAATGGATATGTATTGTTTACTTAATCAAATTATATTTATTAATAAGTAATTTAACAATGTTATGTTAGATAAAATGAAGATTAAGATAAAAAGTTAAATGGATTGGTGTTAAATTTGGCAGAATTTTGAGGCCGTATAAAATTATTATGGATATTATCCTTCTATAATAAATATCGAATATAATAACAAATTCATTTAGTGGTAGTGGAAACATGGTGATTTCATGGTTTGGTTAGTGTTTATTTTTTAAAACCATAGGTTGGTATTATGTGATTTACATTATATATATGTATGCATTTTACATTTATTAAATTTCAATATGAACCCCACCAATGTAATGAATTATGTGTCAAACACTCCTATAATCACACAGGGGGACTTTTTTCAAACATGTGTTGGTGATTATGGAAGAAAGGATACGCACTCATTCCCTCTCTCTATTTTATAATTATTTTTTATGGAATAGGATGTGATGTTTGGAAGTCTATTAGTGCCTTAAATGATGGTTGTGATGAACCAACTGTCTTCAGGTGAGATGTGATATCCCATGTGTTTTTGGTTGAGGTGGTATGGGTCCTAGGGGTTTTTGGTTGAGGTGGTATGGGTCCCTGGTGTCTTTAGAATGTGGTGTCGTGTCCCATATATTTACAGGAGAGATGTGATCATGCTTTTTCAGTGGTAGCCCATGTGTTCTTGGGAATGATGTGTATAGGAGTTCTCATGGGCAGGCGAGCCCCGGTGTTTGTGGTCAAGGTTTGTTGTGATCGTGTTTGTTAGGGGTGTGTTATATAGAGGATTTGAGAGCACCAGTAGATAAGACGTTGGGTGTGGGAGGACCATACCAGTGGGAAAGCAGTGCATGGTACCCTAATCAATATTTTTCTAATTATATTGTTCTACTTCGTTTTTTCATTTGGTGAGTGTGCCTTGGTGAGGATGGGATGGTTAATATACCCCGATAAGTGAATTTTGTGTTAGACAAAATCTTATTTTTGGTTCTATTTGTTGAAAATTGATCAGTATTATGAAGAAAGGAAGGATGTTGAAGATGACAATGAATTAGAATTAATATTAAAAGGGGTTGAAAGAAAGAAGTTTTATTGGTGATCGTTTTTGCTGAAAAAGAAGAAAGGTTTTCTGAATCATTTTTTATGAAACATTTTATTGGTTTCCAAAAAATGATATAGATCATTGTTTTGAAAAGTATAGGATCAATGTTTTCAAAATAATCAAGTCCATGGTTTTAAAAGAATCAGACCGACAATTTATAATGATTCGGCCTAACGTTTGAAATGGATCAGATCCATGGTTTCATAAAAATCAGTCACACGATGTCTTTTTTTAATGATGTTGACAAATGTTTTCAGAATTTTTTTCATAAGGATTAAAAGGAAATAAATAAACTATAAATAATGGAATGTTATGATACTTTATATTGTAATATGTGACTATTCATTGTGGTTTTGGAATTACCATAAATCAGAATTAGTGGGGTAGTACAAAGGATGAAAGCATGATAGAATAAAGGGGTATGTAAAGCTGTGAATAGTGATGACTATTGAAAATCTGTGAATGGTGTTGACCATTGAAAATATGTGAATGGTGATGACTATTGAAAAGTAGTGAATGGTGATGACTATTGAATAGCTTTGAATGGTGATGACTACAGAAAAGCGGTGAATGGTGAAGATTATTGAAAAGATTTAAATGGTTATGGATGTTGAAAAGTTTTGAATAGTGATGAATATTATAAATATGATAATGGTGATGACTACTAAAGAGATTTAAATGGTGGTTACTACTGAAAATCTCTAAATGGTGATTACTATTGAAAATATGTGAATCTTGATTAATTTTGAATAGCTTTGAATGGTGATGACTATTGAAAATCTTTTAATCATCGTGCCGATGGAATAGATGTGATGATGGAATATTGGTGTTGATGGAAATGTCATAGTGATGAAATAATAAAATGTATGTCAAGATGACATAGTATTCACTATGTTTGGAATGAAACTCAATGTTGTGCCGATGGAATAGTCGTGCTAAAGGAATAGTCATACATATGAATGAAGAAAAGTCCTTTCAAGATGACAAAGTATTTAGTTTGTTTTTAATTCGACTCAATGTCATGTTGATGGAATAGTTGGGACGATGGGAATAGTACTGCCGAAGGAAAAAGTCCTACCGAAGGAATAGTCATACCGATGAAAAGTGTCGTGGCGATAGAAGAGTAATGGTCATGCAGATAGAATATTAGTAGTCATGCTGGTGGAATAGTCATGCTGATGGAATAGTCAATCTGATGGAACAGCCAAGCCAATGGAAAGGGTCATTCTAATGGAAGAGTAATGCTCATTCATATTGACAAGTAATTGTCATGCAGATGGAAGAGTAATCGTTGTCCGGATGGAAATAGTCATGTTGATGGAAATAGTCGTGCAGATGGAACGAGTCATGTAGATGGAAGATGAAAGAGTCATGCAAATGGAAAAAAGGAAAGGGTCATTATGATGTAAAGATAATGTGTTGATATGATGTCTATCAGGCTGGTGGGGTGATGAATTTGTTTTGCATCAGACTCACAGGTGAATGTGAAAGAAGATATATTGTCTAGATTAAAGACCAACCTACCCAGAAACAATCATTCTTGACAATCATACCCACATTAATAGTTTTATAAAAGAAATTTTTTTTAGGAATTCTGAAATAATAAATGGGTATGGTGATACAAAAAAAGAGACAAATATTAAGATAATGTTTATAAAAGATTCGAGAAACTTCGATAAACTTTGAGAAAGTAAAAATGTATCCCCTAATTTCATAGGGAAATTGAAATTTTGAAAACTTTGAGTCAGCTGGAAAAAATATTGAATTCCATTTAATATTCACCTATAAAATAAAGAGGTACATTATACTTTCTAAAAAAATATTGTTTAGAACAAATGAGAGAGAAGCCCCGATTTTTAGAGAGGGAAGAGGAGGTTTTGAAGTAGAGCAGATTCTATTTGTCATGACCTTACATTCATTTTTTTGAAGTGGTACAAATTCTATTTTCCATGAATATGGCATAAATGTATTCAAATTGTTCTGATATTATTTTTCATGACAATTACATTCATGTTTTGAAGTGTTTCCTATTTTATTTATCTTCTATATTGTTTGAATGTATTAGAGTGGTGTCTATTTTATTCTATTGCATTCAATTTAAGGATCAGATGGAGAAGAATTTGAATGCGAGCATCGTACTAAGGTTAATTGAGCAGATTGTTTTATAGAGTCCAAGAGGATCTTTCATTTCTTATGGGTATGTACAACAATAATTTTTTACAAATGATTACATTATGTGAATTGAAATGAATCTCTGGTAACATGAGTTGTTACAAAAGAAACTGTATTGCTCTATTGTTCTAGGAGGGCGCACATGCACTAGAGGTATTGTTTCATAGTGCTACATAAATGTAGGTGTAGATACTACTACTTGTAATCCATGGATTGTTGTGTTAGTGTATTTTATGGTATTGGATCATTTCGCAACCATACCAAGGGAGTATCTATTCTTTTTGAATAGTGAACTTTGGAAATCTTTGTGTTCCAATGGATGTGTGTTGAGGTTTTTTCAGAAGGGAATTGAAATGTCTATCAAGATTTGAAGGTTGTTTCTAATGAAGAGAAAATTAAAATTAAAAGAGTACCACTGATTCTCCCCTCACACTCTCAGTGATACAATACATTGACTGGGAACTTTCAAGTGGTATTACAGTGAAGGTCCCCTTCACTATTCCTTGTAATGGATAATTTGAACTCTAAGAATAGTAAAGGTATTGTAGTATTTGATTGAAAGAATTATCATATCTGGAGTGATATAATACTTCCATATCTTAGGTCTATCTACAATGATGTAGTTGAAGCTACAATAGTAGGGTTTCCTCCCATTGATTATAAAACTCCACTTACACCTTTTGTTAAGAGATATCATGAGAATTATGGAAGGGTAAATAATGCAATATTATCATCACCCTCTAAAAGATAATTATTGAGAGTAAAGGTTGTTTCCATAGAAAATGGTATAATGGATAAATTGAAAAACATATATGAAGGCAATACAAAGGAGAATAAGGTAAAGTTTCAAATATGGAGAGTGATATATGAAGATCTCGATATGGATGAGCATGAATCTATTGGGGACTTCTTTACAAGGTTAAATGACATATTATGTACTATCAGATTTCTTGGTGAAAATTTTGATGATTCTACAGTGGCTAAAACAAACATTAGAATCCAACCAAAAATATTTAGTGAAAAGGTCTCTTCATTAGAAGATATAGATCCTGAAACATTATATCTTGATGATTTTCATATTAATCTCATTACATTGTTAATGAAAAAGGAGAATGGTATGAAAGGAAAAAATAAATTTTTAATAGAATTTTTTTTCAAGGATTCCATGAAATAAAAGGATAATCATGAAGATGAAGAAGATGGGGTTTCAGGCAAGGAAAATGAGGTGTGTAAATATATTATTTCAGTTTTTTCCTTGTTTTATAAGAATGTAAAAATTGGTATATGAAGGTATAAATGGGAACTTCTCTAAAAGCGTTTTGGCTATGGATACAAAAGTCATTTTGTTTCCAATTGTCCAAAAACAGTAAATGAAGAAGAAACTGATGAAGAATAAAGTGAAGACGATGAAAGAAGTCCAATAAGAGCTAGGAAGAAAATGGGTGATAAAGAAAGGTTCTAACCCATGAGGATAGATAAGTGGTAATCCAAATCCAAAAAAAGAATACTTTTGCCTAAGGAAAACAATAGTTATGATGTTACAAATTATGGTGAAGAAAACACATTTATTGAGATAGTTAATTAAAAAAGTTCATCAGGTAATGAAAGTAGTTTTGTTGAAGAAGAAGAATAATGTGGAGACAGATCATAAAATTCCATTAATCATGATGGGTTCATTAGGGCTCAAGGAAGGACCACCAATGGCCATGATTTTTCGTGGACATAAGCCCATAAAACTCAAAACATATACGAAAAGGTAAAAGAGTATAGAATCGTCATCAAACAAAACCCTTTTTTAAAACCATTTATTAATTTCGTTAAGGTATGGTTTCATCTGTCCCTATAAAAAAATTATCATACCCACCACACATGATACACAGTAAATAGAGAAAAAGAAAAAACTCGAACTAGATGATCAATGATGGATTTTTTTCTCTACGATCTAAGAATTGGGGATGTACGATTTATAGGAGAGTAACTATGAGGACTCCAAGAGTGAGAAGGAAAGGCATCAGAACAGGCTCAACACTAAACTTGTTAAGGGGATTTCCTAATGCAACAAGGAAGGGAAAGAGACCATTCAAGAAGAGAAAACAATACCCATGTAATAGGGGTTGAGAACCTGGAGTTACATGATAAGAATTCATGAATCACTTTAATGGTGGATCAGGGTTTCTCCATGCCATAGGGGGTTACAGACAATGGAATTAATTTTCATTTATTAATTCTGACCAGATAGGTGGCCATAATGACTTTAATTTAAAGGGTTTCCTTTAAACAAAGGTAAATGTGTAATAGGGTCGGAACATGATAGTTTGGGAAATGGGCGTGACATGATGAAAATGCCACATGTTTTGTTAAGTCTAGGGTTGACCTGATCATGTGGGATTTTAGATATCATTAATGTAATTTTAATGTGTTTTAAAGGGATATTAAAAAACTTATGTCAAAAGATACATTGCGGGGGTGGAACTAGAATAATTTCAGAAACTCAAAAAAAAATAAAGGGTGGGATACCGTTTTGCGATACATCATAATGGTACCACTGTCACGATGCCACTGTAATCGGTGCCACCGTTTTGATGTGCGACAGTGATGGTAAAATTTCTATGGTGCCACCACCATCATGCAACTGGTTCGGTGGAACACTGTATGCAGTTCTACCATTTAGGTGTGAAAATTTGATGGTGTGACCGCTTTGGTTCCACCATCATGGTGCCACAGTTTCGGTGTGCTAACGTGATCGGTGCCACCCTTACAGAGCTGATACAATCGGTTCTACTATTTCGGTGGAACCGTTTTATGAAACATAGTGTTTGGAAAACTCTCTAATGAGTCACTATCTAGGCCATTACACAATATGTGAATAAAATTTAATAGACTTGATAGAAAAAAAGATATGGTATTCACTACACAATTTTCTCAACATGGAAAAATCACCGTGACATTTCAGAAACATAACGACATCGATTAAGGCCTCATAAAATAGCGATTATGCATGAAAATTGTTCTCTAATAAAATATAAATAAAATTTGTAGTAACAGAGACATGAAAAAAATATCCTAAAATAATGAATTGGAAATATAGGGTATACGATAATATGGAAACATTAATAAAAGAGAGTGGGTGAGGATCTCATACTAAATTTCAACATGGAAATAAGAATACATAAAGGAAAATGGAAGTATTAATGATAGGTAAAGGAAACTATAACCATTTATTCAAAAAAAATTATTTCAATATAGATATGTAATGACATATCCCAACATATACAAAGGGGAAATTTAGAGACACAACTAAAAGAAGATATTATTAAAAAGAATTGAGTGGAAGTTCACTTATATAATTTTGGCATAGTTACAGATTAGTTAAGGTAAATAATGAGTGATAATAAAGGATATATAATTTATATAAATTCATTTTTATTGTATTTTAATGATTATAAATAAAATTTAATATAGAAAATTAAAATTATGAAGTATAATTTCAAATAATGTTCTCAAATTGAATGGAGGAGAGGCAGGTCCCTTACATTGAGAGGATGATTCCAAAATCATGGGAGGATCTTCATGATATCTTGGGGCTCCAATGGAGGATTATAGAGAGGGTATGGAAGAGTAAGGATGCTCTCCATGGATTTTTAGTGAAGTGGTGTTGTAGAATCAGTGGGTTTATATAGGAAATGTCATATATTTCCTTAATATTATGTTTTGGGACTCAAGAAAATAATATATCCAAAACCACAACACATACAATGGTTTTATCATAGTTAATTATCAATGGGAGTGCTTTCTATTATTATATAATTACAAGATAATAAATTATTAAATAATTCCTTTTCATAAGTGGAGGTGAGTCACAATTGTAAATAATTAATTTTAAAACCTTAAAATATATTATAGGTTTTGGAGGATTCATAATGGAATTACAAAATAAATAAAAAATAACATTATTCTTTTGGTAAAACATATATTTGATATTTGATCTCATTTATAGTATCTATTATATCTTTTTTGGGTCATTGTGATGTCATAAAACAGAATTTATATTTATATGATATTTAATTTTTAACGAAAAGTTTTATTGCATCAGAAATTTATGAAAAATTCCCCAGTGGAAAATTTCCGCATTTTCATTTGGAAAATAAAATTAATTTTAATGAAACATATTTCTATATAGGTTAATTTTATCGTTTAATACAAAATCATCATATATTTTGAAATTTTAGTTTTTTTGACATTATCAATCTTCTATCCCTTTTGAAAATTACATTTGATGTCATAAAAATTATAAGATATCTTTTTATTCATAAAAATTTATATTTATTATAAAATTGTTTTTTATTTAAAAATTCCAATATTTAATAAATTTAATAATTGAATCTTAATATTAATCAAAAATTTAATTTTTCCTTTATTATATCGATAAAAAAATTATAATGTAACAATAATTGGATAAAAATGTATTCATTATTTGATGAAAAATGATGAAAGTATTCATATTTAAAGGTTATTATTATATATACTATTAATTCACCATAAAATACCCATATAAAAAGGTATGTGAATTTGAAACATTCATGTGGTGGTTCGATGATCATGGTTTGGGCCGAGATCTTGATGCGCTTTATCTTCTATGGTAAATGGGTTCACACATGCATAAGTGGTTACATATATTCTTTGGATTGTCCAATTGAAATTCCATGTGGTTATATCTACCAAATAATCTCTAATAAATCGGATTCATAGGAGATGAGCCTAATGGTTTAGGTCATTAATTACTTTCTAATTTTCAATTGGATTTTTTAAAACCCTATATTTATGCTATTCTTGTGGACCATGTTAAATAGAAATTTTATCAATGGTAATGATTTGTAATGATAGTTTTTATTGGATATAAAAAATTATTATAGGATCATATGTTATTTATAACCATACTAAAAAATAATACATTTAAATAAATATAAAGGTATGTTTATTTATAATAGTCAGGTCATTAAAATAACCCACCTTAAGAGAATTTTCCATCTAATTTTTTTCCTAAACTAAAAAATATGAGTTTAACTTCTTTTCATCACCTCTTCTAGTTCCCAAATTACTTCATCATAATTGTGGTTTCTCTATATCATTTTTACCTAGTTAATTTTTTTTCTTTCATATAACATTGTCTATATAATCTAAAATAATCATCGGATCCTCTTAATAAAGATGGTAATTCATTAATATAACCACTACAAGATTAAGTTTATGGGGGGTTCTGTTATGTAATTCACCATGATGGATAAATGAATACATAATGTACTTGATAAGGTTTTGTGGGAGTGAATGTAAATAGGCCACCACTACGATGTGATTAAATATCTGAAATGTGTCTATGTTTCATGGACTATGATTTCCATTCTTTACAAATCAAAGAACTATCATCCAAGGATATATGTAGAGGAAAACCATTTATATGGCATCTTAGTATAGTTTTCTTCAATGATTCTCATCACAAAATTATGTTGAATCTGAGAATCCTTGATGCGCTAGTGAATGGTCATAATATTTTCCACAATTTCCTCGACCAATTTAGTACCTAGTAGTTTTCAATTCTAAAATTCATCCCATATTGTTGGTGGTTTTCACCACTTCTCATTAAGTGTTTCATATAGATCCATTTGTATTCACAAGTGAAAACTGGTGTAGTAAGATAACTCGATCGAAGGAATATGTTGGTCCCAACCTCCTTTGATATCTATAGACCATGTTCACACCACGTCTTCTAGTGTATGAATAGTCTGATCGGATTGGATATCAGTTTGAGGGTGATGTGATATACTAATGTTCATCTCCATGTTTAGATCAAGAAAAAAACTTTTCTTGAACATAGAGGTGAATCTTGGATATCAATCAAATATAATCGCTAGTGTTACTACATACAGCCATACCACTTCTTTGATGTATATCCGTGAAATTTTATCGACTGTAAAATCCTATTAAATATAAACAAAGTTATATATTTGGGTAATATAGTTTTCAACAACCCATATGTCATTATTTATCATGGATTACATCGAATGTACAATGAAAATGTCTATTGTGATTATTTCCCATTTCATGGTTACTACGGGTAGTTGTTGATTCCACCCCCATAAACATTATACTTTTAGCCTTAACATTCTATCATACCAGGTACATTACTATATATTCAATGATATCCTTTTTCACAGTGTACCACCAATAGAGATCCTAGAGATAATAAATAATAATTGTTCATATGAGGAGACATATGAATGTTGAAATATGTGAATTATCCATCAACTCCTTCTTTTACTCCTAATTTGGTAGTATATATAGTCTTGAACCAAATCTCACAACTCCTTGTTCATTAATCTTGAACTCTAATGGTTTCCCTTCACTTTTATTTTCTTGATTCTTATAAATACCCACATAATCCACTTGATCATCATTTACCCACACTATAAATTGCAATTTAGAAATAATTTCTGTAAGAATTGATGATGTTCCTTCTTTTATAATGGCCATGTAAATCATTTATATGATATAATAATACTTTTTCTTTATCAATTCTCATTAAAGATAGAATTTCTAGATCATTTAAACTTATAGAATCATCCAATTAATAAATTTTCTAGGATATAAGTTGATTTAGTATTCATTGTCATTCACCAGCTCTATCCATCTTCATTGAAAAATATTTAACTCATTCTTCATGAATATATACTGGATAATTATTTGATCCATATATATGTCATATTTTTATCCAATGAGATAATGGATCCAACTCTTCAAATTGAAGATCACTAAATAAAACACCATATAATGTGTTCTGTAGTTCTGTTCATCATCATTCAACATACTTTAATCTTTGTCTATGAAATTGTCATTCTGTATTAACACACAAAAGATGTCCTTATTCGATGAATCAGTGGATAGAACAAAAATATCTCCACTTGTGGGTAGTGTGATAATATCTGTAGTGATACGACTCAATTTTATCTCATTGAATATCTCATCACATTCAAAATTGCAAGAAAACATAAGCCCCTTACATGTTACCTTTTAAATTGAGATTGAAAATCATGGGACATTTCTCAAAGATCAACGATAATACCCATCTATCCTATTGAATCTATAGATAGTTATCATATATGATAGCCTCATCCATACTTAAATTCCATCTATATTTTAAGGGTCCATTGATATCTAATTATTTGTGGTGTTATGCCCCAAAAATGAGAATTCCTTTATCCTAAACTCAATTTTTTTATACATGGAATAAAAATTCACATTTCATAATGTCTATATCAAGATGCCCAGATGCTCCTATTGATCTTCCTTGGTTTTGGGGTATATTATAATAATATCTATAAATACTACCATTATTTTATATAGGTAATATTTGAAGACTTTATTCATCATGTGCATGAATATTTCTAGATAAATAGTGATCTAGGAAAGAATCACTATGAACTCATTGTGTTGGTACCTTATATCAAAAGAGGTCATGAATATATATTTATTCTTCATCCTCACATGATAATATCACAACTGAACATCCATATTACATATGTATTATTCACCACATATCAGAATGGATTATTATTCAATCTGAGGAAGAGGATACATGTCCATTATCATGATCATGTTGAGATCACAATGCTCAGTGCATAAGGATAATGACCCCTCCTTATATTTAGATTAATAGATCTTGTTCACCCCATGGTGAAGAACATTGGGACATGAACCCATGATCTATAGTATTATAAAATTCTTTCTTCAACTACTCATGTTACACCTCATCCATTTCATACAGAGTCTTGGATAATGGTAATACCCCAGGTATGTGCTTGATTGAAAATTCATCCTCTCGGCTTGGGGGAAGACAAGTGATTTCCCCAATAAATACATTAATGTATTCTGTCACAATAGGCACGTCATTGAGGATGGATTTTTCCTTGGAATCAATAATTTTACATAGATATATTACCTCATAGGGAAATAATATAAATTCCTAATATATTAGTGGTAAGGAAGATTCATCCACCACCTTTTACTTGTACAAAATTAGGGGCTGATTCATAGTATAGTGATTTATTTACTTCTAATGGTAATCTATGTTGGATCTAGATAAGGAAATTCAATCCATGCTTATAATTTCATTAAATTCTACTAAAGGGGGTACGAAAAGGATTAATTTATTGTTCAACCAAAAAATTGTGATTGGCAAGGAGATATATAACAAGGATTTAATATTTTTCCCATTTTCTATATTCATAGTTAACTCTAAATCTATGATTTTTGGTAGTGTTTGAGTGGTTCTTAAAAACACTAATTTTATAATTGAATCCGTAAAAGAAGAATAAAATTTCTATTTTCCATTATTGAATGTTTTACTAGTGTTCCTATGACCACATCATTTTAAGGATCCAACTCGATTGGTTTGATTGTAAAATATCACTGTGCTACCTTGGAAGTTATTGGCTCTCTCACAATGGTCATGAAATAGTGAATTTTTTTGTAATATTCCCCAATTATTTATAGTTGAACCAATGAATTGTGCATTGATGTATGAATTTTTAATTTCTCTCCTCCATCACGTGAGGGAGTTTCTCTAGTCATCTATTGTTATGTAGGTGTCCTTCCATCCCACAACTAAATGTACATGCTGCCTTATTCCATAAAATTCAAAAGTGGGTAGTTGAAATCTATTGGCACTATTATAATTATCCATAAAACCTTGATAATTAAGTTATATGTTCAGATTTGTATCCCTAGGATACACTTGAGATTCATGAATCTCTATTTTGAGTTGAAGTGGATAAATTCCTAATTGCTATCAAAGTCAAGGATTACCTTGTATTTTTGTAGGCTAGGTTTTCTCCCACCAAATAAGAGGTCAACCATTTATTTCGGGGTAACGAAAAATCCATAAGAGTATCATGTAATTATTATGATTCTCTCTTTATAAACCCTAATATATTCATCAAAAATTTTCTTGTTGAAAAAGAAATCCATTTCCATTTTATTTCAGAGAGTTCATGGAAAATAGTTATTGATTGTTTTTGAGATTCCCTTCCACACCATCTCTTTGATCTCTATCTCGGGCTACATATTCATAATTAATGGTCACCACTGGTCAAATTATCCCATAAAACTATCATCAACCAGTATAACATTATCATTTTTTAACATTTAAGAATAGATAGGATCTTCTCAATTGAATTGATTTATTTTACACTGATTAATGGACTTGAAGATCATTTGAAATTAGGAGGACATTGTCACATAAAGATCTCTATCATGGATTGTTTTCCCATAGGGGGTTTTGGACACTCATCCTGATCCAGAATTATATTTATAAACGTAGTCAATTGATAGAGTACGATTATAAATATTGTAATTCCTTCTCCAATTTGTTTGGTCATCTCATTGGGGTGGTCATTGTATATCTCTTAACATTGATTTTTCACTCGATTTCTTCTATTTAAATCCATTGGATTGAATAATCGAAAAAATTAAGGTTTATTATTTTTAAATTTTTTAATACATAAAAGTAATTCTTATTAAATTAATGGGATAACCTATATATTAATTTTATTCCATAACATCTAAATTTATAAGAAACAATATATTTTATCCATGATATATTTCCCAAAATATATTATTATAATAATTTTTTCATCAATTACTAATGGTTGATAATGGTCTTATGAATTTACCCATTTATATATATAGGGACATCCAAACAATCTGAATAGTAAGTCCCACTTTTGTGTACGATGTTACAGTGAGTTTGGCATGTAAAACTTTTTTGGAGTTGTTACCACAATGTACATCTATTCTAAAACCACATCCACTTCTAGTATCAAGACAAGGAAGTATTATCTTCATTTACCACTTAATCTATACCGAAAATTTTTATTTATTTATTATTATAAATAATATTATTCCTAATTCTTTTTTTATAGTTTTGCAGTAAAAATCCATAATAAATAAACATTACCTCTATTACCAACAATAAAAACCATGTAAATTATTATAAATTAATTCATTCATTATTAAAAAAATTTTAAATGAATACAACTTATAACATGAGAAGAATTGTGTCATTTTTAATTAGGTAAATAAAATAATATCATGACTATGGGATATAACAACATTATTGATAACTTATTAACATGATTCTAAAATTCCATGTATTTTTTAAAACCGCATGCGATAACCTCAGAAAAAATATAAGAAATGGGTGAGAAATAAATCCTAGTAAGGGAAAAGAGAACATAAAAATGTGGTATAATTTAGACAATTGAAATATATATGGGATATAAAAATATTAGGAATCATAATCCCGAAAACTAAGACATGATAGAGGATGATAATAATGAAGAAATTATGGGAAATTCACTGACAACATAAAACACTTCACCATAAACATAAATCAAGGATAAACCACAAAGATACCGTGGTGAAAAATATAACATAAGGGAATCATGTTCACTCCATGTACCAATAAGATTTATCTTGATACTAAATATTTACCAATGCATTGAATAAATATATAATTTCAGGTGAAAAGGTCACATTAACTTCTTTCTCATGCCTAAGTGGTCCAAGTGAAAAATAAAACATGGATTCATTCATCATCAAAATTTATTCCACGATCAAGGATTGGGGAATACATATATTGAACTCCTAAATAAAAAATGTATGTGAATAATTGTGAAAAACACTAATAGGAAATGTGTATGGTATTCACTAATTATGTGTAATAGCATTAAAATATTGTGGTGAAATATCGGTAGTAAATTAATGTTTCATAAGGATTCAAAAAAAAATTATGAGAGAGAAGGTGGTATCACATAACTTATACATAAAATGTGACATAATATGGAAATTAAAAAATATATCCCAACATGAGTAATTGGAAATATAAAGCATAAGATAATAAGGAAACATGAATAATAGAGAGAATGCAAGGATCCCATTCTATAGTTCAACACAATAACAATTATACATAAAGGTTCATGGAATGATTAATGCGACTGAAAGGAAGATCTTATAAGTTTTAAATAAAAATTACATTAATGTGAATATATATGAACATATCACAAAATAATTAAAAAAATTAAATATATAGACATAAAAAAAAGAAGTTCTTGATAAAAAAAATATATTGGAAGTTTCCATAATGAATTTCAACATAATAATTGTTTATGTATGGTTAAAAAAAACAAGATAAAAATTTATAATTTTAATGAAATAATTTTTATAGTATGGGAATGATTATAAATGAATTTAAATATATTAAATTTAAAATAATATCACTAATTTTAAAGGATGTTCTTGAAATAAGAGGAGAGGAAGGTCCCATACCAGGAGAGGGGTTTTTCCAATTCTTGTGAGGAGATTATTGAGATATTAGAGAACCTTGAGCAGAAACATTAGAGGGAATGATAGAGTAAAAAAATACATGGATATTGATTGAAAATAAATGGTTGATTTGGTAGGTTTAAATAGGAAATGAGTAGGATTTGTTTATAATTTAGGTTTTGGAATCTACATAATAAAATATTCAGAACCACAAACAATCACATTGGAATTTCCCATGGATTATTTCAAATGGGATTAGTTTTTATTATTTTATATGGCCAAGGTCTGATGTTATTAAAATAATTTCTCTTTCTTAGGTGGAGGAGATTCACACTGTCAAATAAAATATTTTAAAACCATAAAATATATTATATGTTTTGGACTATTCAAAATGGCTTTACAAAATAAGTAAAATAAAATAAAAAACACAAAAAATTAAAACAATAAACTTTTATTTGGTCTTTTATCAAATTTAATGTAATTATTACATCACTTTTGGGTAATTATAATGTCATAAAACAATGATTATATTGATACGATAATTAATTATAACTTTAAAATTTCACTACATCAAAGAATTTTTGAAACATTCCCTTTTGGATAATTTTGAATTTTGATTTTGAAAATTAATTTCTGTTATATCTAAATAATTTTTTTAATATGATAATTGTTAGTATTAAAATAAAATTCACATTAGTCCGGATATTTTTGGTTTCTGATAATAACAGTATTCAAACCCTTATAAAAATTACATCTGACCTCATGAAAATTATATGATCATTTATATTTGATAGAAATTATTTAATAATAATAAAATTTTTAAAAAAATCTATTAATTGGTAAATTAATTTATTGAATTTAAATATTAACAAAAACCAGATGTTTTGGTTTATTTTTTGAAAATTAAAAACATTTACATGGTTACATTAATAGGACGAAAAAAATTCATTATTCTATAAAAAATATTTTACAAATTTATATTTCTAGGTTATTTAAGCATATCCATTTAATACACCAAAAAACACCTTATGTGCATGGTGTGCGATAGAGATAGTTTTATGTGACAGTTTGGTGAAATAGGATTAGTTTGTCAACACTATGTGTTTGAAATTTTTATGTAAATGGTTTTTCACCTACATATATTGTTCTTTATTAGGTTGGGATTGTCCAAATTTAAATCCCACTAATGTTATATCCCTCATTAGCATTGATAAATGTGAATCATAGTGTATGATCTGACTAGTTAATTTCATATCCTCTATTTGTTGGTGTCAATTGGATTTGTTGAAACCCTATATTTATAATAATCATGTGACCACTGTTCAAAATCTATATAATCAATGAAAATTATTCATAAAAATATTTCTAATATGATATAATAAAACCAATTTAGTGAATCTGTTTACTATAACCATATTAAAAAATAATTCATTTTAATATATCAAACTAGAAATTTATATAAAACTTTTTGTGTCATTAGAAAAAAACAATAAAAGGTGTTTGGGTATATTGTTGACAATGAATTATTGTTTTCATTCATAATAAAATTCGAATAATTTCATTTGCACAACAATCCATGATCTATTCCAGGTCTATTCTTATTCCCTATGATATATCACATCAAACATTATTTATATATCAATGTTTTAATGACCAACCCTAGGAAAAAACATATAACAATGTTCTTATATAAGAAACAAGTCAATGTGGACAAATAAAAAAAGTAAATTAATTTATTTATATATGCCCAAAATGTATATTTTATATATAGAACACACCGACAATTATTATGACTCTCTAATGGTCCAAAAACTGTTCTCACCTAAACATTTCCCTCATATATTTTATTTAATACCCCATTTTGTATTTGTTTTGACTTTTTAGAAAAAAATGTGTCACCATGCAATATAATATATTTGATAAATTTCAATCCATTATTCTAGAATCACATCACTTCAGAATCGCACTCAATCATAGCACTTGGTTGCAAAAATAATCCATATAATATCCAAAAGTTTTATACAAAAAATATGGATCATTATAGATTTTTTGTTATGTGGAATAATTCCGCATTATTTATAATGTTAATGGAAACTAGAAAAATCATATGGGAGGTGGATTATCCCACCGTCAATGTATGTGAATTTGAATGATCATATAATGTGGTATATTGATTATAAATGTTTCCATCAAGATATCTTGTTAGATAGGTTGTTAGATATAAATTTCTCTTCAGAATGATATATAAGTCTCACATGGGTGGGACATGGATCAAATGAGATTGTTTAGAAGGTCAACCGAATTCTATAAATAGGGATGATTATGATCGCCGATCTTCTAAGGGGTGACGAAACATAAATATTCATTCACTGAATGGGTTTTATATAGACCATATATTTGACCATGTTATATAAAAAATATTTTATAGAAACTATAAAAGTCATGACATTACAAATTATGTGTCTACCCAATTTTCGGTTATGGGGTTACCTATTTTAATTGTTTCTTGCATTTTTATAAAATGAAATCACTATTTAATGGAAAAATAGATTCAATCAATTGTCAATCTCCCCATATATTTTATATAGATTAGTATTCATTTAATTTTTTACGTAATAATAAAAATCATTGTATGGTATGAAATTATAAATACGCTTCCAAAACACACATGATTATAAATACTCTTTAGGCGTAACGCATTACACTATACAAGTGTATTGTGACAATACATAATTCAATGATAAATATTATTCAATAGAAACCCATTTCACTATAAATTTTATAGTGGAAAATATACTCTTAAGGATAGTGACATCATAACATGCATTGATGGTGGCATCTACTACAATCCAAGAGTAATCTATATAATTAAACACCCATATATTCAATAATATTAAGAGTATAATTCAATAAATATGAATATGATGAAACTCACTCACATTTTTGATGTCATATAATAATATGGTATGCCATTATCTATGTGGTAAAAGAATAATCTATACTTAATATATATCTCATTATGTTGTATGTTCTCTCTACTTGAGAATCCTCCCCACATATGAATATAAGACCCCTCCTTGTCTCTCAAATGAAGAAAACAATGTGATAAATGAGTTTCATATATCAATTAAACAATTTCAATATAATAGATGATGAAAAATTCAACACATATCAAAAAATTAAAATAGATAAAAGATCTAAGATTTTTCGAGTGAGAATAGATCACCAAGGATGCAGTGAGAATGAAATACTAAGTGCATATAAGATGGTAGACAATAAGTTTATCATATGGTTGTTTTAAAAAATATATCACATTGTATAATATTTAATTATAATAATATGAACATATATGATACCATAATTATAAAAGTCATCATAGATAAATTCCCCATTCCATGAAATAATGTTTAACATTCCCTAAAACAAATGATCAATGATATTTTCCATAATATGTTTCTAAAGTAACTAAAAATTTTGGATCAATATAAAAATATTAAGGTGGAAAATATACCAATATATGATAGTTCAATGCTAAATATGCTTTAGGGAGTGATCCATTTTAGTACACAATGTGTAAAAACATTTAAACCATCGATAAAAATTAAATTCACAATTCAAGAAGAATAAAAGGGCATGATACTTCTATGGAAAAGAAGGAAACGTAAAATGGTACTATTATCTCCATAATAAGGGAGACGGAAATAACACTTCAAAAGGAACACATAATGGAAATTATCATAGGCGATACTTTTCTCTAATATGAATCTTCTTTTGTGGACTTATTTCAGTACAATATGACATATTTGCAACAATGAATTTAACTTCAAGAGGATGGAATCAGTCAATTCTAAGAAATCAATCTACATGTGTAACATTACTATTATAAATGTATAATATAATGTTGTGTTAAATAAATTTTTTTCACCTATAATCATTGTTAATATACATTATTTCTATTTATTTTATTGATGGTCATACGGACATTTTTTTAGTAGGATTATTGAAAATAATAGTTTTCAGATTATGTTTAAGGTAGATAATGTTTTTTTATCCAAGGAGGACATTTTTCATAGAAAATGTCACTTCTATTATTGATTGAACATTTCTAATACAAATAAATTTTCTAATCACATTCAACATTAATTTAATTTACTGTAAATTCATTTAGGTCACAAATATTATAAAAATAATCATGATATTTCCCAATTAGAATTGTAACATATAAGGGGTTAAAATGACAAGAAATGAGTTACTTTTAAGAAATTTATAATAATTTAGAAATCTTTTTCCACTATATAAATGAAATATAATTTTTTACAATTAATATATCATGATATATGTGATCTTCATTCTACACAGACTATTGGTAATAACAATTATTGTTTCCTCGGGGAATGGGTATGACCTCGTTGGTTTAAGGTTCAAACATTCTAAGCGGTTTCCAACAAGATTTTTCGTATAATCAGAAACATCCAATGATTCTATATCCATTTTAACCTAATTTCCAATGGTATGTTCTCATTAGTTGTGAACTGATAAGGCTTAAGAATTTTCATTGGTTGAGAAAATGGGAGGTCGGACTCATCACACCTTTTTGAGGGGAATTATTGTCTACTCCAGGAATCTCTTTATAGATTTAAGTTATGTTCATGAATCCTTAATAAATTACCAAGTATGAAAATGAGATTTCCTTTTAGACTTCACAATAAATAATTTGCATGTAGGAGATTTAGAGAATATTTTATATGTATTCGGGGTTCTTCATCAATAGAGAATCATTTGTATTTGATTACATATACTTAGTCAATGGTATCCTTCGACACATTATATTGAAATATATTGGTCATTATGATAACCAAAATGGTTTTAAATCCACTCAATAGGGCATGTGAAGTTTATTTTCATTCATAAGTACAATGATTACTTTAGAGTAGGCATCGTACCCGCAGATGGGCTACCCATGTATCCTTTGTTTTAGAAAATGAATCAGAACCCACATACTTCGAGTAATGAAGTATGAGGTTTATTTATGATTGATGGATCAAAAAACGTGTCATAAATACCTTCATGCTCTAAGCTCACGTGAGTCATTCTCGGTGTGAGGAACAAGAGGTATCAGTAAAACCTGACAATTGTGCTATCATATGCCTTGATGTGGGGCTTATGTATGTATGACATCCCAAATAGATGATGATTATATTTACTTCAGGGAAGAAACCCAGGAAGAAGGAACATAAAGGTATATGTTCTCTATGTATATTTGGATACATAACTTGGGGCTTACTCCTAAGAAGGATTCCCAAATTAGAAGGGACTTATGATTGGGTTTTACTCATGATAAGGAAGCACAAATCAAAAGTAAATCAAGATTGGTTAAGAGAAATTATAGCAGGGTCTTATTCCAGAGAAGGAAGCCCAGGTTAAAGGGACTTGAGAATTGGGGATTACTCTTAAGGAGGAGGCCCAGTTTAAGGGAATTATGGTTGGGGCTTACTCCTGAGGAGGATGCCCATATTTGGGAACATGGGGATTACTTCTGAGGAGGATGCCCAGATTTGGGAATTTATGACTGGGGCATACTCCTAAGGAGGATTCCCAGGTTTGGAGAATTGGGGCTTACACCTAAAGAGGATGCCCAGGTGTGAAGATTTGGGGTTTAATCCTAAGGAGGAATCCCAAATTAAGAGAATTTGGATAGAGGCTTACTCCTGAAAAGGAGGCCTAAAATTAAGGGAACTTGATGACTAGGGCTTACTCTAGAAAAGGAGGCCCATTTTAGGGGATTTGGGGCTTACTCCTAAAGAGGATGCCCTTATTTGGGGATTTGAGATTGGGACTTACTCCTGAGAAGGAGGTCCATATTTGGGAATAATGACTCTGGCTTACTCTTAAAAAGGAGGCCCAGTTTAATGACCCACTAATCTTAAAAGATAATGTTGAATGAATCAAATATTTCACTTTAGTGATATAAAGATATGTAAATCACTATGTTTTGAGAGATGTTCCACATAATTCCTTTCGGATAAGGAATCCAATCAAAGAAACATACCATAAAATGGCTTTGAAGAGTGTTTTGAAGACTAAATATTGAATAAGAGAGGTGGATTAGAATAAGAGAGGTGAATAACTAGGAGGGACACCCAAAAAGAGAGAGGTGTGAAAGTCCTGCATGGGCGCACAAGTCTTGGTCGCGCAAGTATACATGCGCGATACATGGGTACTTGCGCAGCGTTCAAACCTTAGTGTAATACATGGGTGAGACTTGGCTCAAGCCCTTAGTTTTATCCATAAATGATTCCAAAACATTGGCGCACAAGTCATGTTGAATGGATAAGGTGGTGCGAAAGTTTAGCCATTTCCCATAAGGGATGGCCACTTAGGCGCACACGTGTTGATGAGTTTCAACACTTTGGCCTTGTTTCCCCTATTTAGATCTTCTATTCTAGGTATGAAATTACCTTATATGTGTCCGAAAGACTTCAAGCAGAGACTAGGGTGACCAGAGCTTAAATATGACTTTTGTAATTTTTCCGACGTCAAATGGGGTGCCCACCGGGGGTATTTATTGGCTGCTGAAGACCCTGAGCGAGAATCAAAGAGGGCGGGCATGTCACCTGCATGACCACTATCTGGCGCGCAAGTATACTTGCGTGACAATGAGGAAAATTGCGTGACCCATGTGGGATGAAATCCTTCTTTATGCCTTTGATTATTTTTTATGTTTCTTCAAAGGAAGAATCACATTGCGTTAAGGTAATCCACTTTTTCAGTCGTTTTAGACTCTGTGATGGAAAAAAGAATCAACAATAGTCCCCCCTCAGAGTTCGATCTGAAATAAAAATGGGGACGTGACTCTGAGGTAATGAAGATAACCAAGGAACATGGTAGTTTAATTTCATTCATGTTTGACTATAAAAAGGCTAATGTTTATGGTCGAAATAACTTTGACAGTATGGTTTAAAATTGACTCAATTCCTTGATAATTTATCTTAAAACATATTACCACACTCAAGTATGAGGGAAAATATATAAACCATGACTTAAGAAATTTGGATTCTGAATAATGACATGAAAAAGGGATAAAATGTATTAGAAGGAGTAGTTCCAAAAAATGAAGTTATCATTATTTAACAAATCTGTTAGGGGGTTGAATTATGCCGGGCCACCTAATGGCATTGGCTGAATAGTCAAATAATAGCATCTTATGGCTGACAAGTCTATTATATAAACTATTTATGCAAAGCCTCCTAAGGGCACGTGTTGTATAGTCAGGAAAAGGAACTCTCAAAAATTTATTTTTCTACTCCTAAAAATCCCGTGGAAGTTTATGGAGATTCAAATTTTCCAAAGCATAGAGTTTGCTGTATGGATAGAGGTACATGAATATGGAGAAGATATTTCCAAAAAAGATCTTCTAAGAACTGGATTAATGTCACTCTTATGAAGGTCTAACCCAAACGTATGGAAGGGAAATATAAACCATAGACTTGAATAATTTCAGATCATGAAAATGATTATGGGACAAATATGTTAAGGATGACCAATTTTTATGGATCCCTACATATATTTGTTAAGACAACTAAAGAAAAAAGAGGTTTTTTTACCAATAACAAAGTTACCATTACTTAACAAACCCATTATGGGGTTGAATTATGAAGGGCCCACTAAGGGCATTGACTGCATAGTCAAATAATATCATCTTTTGTCTGAAAAGTCTATTATGGGTACCATTTTTTCAAGGCCGCCTAAGGGCTCATGCTACATAGTCAGGAAAAAGAACTGTCAGAAATTTGACATTTTATGACTAGATGTTAAGAAAAGGGGTATGGAGATCTTTAAGTATTTAAGGATTAGAGTATGACACATAAAAAATGGGCATTTTTTCAATGCATGAAAGATATACATAGACCAATGCTAACCACAATCATGTTGTGGTTGGGTCCTGAATTTAGATGTTGGACTTCACTACATATCCCTTAATTATGGGAATCAAGCCATACATAGTTTTTAAAATAATGTTTAACGTCATGTGGTATGAAATTATAGTAAATCCTTGATTAAGCTCATAGAGCTTGGACCATAATAATGAATACACGTTGTGTGTTTTCATAAGGGGAATTTTCAGCTAGGGGACTGAACATAAAATTTGGGGTTAGGCCCAAAGACTTGGGGATGGGTATGAGGTACAGTCAAACATTCTGACGTATCCCATAAGGATGGGAATAAAGTCGTACATAGTTCTATAAATACCATTTGTACATATTTGGTTCGTAAAAGTGAAGGGTGGAAATGAGACTTTAGTGCAATGATGGTTTGACCCAAGATAAAAGGTTCATGCATTGTCGTGTATGCATGTAGTCATTGAAATATAACATTATTGGAGATCAATGTAAATAATGAATCCCTCTCAGGTGAGGGTGTCAAATAATTTGGAAGTTTATTTTCGAATAGGAAAAAGTGTTGTAAATTTTAACGTCATATAGCAAGGACAATGGTGAACCAATGTGAAGAGATTTATTTTGGGGGTGGCTTCATGAATCAAAATCATATGAGATGGAGTTAAACCGATGGGAATAGATTGGTTTTTGGCATTAACACTGAGAGTTTGCCAATGTACCCATCTTAGAATGCAAGGATCAAAGTCAGTGTAGTTTTATTAAAGAATGAATTGGTGATCAAGTTGTTTTTGAGAACAATGAACATAAAAAATGCTATTGGTACTTACGCATTTTTAGTGGCCTAGAGAGGGTGTTATGGTTGAAGTTTACTCTATGATCACAAGAGTCATACTCGGTTTGAGAAACAATAGGAAGCAACAACCTTAACAATGCATAGTTTAATGTCATGTAGGACAAATGAAGGGACTATGCAGTTTAAAGTCTTGTAGTGAGGACTATTGGTGTTGCACAATTTAATGTAATGTAGTAGGGAAAAAATACAGTTTCACGTCATGTAAGACGTATTAAGGGAATTGTTTAGTTTTATGTCATGTAGGATGAATGAGCAGTGCAGTTTAATGTCATGTAGTACAAATATAGGGACACAGTTTAACGTCATGTTGGACATGAACACAATTTTGCATCATGTTGGACAATAAGTTTGTTGTACAGTTTAGAGTCATGTAGCTAAGACGATGGGTACAATACAGTTTAACGTCATGTTAGATGAAAATGGGGACTGTTCAGTTTAATGTCATGATGTAAGGATAAAATATAGTTTAACGTCATATTGGATGTATTAATAACTTTTTTACAGTTTACGTCATGTTGGAAGAAATGGGATGATATAGTTTAACGTCATGTTTGATAAAATAAATGAAATTAGTTTATGTTCGTATGCATGGACCATGGATGGTGCAGTTTAATGTCTTACTTGACATAAGGGACTGTGCAGTTTAAAGTCACGCAACAAGGACAACACAATTTAATGTTGTGTAGGATATTTATAGGGGCATAGTATAATGTCATGTTGGACAAGGGAAATGATAATAGTTTAAGGTCATATGCATAGACCGTGGATGGTGTATTTTGTGTTCATATGAAATACTGATTCAGAAATCTGGAATTGGTTGGAGTAGTGATGTATTCTCAATCCATTGAGATTAATGAATAAGATCTATTGGATTAGACCTTATGTATTGAGTAAGGTCCTTCCCATTTTGGTTCAAGATTGGGAGGTTTCTTTCATGGTATCATTGGAGTTCTGAGAACCAATACCAATTCTCCATGAATGAAACCACAAAGACAAACTATTTTTTGTAATTCTCATGCTATTCCATTCTGCTAGACTTCCAAATGGTGCAGGGTGCACAATCATTTCTCATATAAAAGTTTCATTTCATCCAATCTCTCTTCAAATTGTTCATCTGTAGATGACAGATCTCAAATGGCTACTCTAAGAAAGGGTAATTGAACTTCAATTGGAAAGGCAACTTCTGTTCCAAATACCAATGAATATGGAGTTGACCGCATTGGAGTGTGGGTGGTGGTCCGATAAGACCATAAGCATGAAAGAGTTTATCAGGCCATGACATCTTATCTTTATCCACTATCTTTTGCAGTATATTTGACAGAGTCTTGTTGAAGTCTTATATCTTCTATTGGCCACTTCATGATACTGAGAGGAATGGTTGGATTTGATGTTGTATTATTGATACATCTTCCTCACCTTAGATGAACAATTGTTGGTGCCATTTTCTGTCAATATGGTATGAGGGACATGAAATCTAGTAATGATGTTATACATGATGACACTAACTATGATTTTATAACTAACTTCCTTGAGAGGTATTGCCTCTGGCCATTTGGAAAAGAAGTCAGTAGCATTAAGAATATACTTAAACTGCTTGGCTGTAGCTGAAAGGTAAGGTCCCACCACACCCATTCCCCATGTGGCAAATGGCCATGAGTATTTATTTGTATAAAGCTACTCTGGAGGGTGATAAATGAAGTTGGCATGTACTTGGCCTGAATGACACTTCATTGTGAAATCAACACAATCTTGTATCATTCAAGGCTAGAAGTATCCAAACCATAGAATGTGATCAAATAGTCTATGTCCAGACTGGTGGGAACCACATACTCCTTCATGTACTTCTTTCATGACAAACATTGTGTCTTCACCATCAATTCATCTAAAGAGAATTCCATAAAAACATCTTTTGTAGAGAATTTTTTCTAGTTGATATGGGTTTTCATTATGAGTAAAACTGACCCCAGGTCTCCAGACTTGTTCTTTCCTAGCTCTATCAGGTGAAAGTGTTCTATTTTTATGGTATTCAAAGAAAGGTGTCATCCAACCTGTAGTATGACCATATGGTTCAAAGATGGGACTAATTTCATTTACTTCCACTATTCTGGTTTGAACATAAGGTGAAATTTTATGACGGTGGGAAATTCTGATGGTTGTCTCATCCCGATTTGGATCTGCCAGAGTTGTGGTTGTATTATCCAGTGCATCATCTTGAGCATTTTGTGACCGTGGGAAATAAGAAAATGTCGGTTTTGAATGAAATTCTGCCATTAAAACACTGACGAAATCATACAAAGGTATTAGTTCTTCTTTTGTGATTGCATAATCCCCATTGACTTGTTTGATTACCAGGTTGGAATCACCTTTCATCTTTAAGTGATTCACATGGGCTTGAAGCGCCAACTCCAATCATGCGACAAGAGCTTGGTATTCTTCTTCATTGTTTGTACCACCTCGCAATAATGAGAATGAATAGGGTAGCATTGCCTTTTCTGGAGAAATGAGTACAATTCATAACCCATGATTTTTGAATTTAGAATCTTCCATTTTCTTCCCTTTGGAACTTCCGGAAGCTCAATCAAAGTAAATTTCCGTTGATTGAAAACTATCTTGAATAGAGAAGACTTACTCATCAGCAAGTTCAATATCTAAAGATGTATCTTCTACTGAAGGATGATAAGAAAATAAATCAGCCAAATCTTGGCCCTTTATTTCCTATTGAGAAACATACTGAATATCAAATTGCTGCAAAATAACTGTCCACATTGCCAGACATCCTGTAATCATTGGAAGACTAAGGATGAATTTGAGCGGGTTATTTCGAGATACCAATTGGACCTCATGACGTTGCAGGTACTGTCTCAACTTCTAAAATTTAAAGATCAATGCTAGGAATCACTTCTCAATACTTGAATATCAGGTTTCTGCTTCAAGCATAGTCCGACTGAGAGATTAGAGGCTGTTTTCATTCCCAGAATCATTTTTCCGAGTAAGAAAGGCACCCAATGATCGCTCTAAAGCTGTCACATAGAGGATCATTGGTCTTACTTCAATAGGTGGCATTAATACTGGTGGACTCAAGAGATATTTCTTGAGAATATTGAAGGCCTCTTGACATTCTTTAGTCCACTGGTAAGTGACTCCCTTCTTCCTCAATTTGGTGAAGGGTAAACTTTTTCCTGCCAAATTGTCGATGAAACGCCGAATATAGGCTAAGTGTCTTTGAACTCCTCTCAATTATTTCAAATTTCGAGGAGGTGACATACCAAGGATTGAATTTTACTTCTTAGGATCAACTTTGATACCATGATGGCGTACAAAAAGGATGCGAAATTTTCCCGAGGTTACACTAAAAGCACATTTTAAGGGGGTCATCCTCATATTGTGTTGCCGGAGTTTGTGGAATATGACTTCCAAATAAGCCAAGTGGATAGAACATTGCCTGGATTTAACCACCAAATAGTCTACATAACATTCAACAAACGTCCTTAAAAAGGGTTTGAAGATACGATGCATGGCACACTGAAATGTTGAGCCTACATTCTTTAAGCCAAAGGGCATTACCCGACATTAAAACACACCCTGAGGGGCTCTGAAGGCCGTAGATTCTTCAACTTCTAGATCCATTTAGATTTGATTATACCAGAAATATCCATCCATGACGTAAAGTGCTTCATAGCCAGTTGTTTCATCAATTAAGAGTTCTGTGATCAGAAATGGAAAAACATATTTAGGACAATGCCGATTAAGATCTCTGAAATCAATGAAAACTCTAATTTTTCTGTTCTTTTTTTCACAGGGACAATATTAGGAAACCACTTGGGATATTGAAATTCTCTGAAGAATTTATCTTTGATATGATTATCCACATAAAATTCAATTTTGGAAGTATATTTTGGGTGTGTTCTTCTCGCGGCTTTCTTGACTCATTGATGTTATTTTGGAAAACCCAAACAATGAGTAGAGACACAAGGATCATGCTCTGGAATCTTAGTATTGTTAAAAGAATATATATATTGATTTTTCTTTAAAAATGAAATATACATTTATTACTCTTCAGGGTTCATGGAAGCACTAATTAAAGTGGGGCATGTATATTCTTTTGTACACAAATTTATTTCTATGAGTTCATCCACAGTAGTAGAGATACCTTATTCAAATGATAGAGGAGCATCCCTGAGATCTTCCTCTTCTTTTTGAACATGTGTTATTTCTCCTATTTCTACTTTCACTATAGTTGATGAAAAATAATTTCCAGAATCAAGAATGATGTTAAAATTTGAACATATTAAAGAAGACTCTTCCATTTCTGACCCTATTGATGATGAAGGGTCTTCCTTGGGTAATAAATAAGAGATGATGGATTTGGAATTGACATCATCGTTCACTTCTGACATTGCTATAACTTCTTCTGGACTGGTTGGCGATGTATAGACTTGATGGATTTTAGCGGATGAAATGATAACATCTCCATTTGAGCTTTCATCATTGCTTGGTGAATCCCCACTTTCTCTCAGGCTGTCTGGATTGATTTCTGTAATTGACATTATGGAAGTTTCCATAAGATTATTTTCATTCGGTCTTATCTTTGAAATTGGAATGATAGGCAACACATTATCTGTACTCATATGTGTAAATGGATTTACTGGAATCTTTTCCAAACCAAATGGAGCATTAACCATGGTAATCTCCCCCACTGTGGACTTCTCCTTACCCTACATGTGATAGAATTCCACCTCAATGTAATGAGATTCACATGTTTTGAAGGGGGGCTTATCACCTTAAAATGTACCAATTCGACCACCGAAACAATATTTGTGGTATTGATGGTATGATGAAGGGATAAATGCATGTTGATGTAGCCAAAGTCTTCCAAGAAAATAATTGAAGGATATATCGTGATCAGCAACCACGAAATTAGAATTGGATACATGGTCTCCCATCTGAGTTCTGAGTGTAATATCGCCCAATGGTTCTTGATCATTTTTATCATACCCTTGTAAAATCTATATCGAAGGAGATAAATCAGATTATGTGAGGCACAATCGACGATGTGTACGAATGGGGATGAGGTTGAATCTTGAACCATTTGAATGAATGATCATTGGATGTATAAATAATTGACCTTTATAGATAAGTACAAAGGTCTGATATGTCCATGAACAACATCATCCTCATCTTCATCTTCATTTGTGAAAGATATCCCGGCATAGCATTATGTAGCACCATTCTCAACATGGTAGACTTTAGCCACATAAATATCAGTTTCAAATTCCAGAGGACTAGAAAAAGACTCAATGAGTGTTTCCAAAAGATCCTTTGATAGATTCACGGCATCCAGAATTGATAACTTGGCCGATACTAGGGATAAATGCTTCAAAAAATCATATTTTTGATCCAAAGGTCTGTGTTTCCCAACAGGAACATGTGATTTAGTAGGTTCCTTAGAAGTTGATTATTTGGATGTGGATGCTTCATGTATCCAGGTAGGAGTTGAAAATACTCCCAGCTTTGGAATATTAGACCGATTAGGTTTATTTACATACTGATAGGAAGAAGATGGAACTTCCAATCAATCCTCTAGAATGACTATTCGAGGACTGAATCTTCTATTGTTGGAAGAACATTCTTGTTCATGTTGAGCTCTCTGAAGGGCTCATCTACAAGATTATGCTACATACACAATTCTAGCAGGGCAAGAATTGGAATAGTGGATTCTGGGATACCCATGTCTTCCTCTGTATCCTAGAACTCTGGAACTCCCACTAATTCTTATGTTTGATATAGGGAAATCGGGATCATCAAAATTGAAATTACGTCTGGCATAAAGATATGTTAAGTGAATCATGTTAACTGAACTAAAGATTAATTCTTCTTCTAATAAAGACTCTACCTGATTAGCCTTTCTAGGTTGTGTCGTTTGGTGGGACGGTGCTCGTGGCTTTGAATTAGATGGAAAAGAATCTTCCATAGTCAAAGACAACATGGGCTTTAACATGATTTCATCTTCTTCTAATTGTTCCTCTTTCTTTGAATTATGACAATTCCTTGAGGATTTTCCCTCTGAGGTAGAGGGTTTTGTGGTGGAATTCATAGCAGAAGACACAATTGGTTTCATCAATTGCATTCACAAAATGCAATGAGTTCGGTTGATCAATTTTCTGACCATACAATCATCATATTTCTGTGCATTTTTTTTGACATCCTACCATTCACCTTCTTCCTCTGGATTTGTAGTAGTAACACATGCTACCTGAGCTAATGAACCTTTCAATTTGACTTTTCCTGAGTCGACCATTTTTTGCAGGAGGTCGTTGAAGACAAAACACTCCTGAATTGGATTCCCCAACATCTGATGAAAGGGGAAATAGTTGGGGACAATCATCATCAACTTCCTTTTTCGGCCATTTGGGCCTTGGAAACTGAACCAAATTATTTTCCAAATCCAAAATGAAGTAAAAAGGAACTTGTTCATTTCAGAAAGAGTACAATTTTCTCTTCATGTCCTCAAATTGTTTTCGTCTTTCATCTCATTGATCATCTTTACGAAATGGCCTCTGTTGTTAACGTCCAGGTGGTGGATCCATTCAGAAAGATTAAAATTTTTAATTAGAAGCACCTACAGGTGATTATTTAAGCGTGACTATAGTAGTATCTACTTTACCCATTCTCCTTCCTGGAGATGAAGGTATTACACGAGTTTTTTCATTAGTCTTCATAAGAGAATCTTCAATCGGTTGAGATATTGAAGTAAGGTCTTGAAACCCTCCTATGTATTTCACGTGGATCAATGGCGTGCGTAATTCATCATGAAAATTTTCCACACAGATTGGAAACAATTCTTCTTGAGGGAGTGCCTTGCTTAGGGAATATGTTAATCCCTTCCAGCGAGCAATGAAATATGAACACCTTTCATTATCCCTTTGCTTACAATTTGTAAGATCAAAAACTTTTTTCTTTTCTAATGTTGAGCTGAATTGATGAAGGAATCGCTAACAGAGATCCACCCACCGATTAATTGTCCAGGATTGTAGGATTATATATCAGACAAAAGCAGGTTCTTGTAATGACTATACAAAACACATGATCTTAACTACTTCATCTTTCTAAGTGGTTCCCATCATAGAGTAACAACGAGAAACAAAATTTGTTAAGTGTTGCTCTAGGTCTCCCGAACCAATACATATTGGGAATGTGGTACTTGAAAATTTTGATAGGGGAGGAATTGAATCAACCCATTCGGGGTATGCTCTCATTTCTGGTAGAATTTGAGCACATTTTCCCTCTATCGCTTCCAACTAAGCTGTTAATAACTCAATAGTAGTCATTAAATTTTTAGAAACATCCGGTTCAGCTTGGACTTGAGCAGGTTCAATAACTGGAGCTTGGATAGATGTAGTGGCTGGTACTACAACTGGTGGTAGCACAACCGATTTTTGCTGCACATGACCCATAAGATTAGACCTGTGAGGGTTTACTGATAAAGGAGGATATTCTTGATCCATCTCAGTAGCTGCAACAAATTCCCTTGGCTGACTGACTCTATCACCCTTAGGAGGAAGACTACCATGAATTAGTTCTGCATTCAACCTCCTCAACTCCTTCATTTCTTCTCTTGTTGTATAAATATTATCTCTAATGAGAGAAAATGACCTTATCAAAGTAAGGGTATGTAATTTGATTCATTCATTTCCCCTTGTGGGATCCCTTTCAGAGACGGGGACTTGGTTTATTTGAAGGGACACCTAAATTCTAGGTAATCCTTTGATTTCGTGTACACACACCTTCTTCATTTGTGTTTGTGCGTACAATTTCATGAGTAAGAACCTCTTCATATGATACCTCTAAGTGAGCCTCATGTTCTGGAGGATATGCAACAACAACATTGATGACATTAATTGATTCATAATGAATTGCATACCTTTTATCAGCGTTTATGCTATATTGTATTCATCCATGTATTTGATGAAACATTCTCATTTGTCGATTATATCCTTCAGGAACTTATTGATGAACCGTAATTTGGTGGGAATCTCTTGATAATTTGGTTCTTCATTCTTCTTGGGTCTTCTTTCCTAATCGAGAGAAGGCTGACTTTCTCTGAGGAAGAGATTGATATTTTAAAAAGTGCCCAGTCTGGTGGACTGGGGATGTTCCTGTTGTTCCTACTCAACACCTCGAATCCTATTTGTGGATTCTGAGGGTTGGGTTAAAAGAGTCCCAAGTCTAGAAAGCTGGGGTGGTTCTTGACATGCTATATCTGAGACTTTCTATAAATATCTCTTGATCATGCAGACATTAGTCCAGAAATTTGCTGGATGCTTTAACCTGCATCCACTTTTATCATCCGGATCAAAAGACCAATCGATTATTTCTAACACTTTTGTCACATGATGATGTGCATGCTCCAAAAGAGAGTCATGTTTAATATTCTCATTGGTTGATGTAGGAGTAATTCAATAACTTGTTCTCTCTATGATTGTCATTGAGAAGAACTATTTGAGGCACGTTCTTGAGAAATCCTTTGATTACAAACAAAGCCAATTGGTTGCGGCCGGCCATGGGAAATAACATTGCATGAGGCCATTTTCGGCGGGCTTTTCTGACAAGAGAGAACCATGAAATGTAGTGCTCCATGAACTCCCCATCCCCTAATATGAATACCAGATGGGGACTTGGAAATTAACTTGCGAAATCTTCTTAGTATTCCAAGGCATGAACGCTGAAGGGCTCTCTGCTGCTTTTCAGCCATCAGATATCAAGAAACAGAGAGAGGTTCCATTTAAATTTGGTATTGTAACCCTTCTTTTATCTTAACCTATTTTTCATATGCATCATAAGATAATATTTTCTTTTTCAATTGAAAAAGCATTTTCCATATGTTGAGATGAATATCATGAATTCCATCTTGCGTTAACATCTATGGAATGTCTTACTGAGAGTCAGCCAGAGGCGAAAACATGACTGGCACTTCACCTATCTCTAGTTGGTTTCTCATATTCAGAATTTCCTCTTTATCATTTGATGAATATTCTTCTACCTAATTAGACCATAGCTGGTTCTTCCTTGTTGCTTCATCGGATTCAACAATATTGGTAGAGAATTCACTGATCAAAATAAAAGATGAACGACCCAGAGGTGGTTTGGAGAATGTCCTACACCTTGGGCTATCTTCTGATTGTGAAAGTATTTCAAATTCTAGCGTTAATCCATCAGACATGACTGGCTTTAAAATTTGAATGTGCCTCAAGATAAGAGGGCTTTCCCGTCACTACACTTTCCATTGGAGCATTTTCCATGCAATGTGAATTATTATTGCAGAGAAGACATTAATAGATAAATTCATCATCATGGGGAGGACCACCATGGTGGGTTACAACAAAATATGAAACATTTCTCTACTTGATCTTCTGGCCATGAAGAAAGTTACAGTGGCTCTCATCTGAAGATGAGACGTTGAGATCGATCAAATTTCCATGAAGCAAGCCTTCATGGGGAAGTGTCTGATAAAGAACTTCGGAATTAATGTCCCTAATATTCGGAAATGATGGACTAGAATGTTGAATTCCAATAGATAATTTTTTGAGTGCTTCAATAACTCCAGTATCGAGCAAGGTCTTATTACAGATAAACTCTTTATTTAATGACTGTGCTAGGTGCGTCATCTTCTTAGATGCATTCTTACTCACTTTGGGAACCAGTTGTTGATGAATGTGGTTATTATGGGTAGGTGTATGTGCCTGCTCAGGAGAAATGACCAAGTTAGGCTGATTATCTCCACTCAAATCAGGTGTATGTGCCAGACGTGGTTGTCCGTATGATATGGGGGCGTATGACCAACAACCATATTGGACTGGAACAGAGGTGTGTGTCTATTACGGAGTGAACTGTTGATGTGTCACTCTACTGGTACGGATAAATTTTCATTTTTTTCCCTGTCATGTTGCTTAAGCAGTTAAAATATCCTGACATGCATCCAGAATATGAACATGTATTTGATTCTTCTCTTTCACCATTGATAGAATATGCTTGGTGGCATCAGCTGCCAAAACGAGGATATATGTCCATTTCCTGCTTGGAGTAGATGTTTATTCCTACTCCTGTCCTCCTTTTCCTCTCAGTGAATTATGAAAGTACACATGTGTGGGGGAAGAGAGTTGAGACTGCCTCTTGTTTTTTATTGGAGATTTCCAATTGACTTCTCCAGGTGCTAACAAATGAGATTGTTGGTAGGCTTGATCAATACTAGAAGGTGTATGTGCCTACTGATTTCACTTCTCCAATATGGTTGATAAACATCCTTCAATACTGAAATATGAGGCTGCTGGCATGATTGATGAGTGTTAGAAGGTGTACGTGCATGTTTACCTGTTGTCAACACATTGGGTTGGAGGGCCTCATCGTATGTATTCAGACAAGCCTACTGACTAGCTGATGATTTATAATTAGGTGAATGTTATTTCCTATAGTACTCCACTGGAATTTCATGGTGGGATTGGCCTGCTGCTTCCATATGAGTCAGCTAGATAGCGGAATTAAAATGTATGGGTGTGTGTTTCCGCTCGTTTTTTGCCACCATGTTAGGTTGATGAACTTCTCTGGAAATGGAAGAAATAAGAACATGCCCACTGTTGACCGGATTTCACCTCTGGCGGGTTGTCTTGCCTGCTCGGGTTCGAGTAACTTGAGCTGAATGCCTAGAGACGATACCCTCATCATGTTGAGGGCGCACTGCCACACGAGTCTAGCAGCGATTGTTGATTGGAGCCCTCGGGAAGGACTCTTGTCTCTTAGAATTAAGGCCCCTAGGGACCATCCCATTCACCTCCACAGAGTATGGGAGGGACTGGTGATTTTGTTTTAGGGATAACGACCCAAAATGGTTAGAGACTGTGGTTGGAACCACCTTCTTCTTGATCGCTAGTCATCGCAGTCCGGACGACCAGAGTGATTTATTGAATTCGAGGGCATGTCGAACGACCTCTATAGTCAGAATAGTACCGTTTGATGGTATTTCATAACCAGTGCATTTGATACCCAGCGTTGATGATGTTTAGTAGGTGATTTCATCCTCAGAGAAGATGACAATCTAGTAGGAGTAACAACAGAGGCATTCACAGCAGAGGTATTCACAGGTGTGAACTTAAGAGAAGCCATTTCTGTAACGCAGAAGATCTTGGAAAATAGTGCATGTTTGATATAACAGATGTAATTAAGATAGGTCCAGCCACTACACCTTTTGGATTAGCACATATGTTATTTATTATTTTGTTGGCCCTCTCATTGAGTTTTAATAGGGGCCTAACAAATAAGTAAAACATCATTTTAACCTGGTTAAAGATTCATTTCTGGTTCACCATTTTTAGTTTCCTCTAAAAATGGGGATGACCTCGTTGGTTTAAGGTTCAACCATTTCAAGCAGTTTATAACAGGTTTGTACGTAGAACCAGAAGAATCCAATGATTATATATCCATTTGAACATACTTTCCAAAGGTAGGTTCTCATTAGTTGTGAACTGATAAGGCTTATGAATTTGCATTGGTCCAGAGGATAGTAGGTCGGACTCATCACACCTATTTGAGGGGAATTATAGTCTACTCTGGGAATCTCTTTATAGATTTAAGTCATGCTCATGTATCCTTATTATATTACCAATTATGGAAATGATCTTTCCTTTTAGATTTGACAATTAATGATTAGAATGTAAGAGATTTAGAGAATCTTTTATATGTATTCGAGGTTCTTTATCAATAGAGAATCATCTGTAATTTTTTCGATACTCTTGGCCAATGGTATCCTTCGGTACATTGTATAGAAATAACTTGGTTATTATGATAACCATAATGGTTTTAATGCCACTCAGTGGGGAACTTGAAGTTTATTGTCATTCATAAGTACATAGATTACATTATAGTTGGGATCGTACCTGCAGATGGGCTACCTATGGATCCTTTATTTTAGAAATGGAATTAGAACAAACATAGTCCTATTAAAGATGTATGAGGTTTATGTATGATTGATGGCTCAAATAAAGGTGTCATAATTACTCTTACGCTCTTAGCTCATGTGAGTCATGCTCGGTGTGAGAAACAAGAGGTATTGGTAAAACATGACAATTGTTCCATCATAAGAAATTATGTGGGGCTTATGTATGTTTGACTTCCCAAATAGAAGAAGATTTGGATTTACATCAGGGATGAAACCTGGGAACAAGGTCCATAAAGGTATATGTGCTTTATGGAGATTTGGATACTTAACATAGGGCTTACTCATGAAAATGATACCCAAATTAGAAGGGACTTATGATTGGGTTTTACTCCTGAGAAGGAATCCCAAATCAATGTTTAATTAAGACTGGTTAAGAGAAATTATGACTGGGGATTATTCTTGAGAATGAGGCCCAGGTTAAGGGGACATCAGAACTGGGGCTTAATCATATGGAGGAGGGCCAGGTTATAGGAATTTTGGCTGGGCCTTACTCCTATAGAGGATTCCCATATTTGGGAACTTGGGGATTACTCTTGAGGAGGATGCCCAAATTTGGGAATTTATGACTGGGGATTACTCCTAAGGAGTATTCCTAGGTTAGGAGACTTGGGGATTAATCCTAAAGAGGATGCCCAGGTTAGGATACATGGGGCTTACACCTATGGAAGATTCCCAGGTTAGGAGACATGGGGCTTACTCTTAAGGAGGATGCCCAAATTAAGAGAATTTGGACTGGGGTTTACTCCTGAAAAGGATCGACAAAATTAAAGGAACATGGAGACTGGGGTTTACTCCTGAAAATGAGGCCCATGTTAGGGTATTTGGGGCTTACTCTGAAGAAGGATTCCCTTATTTGGGTATTTGATATTGGGATTTACTCTGGAAAATGAAGCCCATATTTGGGAATAATGACTGGGGCTTACTCCTAAAAAGGAGGCCCAAGTTAATGATACACTCTTCATAAAGGATAAGGTTGAATAAATAAAATCTCTCACATTAGTGATATAAAGATATGTAAATCACTATTTTTTGAGATATGTTCAACAGAATTCCATTCAGATAAAGAAGACAATCAATGAAACATGCCATAAAATGTATTTCAAGAGTGTCTTGAACACTATATCTTGAATAGGAGAGGTGGATTTGAATAATATCGGTGAATAAGAAAGAGGGGCATCCAAAAATAGAGAGGCGTATAAGTCCTGCGTGGGTGCGCAAGTCCTGGTCACACATGTATACTTGAGAGACACAAGGGTACTTGTGCGACGGTCAATCCTTAGGATAATACTTGGGAGATACTAGGCTCAAGCCCTTAGTTTTATCCTTAAAGGCTTCCAAAAGAGTGGTACACAGGTTATGTGGAAAGGATAAGGCGGCGTGCAAGTGTGGCCATTTCCCTTAAGGGTTGTCCACTTCGGCACGCAAGTGTTGATGAGTTTCAACACTTAGGCCTTCTTTCCCATGTTTAGATCTTCAATTTTAGGTATGAAATTACATTATAAGTGACTGGAAGACTTCAAGAAGAGACTAGGGTGACCAGAGCATAAATCTGTCTTTTTGATTTTTTTCGTCCTCAATTGGGGGCCCACCGAGGGTATGTATAGGATGAAAAAGATCCTGAGTGAGAATTAAAGAGGGCGCGCAATTCACCTGCGCAACCACTATGCGACACACTCGTATACTTGCGCGACAATGAGGAATCTTTTGCGATTCAAGTGGGAAGAAATCCTTCTTCACGCCTTTGTCGATTTTTGATGTTTCTTCAATGGATGAATCACTCTGTGCTATGGTACCCCCCTTTTTCATTTGTTTTAGAATCTGTGATGGAAAGGAGTGTTGACAATTACACTGATACATTTATTGATTATTATTCTATATATGTTAAAATCCATCTTATCTATGCCGAAATAAAAATTTTAGATAAATATATTGTTGATAAAATTCTGGGTTAAAAAAAATATAGGAATACAAAAAAGTTTATATCATAAAAAGATAGGGAAATTTTGTATTAATTTATTTTATGAATCCTATAGGATAATAAAATATGTTAAAATACCTAAAAACATCAAAATAAAATAGTATTTGAATGAAATCATTTAAAATTAATGGAAATGGACAATTTAATGAAATATATCTTCGGTTTCTAAAGATGTTTTTAATGAAAGGAGTTACTAAATGTCTGTCCAATGTTATACATGGTTCCTACAAAATTGAAGTTATTCATATATATGAATTGTGTAAAACTAAGAACTAAAACCGTTGTAAAAAAAATGGTTTAGGTTAGTCCTGAAAATTTAGGAGTACCTAAACCGAAATTTCAATGGTAGGTAAAGTGGAACCTTAGCCTATCCCATGTATATGTTGAATATTATAGATTCATGATGTTAGAATCTAATTTTTATGTGGTTTTTAACATTTTTATTAATTTATGAGATGATACCTTTGATGAATGTCATTTGTTTTTATTTACCTAGGAATTTAAAAATTGCAGAATCTAGCTCAAATAATTGAATATCTCAAATAATATTTGATTTAAGAGTTTTTATATTGTGGACTACCTCAGTTAATGAATACAAATTGATCGAATTTATATATTCACTTCATTATCATATATAATAATATTTTCTTTAACACACTCTGCTTTTTCAAAATATAGTCTCTGATCCAAAAAAAATCAATGATATTATGCCATGTTTTGGTTCACATCATTGGAAAGAATGTATGAATAATTAAACAAACACTATGGCCATAAAAAATACTACGATATTTTTAGATCATACAGAAGGTTGAATATTTTTATGTCCTATGTGGGTATTTATATGGAAAAAAATATACAATCTCACTATTTCAAAATATAATAAAATATTTTTAGTCATGTGGTTTTCCCAAATGAAAGGAATTGATTATTTTAAATCCATTTCAGTAGTGGTAGTGATATCATCAAATATAATTTCATTTTTTTATATTTGATATATAAATTTAAAATTAACTGAATGTATTCCAAATCTAAATTATTAAATACTTAATTTGATGATATAATATATATGGAACAACTAGAAGGATTCCTATTACCATGAAATGGAATAACACGTTTTAAAATTTACAATGACAATAATAGTTAAATCAGGTACCAAAATAGTAGAATGAGAAGTTTAATAAAATTAATATTATCTTATTTATTTACATTTATCCATGAATAAAAAGTAATTATATATAGTAAAGAGTAATCATGGGGATTTTATTTATTAGTATGTTCACGACATGATAATATGTTTAATTGATAAATTTACTAAATGGGGAAACACAGACTATATGTAGGAATTTTTATATAAATGAAATCTGAGAGACAAATATTTTATTAAGAAATAATATTTTAGGAAAAAAATTTACATTTTTCATTCTTAATATTATTAAATGAATCTTTTAATAAGTAGCTATGAACTTTTTGATTGTTTATATGTTTATACCCCATAAAATCCTAGTTGAAAGATGCTACGAAATCATGTAATGACAATTGCTTAACTAGAATATACATGGGTTATTGGGTTTGTCATGTATTCTGTCAATGGTACATGACATAATATTTCAAATGGAATTGGAAATTTGAGTACCATTAAAATTAATCAATGATGTGCATAATATTATGTAGTTAAAATGGTACATTAATATCTAAAGGTTACTATAGATTACATTATATGTTAAAGTAAAAATCATTACCTTATGAATAGACTTTTTTATACAATATTGATTACTAATTTAATAGATGACTCCCCTATGAGTTGTTGGGTTTTTTCAATTTGAGGATGACCAATATCATTCAGATAAAATAAATAAACAAGTAATGGATTTTCAATTTTTCCTTATAAAATAATCTTAAGGATTAGAATTTTTAGTTATCTATTTTCATATTTACCACAGTTTTTTATGCCTTTATCTTCATTTTTATATGTTGTTATAGTCATGAAATGATGATTTAGGCATAATATATTACATATAATGGAACATTTAGACACATATGTATTAAACATTTATTTGAGAGTTAAATGATAAAATATTTTGTCTCAACTGTAGACTATATTTTATCGAGCCACAATTTAGTGGATCATCTACCCAAGGTACTTTCAATGTAGTTTATTTACCAAAAATTCACCTAGGAATGTTTTAAAGTAAACATAAAATATTTAACAATGATGGGACCTCATCAAAACATATTATAACATCTAATGTATAAGATCAATGTAATCAATTATATTACATGTATGGAGGAAATACTAAATTATGCTACATACCGGGTGGTGCCTGTGGGAAATGAACGGTGCCATAAATTTCTTAATATACATTGGATGTAAAAAATGATTTGAAACATGATAAAACTATTCTTTTTACTTATTTAATTCAATTAGTGAGACTGATCCAATGATATTATGAATTTTGGTCTCAAAATTTTATAAAATGAAAGGAGAAACATATATATAATTCTTACCATGAGTATATGAACAACTAAGGTTGTTGAAAATATTTTGATAAGAAGTATCTATCTAATAATAAAATTTAAATATTTGAGATAATGTACACCTATTTATGTATTCTTCATTGACTTTTCCATACTGCATAATGGTTCAATTCAAGAGGCTACACATTTATAGATGTTTTTTTTCTATAAATAATCAAGGATGATTCTCAAATGGAGATTTAAATATTTGGGGATTTTTTGGTAACTATGTTTCTAAAAATATTTATTTTTTTTATTAGGATGAATCGTATTAGAATCATTCATTGAAAAATGGGTTCGATAGGTGTATCCATTATTAAGGGGACTACTAAAATAATTATTTAAAATGATAAATTAAAAGTGAATCATGTTATAGCAGATAGTGTAAGTCAACGTCTACATGTGAATTAATAATCACACAATATAGTTCTTTGATAGAGAACATTCCACTTCATATGATGCATTCGTATGAGGTTCTTAAAGGTGACATAATTTTATTTAATGGTTCTAATTGATAAACCAATCCTGTATCACTCCTAGATAGAAATTGTTAATTGTTGGACCATGTTTACTATAAGGGAATGATCAGGACCATCATTCTGATTATGTTTGATCGAATAGGAAAATATTTTCACATTGATTGTGAGATCTGGGGTAGATTTTTATCAAGTGTGATCTGAAATATGGGATTAAATATGAAATAGTCTAAAAATTCTATAGTATGTTTCTAAAAAATTCATAAGTGTTTGATGACTTATTAGAATTATTTCTTATATTCTTATTAAATAAATCATTAGTGTAATTGGAAAATCAATTCAGTAAATTATCAGTTACTCAAAATCTATTTCAAATTTTGAGATTCATCAATTTATCATCTATAATAAATAAGATAATTGTCATAGTGAAATAATAAATACTATTCTAATTCTCTCTAGAATCCAAATTCCCTTCATCTTTTAGTCTCCACCGTGTAAAAATTTATTTTAATGGAATAATTTTTTTTCCTAAAGTGGATTTACTTGAAACGATTATAATATATGTTTTTATCATAAGAAAATATCCTCATAAAGGTAGTGACACCTTAATGTACTTTGATGAGTGTAATCTAATATCAAAAGAAAAAATTATATACCATTACAAATATATTTACCCAATAATTATTAATTAATTTCTATGTACCCTTTATCAATTTAAATTTATATAATTAGAAAAAACAATAATATATATATAAGGTTAATGTGGATATTAGTGAATTTTCTAAAATACGTTGGTGAAAAAATGTCAAAGTCAATTAGTAGTGAGGGTGAGATTTACCTAAATCACCTCACAAAATAAAACTATAAAAGAGAAAAAGGAAATATGTGTTTTTACATCAAATAAAAATAGAAAAATCATAATATATATATATATATATATATATATATATTACTCAATTTGTTTAGAAAAATAGAAATAAATTCATGGAGAACCACCTCCAACTATTTTGATTTTGATAGAAACTTACAATAATGGTTACAATTTAGAATGTTATTTTTAACATTGATAATGGGTAATCATTACTAATAATTTTTTTATCATTGATAAAGATCAACCATTATCTTCTCTTTCTATGAATTGATAATGAGTATCCTTCGTAATAAAATATTTTCATATAATTGAATATGATATATAATATAATATATATATATAGTTTATGAAATATATTTATATATACTTCTAATTAAATTTTTAGAATTTTAAATTATAGTGATAATAATTATTGTATATTTATATTTATAAAATTTAAATATTGGATATATATATTAAAATAAATCATTAGAAAATCTCAAAATATTTGAAAATATTTATACCTGGAAATGTATGTAAAAAAACAATCATAATAGAAAAAAAATTATTTTCAATTTAATTTGAATAATTTTAGGGAAATATTTTTTTTAGAAAAACCATATTTAACTTATCAAGAAAATTTCATAATGCGACCACACAATTTCATAGGGGTTAGTGAATGAAGAATACTGATCACGTAAAAGTCCCATGATCATAATCCATTGTTTATTCCAACCATGGGTGCATGGGTTAGAGTCTCCATGGTATGGAAAAACTAGGTTGGGATGCGATTTTATTTTTTCTATATATATGAAATTATTTTCATTACTATGAGGAATCCTATATCATATGATATCATAGTGAATTTTATATCCCCATTTGTTTATCCTTGAAATTATATCTATATTTAAATTCTTGATATTCCCATTATAACGAGGTTGAGAGAGAATTGTGATATGTTCCTATGACCCCAAATATGTTTCTTAAATTCCAAATGTCCCATATTCTATATTTATATGTTATAACCATCAATAATATGTATTTCAAAATGTTATGATGTGGTTTTATATGCTTTTTTGTAGCACCTAAGACATCGCACCTGTAGCACCCTTGTGCATTATAGCTATCCTTCTTGTACTATGGTGTGCCATCTTAATGTTGCATCACCTCAGAAACATGATGTGGTGTTCCACCAAACATCCCCATAATTAGTCCCATTTCAATGTAATTCTCCAAAATCCATGTTTACAATCGTTACCTATGTTTTAGTTCTATTTCCTATACTTTGGGTGTTAATATGCATCATTTGAACCACCCTTCTGTTATGTCAAAATACCAACATTACTTCGAATTTGGGTTTTCATGGCTTGAATACTATATGATATAGTATTATTAGGAAGACTATACCTAAGAAAATGGACTATGGATTCCATCTTAACTATTAACCAGATGACTCTCCCCCATCTGGGAGGGAATTCCCAGTTCTAATAGGATGTAAAATTGTGTGTGAATGTTAATAATTCGCATTAGGAGTGATTTAATAAATAATAACATTATAAAATAATCCAAAAACCAAAAAAAAAAGATAAAACATCCAATGAAAAATACATAATGAATAATTTAAAAAAGGATAAACATAAAACTATAATAAATATAAAAGTGAAGAAGTTATATAAATATACTAGACCAAAATGACAATAAAACATCCCGAAATTAATGAAATTGTGAAAAAACATACCCACACTACTTTTTTCAATCATCAATAGCATGCCTCGTTCACTCATCACATGCCACACATCCATACATGGATGAATGAAAACCATTGAACCAATATAGAATAGGGTTCCAAAACCAATAAATTATCAAAATAAAAATTATTTCATAATCCTTTTGTGTCTCCACCCCGGCAAATATATATAAATCTCCATTTTAATATAGTTTATAAAAATAAATTTTGAACATAACATAAAAATGGGTTTTTATGTTCTTATAAAACATGTGCGAAAACATTCTACACAACAATTTATACAAAAAACACCCTCTTGACAAAAAATTAAGGATTGTTAGAGATTAAAATAAAATAATTTTTCAAATTTAATTGGAATAATTTTAAACTGAAAAAAAGCAAAATAATTTTACTTTATTGGTCTTTCTAAAACATTCTTGAAGTCACCCATTTCAATGTTAATATTGATGAAATAAAAATTCATAAAATACATTAATGAAAATTGAAATCATTTTAATTTTTAAAAATAGATTTTAATTACTTTAAAAATAATGTATTTGACTTTAATCTGACACACTCAAAATGGTAAATAAATAACAGGTAGGAATCCCGTAATTAGGGATACACAATCCAAGAAACAATCAAAAAATGGATTTTTTGGTCAAATGATGTTGGGTAATACAATCAATTCAGGAAATTAAAACCACTAATGTGTCCTATTAAATGAATTTGTTTCATCAAAACCATCCTTATCCTAAAATAATATTGGATTGAAGTGGAGATGAGGTTACATGGATGATACTAATAAATTTGTCAACATCCATGGCATTCCCATTGTACTCTAATAAAATATACATCCCTTAATATACTTCACTATCAGAGGAACTAAAATGAGGTTTATATCATAGAAGGCCCAGTACTACTTTTTTTCTAACTATCTCAAAACTAATTGAAACCCTCCATATTCAACACACTATTATTGCTTGGGTTCCCCCATAGATACCACCAACTATATTATTTGGACTCCAAGAAAAATTTAAATGGATGATTTCACGAAAAAACAGTCACGGGTATTAAAATAAAAGTTATTTGAAAACATTATTCACCTCCCCTCATACTTCATCCCAAGAAACATGATTATCTTTTCAAACCATTTAGAAGTAACGTATAATTATTTGTCATTATAAAACACCACCTAAGGGATATCAAGGAACATAAGTAAGAAAAAATTGTTATGAAAGGATATAATTAGGTTCTCTCACATTTATAAAACCACATATATTATAGGGATACTATAAAATAACATAATTAATTCTCTATAAGACAGCCAAATTTTACACCATTTGAAAACAACATTGAAAATGTCCTTTGACTACAATTTTTTAAACTACAGTATTTAATCCCAAATTAATATACAATCATTCAAGTAAAACGATTTTTAAATAAACAAACACATTATTACAATGGATGAAATTACTTCCAATAACAAATTATTAAGACAAATCCCACAATTATAAAGTATATAAAGTTACTAAAGGGCCTAAAAATAAAAAAATTAAAGTGGAAGAAGTTAAAATTCCACTGTCTTTTTAAAATTAAATTAAAAAATAATAGTCACATTAAAGAAACAAATAGTGTCAAACAGAACTTGTAAAACACTTGAATGAATTTATATAATCTAATAAGTAATTTTTCAATCTAATTTTCATCTAAAAAAAGTTTTCATGTCCATTTTACCAATTTCAATAAATTTAAAAAGATGAAAGAGTTCTTTGGAATTTTAGGCCTCATAATAAAAATAAAATAAATAATATTATAAATAATACAAATCCCCATTTTTCACAAGTGAATCCCATGAGAAACATCCTTGCCATGAAAAAACCCATTTGAGAATAATTTCAAGCTTACTATGGTCATATAACATGATTATATAAATAGAATATTGAAAATGAGTAACATAAATTTTATTTTTAACATGTATTACCAATTAAATTTGTAGAAACACCTTCTTTATTTCAAGAGAAACCATCTAAAACCCTTCACTATTGATGGAAAACTCTGAATGTGCTAATTAATAACATAATTAAACCTAAAAATCAATATATATGTAGTTGTATCTTCCTAATGACATAATAAAAACTCAAACATTAAGTAGGGTTTATTGGATTGGGAGAAATAGATATGAAATGTAATAGTATTACATAGAAGAAAAAAGGGGGAAGGTGGACTTACCCTCTTGAAATCATGAAGAAAAAGGATTCAAATAAGTAGTGGAGTGAGGAATGAATCACTATCATGTGTCTCATTTTTTGTATGAATTTTAGGAGAGTAAAAGGAGGTTAGAAATTTAATTCTTTAAGGGGGGAACATTTCAAACTATTAATGATATCATTGTAGGCTGTATGGTTTTCTAATTTATGTTCAACCATGTTGTTACAAATTTCATGAAAAAAAATCTTGAATGGATTGACATTATGTTCTAAGAACAATTTTCTAATATATAAAAACACCTCTTTAAATACCATATACCTACTTGAAAATGTTTTTTATTGTGTCCACTAGTCATGATCAAGCTATGTACTCGTAACTAGGCCCAAAGGTGACTCACGTGGTTTAACATGGGCCTCGCATGGTTTCAGCTAGACTATGCATTACCTGTGTAGACCAACCATCCCTATAATTTATTTTAAAAGTCCATATGTATAGTTAGTCGTAAGAATTACACAAAACTATGCTTGAAACCTATTTATAGAGAGTTAATTTGTATATTATAAAATAATCATCCTAAAACATCTCAAAATCCAAAAGTATTCAATATTATAATAAAATAAAATAAAATAAATTTATATAATGACATATGTTTGACACAACACTCCCAAATAATTATCTTTCTATCTATAGATAACCACTGGTAAAAATAAAGGTAATTGGAAAAATCAAGAATCCTATAGTGGAATTCAAATACGTTGAAGATCCAATGGAAACTATATGGGGATTAAGACCAAGAATATAACAAAAACCATACATTCCCAAAATATCCCACTAAAATTCATCAATAAATATCAAAAACAGTAAGTAATAGTCAACCGTAGGCATCTAATAAGGAACACTAAAAAATTGATAATGAACATGGTATCCACACTAGGTAGAATTGATATAATGGTTGAGACACCAAATAGAAACACATTAAATAATAATTTTAATTATGAAAATATTATTTTATTCAAAACCATAATAAAAAAAATATGCTTCCATTAACCACAAAAATACTTATACTCAAATGAATATAAAAAGAAAGCATGAACCATGAAACAAAATGAGGATCCCAAAACCAATAAACATACATGATTATAAGATTGATTCTCAAAAATTATCCACAACATTGACCCTATAAATTATATAAGGTCACAAGTATAGATCACCAATACTATCACATGTCAAAATGTCCCATGATCATAGTTTAAAAGTAACTATCTAAAGAAAATAAATGATGTGTCTCTAATATAGGATCACATAATAAGAATAATGGTGAAATGTGATCTCATTATTTGGTTACCCTATAATAGACGAAATAATAAAATTAACTAACACCATAGAATTCATAATATCAACTTGTTCCATACATAACCTACTCTCTCGAAGCACTCCTCAATGTTATAATTCATAAATGAAATGTGTCATAACCTAGGTACGAATTCCAACATAAGGTCTTGATTACTAGGAAACTGAGACCAAGAATAACAAATATGCATCATAGTGAATTTTAATGTATCCTCTATAGAAACATCAAACTCCAAAATATCTCTCATTGATCACACCAACATAATCCATATTATGTATACAAGGATCTAAACTAGTTGAGTAAAAATTATTAAATATAATAATCACCAAAAAAATCCGGGAGAATCATCCTTATATATTCATCGAACTAAATAGACAAGGCTCACTAGGGAAATAATTCTCAATGAAATAGGTGGATAATCATCTGTCACACCATCAATGGGGATAATGATACTCATAAACCCACTCAAATTCCATGAAAATGAAAAAAATGTAAGATATTACCCTAATAGAAAAAACACTTTCATTATATATAAATTTATATTAGAATAAATTATAGGAAATGAAACTTATTCTAAACTCATTATTGTTTCCAAATCACATAAAATGGGAACAACACCCTGATGGTAAAAATGCCAAAAAATGCCAAAAATCCTATGCCAAAATAAAATATCCATAAAAACATACTTCATCATTAAAGGAATAAAATCTATTTTACAAATGTTAATTTTTTTAAAACACTCATAAAACTATAATAAATATTTTTTATTTTAACACCCAAAATAACTATGTTATTTCTAAAACATTACATACAAAAATTAAATACCACACATTAAATTTTATAAAAAGGATATCACTGGAAATTTTTAATTCCCATTCATTAACTCATATCATGAAATTCACCAATTAATTTTTATTAGATAAATACAAAACAAATCCAAAAAAATCTATATGAGGTTAAAAATATAATTATAATTTATTATAAAATAGTTTTCTCTCTAAAAAGGTTCTTATATTTCATAACCTAATCAGCTATTTAGATAAAAAATTATGAATTTATATCTATATAAATAGATCAATTTTGTAAACAATCACGAAGGTTGAACCCCCATATTAAAATGATTCAATTAAATAAAAACCTAATATGTAAATAATACTAAATTTTTCCCTCTAACAAAGTGAAAATTCAATAAAAACAACCAATGTTAGTAAAGAAGATTTTTCTAAAAATCATAATAACGTGTATGCACACTATAAATCTCAATCAACATCATTAATATATCAAAATACCCACCTAGACTCAATTTTATCTATTAGGAATCTCTCAATACTAGTATAAACCATAAAAAATTGGGATTTGAAACCATCTTAGACACAGCAACATTGTTTTCTAGCCCATGGGATAATTATATTGAAATTATAATAACATTCCATGACTTAGGATTTGGTAATTTTCTAGTTTTTCAGACCATTCAATATAATCTGACACCATCAATCCAATTTCTTTTCCCATCTGATATTCAATCCCAACCATAATTGAAACACACAAATTTATAATTTGGATTAGCATATAATCAATTTTTTTATAAGATATTGAAAATTGAAAATTTCATACCCCACTACCCATGGTAAATTGGGAATCATCATGAAGGGTGTGATGAAACATGCACTCATTGACATCAACCAGAGTGCCAAAAATAATCATTACTATATCATACAAGGATGCACAAAATAAAAACATTTTTATCTCTTGAACTGTGGTCTCTACGGAACAACCAAACTTATGATTCCATTTTTAATTTATCAGGATGGGGACACAATTCAAAATAGATCCCAACCCATCCCACAAATGGCCCAAAGGGAGTCCAGGACACCCAATATAATATCCCTTAATTTTCCCAGATAATATTTATTGGTTTATATATTAATATTAATTACAAAACAATATGATCTACTCTAGAACTATATATGTTTTGTGTCTTTAGAAACATTGATATTAAAAAACAATTTCATAAAATATCTATATAACCTAGAACACAGTACTTCAAAAATAACACCCTTCTTTGAGACATAAATCATAAAAATGTTCATCATATAGTAGGAAAAATATACTATGTAAACTGTGACATCAGATTCACTGTAATGGTAAATATTATAAATATGAAAGATCATTCAAAAATAAAATGATAATAAAGGCATATTAACATGAACATAACTTTTGAAAACCATGCCATTCATATCATATATCAGAAACATATTTTAGGGCATAAATCATGGTAGTTAATAAGATATGATTCATAAAAGAATCATATTATAGGATCCATGAGAGCATACAATTTTAATAAAAAATATATTTTTATCATACACATAATTATAGAAAATAAATTCCATAGTACTACATGCTTACGTCCATGAATATCATAGTTCATTGGGCTCACCCCAAATCATACTTTCTTTATTCAATGTTTACATTCAACACTATCATTATGGAAATTCCCCTTAGTAAACGGAGTTTACTCCCCATTCCAGTAATTAATTTCTCATGAGATATAAAACATTATACAATTCATTAGAGTGGTATATAATTCCACTATGTATAATAAAATAATAAAAATATATTTATATATACTACCAAATATCATAAAGAAATCATCATATCATAACCAGTTAAAAAGATATAGGTTTCATAAACATTTAAAACATTCCTCATTGCATAAATCACGGAATATAAATGTGTTGCATACGATTTTGATCAACATTTTCAGAAAAAGTATATAAAAAGAATAGGGATTATATCATTGGATCGTATCCTCAATAAAACATTAGTAAAATCATATTATATTATCATAAATTAAAATATATTTAATATATTTCAAGAACATTTATTGGCGTAAATACACTTCTTATTTGGAAATATGAAATTTATAGTCTTAAAATATTCCAACTATTAAGGAAATAATTTTATTTCCTAATAACCTATGATAAATTCATATTATAATTAAAATAATGGAGAATAAATTATAGTGTTAAATTATATTTATTTCATTTAATTTTAAACAAATATCCTTTGGAAATATTGGTAAAATTGTTTTTTACTTCTTTTAAAAAATAGAAAAATTATTCATTTTAATAAATTTTATGAAAAATAAAACACGGTAGAAAATGAACTTATAAAGTAACTATATATTTTAATAAAATCATGAATTTTTATATAAATAATGAACATATAAAAAAATATTCCCTACAGAATAGTAAAACAAAACCTATTTTCCATTGATGAATTTTTTTGGTTTATTGAGTACGTAAAGTGTAAAAATTTAATAAAAATTTTACTATAATGGATTAACCATAGAGAAATATATTTCATGATATTATTGATAGGTATATCAAGATATTTTATCATCTAAAACATAATCATAAAAAATCACGAAAAATAATGATATTTTTACATAAAAACCATAACACATTTTTCACTATTGAATCCTGCGTACCATAAAAGAATAAATCATAATATGACATTAAATATAATTAATGTATGAATTATAATGATATTAATTTTCCATGTTGAAATATATATTCTTTATAAGGATAAATAGTTTTATAACATTAAACATATCTCATAGAAACAAAATTGGGAAGAAGAACCCTTATTGCTTTGGTAATCAATGAATAAAATCCCAATGAAATTGAGATAGTTATATCTATTTCAAATCCAAGTACATTACAAGAATATTACCAAAATATACATTCATGGTTACTATATAAAAAAATAAATGAAAAAAGTGGTTAATAAGGAATACGTCCCAAAAAAATAAATATTAGAAGACAATCCATTCCCTTGAGTTTTATATTTTTTGATTTTACTTTATCCTCATGTAAAACAAATTAAAATTTATTATAATTATATTAATGGTTAATTTTCATTTTTATAAAATAATTTATTATCCATATTTATATCCATCAAGGTAATTTGGTGATTTAAAATTAATTGCATCTATATGTGGAGGCGGTAAGTCGTTTGTAGGAAAGAGGGATGTTTTTTATTTTATTAGTATGGATATGAGATGGAAAATGGTTGTCCTAAAATAATAATAACATATTATTTTATAAATTATACTACTATTATTATTTATTTATCGGTTAATCATATTTATAGGTTGTATAATATGAAATAAATTTTAATGTGTCAATAAACATGATAACCTATTTTCGATAAAATTCATTTAGGTCAAATCTAATGAATGCATAGAGTGGTACATTAAAAATAAAATGAAATAATATTAATCTATAGTGATGTTTATAACATAATTCTATAGGTTTTGGATGAGTTATACAGATCAATGTGGTGTAAAGAAAAAAGAGAAGGTCTATCTTTGTATATGAAATAGAAAGAAAATACATGCAATTACAAATATTATTAAAATAAAGATGAATATTTATCAATAATAATACATAAAAATATAAATATATTAAATTAAAATTAGGATATTCTTGAAATATAATAAAAAATTTAAATTGAGATTGGTTTTGGTGCTATTTTAAAAATTATGTTTTGGTTTAACCACTTGATTATCCAATTTTAATCTTAACCACAATAATGGATTTTTTGATATTAAAGGATTCTAATTAAACCTATAAAATTAAAACTGGATCTTAAATTAAAAATTTATGATATTTTAAAACAATTACCATTGTTATTTTCATATTGAACTATTTTAATGATCATTAAATAATTTATAGAATATTTTTATCATAAAGTACTGTGAAGTTCATTTTAAGAACTATTTACATAATATAACATTGAAATGAATATTAATGGAAAGGAATTATCATTTTAAAACATGATACATCCATGATATTTTGTTTTTCTTGGAATAAATTTTCGACACTACATTTCAATAAAATTTTATTATTTTTAACATTTTTAAATTAATTAATTTTAAATTTTTTAATTAATACTTTGTCGGTGTTGAAAATTAATTTAAGAAAATTATCCATTCACTAAAAATTATAAATAAATATACAGGATAAAAATGAATTATTATTTTAAATAAACATTTATAACTAAACTCGTGTCATTTTAATTCTTATGTAAAAAACGTTAGATATATGAAATTTAGGAGAGTAAAATTCTCTAATTTTCATTTCTTAAATTAAAATCACAGTCATTGTTAAGGATAATAGAACCAAAAGATCATATATTGAAATACCGGATGCATATAGAATAAATCATTTGAAAAAAATAAATAAGGGCATATTTTGGTCAATTTTAGCACATATCATATGGTTTTGACCCACATTTATCCATTTCCCATTATCATGATGAAAAATAATTACCACTGGTACAATTCATAATAAAAAATGAAAGCGTTCTATTTAAAAATATTCTACATCATGATTATAAATTTCATATTGATTTTGTAACACTCAATATTTTGAATTGAATGAAATAAATTTTATTTTAAGTGCATAAAACACAATGATGAACTCATTTATCATTAATGTTTTTATCTTGAAAATACTTATATCAAAATCAAGAAAATTTTAGAGTAAAATGAAAATAATTAAACTATTATAAATATAATAGATCATATGAAATACTAATAAAAACTAAAAAATAAAAAGGTATTTTTATATTAATTATGTTAATGATTAGTAATGACATTAGTTAACAAATATGAATTTTTACTATTCAATAAAAAATCAAAATTTTCAATGAAATTAAAAACATTCATGATAAGATATTTTTTATTTAATGATTAGAAAATTTATTTTACCTGTTAAAAATTATTTTCAAAAAGAACATAAAATTTATTAAAATATTTACTTCCTAGGAAAGATAATAACATTTATGATTGGATCATATTTTGATGAATAAAATTACATTTAAAATAATGTTCTTATTTTATAATCAATTATTAGTAATATATTTTGATGATGACCTTTATATATAGGTCATAATATTATTACATCTATTAATACCCACAAATTCAATTCCTCTACTATAATTTTCATAGAATAATAATGTTTAATTGTTGGTTTAAGATATGTATTGTATATTTTATATGTTATTAATCATTATCTTCACTTAAAAATCATTTAGTGTTACGTTATTCTCCCATATAATAATTTATGTTCTCATAATTTTAATATAATATTTAATGTTAAGGTATTGATATTAAACAATTCCATTTTTGCAATCCCACCTCATCAAAAGTGTTAATAAGACATCCTCTTGGGAAGAGGGAAATATAAATAAAAAGTTCATATAGAATAAATTATAAATATGTTTCCAAATAGGATAAAATTAATGGAATGTGATAATATGGACATGGAGGAAAAATTAAATTCTCAAATAATGATGTAGAGTGATATAGAACATTGGTCATAATAATGTGAATGATCTTGAGAAACATAACAACCTCAAAACCAAAGATTGATCATTTGTGGAAATGAAAATTGATTCACTAGAAATGATCGTATTATGACATATATTTTTTTCAAGATCATTTTTATAGTGTTTTTAATTTAATTTTCCATAGTTAATAAATACAAAAGAAAATATACATACTTCAAAATTACAATTTCAGTCTTTAATCAATATCAACTATAATATCATCATTTAAACAAATAATCAGTATACAAGATGAAATATTTCATCCTAAAGAACTAAAACAAACATATAACAGTTCATAGAATCCAAAAAATGATAACAAACAATTAATAATATCATTAAACATCGAACTAATTATTTTTTTGCATAATATAAAAAATGATTTTTTTAAACCTTCATATGAATAAATATAAAATTTTACTCCAAAATTTATATAACAACTCCAAAGGTTAAATATAGATAATTATAAATTTAAATTTATCAATAACTAGAATTAAAAAAATCAACATTTAAGTATCTTTTGTCCTCAATGGTGATGTCATTACATTCATATTATATCTCAAAAAATTGATTTACTTTCTTCCTAAATAACTTTTCATGTTAAACCACATTTTATACATATGTGTCACTAACAAATGCCAATCATTGGGAGTAGGAAAAACAATATTTCACTAAGTTAAAACATGGTATAGTAATTACCCTAGGATGACTATAGATACGTGCACACCACAATCAGGGAGTCACCATAAAATTAGAGAAATAAGTGACATTTTTAAAAAAATCGTATGATACTGAAAAGAAAAGAAAGAAACTAAAGAAAAGAAAGAAATCATGATCAAATTTATTAAATAATTGATTGAAAATATTATATGATATTATGATTAGGTCTTTATTGGTTCTTCGATTGTAATTCAATCATAGTTAAACTTATCCAATTCACTTCTCCTAAGTCGATAAATGTGAGAATCCACAGTCACTTGTTATCACTCCCTTGTTCAAGTAATAATAGTGAGAATAATACTTATAAAAACCTCATATTGGTATAATATTCTTCTATTGTGTGATATATTTTTAGAAAATACCCTCAATTGACATAGGCAATTCCTAATCGAGTATTTTTTATCCAAGAAAATCAAGAAAATTTAATTCTCCTCGAACATGTACCAGTGATCACTAAGTACTTCACCCATAAGAACTTATATATTCCATAGAATATACACCATATCCAAGTGGGGGTATAACTTTATCATTGAAAAAATCAATAAAAATAGAACTTAAAATCATATATAATCATATATGATAATAAAAGTCGTTATAAGAAATTGATACTGATATCACTGATGTGAGAAATGGATCATAAAACATTAATTGAAAGAAATCATTAATTAAAAAATTTAAAAAAACTCTCCTTCCCCAATCACTTGTAATTTTACCCCACTATGGTAAGGGTAATTTTTAATAAGGGGTAAGAATACATCATAACAAAACTAAAAAGAAAAAAAGAGAAAAAACAAATAATTAAAACTTTATTCCACTAGAATCTATCTTATAAAAGATTACTTCTTTTCTTCCCACCTTCCAGAAAAATTCACAGAGGCCACCTCCTAAAAGATTTTTATAATGGACTTTTATATCATCATTAAAAATTTAAGTTCCATTGTATTGGTTTAAATGAATATATCATAGAATCAATGAATAGGTCTTTTTCTGGCCACCAAATACTATTTCACCTACTCAACTTGGACTCATTCAAATGATGCCTTAATGAGCTCCTTAATTTATGAAATTTAATGTGAAACATATTTTTTATTCATATGTATAATAAAATTTTAATTACATAATTTTAAAGGTCAGTAATATGATATATTCTTGATTTAAGATGGTGGTGTTTATTCTACCAGCAATAAATATTTCTCCATTAGATTAATTATTCTGGGCCATTATGTGCAGAATTGGGTCTTCACCCAAAAACCAAACATGAATACCATGAAAATATAAATCCTAAAAAATGGAATTACATAATATGTATTCAAATTTGAAAATTTTAATCATGAAAAAAATATATTCTTTATAAAATTGTTCATTTTGCAGAAATAATCAATTTTCACAATTATGCCCAAAATTCCCCAAATAAAACTAAAATGATACAAATATAATATAATTGACTAATTGGGAGGGTTTACGTCATTAAACCACATATTAAAATTAATGAAAATATTAACTCTATCAATTCCACCACACATAGAACATGGACTCATAGACAAGTCAACATCCAAATCACAATGAATGAAAATGCAAAACACATGCGCATGAGATCTACCAATTTGACCAAAAAACAAAATATATCATGCCTTATAAAAACAATTTTCGTGATTTCATAATTTAATATCATTAAATTTACATCCACTTCATTACTCCTATCATGCACACACAAAACTTACATAAAATTCATTTTCTCTAATCCCATGAATTTCAATTTTGTTTTAGAAATGTCTTTCTCATCCAATAATCATGAAACTATCAACATAGTATAGATAAATTCATTCATATACCCCATATGTGAGTGAGTTACATGTGTCTACCATGATTTATTTTCATGGTTGTTCTAAATATTTTGGTTGGTATGAATTATTTGTTTAAAATTGAGAGGCTGAATGAGGTGGGCTTGGCTATTTTTGACGAAAAATTATATTATTCCAATTTTCACTATAGTATGGTATCCTCCCTCATCCCCTGAGTATTAAATAATATATTTCACCATTAAAACTCATGTAATGTTAACATAGATCATCATTAGTGTAAAAAACATTTCAATCTTCACAAAAATAATTTTTCTTGAAATCTCCAGAAAATGCACTATTTTCATCCTCTATTAAAATCTTCTATAATGGCATAACTTCTCTTATCATGAACACTCCATAAAAGCCACATCATTCGCCAAAATTTTTTTAATAAAAATTTAAATATCTTAAACTTTTTATTTTCAAAAAATTTATCTATAAATGAGTAACACATAATAGGACATCCCCCCCACACAAATAAGTTCAACTAGATCGTGGAATTTAACTTAAAGAGAGGGTTGGATATTGAAAATTGGTCTATAATATGGCCAACCTAATATGATTTTTATGGATTCTAGTGGATAAAATGATTAAATTCAGATGGTAGGAAAAAATAAATACGATTCTTTTGAAATGGGTGATATAAAAACAAATAAATTCCACATTCATTTAAAATACAAGTACTTTAATCCCTCAAGTTTTCAAAGGAATAAATCGAATTCCTTTTTGAAATATGTACAGTATGGTTCTATAAATAAGTGAGGTGAATGAATATAATTGGAAAAATGGTTCACAATCCTTAGAGGAATGTTATTTTCAAGATAATGGTAGTGATATGTTTCATGATATTCATAAAATAATGTACATTTCATGTAATTCCCATAGGTTGGAGAATGAAACAAATTCATTTTCAGCATTAATTAAGCATTGTTTAATGGAATAAATTGGTTTAATCAATGAAATTTTTTTGAATGATAGAAATGATAATAATTTTAACTCAAAATTTTCAAAAACAAACATACATAAATATTAAATGAAATACAGAAAATTCTGTAAAAAAATGAACATCCTAAACTACATAGCTTCCCTCTTGCACACATAATTGATACAAAGTACTCAATGAATTAATGTAGATTTAACATGTAATATTACTTTTTATTGAATAAAAATAAGAAATAAAATGTAAAAGAGAGGTATAACTTGACTTATTAGTAGCGCAAAATATAGCTATGATCTTAAGTGTAGCATAATGAAATTCTACAGGTAAAAGAAAAAGGGAAAAAATAATATATTTATAGAATGAAGTGAAAACATATATCAAATGAGAAAATACATACATATCTTTTTTTATTCCCCATGTGGGACCTAGGTTTTGATTACCTCTAGATGTCCAGTTCCAATTGGTTATCATTAAACTGATGGTTGATGGAGTTTTTTTATATGAACCAATAGAATTTCTTCTTTCCATCATGTGATTTATCTTTTTTTTAGGAATCCATAAATGTAGTATAGAAAATCCACCACATTAAAAATGAGTTAAAAAATTTATTAGTGAAGGTAGGATAATGAATTAGTTCTCCACTTCCTTAGTTTCCACTTTTACAACTTATTCTTCATTCTCTAATGGTTTCTCAAAGTATGTTGCACCAAAACAACCGTAAAATATAAAATCAAAGTGTTATTATTTTTGAATTAAATTAAAACATGGTGAATCATTATAAAATTATTCACTTTGAAAGATAAAATCTTGTATTTCCTTTTCCTCAGAAAAATCCACTTCAGTCTCCTCATGTACTCCCTCTAATAAATGTTCAATATGTTTAGGGAGATCTATATGTTTCTCATCAGATGCATGATCTTTTTATTCCTCATCCACCATGGAAATACAAGTGTTTTCGGAATATGAAAATTTAAAATAGTGGAATGTAGTACACAATTCATGTTCTATAAAAATAGAATTAAAATAGTTAAGTAAAAGATTATCTACCTTTAGCGACTCGACTTCAATTGATTCTTTAGTGGAATGAGCCTCTTGCTGTTTAATTTCATTGGGTAGAGGAAGGTAGTCAGGATCAATTATTTGAAATATGGGTGGGGAATTTACATCCACCATTGGTTCTAAATATGGTTTAGGTTTAGGTCCTTTATCAAATGTAACTTCCTTCTTAGACATCAATCTTTTATGATCAGTTTTGACATGATTACACATGGTCATTAGTTCTTGAAGTGAGATACCAATGACAAGGCCATTTAACATTTGCATGGAAAAAATTTTGAGTTCATCAGGATTTAGAAAGTGTGATTCCTCATCATTATGAATGATTTATCTCTAAAACTATGAATAATTAATCCCTGAAGAAGAACTTAAATTTTCATTCATCAAAAAAAATATTGTTCAGTTTTTTTAATTTAAGTAAGGAAACATATTTATGAAATATTAGAATTATAATGTTGGAAACCCCTCCCCAGCAACATTTTCATGTTTTAACACATTCCAATCACGAGGTGTGTAAAAAACAACATTTTACTATCTTAAAATTCGGTATAGTAATTAATATAGGTATTATAAATATAGGAGCACACAAAAAACTTGATTTCATTATAAAATTTGGGAAATAATAGAGGTGGTTTTTTTAAAAAAATTGTTTGATTTTGATAAGACAAGAAATAAAATAGCAATTGCGATAAATGAAGATAAAATTTATAAAATATGAAAATTAAAACAATAATATGATATGTTGGTTAGTTATGTATTGTTCTCAAATTGTAATTATATCATATTTGAACTCATACAATTCTCTTCTGCTATGTTGTTAAAAGTGAGAATCCACAACCACTTCTTCTCACTCCCTTGGGTCAATTAATAATGGTTAAAATAAAACATAATATAATATCATACTGGTCTAGTATCCTTAAATTGTGTGATATATTTGTACAAATAACCTCAATTGACATATTTGATTCCCAATTGGGTCTTGTTTATCCCAATCAATCAAGAACATGCACTACTCCTCACACAGGTACCGACGATCACTGAGTACTTCACTACTAAGAACTGGTCTATTCCATCGTATAAATACAAGATCCTACTAAAGGGAGAAATTATCATTAAGCCAAAAATTAATTATAACAACATCTAAAATAAAATAAAATAATATGTGACAATACAACCATTAAATGAAATTGTAACTAATTTCACAAAATCGAGAAATGGATCATAGAACATCAATTTAATGAACTTGTGATTAAGAAAATATAAAAGATATACTTCCACAATCATATATAAGATTAACCAACCTTGGTAAATTTAATTTTTTATATTGGGAAGGAAAAAATTAGTAAACACTAATAATAATTAAATAGATTAAAGAATGATCATAAATTTTGTTCCTCTAGAATTTGTCTGCTAGAAGATTGGTTATATTTTATCCACTAGACAGCTGATACTCTTAGATGTATCTTCTTAAATGATGATAATAATGGACTTTTAATTCAACCCAAATAATTTCAATGTATTTTTATATGTCTAAGTGATGATATTATCTAATTAATGAACATTTTTTTTCTTTCAAGGAAATAATATTTGACCCACTCTACTTTGACTTTCTCAAAAGAGACCCTAATGAGCCCCTTAATTTTTGAAATTTAATATTAATTTTTTTTATATTTCGAAATCAAAACATGCTATAATAACATCATTTAATGTTTTTAATACGATAGATTCTTTATTTAATATAGTGGTGTCCATTCTGCCGTCCATAAATAGTATTTCAATCGATTGATTTTTCTAGGACATTTTTTGCATAATAGGGTCATGGTTCAAAAGACAAATATGAATCCCACATTTAATGAAATTGTAAAAAAGAAATTAATTAATTTGTATTTGAATTGTAAATTTTATTCTCGAAAAAATAGAAGCTCTATAAAAATTCAAAATTTTCCTAATTATGCAATTTTCCCAATTAAGCTAAAAATTCCCCAAAACACTAAAATGATGAATTTATACTCAAATTGTCTAATTGAGAGGGATTAAATCACTGAAAAACATAATTAAATGAATGAAAATATTAACACTATTTGTCACACATACCTCAACCCAATGAAACATCTCAAAAATTCTCATTAATCACCCGGATAAGTTTCCATATAATAATATAATTTACTAAAATTCACCAAAATATCATAAAAAATATATATATTATTACGTTAAAGATAATTTTTAGCTTCAAACTAAATATATATGAAAATTTAACCTAGTTAATGAATCACTTTTCAATCATCGTGATTATCTATATCCCATAATACTATAGACCATTATTAATATAACAACAAGTAAAATATAAAAAAATTGACATTTAATCCTTAATTGAGTACTCTTGCAACAATGTTATATCTTTTTTTAAATCACCTCAATATCTAATTACATAAGACCTCAATTGTGGTATTGCATGCCTTTGAAAAAATAATCACTCTTATACTTATAAAACCATGATGGTATCTATAAACCATAAGTTATACCCCCATAAATACATATATTATTACAAAAACTAATAAAATAAAAAATCATAAAAAATGAAATTATAAAAAATTTACTCTAAATATAATAAATAAATAATCATTATTAATTATTCCATAAATCAATTTATCATTCAATTACAGACAATTTTCATGGATACCAATAAAATCCCATTTATATCATAAATATTAATATTCTATTTAAAACGACTAAAAATTATTAACATAACATCATTCACATTATGAAGACTATCATATAATTACACAAAACATATGATTTTTTTCAAATGAATTTTATTTCATCGATGGCCTCCATTACACACAACACCAGGATTTAACAAACCATAACAAACTATTACACTTTTTTTTAAACATGGACTTTATTACATAGTCATTTCATATAGAAGGATGAATATTAATGTCCAACATTTAATAATATGTTTAATTTCTTTAGAAAAATAAAAAATATAGATATGAATGTATAAATTTTTAATACAGTTATATAATGTGTCAAAAATGGTATTTTTCTTCGAAAAAATATTTTTATTACATATTGAAAATAAATAATAAAATAAATATTCACTAGTATTATATAAAATAATTATAAAATAACAAATCTATTTATTAAATGACTATATTAAAATTTACTAAGGTGATATTTTTTAATTTATTTGGAAAATATATTATTTTTCGATGAATAGTGAAAATTACCATTTCTTATCAAAATAGTCCTTGTATATAATAAAATAAATAAATATAAAGTAAAAATACTTTTTTAATATTATATAATTTATAATATGTATTTTTTATTTATATCTAATGATTATATTTAATTTCTAATCAATATTATGATGTATTTTAGTATATGTTAATTTTTCTGTTTAAAAAATTGATATTTCTAGTAACTATTTTTAATTGCATATGGTTTCTACTTTTTTACTATTTAAAAAAGAATCTAATGAGAAATTATTTAGAATTAATTTAATTATTATATATAATAATATATTAATATTAATTAAAAAAATAATTATTATTATTCTAATTGTTAATATAAGATTACAATTTTCTTATAGAATACACTTCATTAAAAAAATAATTTTCATCATATATGAAGGTCAAATATTAGATAAAATTATTCCAAATTTTTTAACTAAATTTGGTAAAATGTATTAAATATTATTATTTATAATATTTTATATTATATACGATTATTAACATAATTTTTCACAATAAACAGTTAAAAAAGAAAAAAAAATTCCACAATTAAGATAAGAACCAATTTTTGAGGTTTTAATTTAATGATATAAGGGTTAAAATGACATAATTTTGTTTTTTCTAAATTCAATTATACGACCAAATTACAAGATTATTATGTTTATGTCTCAATAATTGAAAATTAGGTGTCCTTTTTTATGTGTGAAATGTGGTTACTCGTTTTCATTTTTAGAAATTACTAGTATACCACTCACCTCACTTATAAAAGGACACCTCACTCCCCTCCTATACTCCTCAAAAATCCCAATTAATTTGGAAAATACCTAATTAAATAGTTAACTTAATTTCTGACCCATTTCTTATAAACATTTTATTAATTTGAAAAAAATCCGCTAAATCTTTTTGAAGGTTACCTAATGATGTTGTCCAAATACTATTTTTCGTGATTAACTGCACATATTTATTGTATTGATACATAAAAATTCATTAAATAATAATAAATTATTATAATATAAAAATATTAAATTCGATAACCTAAATACATCTCCACTTGAATCATATAGGATATAAATTCATAATTTGTGTTTACAATAGGGTACCACCTCACGGGCCGATGTTATGCATTTTCCGTTTCCACATTACCCATGGATAAAAATGAAGGAATTAATAACAATATATGATATTTTTGATTTTATTATATTTATTTAATTATAATATCAGACATACATGATTTCATTATATTCCGTGGTGGATATGCTAATGTTGTTTGTTTGTACAATTGACTACTACATCATGAAGAAAAGTTATTTTTTTCTCTAACACTTCCATTGGAAGGTAATTATAGTAAATTAAATAAATATACATGATATAAGAAAATCAATAAAAACATATATTATTTTCCTTATTTGGTTTCTTCAGTATAGAAAATAGAAAAAATGTTCATTCTTACGTATGGTCAACCATCTCCATGAAGAGTGTATTTCATTTTCTCTCTCTAAATTTATGTTTTACTCTATAATTGTATATAATTAATACATATGACATTGATATTATGTTTATAAATTTTTATATGATGGCACCGTGATCAATGGAAGAGAACCTAGACTATCAATTAAAAATGTGAAAAAAAATCAGTTATTTCCCAAATCCGGATTTTAACATAGAATTACAAATAAATGGGTAATAAGGGGTTATAAGTAACACATATATGATATTATATATAATTTATTATATGTGTGTGTATGTATTTATGTTTCCATCATAGATCTATAATAAATATATATTTATTATATAGGTGGATCAAATGTGTACAATGGATGTTGAGACTATAGGTAAGTGGTTTTTATCTAAAATTTTCTACTTTGGGAAAAAAGTTTTCTTATATGCCTAATTTTTTCATTAGGTATCTTTATTTCACCTTTTACTTGTTATATATTGAGTCTAATTATTTTCAAGCTTTTCAAATTTTTATTTTATTTTATTCATTAATGGGGATTATGACTCAAAATACACTAATGTGGTAATGGATTGATGTTATAATCTCGTTGACTACTAGAATGATTTATCATTATGCTTTAAATGATGAAATATTTTGATAAATTTATCTAGAATTTCATGAATTTTCTTCTCTTCTATATATATCATGACAATACACGTTTTCTATTAATATTGCTATCGTTATGTAATCAATACTTCAAAAATAATGTTTTTATGCAAAATAATCATGATTTCTCCCTTCAAATGAAAACCCATTTCATTCATTATCCATTATTTAGAAAAAATCAATAGATATTTTAACATTATGTAATGAATTTATTAGAAAAATTAAACCCATGTTTAAATTTTTATTAATTTTTATAAAAATAATCTCCATGGGTTTTTATGAAAATACATTTTTGCATTTTAATGAAAATGATTAAGGATTAATTGCCTTAACATCTCCACCATGAATATATTATTATTCTATCCTGACCATAATTTTTTTATGTTTAATTTATAAATTTTCAAGAATATTATAAAATAAAAGAATTTGAATTTTTTTAATGTTATAATTTTAAAAAATATATTTTTAAATTATGGATATTTTCATCAAGAAGTGTTCCAATTGATTTTTCATTAAAAATAAATTTAAAATTTCATAAGAAAATTTTATCTTACTTAATATGTACATGGGATATGTTCTAGTCATACCAACTATGTTATTTATTAGGATGGTTTATGCTTATGATAATATGTGTTTTTGTAACCTGATTCTCTTCCATGGTATTTGGTATGGTGAAATATTCTATAAAACCCATTTCTACTGATAAATGGATTATGAAACTCAATAATATTCACATGTTTTAATATTCTGTCTGTTTTATGACATTTTTTACCACATAAGTTTTATTTTCATTATGTGATTTGTTGGACCTATATTTCTCTTTAATTAATTGGTCTAATATTGATATCAGATATAAAAAATAATCTAATGGGGAGTGACCATGTTTATTTTTTTTGATTTCTTTATTTAGGATTTGAACCAATTCCATAATGATACCCTTGTAAATGAGGATTGACTGTAAGGTAAATGATCTTTCATCTATATATTTATGCCACAATTTCATTTCATAAGATAGTATTATTCTCTTAAGGATAATTATATTTAATTATATTATGATTTTTTAAAATAAAATAATTATTAAATGGATCATGATTTTGATCATTGATATGTAGGGTTTGGGTTTCTATTGTTATGATCGTGTTCTCATTACCTTATTCACAGATTAATTTATTGTGTCTCCCTTGTTTACACTTACTCAGCACTTGATCTCACCGATTCATAAGTTTTTCATCTAGGATGTGAAGAAATTTAATATGTATGATAAGTTTAAGAAGGATTCATGTTATTAAGAACTTATTGGGATTTGATATAGCGTTCATATAGACTTGTTTATTGTGTGTCAATGTTACCAAAGAAAGTAGAACTTAATTATTATGGCATGGATCATTAATTTAGGAAATAAATATTAATATATTAATATGTAATAATTATGTAAAATATTTTTTGTAATTTACAGTTTGTATCATAGTTGGGTTTAGTTACACATTTGGAACTATGATGAGAAAATGTTGATGAGAACCATTTGGTTAATCAAACGTATAGGGGAAAATATTTTCTTTGTAAATAAATTAGTGTCTTTTTACTATGTATACATACATTTATGGATACAATAATTGGACGCTATTATGGAATATATATACCTAGGGGTAATGACTCTAAAAAGAAACATTAGTACTGAATATAGTGGTACCTTGAAGATCACAGTGGACCTTTCTATGAAAATAGTTTGACACTCCCAGGGGATATTCTATGCTTAATTAACATTATATTGAAGACTCATCATGGTTTATTTAACTTATAATAATGAATGACTTAGGTTAATAAAATATTATCATAAATTTAAAATAAGGAGTCTAAATTTGGACATCATATATGAGAGTTTTCCAGAATATGTTCATCATATATATGATTAGTCACTATTACAATATAATTTTTGGATACATTCAATTGGTGGAAATTTATAGTACCTTGATTATACAAAGTGAGATAGATAATTCATTAGTTTTCATCTTAAGAAAGACAATGATTTGTGAGTTTTAATGATATATATTTTTTCTTTGGTAATACATCATTCTCAATCAATGAATCATGATGAATGTCGAAAGAAGAAAAGTAAGGCATATGATTCTATTGATTTCATTATGAGACATCATCCACATTGTTATTGTTGGTTTTTTGATCCCCTGGCATCTAATAAATGATTCGTAGTATTGAGATTTTATTTTACATTATATATATTTTTGAGCATGATTTTTTTTTGAAGTCACTCATTTGGAATGAGAATATGATAAATGATGGAATACTATATTGATTTATTGTCAACAAGATACAATTGAATCCAATAGATTCATTATAATTTTTCTTGAACTAATGAATTTACATAACCATTTTAATGTAGTAGTGGGGCACTATAGTAGTGAAGTCACTGTAGCAGCAGAGGCACTTTAGCAGGGACTATAATGGCGGTGGGACTACAGCAGGTACTGTAGTAGTGTAGGTACAATAACCGTACTATTCACCGAGGGCTCCTTTGGGCCAATAAATTGGATTCCAAGCCTTTTATTCAAGACACTTTTCCTTGGGTCTTCGGGATAAGCAATGGGTATCTCTCAACATAGTCTTAAAAGATCTCTTTACTTAAAATAATATATTGAGGCTACATCAACAACCTTTTAAGAAAAGCTATGAGGTTAATCTAAAACGCCTTGTGAGGTATGATTATGGTTTTATCACCCAACTCAAATGTAATATTGATAAATTACATAGTGTTATACAATAATTTATCTAAATGGTGTTCTCTATAAAGGACATTAGAATCTTTGTGGAAAACATTCATTGGGTTATCGTGGTAGAAACAGAGATTGTTGTTACCCATCAATCTCATAGTTTTGGTAATAGAAGAAATATTGAATTCAATGGAAAATATAAAACTAATGGTGAAAATATTATGATATTTCAATCTAGATAAAATTGTATAAGAAAATAAGGAAGAAATTTTTTTAAGGGGACCTCTAAATGGTTTAGGTGTGTGAAGGATGGTTATAAATCATATAATTTGAAAATTTATTGGAATATTTTTTATAATGATTATAATATACATAAATATATATATAATAAAACACCTACACCTCAGAGTTTTGGGTGCATGGAGAATAGTTATTATGGAAATTAGTTCTTAATTATGAATGTTAATGAGAATGATTGATGTTTTCGATCTCTTAATCCATGGGCGAAATGAAATTCTCATGTGATCACAATTTCTAATGAGGGATTCTATAATGACATGATGAAAGGTACATTTACCCTCTAATATAGAGATGATAATTAATTTTTGTTACTATATATATACACATTACTTCGTATATGAAGAATTTTATAAGGGTATTAAGTTTTCCCCAATACTATTAAATATATAATTGGTTGTGAAAATGATTTATGGTGTGACAATTTCATCATAGGTATATGATTTCTCTCTAGTTGATTATTTTGGGAATGGTCTTCCTAAGAATCATGTATTCTTCCACTGGTTTAATTTGATGTGATCTTAGTAATGGATTGTCTTTCTGAACATAAATCCCAAATAATTTTTTATGGATTGGATGACACATTTTATATTCAAAACCTAATAATGATATTCAATAATTTTTATTATAAATATGAAATTATACTTGATAAAACATATATTTTATGGCCATTTATTCCAAATCAAAAATGGTTTTTGTATCATATGTATAGAGATAAACTAAATTTTTATAAAATTACTATTGTCTCGGAGATTTTATATATCTTTTATGAAGTGTTTCCTAGTATTCCATATAAATTTGAAGTTCATTTTTCAATAGAAATAAAACCATGTAACCCACCTATTTCATGACTCTATATAATGGCCTAGATTTGCGGGAAGTAATTGAATATGAAACACCAATAGATCCATGAAATGGTATTCATTCAGTCATGTGTATCATCTTAGTGGGCACATATCTATTGGATAAAAATATAGATGGGTCACTGTGACTTAGCATGGATTATTTATAGATGAACAAGATGAAGATCAAGAAAATGTATCATATACCCCATATTGATTTTCTATTTGATCAACCTCACATAGCTTTGTGATTTTCTAGTTTTTACCTTCAATATGGATATCTTCGGTTGAGGGTAAAGAAAAATTATATACCCAAGACATTATTTCATACATGTTTTGGAAAATATGAATATATATTAATTCCATTTAATCAAAATACCCCAACAACTATCTTATTGGATTCAATGAATTGATAATTTATGTAAAAGCATGATCAGTTCTTGGTGGAATCCATAGATGATATTGTCAGTTATTGAAATATAAATTAAGTTGATGAAGATCACATGATAACTATTCTAATGACAAAATGGTTTGATGAATTGTATGAAAAATTTAAAATATGTGAATTTTTTTCACAACCATTAGCATTATGGAGTGGTATAATCTCACGATATAGTATATTAATAGATCCATCAGAGATGGAGCTTATTTAAAGTTATACCAGACCAACCATGATTGCTACAATTCATAGATTTCATTTCACAACCTGATATTAATGATGGGTTCCATAGAATTTATCATAATTATATAATTAACTCATAATTTTAACTCATATGGGATCTAATATCATATGGATATATGATTATGAATAAAATTTCAAGCAACTAAAGATATTATTTTCCAAAACTCATTTAAATACATTACCATTTAGGAGACCTATTTTTTTAATCAATATTTATTTATCCATGATGTGATTTGCCTGTATTTTTATATATAATGTGATTGTTATATCTGATTCCTTATGAATTGTGGTGGCTCCTTATTAAAATTACCGAAAATATAATTTAGAGTGAATTATTGTAATTATTTATTTAAATATATGGATTGTTTCTATTTTTGGAGAAAATTGAGATATATATACTCATAAAAAAAATTAGTCAATATATTTATATAGAGAGAGTTGAAGAAAATGTAGAGAAGATTATTAATGTTAATTAAGGGTTATGACTGCTTAATAAATTACCACATTGGGTATTAAAAAAATGTGGATGATTCATTTATTTTGGTGAATCATGCTAGTGTATCCATGATGAGGATCACAAATGATCTAATATTTTTAGGTTTTTAGAGGATGTACATGGTTATCCGAAAGTGAGATGATGGATATTGTATTTTTTGAATTGAATTTTCAACTATCTATTTTTGTTCAGATTAAACTAGCATTAACTGAATATATGTGGAAATAATAAAAGGCTAGAAATGTTACCATGTTTAACAATAATCATGACTTAATAATAAAATTTAAGAACCATTTATGTGTTATGTATATAACACATAAATGGTTCTTAAATTTTATTATTTAGTCATGATTATTGTTAAGAAGGATTACTGTTAAGAACCATTTATGTGTTATGTATATAAAATATTATAAGAAGGATTACTTTAAATTAATATCAAAGATATTCATTCACTATGCATACTAAAAGAATGATGTTGTATATAGATTTGGAAGAGTATTTGGTGTGGGATTCCATTAAAATAGATATCATAGATTATGTATCTTAGTTCATGGCAGGTCAGAATGTTATGTCTGAGACAAAAAAGTAAAATAGTATTTTATATCCATTTCTAATAAAATAATGGAAATGGGGAAACAAAATCCTAAATTGTTTTCAGCAGACTCCCCAAAATGTACAACAGGAATAATTATATATGGTTTGTAGATGATCACCTCAAAAATTCAAAAATCATAAATTGTAGAATAGAATATTTATAATGTGATAATATTGAAAATAAATATAGTAAAGAAAGTGATAAGATTTCATGGATATCAACATTACAATATGTCTTATCGTGATATGATATTTACCTTAATGTCATGGTAATGTTTTGAACAAGATCATGATATAAAATTATGATGAAACCCAATGTGTGAACCATATATAGATAATGATTCTATGATAACATTTTTTATTCCTATAGTATATATCAATATATTCTTCTCTAGATTTCAAATGTGGTTGGGATCAACACATTCCTCTGCACAATATTTCATTCAAAAATAGGTTTTACTCATGTATTAAATTTGAACCTTATAAATCCTAAAAAGTAATAAGGTGTATTGTTCCAATGTACAAGAATAAAATTGGAACATTAATTGTATTGGGAATCTATTTGGATGAATATATAGTATAGATGGGTAGTGACATTCAAAAAAAAATTAGAGTGGAAACAATAATAGAACATTTATGCTGATAATCATCTATGTTATCTGGAACGTATCGTTGGTGATATGGTTATTCTATGATTTTCTTTGTGGAAAGAGATAACGATATTTTGATTTATGGTAATCTAATATGTAGTTATATCGATCCCTTTTAAATTCCACATCGTATCGAGGAATTTGTGTCATGACACGTCCTTGGGGCCCGTGCCTTAACTACCCCAAGCCCGCCTTCCATAGGCTAGGGGCTGGCGACAAGCACCAAAGGTGTAAATCCCGGAAAAAGGGAAGGCATTGCCTTTATAAACGTAATCAAACACAATAGAGTACACAAGTGAAGTAAGAACTAAGTAAAACCTAGTACAAAAGTCAGTGATGAAAAGTAAATGGGCCAGTATACAAACCCAACTAAAAGTACAGTACAAGTGATATGAAAGTACAACAATAGTAAAGTAAAGAGGCAACCACGAAGTCATCCTCCGGTAATCCCACCTAAAAGGTGGGTACAGATGGTCTCCTCAGCTCCTCTGGTCTAGCCGTCCACCCCGTGTACGTTCCGCCATGTGGTCCACATCCGGGTACCGTCCAGCTCCACAATCCTCCACCTCGATCAGTGCTATCTGTCATTTGCATCCAACACAAACTAGTGCGGGCATAGCCCATGCAGGGGTGAGTATACGTTACTTAGTAGAGACCCCGAGACCCCCGAAGGTCTCCCCGAATCCACGAAGGATAAACCGCAAAGGAGTGATACAATCACGAATTATTAACCGACTCTACGTAGGTATATGCCCATACATATACCTAAGTCATCAATTCTAGTTCAGCTCCAACTCTCATTCCCAAGCACAACCAAGTCCACACAGGAATGAATTCGATCACACTGTTGGTATTGATTGCAAGTCAAGACTCATATCACAAAGGTATACTACTCACGAAGAATGGTGGAGATGATTAGATGTAACCTTTGAATCATCTTCTTTGCCGAACCCATGAAGGATCCTTATATAGAAGTCGTCGCTGCAGAACACACATAGGATCCAAGTACAGTCGTCACCAATGTTGAATCAATGGAGGATCCATTTATAGTATTCGTCACTTGCGAACCCACAGAGGATCCATGTATAGTAATCATCACTGCCAAACCCCAGGAGGATCCATGTATAGTGGTCATCGTTGTCGAACCCACTCTGGATCCCAACACGGTAGTCGTCGTAGTCACATCCAGCTCTAGGGTTCCCACACACAGCACGCTCGATTCCGAGAGGGTATGCTCCTCGAATGAAGGAGGGTCGATACATCAACTATCACAAAGTCTGTATTTGATGTATCTCAAAATTCTGTCTCGTCAAAAGAAACTCACCGCGACAGACGACGCGTCAAACAGACTCCTGGTTTGAGAGATATTGGATTTTCCGTTCCAGGGGCTCGGTTAAAAGTACGCTCATTTATGACCCGGAAATTCCCCAAAGTCATCCAAAACACACTTAGAGTATCGCAAAAGGACCTCCTCATTGCGAGGATCGTAGTACCGTAGACGACGCATCGATCGGACGCACAGTCAATAAGTTATTCATGTTTAAGTGAAAATGGGCTCGTCCTGTTAAGCCCACTGGGCCGAAGGGTCGGGTTAACCCAGTTTTGGCGGGTCTGACCTGGCAGGGGTGTCGGACCGACCCAATGTAATGCGTAGATCCGCCCAAGGGGTGAATCCAGGCCCGAAGGGGTGCGGGTCGGCCCTAGGGGACGCGGCTCGGCCCGATGGGGCACGGCTCGGCCCGAGGGGGCTTGGCTTGGCCCAAGGGGTTGCGGCCCATAACGAGGGGACGCGGCCCAGTCCGGCATGGACCAAGGGGGCACGGCTCGGCCCGGCACGGCCTGGCATGACATGGCGCGATGCGGCCTGGCGCGGCGTGGCCGCGGCTCGGCCGGCAGGGAGAGCAGTCCGAGGCGGGAGGGCACGGTCCCTCGGCTGCCCGAACCGGCAGTGCCAAGTGGCTTCACCCTCCCTAACTAACCGGATGAAGATGGCTGGACTTCTTGGAGCAAGCAGCCCACACGGGCGGGGCATGGTTCATTCGGCGTGCCACCTTCCCGGCGTCGCGGGTTTCCTCCTCCCGTTCGGCCGATGGGTCGGCTGGTTCTTCTACCGAAGCGGCCCACAGAACACGGACCGTGGTCTTTCACAGTGTGGCACTATGGGGCGTTGCGGTTCCTCCCTTCGGCCTGGCCGACTATAGATGGCCGATTATTTCTTGGTCGAACAGCCTGCGGTTGCGAGTCATAGTTCTTCCTCACGCAACCAGCACCTTTGTTTGTCGCCGCCACTATTCGTCACCATCTTTTTCTGACATGGTCTCAATTGCAAATAAAAGAAACTATGGAGGGTCCTCGGGCTGTGTGTGTTCGGCCCGTGCCCTCCATATTTGGTGGTAACAGTTGGCCGAATTCATTTCAGAAAAATTCAACAACGAACAAGAACAATTTTAATCAACTATAATTGTATATAATTCCCCTACTTCGATAATTGACGTCACAAACCGGGCATCACATAAGACGGATTCGAGGGGAGAGAATTCGTAGATGACGTCGGAGTGCGTCCTTGGTGGAAGAAGCATCTCCACACTAGTTTCAAAGAAGAGAAAGGAAGTCACGTCGCCGCTCTCCATGGAGTCAGCGTTCTTCGTCGAAGAGTCATCGTTCATCATGGAAGTATGGTGTTCTTCAACAAAAAAAAGAACAATCTTCTTCTTTTACACAAGAGCTCTCCCAAATATCCTCCTAGCACAACATGTGACAGAATAAAATAATAGCTATGGCTATTATATTACTAACACTTGAAATTCTAAATTCAAATCATTTAATCAATTAATTTAAGAGGTTGAATTGATTAATTAAGGTGTGTTGTAAAACAATAAAGAGTGAGAGAGGGAGAGGAAGAGTTGTCATTCAATAAGGGGAGTTTTCAATGAATTAAATAAAGGGGGGATTAAGGGAGTTTGGGGATGATGAAAGGTTGCGGTTCATGTGGGCCCCACCTCACAAATATCCACACATGGGATGTTAGGAGGTTGTGGGTCCCACCCTTAACTCCCCTTTGTAGGTTATAAATACCATAGATATAAATAAAAATTTTTACTACAAATTTTATTTATTTTATACTAAATTCCCAATTAATAAATTTCAACCCACATAAAACGCTACCGCAGTAATGGTCCCCTTAAGCGAATACCGGTGCTGTGAGTTTATTGGTGCCCTTAGATTTCAATTTCGAGCACCAGTTCAAAAGACAGAAAAACCCGCTTGTTCATTCACTGATTGTACCCGAGCTAAACATCAAAAAATTATTCAGGGCACACCCGGCCACGGAATCAGGTGCCGTTAGAAATTGTGTACTCGTAAAATGCCAAATAATTGAGGAAAAAATGTCTTTGAAATTTCCAAGACTTTACATTAACCCCAAATCAGGTATGTATGACCCCCTAAAGCTACAACATAAACTAGGGGAACAAATGAGGGTACTGAGCACACATCTGAGCTTCCCGCTCCCATGTGCTCTCCTAGAGGTTCCCGTGATGCCAAAGAATGCGCACCAGAGGATTCGACCGTCCACGTAGGACCCACTTCTGTCGATCCTCAATAACTACCAGGACCTCCGTGAAGGTTTCCCCATAATCGATGTCCCGCTCCCCATGATCGATTATGTATGATGGGTCGTTCATGTATCTTCTCAGCTGAGATACATGGAAGTCGTCGTGCACCCTGTCCAACTGAGGTGGAAGGGCCATGTGGTAGGCCACCTCGCCTACCCTGCTGAGGACCTAGAATGGTCCGATGAAGCGCGAAGATAACTTGCTGCCCTGTCCAAATCTCCATAATCCACGTCGAGGTGAGACCCAAAAGAAAATGTGGTCTCCATCCTCGAACTATAGTGGTCTCCATATCCAATCATCATAAGACATTTGTCTTCTATGTGCATCCCTCATCCGCACATGGATGATCAACACCTTCTTTGTCGTAGCATGAACCATCAATGGTCTTACACGTGCTGACTACCAAGGGTCAGTCCAGCATAGAGGTGATCTGCAAGGTCGGCCATACAGTGCCTCGTAAGGTGTCATCCTGATGGTGGAGTGGTAGCTGTTGTTGTACGAAAACTCTACCAAGGGTAGGTGATCCTCCCAGCTATGACCAAAGTCAATGACACGTGCACTAAAATGTTTTTCTAGAGTTTGAATGGTCCTCTCCATCCGATTGTACGTCTGAGGATGGAAGGCAGTGCTCAGATGTAACTGTGTCTCAAAAGCCTTCTATAATCCCTTCAAAATCTGGGAAGTAAAGAGAGCGTCTCGATCCGAGATGATAGACGAGGGCACACCATGAAGTCGTACGATCCCCTGTATGTAGAGGCCTCCCAAGCTCTCTTCTGAGCCCTACTCTTTGATCAGTATGATGTTTTCCAACTTGGTGAGTCGGTCGACAATCAGCCTGATAGTGTCATGTCCTTTGGATGTAAGTGGAATCCCCAACATGAAATCCATGGATATTCCATCCCACTTCCACTCTGGGACCTCTAAGGGTTGTACCATGCTCGTCGTTACCAAGAGTTCTACCTTCACTTACAGACAAGTGAGGCATCATGAAATGAACTCTGCAACAGCGTTTTTCATGCCTGGCCACCAGTGTTGTCATATGAGATCCTGGTACATCTACGACACTCATGGATGCACCGCTAGAGGGGAATTATGAAACACCCTCATCAATTCCAGCTATAATGCAACTAGTACTGTAACACCCGAGACTTTTATGTTACATAAATCATCAAATGAATCTTTTTCTAAACAACACTTGCTTGGCTTGCTTTACATGCAATCGCGACCTTCCTCGATAGCTTGCGTCGTACGCAATACCGAGTTTCACTAAACAACAATATGCTATTAAAACTAGCTGTTATGAATAGTAATAACCACTTTTTGAAATTTTATAAATTTTGTTTTTCAAAATGGACTTCATTTTTGGACTCAGAATATCGAAATTAGCCTAGGGTGAAATTTTGGTATTTTTCTGAAAACTTTCAATTTTTGATGAATAGTGAAACCACTAAGTGGTCGGTTAAAAACTGAATTTTGCATAAAACATAATTTTACCGCTTCTGTGAATAGAATTTCAAAAATCCGACAGACACGGTTGATATCAGTATGTAAAATGTGGTTCAATGGGATAAAAATAATTTTTTGGTGAATAGTAACTTTTTACTTTTTTTACCGCGATTAATAGTAAATAGGGTAACTAAGGGTAAAATATGATATTAATATTACCCTAACACATGTCCTAATTATATTGGACTAGTGTAATTCGACCAAAAACAAACTTAGGAATAAAATATGACCATTTAGGGCCACTTGGATTAGATTAGGACATTTATTATTAATTTATTTAAAGAAAGGTTAAAATAGTTAAAATCAAAGTTTAATAAGTAAATCATTTTTAATATGGGGTTATACATAAGATAAATTCGACTATAAATATTCATTAGAAAGATAAAAAGATTTCCTACATAATGGTATTTTATTTGTAATTTTTAGACATTAAATAATTTAATTTATTTATGACACAATGATGATGCAGTAATTATCTTATTAATGAAATATTGACATAATTGATGTTATAAACACCAAAATAAATGTAATTTGAGACTTTTTATGAATTCCAATAATTTTCTAGGTTACTATGATATATTAATGTTGATTTAATCAACTTGTTTTGAACATATAATTCTTTTATGACTTTCACAAAAATCATATATCAAATAGTGTCAAAATTGACACAGAATAGTTTTTAAATCAAATATTATATTTTTAATTGTTATTTTATTTCTAAAAATCTAAGGGTCGGACAAATGACTTAGATAAGGATATATATATTAATAATAAACAATTTGGGGTTCGTTTGGCATGTTATAGAAAGTGTATTAACCATATAGTGAAAGAAAACAAAAAGACACGGTAAAAGTTAAATTAATTAACTTAGAGTTAAATCTAATTGATAAGGTTAAAATAATACCCTAAACTTGTCTAAATATTATTGGTTGATAGTATTTCGACCCATCCCCACTTTATCTTTGAAATAAGACCCTTTGGAACCATTATAAACCGATTTTGACTTTAATATAAAATAATATTTTGAGATATTCCTAAGGTGACCCTCTCCTCCCTTATAAAAGGGCACCTCCTCCCCCTCCTCCTCACACCAAATTGAGCACTCAAGCTCGGCAAACCCCTGCCATTTTCCCCTCTCCACTTCCCTAGAATAATTCTAGAGGTCCTGTTCTTCTTCAAATACCAATCTTAATTACCTAAGTGGAGGATTCAAAGAGGCGTTCCAAAGAAGAGGTAATATCCATTACCGATCTTTTCAATTCCTTTCTTCTTCAACTTCTTCTTCTTTAGTTGTTTCATGATAAAGTAATAACATCAGTATTAATTACATACGGATATGTTATTATAAATATGAAACAACCCTAATTCACCTTCTATCCATCCTACAGAAAAATGAAATCACCGCACGTGCGTACGTACGGAATACCGTCTTCACGCCGTGGTGTAATCTATTTTCCACCACCACCTTACAAGGATGGGTATAATGGTTTAATGAGTAACTATTTATGATTATTATAACGAAATATTGATACTGAAATAATATACATATACTCCAATACAATTCCACGATCATAGGAATGATATCATCACTCGTGCGTACGTATGGAATACCGTCTCCACGATGTGATGCGACTCGTTCTACATGATCATCATTACATAGTAATTATATAAATGAATTAAATGAATAAATATGATATATGTTACACTAATACCATTATAGATATAAGGTATCTATAACCTTAAAAGAAGAATAAGAATTTATTCGACAAAACACGCATAAGAACAAAAGGAAATAAAGACCCGAGTAACAAGTAACAATGAAATATTACTAATAAGAAGCTAAGAATATGACCATATATGATATCATATCAATATGTATGATTCTGGAATAAGTCAATAACATTATTTAAACCATTATACAGGTGATTCAGACACATACAAAGCAAATCGGACCTAAGGTAAGGGAAATATCACAATCTCATTTTTATCCGAGATTGTTTATACTTTGGTACTTTCTGGGGTTTATTTTATCATCCACATCCATGTTCCCTCAATATGTAATATTGTTTCCATCCACTTAAAATAGTTTAAATCCAATTTGACCCTTCGGTGAGTTTTTAGTAAAGAATATGAAAGGAATATTTTGTCATTTATTTCGTACGAGGTACTTTTTTACTTTTCCGACAAAAGTATGAAAGAATGTTTTTTTAACTTATACGGCATGAATGGATTTTTAAAACATTATTTCCAAGAAGCTTCCTTTACAAGTTTTCAAGTTTATTTTTAATCAACTTCTTTTATTTTAAAGTTTTATGACATGTTATGAAAGGAAAAAAAATTGAAGAAGAAAGGATATTTTCCTCAAGAATGGAGTTCAAGTGTTTTATCAAAATTATTTTCCATCTAAGATAATAAAGGGTTCTGTTTTTATACCAATTATTACATTGATTTGATCATGTTGTGATGGAATTATTTTTATGAATTCCTTTATCTTATATGAATTGATTTATGATGTCATGATATTTCAAGAATCCCATTTTTGTTACATGTGTTATGCGATGATGTATGTTTTATGATTATGTGGCACACATAAGAAAGGATTAATTATAATATGGGTGGGACCTATTTCTCCGACCAATGCATTGGGTAAAGATTTTATATCTCATGAGATAGACATGGCTGGAACGGTAGGTTATACCGGTTCAGTGAAACAGGACTGAAACGAGGGTTACTCGATTCAGAAAGTGACTTTGTCCACTAAGATAGTCTTGGAAATGAGTCATGACTAACAAGAAATGATTTTCCATGATTATGTGTGCATGTCACAAAGTTTCAAGTTTCATGTTATGATTATGGGGATCTCATTTTCACTTCTATAATTTATTCCATGTTAAGATATTATGATCTCTTTTGCAGGTTGGGACTTTCAAAAAGATATGATATGATTTTTATTTCCTTTATTTTCCCTTGCTGAGCTTTTGAGCTCACGCTTTTATGTTTTGTTTTCCCTAGGTCAGGAAGATGGATATTAAGTAGAATATGCTAAATGGGACCCTAGATATGATGAAATAAATGGGAGACACTATAGAAGATTTATGAACCAGTTGTTTATGTTTCCCAGTTTCTAAAGACACTATACCTATACGGTCCTTTGTGGTTTTGTCATATGTTGTAATAAGTGTGCTTCAATTTTGAAGTATTAACAATGTTTGTAATGTATGGGTCGTTATAGTTGGTATCAGAGGAAAGGTACAGTCAACCTTTGGAAACTAGGATGTGAAAGCCTTAGTAAGAACCCTAAGGATACGTCTAAGCATAGAACACAATATTAGTGTTTTAGAAATGGCCATGAATACCCTAGGATAAGACCTTAAGCATGAAAATTTTATTCTTGAGTTATGTGGGTTTCCTATTATAATTAGTGTTGCTCACACTATTCTTCTTAGTTTTAGTCAATGGCTGGAACCCGAAGGAACCGTGTTAATGCGGAATGCGATGGGCAATGCAATGATTGTCCCCCTGAGCAACCAAACGATATGGGAGCTGGAATGAAAAATCTTCTAGCCATGCTCACACAACTTTCTCAAGCTATGAATCATGCATGACTTCCAAACGAGCAAAGGAAGGAGCAACATTCTGTTGAATCCTTCATGAGGCAGCGTCCACCTTCTTTCAGCGGGTCTACTGATCCATTAGTTGCTGAACAATGGATTGGTACTACTGAAAAGATATTTTCAGTTCTTCAATGTTCTGAACATGATAAAATCATCCTAGCTGTGTATCGTTTGGAAGGAGATGTTGATCAATGGTGGAATCTTATTAAGAATACGAGTCAAAGGGATGAAATTGAGTCTATGGAATGGGGCGAGTTCAAGAACTTATTTTTCAATAAGTACTTCCCTCGTATTCTCCGAACAAAGATGGAGAAAGAGTTTCTTGAACTGAAGCAAAGGGATGATGAATCTGTTGGTACCTATGAAGCAAATTTTACAAGACTTGCAAGGTACGATTCTGGTATGATTATCCAACCTGAGAGTAAGATCGATCGATTCTTTAGTGTCTTAAAACCAAGTCTTCGAAGGGCGTTAGCCATAAGGGACTTCAATAGCTACGAGGAAATCGTTCGATGTGCTCTCAAAGTCGAGATGGATATTGGAGTAACCCATTAGTCACATGGGTTTGATAAGAAGAGGAATATGGAATTCAAAGGAAAATCTAAAGAGAACACTGAAAAGAAGATGAGCTTTCCCTTATGCTCAAAGTGTGGAAAGAAACATGGAGGGAGTTGTCTTAAAGGGACAAGTAAATGTTTTAAATGTGTAAAGGAAGGTCATCGGGCATTTGAATGCCGTGATAATGGGAAGAAGATGTCTAATGACGCAAACAAAGGAAGGGATACACAGAATGAACCTACTACACTTCAATGTTTCAAGTGCAAGGAGATGGGGCATTACGCCAATCAATGCCCAAATCCAAGGGTTGATGATGATGGTCGACGTCAACAAAATCTTAAGGCTAAAGACAAAGGAAAGTCACATGAAATTTCTATCAGCGATGTGGAGTACGATAACGAAGTGGTGAAAGGTACACTTACCATCCACTCTAAAGTAGCAAATGTTTTATTTGATTCTGGATCCACCCAATCTTTTATTTCTAAAGAATTTTCTAAGGGTATCACCGTATTACCTCAACAATTAGATGTTGAGTTAGCTGTGACAACACCTAATGGCACAACAGTCACATCAAAAGTTTATAATTCTTCTCCGATCGAAGTTTGTGGGAAAGTGCTTCCTGCAAATCTTGTGATCCTTCCTTTAGTAGAATTTGATGTGATTCTTGGCATGGATTGTCTTTCTCTACATGGAGCTCATATCAATTTCCAAAGAAGGGAAGTCACATTTCATATTCCAGATCAATCTACGATCGTCTATCAATGCAAGGATGAACATAACCTTCCAGTGGAAATTCCATCCATCTTATGGGTCTTGATTCCACTAAATGAAGGTTATTTATCTCAAATGGTTGGTGAGAAACTCACGATTAAGAATATGCCCATTGTACGGGAGTTTGATGATGTCTTTCTGGAGGAATTACCGGGTCTTCCACCAAATCGTGAAGTTGAGTTTTCAATAGAACTCGTACCAGGTGCTTTGCCAATTTCAAAGACACCTTATAGAATGGCCCCAATTGAGTTGCAGGAATTGAAGAAGCAACTCCAAGAGAATCTTGATAAGGGATTCATACGCCCTAGTGCGTCACCTTGGGGAGCACCTGTTCTATTTGTTAAGAAGAAATATGGATCAATGAGACTCTACATTAATTATCGAGAACTTAACAAGATTACTATCAAGAACAAATATCCTCTCCCACGCATTGATGACTTATTTGACCAACTACGCAGAGCTCAATACTTTTCCAAGATTGATATTCGTTCAGGGTATCATCAATTAAGGGTCAAAAGGGAGGATATACCAAAGACGGCTTTCCGTACAAGGTATTGACACTATGAATTTATAGTGATGCCATTTGGTCTTACTAATGCCCCTGCTATCTTCATGGATCTAATGAATAGAGTCTTTAGAGACTATCTTGATCAATTTGTTGTAGTGTTTATAGAAGATATTCTTGTCTATTCAAAGAGCAAGGAATAGAATGAAGATCACTTGAGAATTATATTGAAGACCCTGAGAAAGGAGAAGCTTTATGCCAAATTTAACAAGTTTGAATTTTGGCTTCAAAAAGATGCATTTTTGGGTCACATAATCTCAAAAGAGGGGATATCTGTGGATCCAGCAAAAACAGTGGTTATCGAAAGATGGTCAAGACCAACAACAATAACTAAGATCCGAAGTTTTCTTGGTTTGGCTGGATATTATCTACATTTTGTAAAAGATTTTTCACGATTATCTAATCCACTCACCAAGTTGACTCGGAAATGAGTTAAGTTTGTTTGGACAGAGGAATGTGAAGAGAATTTCAAGGAGTTGAAAAGAAGGTTATCCAGTGCACCTGTGCTCACACTGCCTTGTAGTGGAGAAAGGTTTGTCATCTATAGTGATGCATCCAAGAAGGGATTGGGGTGTTTTCTTATGAAAAATGATATGGTGATAGCTTATGCCTCACGACAGTTGAAAATCCATGAGCAAAATTACCCAACACATGATTTGGAGTTGGCTGCGGTAATCTTTGCATTAAATATTTGGAGGCATTACCTTTATGGTGAAAGGTGTGATATTTATACTGATCATAAATGTTTAAAGTATATTTTCACACAAAAGGAGTTTAATATGCGTCAAAGAAGATGGTTGGATATGATTAAGGATTAAGACTGCTCAATCCATTACCACCCTGGGAAAGCAAACAAGGTGGTAGATGCATTAAGTCGACAAGACCATTCTAGTTAATCCATGATGAGGATCACAAAAGATCCAATATTTATAGATTTACAAAGGATGGATCTTGGAATTATAATGGAAGGGGAAAAATCTTATCTTTCTCAAATGAATGTTCAACCATCTATATATGTGAAGATTAAAGAGGCACAGAAAGAAGATGTGGAGTTACAAAAAAAGGTGAGAAATGTTCCTGAATTCAACCTTGATTGTGACGGGATAATAAAGTTCAGGAATCGGGTTTGTGTTCCTCCCATCGCCTAATTAAAGAAGGAGCTGCTGGATGAGGCTCATAGTTCATCATTCTCTATTCATCCGGGAAGCACGAAGATGTATAGGGACCTGAAAGAGTACTTCTGGTGGGATGGCATGAAAAGAGATGTTGTTGAATATGTCTCTCGATGCTTGGTTTGTCAACAAGTTAAAGATGAGAGACAGAAGTCTAAGGGGATGTTACAACCATTACCCATACCCGAATGGAAATGGGAAAACATCACTATGGACTTTGTCACAGGACTTCCTAAAACATCCAAAGGCAATAATGCTATCTGGGTCATTGTTGTTCGTCTTACAAAGTCTGCACACTTCATTCCTATTAGAGAGGATTTCTCTCTAGATCAGATTTCCAGGATATATGTAAAGGAAGTGGTAAGATTTCATGGAGTACCACTTTCTATTATATCTGATCGGGATCCGAGATTTACCTCGAAGTTCTGGCGAAGTCTTCAGCATACTCTGGATACAGAGTTGAGTTTCAGCACTGCTTATCATCCCCAGACAGACGGTCAGTCTGAGAGAACAATTCAAACCTTAGAAGATATGTTGAGAGCTTGCTCTATGGATTTCAAAGGAGGTTGGGATCAACACCTACCTTTGGTGGAATTTTCTTATAATAATATCTTTCACTCCAGTATTCAGATGGCTCCTTATGAAGCTCTCTATGGAAAGAAATGCAGGACTCCAACTTGCTGGGATGAAGTTGGGGAAAGAAAGCTATTAGGACCTGATCTCGTTGATGAAATGGCAGAAAAGGTCAGATCTATTCAACAACACATAAGAGCCGCTCAGAGTCGACAGAAAAGTTATGCCGACAACTGAAGAAAAGACCTAGAGTTTGAAGTGGGTGATAAAGTGTTCTTACGAATATCTCCCTGGAAGAGGGTTATGAGATTTGGAAAGAAGGGGAAGTTGATCCCTAGATATATCGGTCCTTTCGAATTACTGGATCGTGTTGGGAAGGTAGCTTACCGATTGACGCTTCCACCGAATCTCTCTCAAGTTCACGATGTGTTCCATGTATCTCTCCTGAGAAAGTACATACCAGATCCTTCACATGTACTCAGCTCAGAAGTTGTACCGCTGGAGCAAGATCTTTCTTATGAAGAACAGCCGATAGAGATTCTGGATCGTAGCGAAAAAGTCCTACGAAACAAGACCACTCTCTTGGTGAAAGTTTTATGGAGGAACCACCAACTTGAAGAAGCTACATGGGAGCTTGAGGATATGATGAGGGAGAAGTATCCTCATCTGTTTGTTACAAAGTGACGAATTTCGAGGGTGAATTTTTTTTAAGAGGGGTAGAATGTAACACCCGAGACTTTTATGTTATATAAATCATCAAATGAATCTTTTTCTACACAACACTTGCTTGGCTTGCTTTACACGCAATCGCGACCTTCCTCGATAGCTTGCGTTGTACGCAATACCGAGTTTCAATAAACAATAATATGCTATTAAAACTAGCCGTTATGAATAGTAATAACCACTTTTTGAAATTTTATAAATTTTATTTTTCAAAATGGACTTCATTTTTGGACTCAGAATATCGAAATTAGCCTAGGGTGAAATTTTTGTATTTTTCTGAAAACTTTCAATTTTTGATGAATAGTGAAACCACTAAGTGGTAGGTTAAAAACTGAATTTTGCATAAAACATAATTTTACCGCATCTGTGAATGGAATTTCAAAAATCCGACAGACACGGTTGATATCAGTAAGTAAAATGTGGTTCAATGAGATAAAAATAATTTTTTTGGTGAATAGTAACTTTTTACTTTTTTTACCGCGGTTAATAGTAAATAGGGTATCTAAGGGTAAAATATGACATTAATATTACCCTAACACAAGTCTTAATTCTATTGGACAAGTGTAATTCGACCAAAAACAAACTTAGGAATAAAATATGACCATTTAGGGCCACTTGTATTAGATTAGGACATTTATTATTAATTTATTTAAAGAAGGGTTAAAATAGTTAAAATCAAAGTTTAATAAGTAAATCATTTTTAATATGGGGTTATACATAAGATAAATTCGACTATAAATATTCATTAGAAATCTAAAAAGATTTCCTACATAATGGTATTTTATTTGTAATTTTTAGACATTAAATAAGTTAATTTATTTATGACACAATGATGATGCAGTAATTATCTTATTAATGAAATATTGACATAATTGATGTTATAAACACCAAAATAAATGTAATTTGAGACTTTTTATGAATTCCACTAATTTTCTAGGTTACTATGATATATTAATGTTGATTTAATAAACTTGGTTTGAACATATAATTCTGTTATGACTTTCACAAAAATCATATATCAAATGGTGTCAAAATTGACACAAAATAGTTTTTAAATCAAATATTATATTATTAATTGTTATTTTATTTCTAAAAATCTAAGGTTCGTCCAAATGACTTATATAAGGATATATATATTAATAATAAACAATTTGGGGTTCGTTTGGCATGTTATAGTAAGTGTATTAACCATATAGTGAAAGAAAACAAAAAGACACGGTAAAAGTTAAATTAATTAACTTAGAGTTAAATATAATTGATAAGGTTAAAATAATACCCTAAACGTGTCTAAATCCTATTGGTTGATAGGATTTCGATCCATACCCACTTTAGCTTCTAAATAAGACCCTTTGGAACCATTATAAACCGATTTTGACTTTAATATAAAATAATATTTTGAGATATTCCTAAGGTGCCCCTCTCCTCCCTTATAAAAGGGCACCTCCTCCCCCTCCTCCTCACACCAAATTGAGCACTCAAGCTCGGCCAAACCCTGACATTTTCTCCTCTCCACTTACCTAGAATAATCCTATAGGTCCTGGTCTTCTTAAAAGACCAAACTTAGTTCCCTAAGTGGAGGATTCAAAGAGGCGTTCCAAAGAAGAGGTAATATCCATTACCGATCTTTTCAATTTCTTTATTCTTCAACTTCTTCTTCTTTAGTTGTTTCATGATAAAGTAATAACATCAGTATTACTTACATACTGATATGTTATTATAAATATGAAACAACCCTAATTCACCTTCTATCCATCCTACGGAAAAATGAAATCACCGCGCGTGCGTACGTACGGAATACCGTCTCCACGCCGTGGTGTAATGTATTTTCCACCACCACCTTACAAGGATCGTTATAATGGTGTAATGAGTAACTATTTATTATTATTATAAATTAATATTGATACTGAAATAATATACATATACTCCAATACAATTCCACGATCATAGGAATGATATCATCACTCGTGCGTACGTACGGAATACCGTCTCCACGATGTGATGCGACTCGTTCTACATGATCATCATTACATAGTAATTATATAAATGAATTGAATGAATAAATATGATATATATTACACTAATACCATTCTGGATATAAGGTATCTATAACCTTAAAATAAGAATAAGAATTTATTCGACAAAACACGCATAAGAACAAAAGGCAATAAAGACCCGAGTAACAAGTAACAATGAAATATTACTAATAAGAAGCTAAAAATATGAACATATATGATATCATATAAATATGTATGATTATGGAATAAGTCAATAACATTATTTAAACCATTATACAGGAGCTTCAGACACATACAAAGCAAATCGGACCTAAGGTAAGGGAAATATCACAATCTCATTTTTATCCGAGATTGTTTATACTTTGGTACTTACTGGGGTTTATTTTATCATCCACATCCATGTTCCCTCAATATGTAATATTGTTTCCATCCACTTAAAATAGTTTAAATCCAATTTGACCCTTCGGTGAGTTTTTAGTAAAGAATATGAAAGGAATCTTTTGTCATTTATTTCGTACGAGGTACTTTTTTACTTTTCCGACAAAAGTACGAAAGAATGTTTTTTTAACATATACGGCATGAATGGATTTTTAAAACATTATTTTCAAGAAGCTTCCTTTACAGGTTTTCAAGTTTATTTTTAATCAATTTCTTTTATTTTAAAGTTGTATGACATGTTATGAAAGGAAAAATGTTTTTGAAGAAGAAAGGATATTTTCCTCAAGAATGGAGTTCATGTGTTTTATCAAAATTATTTTCCATCTATGATAATAAAGGGTTATGTTTTTATCCCTATTATTACATTGATTTGATCATGTTGTGATGGAATTATTTTTATGTATTCCTTTATCTTATATGAATTGATTTATGATGTCATGATGTTTCAAGAATCCCATTTTTGTTACATGTGTTATGCGATGATGTATGTTTTATGATTATGTGGCACACATAAGAAAGGATTAATTATAATATGGGTGGGACCTATATCTCCCTCCAATGCATTGGGTAAAGATTTTATATCTCATGAGATAGACATGGCTGGAATGGTAGGTTATACCGGTTCAGTGAAACAGGACTGAAACGAGGGTTACTCGATTCAGAAAGGGACTTTGTCCACTAAGATAGTCTTGGCAATGAGTCATGACTAACAAGAAATGATTTTCCATGATTATGTGTGCATGCCACAAAGTTTCAAGTTTCATGTTATGATTATGGGGATCTCATTTTCACTTCTATGATTTATTCCATGTTAAGATATTATGATCTCTTTTGTAGGTTATGACTTCCAAAAAGATATGATATGATTTTTATTTCCTTTATTTGCCCTTGCTGAGCTTTTGATCTCACCCTTTTATGTTTTCTTTTCCCCAGGTCAGGAAGATGGATATTAAGTAGAATATTCTAAAATGGACCCTAGATATGATGAAATAAATGGGAGACACTATAGAAGATTTATGAACCAGTTGTTTATGTTTCCCAGTTTCTAAAGACACTATACCCATACGGTCCTTTGTGGTTTTGTCATATGTTGTAATAAGTGTGCTTCAATTTTGAGGTATTAACAATGTATGTAAAGTATGGGTCGTTAGAAGTACCATAGTACGCCCCCTGCAGAATATGTCATACTCCCCTCCTTCAAGAAACCCATTAGGGGCATGCCCTGTGGAGATCTGAGCATGTCACGTCTCACATTCAACGTCCCCATGTTGTGCCTCTCTGACTCACTGTAGGAGTGGAGGAGTGACTATGAAAGACTATAGAAAGTATGCTCCATCTTTATCCAGAAAGGATATCTGCAATGCGGCTAGCTGATTTGTCGCCTCTCCTAGTAGATGATTGCCCGATCTCCTGCTGAGAGGATCAACCACAATGTTCCCCTTCCTAGGAGTATAGAATATCTCAATGTCATAGTCCTGGAGGAACTCGAGCCATCTCCACAATCTCAGGTACAGGTCCTTCTACGAGAAGATGTAGATAAGACTCTGGTGGTTAGAGTAGACTGTAAAGCGCTCCCCTATAAGATAGTGTCGCCACATCTTCAAGGTGAAGACCACTGATGATAACTCCAGGTCATGTGTAGCATAGTTCTTCTCGTTCTATCTCAACTTCCATGAACCGTAAGCAATAATTGCTCACTACTGCATTAGGACACACCAGAGTTCGGTCCCTAACGCATCGTAGTACACTAAGTACCCTACACCCTCCTCTGGTAGCCTCAAGATGGGTGCACTGGTCAATCTATGTCTCAGCTTCTGAAAGCTCTACTGACAACTATCTGTCCTCCCGAAGGGTTTCCCCTTCTTTGTCAAATCTGAAAGAAGTGCTGTAACTCCGGAGAAGTCTGGCACAAATCTCAAATAGTACCCATCCAAACCTAGAATAATCGGCACCTCTATCACGCTCTCGGGTGGCTCCCGAGCATGTACCACCACGATCTTCACTGGGTCCACGACAACCCCATCCTCTGAGATGATGTGTCCTAGGAAATGAACCTCATGAATCCATAACTAGCACTTCGAGAGCTTACCATAAATCTTGTCCACTCAGAGTGTGTCATGTACAACCCGCAAGTGGTAGGCGTTCTCCTCCTCAGTAGTCAAGTAAATCAGTATGTCTTCGATGAAGACTACAACAAAAAGATCAAGGTAAGGTTGGAAGATCCTACTAATCAGACTCATGAACACTGCTAGTGTGTTGGTTATGCCAAAGGGCATAACCAAGAACTCATAGAGGCCAAACAGACACATGAAGGCTGTGTTCTTCACATCCTCTTCTTGAACTCTGAGCTGGTGATAGCCTGACCTGAGGTCTATCTTCGCGAACCATCATGCTCCCTTGAGCTGATCAAAGATGTCGTCAATCCTCGGGAGTGTGTACTTTTTCATTACGGTCAACTAATTTAGGTGACGGTAGTCGACACATAGTCGTAAACTCCAATCTTCCTTCTTGGCGAACAGAATCGGAGAAGCCCAGGGTGAAACACTGGGTAGGATGAATCAATTTCCTTGCAAGTCCTCCAGCTATACCCGCATCTCATGATGCTCGGCAGGAGCCATCCGATATGATGGAGTAGATATCAGTATTATCTCGGGGTACAGGTCAATGTAGAAGTATACCACTCCACGAGGAGGTAGTCCAAGAACGTCGTCAGGAAAAACGTTCAGATAATGATCCACCGCAACCGGAGAACTCAGACTCCACACATCAACCTCTCCTAGGATGAGACTATCCAACTACTGTGTGATCGACTTCCCTTTCCTCTGCGTAAGTCCATCTTGCGCTGCAAGGGCTCCCTTCTAATCGGTGAAGGTGAACCTGGTCCCATCAGTGCAGATACACCACACGTTGCATGAAATACAGTATATCTAAGCATGGACTATAGATAACCAGTCCATACAACAGATGACATCGTGAGTCCTCAACTCAGATACATGAAGATCCCTTCTGAAGCTCTCACCTCCTAGAGTAATCTCACACTCCCATCACCAGTTCATAATCATCGTGTCTGCTCTCGTATGAGTCTTTAGCTGTAAGGATCGAGCCAACAGCTCTGTCGGACTCTCCGATCTCTGAACAAGGGCAGTGGAAATAAAAGAATGACTCACTTCTGGGTCTATAAGCACTGAAACAAGGGTGGAGTAGACACAGATAGTACCTCGAATCATCTCAGGTGCACCGTGGTCGAAGGCCTCGATTGCCTGGATCTGAGCTTGCCCCTATCTACCAGCTCCCTGTGGTCAGGGTGGTCCTTCTGGTGGTGGTGGTGGTAGAGCCTCAAAGCGTCGTCCACCAACCACTGGTCGACCAGCTATTCTGCATCATCCACCTTCTCCCTACGGAACGCCACGGTCGAACATCTGCCTCTAACTGGGAGGTCCCTCTATTGTCTAATGCGGATCCTCATGGCGGGTCATGCAGTCCCGAGTCATGTGACCTTTCCCGTCGCATGCATAGCACTGGATGCCCCTCGAATGGCTAGATTTGTTTCGTGTACCCCGCACCTCTGAACCAATATCCTGGGGTTTCCCTCCTAATGTCCTGGTCTGCTTGGACCTCTGCGACATCTGTTTACTGCTAGATACAGAAGACTACCCAATGTGTCGCCCTGCAGTGGGTCTTGCTACTGTCGTCGGCTCAGCAAGAAATCTCTCTACAATAAGGTCTCGCTCCAGCACTCCTTCCGACGTCGGAATGCTGAGAGAGATCATCGAAGCCCTAATCTAATGCCTCAATCACTGCTCGAATGTCCGAGCCTGGAAGAATGGGTCACGTACCATGTCCGTGGAGTAGCGTGAGAGGTTAGTAAATCTCGCAAAGTACTGAGCTAATGACATGATACCCTACCACAGAAGAAGTAACTTCTGAATCTGCACAGCATGAAGGGTGGCTGAAAAAAAAACTTAGAGCGAAGAGACTCTCGAAGTCCGTCAAATGTAGAGATGCCTCGTCATGTACACCGAGCATCAAGCTCCACCATCTACCTACTGCTGCGTGAAGTAGACACCCGCCAAGGATCACCATAAGTTCAGCCGGTGTCCCTACCAATATAAAGACCTTGAAGATAGCCTCCAGTCAATCCACAGCTTCCTGAGGGTCCGTCTCTCTGTGGAACCTGGGCAGCCTCAATCGATGAAACTTGTGTAGCTCACTCAGGCAGCGTTCACTCTCTGTTGCTGGGGCTGGTAGTATCAGTGGCTCAGCGGGTAGTGGTACCACTGTTGCATCCACTGTGATGGTGCCCTGTACCGAGGCCTCATCGCTCGATGGGCTGCCTTCTCACACGCGACTCAGAACCTGAGCTGGATGCCTTCGTGGGGCCATCTTGAAAAGAAACAGGTGTTCCATGGTCAAACAGTATAACTGGTGTGCTGACACAATGTAATCACAAATAAAACTGTTGAAACTCATATGCCTTCAATGTTTTCATGCACTAAGTTGGAAATCAGGAGTCAGGGTCCTGGTGTATGGATACGTCGGCCGCCGCACCAACACCGGGCTCCCTGGACTGATAACCACACTCAATAATCATAACAATATTGCTTCCCAGAAATGAAATATCAGAGTCCTGATTTCTATGGTAGAACCGACTCCCCTGATACCAATTTGTCACGACCTATCCTTAGGGCCCGTTCTATGACTACCCCAAGCCCGCCTTCCGTAGGCCAGGGGCTAGAAATTAGCACCAAAGGTGTAAAGCCTGCTAAAAGGGAAGTCATTACATTTATAAATGTAAAAAAACACAATATTGTACAGATGTGAAGTAAGCCCTAATTAAAATTGTGTACAAAAGTAAGTGGTGAAAATTAAATGGGAATGTATACAACCCCAATTTAATGTACACTACAACTGAAAATAAAGTACAACAGCAGTAATTTAAAGTGGAAACCACTGATTTGTCCTCTGGATATCCCACCTGAAGGGTGGGTACAGATGGTCTCCTCAGCACCTCGGGTTCGGCCGTCCGCCCTCGTTTACTTCCCACCATGTTGTCCACCTTTGGGTACCATTCAGCTACACAAACCACCACCTAGATCAGTGATGTATGTCGTCTTCATCAAAGACAACGTAGTGTGGGTATAGCCCGTACAAGGGTGAGTATATGTTAATCAGTAGAGACCCCGAGACCCCCGAAGGTCTTCCAGAATCCAAAAAGGATAACCCACAAATGAAAGATACAATCACGATGTATCAACCGACTCTACTTAGGTATATTCCCAAACATATACCTAAGTCATAAATTCCAGTTCAGCTCCATCTCTGGAGCCCAAGCACAACCCAGTCCACACATGAATGAATTCAATCACAATGTTGGTATTGATTGCAAGTCAAGACTCAACTCACACATTTATATTACTCATAAAGAAGTGTGGAGATGATTAGATGTAGCCTCTGAATCCTCTCTTATGCCGAACCCACGTAGGATCCTAGTACAGAAGTCATCGTTGCCGAACCCACATATGATCCAAGTATAGTCATCACCACTGTCGAACCCACGGAGGATCCAAGTATAGTAGTCATCTCTACCGAACCCACAGAGGATCCAAGTACAGTCGTCATCACTTCCGAACCCACAAAGGATCCAAGTACAGTGGTCATCATTGTCGAACCCATGGAGGATCCCAACACGGTAGTCGTCGTAGTCGCAGTCACCTCTAGGGTTCAGGCACAGAACACTCTCGATTTCGGGAGGGTATGCTCCTTGATCCAAGGGGTTAGATACATCAACTATCACAAATTCTGGATTTGATGTTTCCCAATGTTCCATCTCATCAAAATATACTCAACCCGATAGTCGGAACATCAAACAGATGCTCGGTCTGAGAGATATTGGATTTTCCATTCCAAGGACCCGGTTAAAAATACGGTCGTATCTTACCCGGATGTTCCCCAAAGTCACCCAGAACACACTTAGAGTATCGCAAAAGTACCATCTCATCGTGAGGGTCACAGTTCCACAGACGGCGCGTATATCGGACCCGTGGTCTTTATGTTATTCATGTTTAAGTGAAAACAGGCCCATCCCATTAAAACAATATGAAAACAGAATAAAATTTACCCCTTGAAATAACATCAATGAGAACCTCCTTAAGAAAAAGGGTTTTGGTATTTTGGGAAAATGAATTGATCTTGGACATGGGGGGGGGGGGGGCTTGGGATGATTATTTGTGTATAAATTAGGGATGCATTAAGGCATATAGGGGTGAAGAAAAGAGGGAGTGATGGGTGGGTTTTATAGTCCAGGAGATGGGTTATTGTTTAATTTCATATTCATTTTTTAATTATTTCTCATATGAAAAGAAATCGTGTTTTTTTGGACCAAAAATATTAATAAGTTCTTCTGTATTATATCTATGTGTGCTTACATCACTAATGACTCGTGTAATAGTGTATTTTTCATATAATGTATTTATACCCTAAATTTTGTTTTTTTTAATATTTACAAAAAATCAACGATTTCACAAAAATCATAAAAATATTCAATGTGACCATTAAATGATGTTTAAAATTTTATTATGAAATTCATTTTTAACAAATAATTTTCTAAATAACTAAAAATAATTTTTTTAATAATATTATTATTTACTTGAAAAAAATTATTTTATATTTAATGTTGATTTTATAATACATTCAAAAATTAATGGAGATCTCAAAAAAATATTCTATAATCATAAGAAAAAAAAATTGTTTAGGAATAAAATTTATTAAAATTAATTAAATTTTAAATAAATTTATTAATTAAAAATTGTAATAAAATATTTTTTACTCACCAATATATGAATACTTAATTATTAATTTTTAAAATATTCACTCTCTTTTATAAGGTAGTTAAATATTATTTCTACTTACACGGACGATGTTAATATTCATATTTTTCATATTAATATTCATATGGGTACTTTGCGATTAATATGTTTGAAGTTACTATTTACCAAAAATTTATTTTGATCATATTAGACTCTAAATATCTTAATGATTTCCACATTGTCTGTATATTTTTAAAAATTGAATTCAGATAAATGGAAAATATAGGTTATTTGGCGCAGTTATAACAAAAGTGTTGTTTCATAAAGACTTAGTGTTTCATTGATTAAATATTATGTTTAATTGTAAATTAATGGGGTGATTCATTCTCCCCCCCCCCTTATGAAAATTAGATCCTCAAAACTATCAATGTGTTACATTATGTAAATATTTGAGTAGTTATTCATCATAAGACCCTAAATCTTTCATGTTGCCTCTTAAATTATATTATTTTTCCAAAAACCCATTACCCATCAAGTTGTCAAATTCCTTAACACCTGTTCTTCAGTTTCTAGAATCTTAATAGGATATTCACCAAAATATAAAGGAGGTTCCAATTCTATACCTTTAGAAGTTAGGAAATGAGTTTGTTCTATTATCTATATTATCAATAGTGAGTCAGGGAACATATTGTGTACCTTTGAAAGTGTAGTAAGAATTTCCCAATGATTATAAATTTCTCCAACTATATCAAGATTTTCTATGGTCCATCCTACAGTGGGCTCAGATTTCCCTTCTTTCCAAATCTTATAACACACTTCCTTGGAGATACTTAAAAAAGTGATAGCCTTCTTGAAATTCCGAATCATAAGTTTGATTATAATTATAGCTCTTTTTTGGAAATTTAGACGAATTGATATGAGATTGAATTGTATTTACCATTGATATTTCATACTCTACAATATCAGTTCCCACAAGTGTAACACCCCAAGCTTCTACGCTACGCTTCTCTTTTAATAATGTGATAGCGTGTGTTGTATGCAACATCGAGTTCTAACACACCACAACCAACCAATCTAGCAGTTATGAATAGTAATACCTACTTTTTGAAATTATATATATTTTATATTTCAAAATGGACTTCTTTTTTGGATTCAGAATATCAAAATTATCCTAATTTGAATTTTTGGTATTTTTCTGAGAACTTGAAATTTTTATGAATAGTGAAAAATACTTAAAAACAAATTTTTTTAATCCAACTAATTTATAGGGATAAATTATATTATTTAGTGGTTTAAAAGTATAATTAGAATATATTTTTACCATTTTATCCAATGGTGTTCATTAGAATTAATTACACTTTGAAATTGGACATAAACAATTGTCAATCTTTTGATATATGTTGTTTCTTAAAAACACAATATTTGTTGTAACAGCGGGAATTAATTATAAAATTAATTAATGAAACTCATATGTTTGGAGTTTTTTAAAATAGACATCATTTTTTAATTTGGAATATCAATTATTGCTTAGGGTGAAATTTTGGCATTATTCAGAAAAACTTCAATTTTTGATGAATATTGAAACCACTAAGTGGTAATTAAAAAACTAAATTTTTCATAAAACTTAATTTTATCTCTTCTGTGAATGGAATTTCGAAAATCCTAGAGACACGGTTAATATGAAGTAGTAAAATGCGGTTCAATGAGATGAAAATAATTTTTGGTGAATAGTAACTTTTTTACTTTTATTTACCACAGTTAGAAGTAAATACGGAAATTAAGGGTAAAAATTATATTAATATTACCCTAAAACATGTCCTAAATATATTGGACAAATTTATCTCGACAAAAAACAACCTTAGAAATAAAATATTATCATTTAGGTCCACTTGGATGAGATTAATACATTTATTATTATTTAATTCAAAGAAGAGTTAAAAGAGTTAAAATCAATGTTTATTTACTAAAACATTTTTAATATAGGGTTATACATAAGATACATTCGATTGTGAATATTAACTAGAAAGAAAAAAAGATTTACTATATAATGATATTTTATTTATAATTTTTAGACATTAAATAATTTAATTTATTTATAACACAATGATGATGCAGTTATTACCATAATAGTGAAAAATTAAAACAATTGATATTATAAATACAAAAATAAATATATTTTGAGACATTTAATGAACTAAAATAATTTTATTTAATTATATAACATGTTAGGAATGATTTAATTATCTTTTTTATAAGTAATAAATCTGTTATGATTTTTTACAAAAATCAATTATTGAATAGAGTCAAAATTGACATAAAAGAGTTTTTAAAACAAATATTATATTATAAATTGATATTAAATTCCTAAAAATCTAAGGATCGGCCAAGAGACATATATCATGATAGTTTTATCATTACTGGACCACTTGGGGGGTCTCTTGGATGTATATAGTATGTTTTTTAATGATATAATATAAAAATACAAAGGGACATTGTAAAAGTAAAACTAATTAACTAAGAGTTAATACTTAATGATAATGTTAATATAGTAACCCAAACCTATATAAATTCTATTGGTTGAGGGGTTTTCGACACATCCCCACATTAACCTTTAAATAATCCACTTTTGAGCCATTATAAACTTAATATGAATTTATTATAAAATAATATTTCTAGTTTTTCCAATGGTGCCCCTCACCCCTCTTGTAAAAGGGCACCCCCTCCCCCTTCTCATTAATTCACACCTTTAAAGCCTTTTTATTCGGCCAACCCCTGATCAATTAATCTCTCAAATAACCACACTTCATCTTATAGGCCTTCCATTTGTCATAAATCCATCCTAAGGAGCCCTTTTGATATATATTTCAAAATAAATTTTTTCATTTTATAAAAATAATGGTGGATTAAAATAAAATTTATATTTATCTTTAATAAAGGAATGAATTCAAGAATTTCCTTCGATTTGGAATTGTTTTTTCAGGCTGAATTTTTTAATGATCCTATTAAAACATGAAACTCTTCATAAGTGAATAAATTATTATGTTTGGAACACCCACCCACCCACACACACACATATAAAACATTAATATAAAATTAATGTTTATTAAATATTAATAGTTAATAATTCCATTTTTGTATGTAGAGAATTAGTGTAACCAGAATGAAAATGGACATTTTGTTAGAAAACTCTTACCTTATGTCTAAACTTGTTAGGCAGTTGACCTTAAATTCATGAATAATATAATTAAATCAATCAATCAATTAATTAATAACCTTATGTTCATTTATTTTTTTCATTATGGTTTTATTAATATCCTTTTATGTCATCATTGATATGTTAGGTGACTGAATTTCCTTATTCTAGAGTGTTATTTTCCATCATTTCATGATCTGTTTGGTTGATTGTAAGTATTGGAGTTCATTTAAAATTGGTAAAATTTTCTAAAATTGAATTGAATTTTGTTAATTAGAAATTAGATATTTAAATGTTTATATATATATCATTTTGTTATATAATTTGAGGATGAATCATTAGATAATAAATTTATTGATAATATTTTAGAATATTACCACAGTTATTGATCATAATTATCTCATTTTGTTTGATCGTTTAGTATTGTGTAAATATGTTACATCCATAACATAAAAAGGGTTATATTATAAATATTAACGTCTATATCATCCAATAAAATGGTCTGATGATTATATTTCAATTTACTCTTATATATTACTAATTATTTATATTTCTTTTTATTTCTATTTATTACTTATTATTCATATTTTTTACTAAGTATTCCTATTTATTACTAATTATTATTATTTATTACTAAATATTCATATTTATTACTAATTATTGGTATTTATTACTACTTATTTCTATTTATTACTATTTATTTCTAATTATTCCTTATTATTACTAATTATTACTAATTATTCCTATTTATTTTTATTTATTACTAATTATTCTTATTTTTTATTATTTATACTTATTTATTACTAATTATTTCTAATTATTACTATTTATTGATAGTTATAATTTTTATTTCTATTTATTCTTAATTATTCAAAATTAATCCTAATTATTTCTAATTATTCCTAATTATTCTTAACTATTTCTAATTTTTAATTATTATTCCTAATTTTTCATAATTTTTCCTAAATATTCCTAATTATTTCAAATTATTTCAAACTATTCCTAATTATTCATAATTATTCCTAATTATTAGTAATTATTTCTCATTATTACTAATTATTATTAATTATTATTAATTATCTCTATTTAATACTACTTATTTCTATTTATTACCATTTATTGCTAATTATTCCGAATTATTGCTAATTATACTTTTTAATTGCTAATTATTCCTATTTATTGCTAATTTTCCTATTTATTTCTAATTATTAATATTTATTTCTTATTATTTTTATTTATTAGCATTTAGTCCTATTTAATAGCATTTATTCCTACTTATTACTAATTATTCATATTTATTACTATTTATTCCTATTTATTAGTATTTATTCCTATTTATTACTAATTAATCCTATTTATTGACTTTTATTATAATTTATTCCTATTTATTAGTAATTATACCTATTTATTAGTAAATATTACTATTTTTAGTAATTATTCATATTTATTATTAATTATTCCTACCGATTACAAAAAATTCCTATTTATTACTAATTATTCTTCTTAATTACTATTTATACCTATTTATTACAAATTATTCCTATTTATTAATATTTATTCCTATTTATTACAATATATTCCTATTTTTTACTATTTATTATTATTTATTACTAATTATTTCTATTTGTTAGTAATTGATTCTATTTATTACAAATTATTCTTATTTATTCCTAATTATTCCTAATTATTCCTAATTATTCCTAATTATTCCTATTTATTACTATTTATTCCTATTTGTTACTAATTATTTCTTTTATTGCTAATTATTCGTATTTATTACTATTTATTCATATTTATTACTATTTAATCTTAATTATTACAATTTATTTCTAGTTATTACAAATTATTCTATTTATTGAAAATTATACCTATTTATTTATAATTATTCATATTTATTATTAATTATAAATATTTGTTTCTAATTATTTCTAATTATTCCTAATAATTACTAATTATTTTTTTTATTGCTAATTATAAATACATATTCTTAATTATATCTAATTATTTCTAATTATTCTTAATAGTTATTAATTATTACTATTTATTACTAATTATTCCTATTTATTACTAATTATTCATATTTATTAATAATTATTCTTAATTATTAAAAATTAGTAATAAGACATTCATTTTATTATTACAAATAACTATTATTTTAAAAATAATTTAAATCCAATTAAATTAAAGCTAATAAAAAATAATTAAAATTAACATTAAAAATAAAATAAATATTAAATATAATATAATATAAATACCTTTATACTTGATCTTCTATTGATGAAGACGGCTTCAAAACATTTTCGTCAAAATAAACTTTCTCAAAAAAATTCTCACTCTGAATATAGGGTTGAGAGAGAGAGAGTGTGTGTGTGAATTGAGAGGAGGATTTGAAAAAACAGATGGGGGGCTATATATAAGTTATATTAGTTGCGACGAGACCTTTTGCGATGGAAATACCGTCGCAACAGAAACCTTTTGCGATAGGGCCAATTGCAAATACCTTTTCCTGCATTAATTATTGTCGGCGATTAAATGGGTATTTCTGATGGGCCCCGTCAGAAAAGGTATCTGCCGACACATGTTTTGCAATGGGGCATCATCCTGTCGCAAAACCCCATTTATTGTTGTCGGGTATTTGCAACGGGTCCTGTCGCAAATAACTTCCGAGCGATGAACCATTTGCGACGGGGAAATTCTCCAGTCGAAAATTATCTTCCCATCCCAAACAATCCATTTTCCGCCGCCTGGTATTTGCGACGAGAATATTCCTAACGTCGCAAATAAGATTTCTGTGGTTTTCCACGCAATCTGTGCCAAACCGCTCATTACTTTTTGCGACGGGCCACCAACACTCATCATAAATAACAAGGTATTTGTGACTGGATGACTCCCCCATCACAAATAATATCAGGAATAGACTATTTGTGATGGGAAATACCCGTCGCAAATAACACGTCACAAAAAGGTTGTTTTACCGTAAGGATGAATCATTATCATCCATGAAGGTTATAAATTATACATCCTAGATTATGATTTTGTTTATAAAATAAAGCGGGAGTAAGGAGATTAATAATGGTTATTAAATTAACATGATATAATTATTGTATATAGAGAATACTGAAGTTATCATGATCAATTGGATAGAGGGTTTAGGAGAGAATAAGAAAAGAAAATAAATTGAAATGAAATTAAATGAAAAATGATGATGAATTACCTCTTGAAATAACCTCATTGAGAAGCTCCTTATGAGAATGGTTTTTGGTATTTTTGAATGAATAAGGGCTCATAGAAATGATGAGGGTCTAGGTAAGAGTATTTGGATATAGCATTGAGATTCTTCAAGTCATATAGGAGTGATATGAAGAGGGAGTGAGGTATGGGATTTATAGTGAATGAGAGGGGTGGTTTTGAAATTTCTTATTTATTATTTAACTATGTATTATTAAGACATTAAATAGTTTTGATTCTTGTGAAAAAATGTATTATGTTCATGTGAGTTCTAAACAAGTGTTATTACATCATTTATGACTCATGGAATATTGTATTTTTCTTATAATGTATTTATACCATAAATTATCATGTTTTTCTATTGACAAAAAAATGATGTATTTAAGAGAAATCCCAAAAGTTCTACATAACCATTATTCAACGTGTAGAATTCAAAAATAAAGTCAAATATATCAAAATAATTTTCAAAATATTATAACATTATCTTTTAAATAAAATCATTATTTACATAAAAACATATTTTAAATTTAATTTTTACTTTATAATAATTCAAAAATTAACTGAGGTCTCATAAAAAATTCCAAGAATCATAGGAAAACAAATATTTCTTTTGAAATAAATTTTTTGACAAAAATTATTTATATAAAATTTAATATTTTTAGATTTTAAATTATATATTTATTACACAAAAAAAAATCAACACTTAATTATTAATTTTAAAAATATTCACTCTCATGTATAATACGATTTTAATAACTAAGGTACACATTCCATCAAAAATATAGATGAGCATAATATTTGAAGAGTAAGATTTGAATATCTAATGTCATAAAAAAACATATCCATGAGTATTCTACTTGTCAAATAAAAATATGGACAATCAGTTACAAGCTTTATAAGGAAGGAATGCATAATGTGGGGCATCATAACCATTATCGAAAGGCCTCATTCCATGTCCGTACATTAATGGGTAAAAAACAAATCTAGTTTGTATCATTAGAAACACTGATGCATCAAGGGGATATAGTAAGCCCCACCCATCACTTTCTAGGTCCAATACATTCATAAAATTAATGGAGGGAAAATAATAAACATATACATTTTTATTAAACGTAACATATGAAATATAAATTACATTCCTCAATCATTAAATATAAACACTAACCATTCGGATTAATGTGGTGAAAGGTATCAAGATAACACATCCTTAGTCAAACTAATCAAAATACCTAAACAACATATTGTAAATGATACCATAACACATAAACGTCAATCAAGTAAAATATTCAATAATTTATGTTCACATTGATGATGATACATTTAAATGAGGCCATGGAAATGATCACGATCAAATAATCATTAATCATTCCAAAGTATCTCATACCACTATGAGATATTCAAATCACAATCTCTTAGAAAATAAGAAGAATAAGGGTAATCATGATTTAATATAACAAAGGGCAGTACATACACCACACACACATGTAATAAGTGGTGAACAAGGAAGATATCTCAAAGATGATAAAGTTAGATGAGAAAACCCATTTTTACATTGAAAAGATGAGATCTTTCAGAATATCATATGTTTTTTCATAAAATAATAATGTAAACTTGTATAAAATAAAAAATAAAAGGTATGTACATTAAAAATATATTTTAGTCATAAATTATGTCCTAATAAAGTGAAATCATGTTAAATAGTTGTTAAAAACATTAGAAATAAAATATTTCACTAATGATTAAAGAAAAATATTAAAGAGATTTTAAAGTGGAAAGGCATGATAGTATTCATAAAGAAAAAAAGGAACCACAATATTTTATACTGATAACACGTGTGATTTTAGTGAAATAATTATGGCTTAAAACATATTGTATAGTGCACATGAAGGTGGGTAATAATTCAAGGAGTTCCTTTGAATCAGGCTAGTTCATCAGGATAAATTGTGATGGGGACTATTTTAAAACATATAACCCCTATAAATTAAAGATTAAATGATATTAATATATGATTTTGGATCATAAAAACATGATATATGTGAAGTACACAAATAAATAAGCATTAAATTTGGGTAATGATAGTGAAGGAATAACCCAACAATAAAAATGAGGTGCTGGTGGAATCCCTTATCACTTTGTTATCAATCAATTCATATGCCAAAAATTTAATTGTCATAAAATGATACATTCTCCACCATTAAAAGAAATCGATTCATTATATTGTACATAAATGTGTAGTACTCAAACACCACACCCAATAAATAGTGGTGAATAATGAATATCTTTGAAATATTGGTAGTAAGATGAGGGAACCCTCTATTTGTAATCAATTGAATCATATGTACAATAATTAAAAATAATCCAATGAATCAATTAATACAATAAAGGTAAATATACTCATGATAATATATATAAATTTTAGTGTACAAACACCACATATTGGAAATAATTGGAAAATAATGTAAAACTTACAGAGATAAAAGTGAGGCGATAAAACTTTTACCTTATATGCTAACGTATTATGTAATTGACCTAAAAGTCTGGGATAAACATACTAAATCCATTAATTACTTAATTCATAACCTTGTATAAATATATTTTATTCATTTTAGTTTTATGAAACCACTATCTATTTTTAATCAAACCTACCTTTACTTATATGAAAACAAAATAAGAATGATCAATATTAATGATTACTATAAAATAATATATTAAAACAATACATTCCATTTTAAAAACATATCCATTATTGGGAAAAAAATATTGAAAAAATATTGAAATAATTATTTTATTAAATTAGTTTCACTATATAATTACGAAAATCCTTCAATATAAACAAACTATTACGAAATAATTTTTTTTACAAATAATCAATGTAATCAAATGACACTCATCAACCAATGATTCCATACACATCGATCAAAATTAGAGTAAATAATTATGAAAATGAAATCCTATACATAATTTTATAGATAATACTATGTATAATTTTATACACACTATGTCATAATGTGAGGTGGTTATTGAGTTTACCTAATATATATGACCATCTTTTGGTATAAGATACATTCGAACAACACAATACACCTGACAAGACAACACCCAATCTCATCAAGGGTTCTACTCACATGCTTGGAAACGTAGGAAAAATAGGGGGACATTAGTAGATCAATAACATCCATTGAAGAATAAATGTAAAAATATTTTTTATCCTATGAGTTCATATAAATAAAAAATTGAGGTTAAATAATCAATCAAATTATAATATAATAACATAAGATAAAACATAATAAAATAAATCTCCCCTCAAAACCATCTCCTTTATAAGAAAAACTTCATTTTGTATTGTACACAACACAAAAAATAAATAATACCCCCCTCTATGTCAAACTATATATCAAAACACGGGGATAAATAATCTCTCACACACACAAAACACCATAAGATAACCATTGAAAATTTCCAAATGGGCCCTCCTTGATACCAACTATAAATGATGATTCCTTTATAACAGTTCAATTTTTTTCCTAAAAAACATTTAATCAATAAATTTATTCCAAAAACGAAATCAATCTGTTAAAAAACTACAATTTTTTTAAATATTTTATAAATCCAAAGACCCACTCCCTTATCCATTTCATTAACCAAACATTGTAAAATTCAATAGGTTAAAAATATTATAGTAAAATTAACCTTATAATAATTATAAAATTAATATTTCACCCAAAAAGAAAATTATAATTTTGAAAAAAATTAAAAAACCATAGAAAACGCTAAAACAGCTGAATTTCTTTTACGTCTAGTGATGAATAATTTTTTAACAATTATAAAAACAATCATAGCTATCACACATAGAAATAATTTAACAAATAATAATTTTGAATTATAATTAATAAAATGACTTGGATATTAAATTAAGTGCATAAAAACACTAACCCTAGACCATGTTTCAATCTCACAAGTGAATCCAAAATGTTTCACCTTAAATGAGTATCAAGTAAGAATAGAGACTACCCCAATAGTACCTAAAAATTTTCCACATAAGAACCACCCATGTATATTTATTTCATCCAAATAACCCCACAATATTAAATAATGATTTGAACCCAAGGGAAAATGCGATATATCAGATGGAAAAGGGAATAATTTGAAAATATATGGGTTTTCGTAAGGCATATTATTGTAATAAAATATCATAGAATTATATAATTAGGGGGAGATATCCCAACATGTGTTCCTATATTGGTAAAATGATGAGGTGGACGAAATGGGTGCTTCCTCTCTTTTATTTTAATGATGGGGAAATTGGAAATTTAATATTTACTAAAATTAGAAAAATACCATGGTTTAGAAGGCTCTATCACAAAAATTTAGATTCCACTAGAAAAACAAAAGGAATGTGCATGGTTATAAATCAGTGTTACTGATAATAAATTTTCAATTATGTGTGTAACCCTATCAGAAAATGGTTCACAAGGTTTTCTGAAAGGCTCCACATGGATTGCAGAACCGTGTTACAACTATTTAAAATCAAATTATTAGTACAATAACACAGGTTGCATGGTCACTATATTAATAATCCTACATATGAGTTATCACTAAAAACCCATAAAATTTACTAATTTTACATAAAGGAAAAAAATCAATAATATATTCAAGGATTTAAAATTAGAGAAATTTTAAATAATATGGAGACCCTAATAGTGAATTATGTGTTTGAATATCCCAACCATGTTTATTTCTTATCCCTGACATTTTTCGGTCCAATAAAAGTAAAGAATATTGAGATATTCAATGACACCCCATGAAAGGAAATAGTTCAAATATAGGATTCTTAATGATGGAATGCCAACTATCCTGAAACCACTACATAATACTAACGGTTTATATCCACGACCAATGACTAATGTCAGTAATCATGGAAAGACCCCAACCAGAAAAATGATCTGTAATGTAGATTATGACATTATATAGATCTCAAGAATATTTCTAATTCTTCAAAAATGTTGATATATATAGAAACATTTTTTAAATAGAATCCCTCTAAAAATACCCAAAAAAATTTATCATATATCCGAATTAAAAACACATCTAAATCATATATGATGTTAATAATTTGAACACTATTTTTTTTTAAAACACACCAAACCATAATTATATATAAAAACATCAACTAGAATAACCTATCAAAAAAACAAAATGGGTTCCAAATAAGGTCATGACGTTCTCAGAAGGTGAATAGTGACCATCAAACAAACAAAACATCCCATTAAAACCCCACCAAAATTAGCTATCTCCCACGGGTTCTCAATCCACAAAATAATTATTAATCCATGTTATTTAGTTATAAAACTAAATGTCCCCAATGTATCATACATCATGTGTATATACTCAATATATCCAAAAATAACATCCATAAAACATAAGAGGAAAAATCCATGTAGACAAGGAAGACAAAAAAACCAATATTCATTACCACCCATAATGAAAAAACTTGAAAACCCAAAATTTCAACCTTTTTCACATCCACCGAACATAATTACGAAAATAATAAACACTCTAAAACTAGTATTACACATAAAATGATTCTTCTTATATCATATCGTTCAAATAAATGAATAATTCATGATAGTCAACACTAGATAAAGGCAATTGAAGATTTGTAACATGATTAATTTGAATGACCATATGCTTTATAATTGATTCACACCATATGAATATTCATTATATGTGAAGGATGTACCCATTTAATCATCCCTTTATGCATTGCATAAACTACACATTTTTTCTAAAAAATCAGGTGTCATCAATCAAAAAAACTAGATAATAGGTGCTGGCTAGACATAAACCTTCTATGGGTTTTAGGTAACTAATGATCCCTTAAATTACATGTATCCACTCTATTTTTTCAATAATATATCAATTTATACAAATTGAAGGCATCTTGGGGTCCATGAATTCTTGAATGGGGACTAGGAGCATGGAATAGTTTGGATCCTCTAATAGTTCATGATTATATATGGAAGTTTCTAGTGGAAAACCTGTCCCTAAATGTGAGGGAATTTTATCTTAAAGATCAACCCAACAAAATAACCCACCCCTACATATATATACATATAAGTTATTGTCTAAATAAAAAAATTATACAATAAACTAATGATCACAAAATGAAATTAAACCGTTATATAAAAATTAATATCTAAATTAGAAAATATATAAACTCTATGATTTTGAAAAAAAACCCAAATGAGTATCTTTAAATAATTTTGGGGACACCCCAAAAATAATAATAATAACTAAATATGAATAATTTTCTAATAAAACCTATGTACTTTGAGGTCATGGTATGATGAAATATCATTTTGAAAAATATATTAATCATAAATCCAATGAAAACCCATTTCACATGGCTTCGAGAAGATCTCAGACTCTGTGGCCACCTACTAACCATGAAAATGGTTGATAGATAGGTAATGTGATAACCAATATACAACATAGTCTAAATACTTGATATAGATCACGATCACCTTCCTAACACAAAGACCAAATAAGTTATATACCTTGCATGAATCTTCTCACTAAATGACATATTTCCCTACGATTCTAAGGTGATTACTCATATGGCCACCCCGAAACCAAAATGCTTCCCATTGACCATGATTATAAAAAAATATACAAGACACTTCAAAGATGGAGACCGCCATGAATGGTAACTCCCAATATGACCCCAACACATCAAACACTTTATAGTCGATCTGAACACATGGTTGTTTTCTTAAATTAGACACCACAATGTAAAAAATTCCCTACTAGGATACTGTCATTTTTGGAATGTAGTATCCATACCATTTCATATATATACCAGGGCTTTCATTCTAGAATTTTATGGAAATGTGAAAATATAGAATAACAATGTTGAATTTGAGTTTTCAAAAAATATCCTATTAATTCTAGATCCAATATTGTTATGCACTCCAGTGGACCTCTCTAATTAGAGTAATTTTTAATGACTTAAATAAAGATGATTACTTCTACATTTCATAGTTATTAATGTTCCCAAATACCGAATAGAATAATTTATCCCTTTGAATATTCCTATAGGGCCACTTTTATCATGGGATCCATTTTACACATGGTTAAAAATAGGTTCCCTTATACTAGGAATCTACAAGGTGGATTGTGATTCTGCATGGCTACTTGGAAGACTTGAATCCTTTAGAAATTCACTATGAGTCTCATCCCTCTGTGTTCTGATATACTACATTTACTCATTACCATTTTGTTTCCCCTTTGTATACCATATCCCCTATGTGTACCAACCAAATAGGGTAGTTCAATTCATGATCATAATTAATTGAACATGATCATATAGGGTGTTAGTACCCCTCTTTATACTAATTACTTTTTGTGGGAAGTCAATTAGATAATAAAGACCTTTCTCTAATGAAACCATGAAAATTATTTGGCTATTCCATTACAAGGCCACCATACCTGAATGGATAGGTTAATGAGATCACCAAAGTTCACCTCCTCCATTTGTGTATTCCCTTGATGAAATCCTACTCTAATTATTACTCCATAACTGATTGGCCCCTTAGAGATCTTCAATCATGCATACCCTTGTTAATGATGCTTCTGATCATATATTTGGTAATGATGTTTCTCTCATGTTGAATTTTACATAAATTATATTGATTCAAATCAATGATCCATATATTCTTGAGAAAATACTTTAGGTATACGACCCATAATAGTTTTGATTAATGATTTCACCAAAAAATATATTCAAACAAATTTAGGAGAGAGAATACGTGTTTGGAAATATATGTGATACCTATAAATAAGACACAGTGGGAAAGACCAATTTATGTGTAATCTTGACTCATTATCTTACAATTTATTCGTAGTATTTTGGGTCTTGTTATTAGTGTATACACAAACATTCTCTCTTCCTTTACCAATGTCACTAAATAGGTCTAGCATTAGGATAACCAAATTTGATTGAGTGTTAATAAATCTACTTTTTTCTCACCTTTCATGATACAAATGTCCTAATCACATGAAATTAAATTTTATGAAATTTGTACATGTCACAGAACATGAAATTGAGTAACAACATCCATACCACCTAATGGAAAAATTCATGTAATGATCCAATACCACGACCTCAAACTATATCAAATGAACTAAATGGTATTTTTTTTCTTTTTAGCTCATATACATTGGGTTCTAACTCAATGCTAAAAAATGACATCATCAAAAATACATTTTCATCATAAAGGGGACATATTCCCCATAAATTAATATTTTTAATTCATTAATGGTGTTGATTATCTGTGATCCAAAATCTCTCAATTACAAGGGAATTTGTTTAACAACACTCACCTTTGGTCTATATTCATCATGATGAAACACTAACCCACCCTATGTTATATATTCCCTATTAAAATACCCATAATACCCACATTGTTATTTATTCTTCTAGGTGGCCTATAATTTTTATTAGTCTATATCCCAACTAGAAAATCCAAAAACATACCACATATGGATATAATCCATTTTAAATCACAACCACACAGTGTTCCAAAATATATTTCAAATCAACTAGATAGGCAATCGAATGAATACGCCCTACACCATCCATGCATGATTATCCTTCACTAATTATTTCTTCAGCATGACTATATTCTATTTTGAATTAGTTCTTGTCACATGACTTTAAAATTTATGTAATTAAAAATTATGTGGAAGAAAACTACAAGGATTAGGATTCATTATATAAATTTAAAAACGTTAACCTCTTCATGGTTGTGTTCCCAGAACTGTAAATTCCAAATTGTGATTAGCCTCACAATTCCTAACTATGTGAATTTAAATAGTAGGATCAAATAAATAAGACTTTAATGAAATAAATGTAATGTTATAAGAACTATGATGCATAAAAAGGTTCACATAAATGCATGATTAAGACCAACTTATATCCTAGGTCTTACCTGTTCCATGATGGTATTTGGGATATATTCATGAACATGACCTAAAAATTAATTTTTTTCTCTATGGAGGAAATAATTTCCCCTCAAAAGTGTACTGATGAATTGAACCTTGAAACATTAAATACAATATGCATTCCAATGTGTTTCGAATGAACTTATAGTGATTTCATGCATTTTATTATTAGTTATGCACATACTTCTATATTTTTAACGGATTCATGTTTGATTATCCCAAAATAAATACATTTCTATGTGTTTTGTACCATTTTGTTCCAAGTGATAAATCTGAGGAAAAAATAGTGAACATTATATCAATCTCTTAGTAGTGAATATGATTTTTCAAATATGAACTCACATGTCATACTATAATGATATTTATCCTTTTTGGCAATTACTTTTCTGTTATTGGTTCCAAATATCATGATCCCCTGTCAATCCAGATCGATGGATTATTTACCAAGAAAACATTATCATACATCAACAAATGATACATCTGTTACCCTAAAAAATGACATGGTTGTTTCACCCACATGGTGGCACCAAATCGATTTTGAGAATAGACTAGTAAAATATTATTAACAGTATTGAACCTGTACTATTCTAGAGGCCACATGTGGCCACATTCAGGGAATGAATCCTCTAAGTCCATATCACCATAGGAAAGATGTCAGAATGGATGTAGCACATACTACATCACCTATCAGAATTGGGAGTTATTCCTAATATCATAATAACATTTTCATCCATTATCTTATGAAAGAAGACCATGAGGTTATCCATGAACATAACATTGAGTAAGAGTTTTATAGAATAGCTCCAACCACCCACCATCATAACAAAAACAATTGTGTATCACCACTTCTTCAATTCTATGTTTTGCGGCCTACCCATAAGTTCTTCACTCCCTAAATATTGTCTGTAGTACACTAAATGATTTATAATTAAGGAAAAATTACCAATGGAAACATGGGATTTGATTTTATTCATATTATCTGTCATGATTTTCATAATAACATATTGGAGGAAAATCATTCCCACAATCCTCCTCATACTTACCAAGCCTGTAATTGAACTCTAGTGACATCAACTTCATTAAATAATAACTCAATAATAAATATGGGGTTGGATCATATATCTTCCCCTACACATTATTTCCATAGACAAATCATTGTGGGGACTAGCGGATATGTTTTGATTCATATTCCCACTTTCATATAATAATGTATGTATATTTCAATTCCTCTAACTATATACATTTAATACATCTTAAGAAGAAAATATATGGACATGCCTATATTCCTACTAATAGATTTTAGAGTTTTAAATAATTCATTAACATGTAATAATAGGATTATTTGTTGTATATTTATATTATTTAAATTTAGAAGGCCCATTTTCCTACACCCTCAATTATTGAAGATGTTTGTTGGCATATCTCAAAAGCTATTTGAGATTTGGATTATATACAATCTCAAAATCTGAAGGAATATCGATATTTTCTAAAATATTCACAAGAATATTATTATAGTACCACATTCATATAATATTTATTTTGGAAAATTAAATAAGAGTTATATTGTTCGGAACATAACTTTACTCCACCTCATTCCATAAAATTCCAACGATACATCGCATCAACTACTAAAAGGTAGGTATATATTCCCAATCAGTTTGAAGAATCACATTTGAATATTCTGGTGGAAAAGAAATGACAATCCCATATTCTTATTCTATGTCTTCGATCAAATTATCTAGATAAATCAAAGAAAAAGAAATCATTTAAAAAGACTTGTATATAAGGACACCAATACACCCCAAACCCATCATCTATTATTTCTATTTATAATAGAAGCCAATGACTCATCAGTATGAAAATATTCCCACATTTATATGTGATGAAATGATAAAGGACCCAATTACTCTATCTAGTGTGGTCATAGATCCTACAAACTCATCTTCATAATGTGGGGGAATCTGCATCAATCGATGTACTCACCATGACATTATGACTAGAAGTTTTGGATTTACTCCTAGGAACTCCTGAAATAATGATCCTCAATATATAAATACAAAGATCTATCATGGGAGCTCCTGTCATGATTACACTGTGAAATTACACCTTAAAATAAATAGATACATAGAAAAATATGTTATCCACTTCTTGTCTCATTAATTTGTAACTATGACATTCATCCATATAATGACATTCCATTATGATAGGAAGGTCCTCCACTTTGTCGAAGATATTTTATGAGAATAATATTATCTTTCACTGAATATAAGATCAATTTATGTTATTAACATTACCTAAAATACCACATATGGTTCTTCGTATTAAAAAATGATTATTTAGGGAGATAATCATGGCCCAAACCAACCCCTCCTTTTTCCCACACTACCTTAGTCAAACTGTGTTATGTAACTAATTCAATTTTAGATATAGAAAATATTCATAGTTTCCACATAATGTTGAATAAACCAGTATTTTTTTATGGATTTGTCCTTGGATAACCTCATGACGTTTTCTTCTTATTTCCACTCCCAAGTATGATATCCAAATATATTTAATGAGGCATTCATCTCATACATGAGATAGAACATATGTAATAATCTTCATTAAAATTTTTACAAGAACCTACGTTATTATAATTATGAAATAAAACTCCATGTATTGAATACTATATGTTGTTAAATTGAATTTTTTCATTTCATAAAACCACAAAATACAAGGCCAAAAAAAAATAAGTTATTGTTACATTATTATCTTCAAAACATATAGGTAAATTAAAAAATAATTTTCAATCCCCAATATAATGTGCATATTCATGGATGGGATGAGAAAAGACAGTTACATTTTATTCTATCACTAAGACCATAGAATCCCCCAATTAGGAAATACTATAAATTAAAAATGATAGGAGTGGAAACACGACTAAATAATAAACATTATATTCTATGCATTTGACAAACTCATCCCACCACAATAAAAAAAGTGTTGCATCCAATGGAGAAGTAAATATATTGTATCCTATATCAATATTCAAAATAGAAAAATATGTAGATTATATAATATAGTGTACCACCATAACTAATGAAAAATATCCAGTGATAATAATTTTTAAATTTTTAATATTATTTATAAAAAACACATATAGAAATGAAAATATGATAAATTAAGAACACATTTTTAGCCAAATTAGTATCCATTAAGGTGAAATTTGTCCCACATGATAGGAATATTTTTTAATACCAACACTAACCATGTGATCATAAAATACTCAGTGTATTTTGGATTTTTTCGATAAATATACGTGTTCCCAACCCCTAATATTATTTTAATACTTAACACCTTTTACAAGGAAGTTGTTTTTATAGTATAAGTGGAGACCTATGAAAAAAGTCTCTGTATCATTACTAAAACAATAAGACACACCCATGTCAATGAGGTGATATTCAATAAGAATTGTTTGGGATTTTCATAGGATTTATATCCATATTTCACATTCCAGAAAACATCAAATCTAAAATTTATGTGTTTATAGATGTTAAAATATGTTTTATACCCCTAATAGAAAAGTTGAAATAGAAGATCTTAACATTTATTTCAAATAGTGTACATGCGATCATGATTTCCTATATTTATTATATGTGGTTTATGTGATTCCCACTACCCCATATTCAACAATGAATTTAATTAATTTTTACTAGGAAGAGGATATTGGGAAATACATTGATTATGTGGAACCTAATGAAGAAATAATTTCCTAATATACATTTTTCTGTGAAACATAGAGAAATACATGTATACATGACCTTAAAGGCCATCCTAGAATATGGTAGCTCCAAATTTATAGATCCCACCTCACTTCTGTGCTTCAACAACGGATATATGTATTTTTTATATATACCACTTACCACCCAAATAGGATGAAGACCTATTAATTGAATAAACGCTGTTGTAGTTAAATAATGAGATAGATTATCTAAAATTACTCAAACCAATATAAAAAATATATTTGTATTGAGTATAACCCTAAATCTATTGTGAATTATTCTCCTCCCAAACTCTAATAGGATGTCACTCATCCCATGAGAATATTTTTTACCACTTTGTTTGATCTAAGTATAAAAAATGGATCTACATGAACATTATGGTTGGGAAAGACCATCATTTTCTTATATGTTGGAGAAAACATCCTTCATTTTGGGAGAGTCTCACAAGTCTCGATCAAGAATGGAGTCAATATATAATTTATATTATGGGACAACATCAATATTTTCCTTCCACAAGTTTTCATGGGCTAACATAATAAATATTTCTCCTTGAAATTATATATAAAAAATGTGTCCAAACACTCAAATGGAGGAAAGAAAAGGATCACTTATATTAGTATATACTTAATAGAAAATGATATCTTAAATGGTTGTATTCCCCTACCTATTATATTATCATTGAGAATACCATGTTCATAAATTAACGTATAATGGATGATTTATAACAAAACATCTCTCATATAATATCCATGTGTGGCCCAATGATGATGAAACAATTTTTGGATGAAGAAAAAAAACTCAGGTGGATTTTGTAAATATTATGATGGAAGGCCTTCTATAAGTTCAGCCGTATTATAACTAGATCTATAATGATCTAAAAAGACCTTCAGTATAAATTAATAAACTAATTAATAAATATTATATATATAAAAATCATCTTATCATTTAAAAATTATTTTTAAAATGACGGTGTATAATATTTCATAGCTATATTTTATTTTCCGATGTACACATTCAATATACATCTCCCACATGAGTAACTATTATTTAGTTTCATAAAGTATTATTTAAGATGAGTGGTTGGGATCGTTAATCATGTTTATGTACCATTGATTATACTGGGACTTCTATGAAATAGTACTATATCTATATGATTTCATTTGGTGACCTTGGTCCAAATCGTAGTCTATTCTTACATTTTACATAATCAATTTTTAAAATGAAAACTATTATAATCACACATCAAACAATACTGATCAATATTGAAACATAAAGACAAAATCTATATCACTCATAAACTCTTGCAAAGAAAATAATAATAGAAACCTACCTCATACAACACTAAGGAGGAAAAAATGATACCCACTAGATGAAAATTGAATAAACGTAAACTACCATTACCGAAAATAGTGTTTTATAGGTTACATCACTGAAACCATGTAAAATAATATGTTATATATGATTAAATAATATAATCCTATTAATGTTAGTTTCATATATCATCTCTTTCCACAAGTGGATTGGCCAAAACATTCAATACATATTTTTCATTAAGGAAATCATCGTGGGAATTTTTAATTCCATAGATTTTGTATTTTGAATATTTTTATAACAATTTGTCCTTGAATCCAATATCTATTAAGTATAAAGAAAACATATTAGAAGTCCTAGAGAGACAATAATGAAATATTGAAGATTCGATGGTATAGAAGATATTTGGTTGAGATCAACATATCCTCTTATAAAAATATAAACAAACAGTGTTACCTCCAATCCCCTCTACAACCTACAAGGTTATGCATTAAAATCCTTCCTCTGGATTAATTATGAAATCTATGAAGCTAGAAAAATTATAAGAATAATATATTCAAAAAAATACTTAATGGTCTAATATATCATGAATATTCTTCCCCCATAATACAGAATAATGATTCCATCCCTTCCAAAGAAACCCTCATATGGTAATGACTAATTTTTTCCTCTGTTAATGTCATTAACATGGAAGATCCCTTCTCTGAAGGAAAATTTTCATATGATCATGACTCCCCTCCAATAATCAAGGATTGGTTGGAAGTGGTCATATGATTAAATGATATAGAAAAGACATGGTAATTCTGTATGACAATATTCATTACATATCTCTACCAAATACATAAATATGTTGAAAAAATGAGGGATAAAACTTCATCAATACCAAAATGGACATGTATACACTCTATAATCCTCCAAGATTATTTTATATATAATTTTCTTACAATATTTATTGGAAAGTGGACAATAGTATGGCCATATAATGTATAACAGCATGCAAACAGGATGTAACCCAATAGTGGTAAATATTCCATCAGGTTTTATTTAGGATTAAGGACCATGACAAAAAATTCCTCGTCAGGAAAAGCTTGGGAAAAGGATCAAACTCATGTTATGATGAACTATCCCTTGATAGAATGGATTTAAATATTTTAGTAGTTGGTTTTCATCATAAGGAAAAATTAAACCAGAGACCCAAATAACAACCAAAAATAACATAGGGAATGTCCCTTATAGGACCTTCATATCCCACTAGTGTTCAATAACGAAGGTGTTTCTATTTAGAATTCGTATGTGGAGAGTTCCTAAGGGTAATTCCACATGTTTATCTCATTAAAAAATCCAGATATAGAGGTTTATGTCTGGGAGAACATTAGACCCCTGTATATCTTTGGAAATCCTATAAATGTTGAAATTCAATGATATTGAATTTGAAATTGTCTTAGGATAATTCTACTCCATATTCAGATGCTCCATCATTTTGGATTTGGTGATTCTCATCTGTTTACCTCATAGTAAACCAACCAAGGGTTTATTAAATGTGATGAAAACCCCTCACAATGATTAAACCAAAATACCAATTAATAGATTATGTATTTTATATTCAATTCATTTTTCATTAAAGGAAAATATATTTAATGTCCATTTTGAAATATAATGTATTCAAATATATTCAATAGTACCATTAACATACCATTAATTCTTCAAATACACAATCTTTAGAGAAGTAGAAGTACTATGTGAAAATAATGCATCATTTCAATCTTGTGAATTATTGTATACTAAATAGTAATTCTACAAGATTGAAAGAAAAAAATTTAATGGAAGCTATATTCAGGTTTCTTTATCTAATGGTCAGGGAACATCCCCATAAATAATATTAATAATAAAACTTTTAGACTATATAATTCTCATTAATTCAATATAAGTGAAAATACATATATAGGGAATGTTAAATGGACTTGAACAAATTAATTTGGTTAAAACTATTACAAAAAGGAGACATTTTTTATACGGTGATAATGGTTCATTTGTGGGAAATAACACTGAAACTAAAAGTATCCCTATCAAAATGATCCCTCCAACTTTTCAAGACACATGGAGATCCTAGAAAAATCATCAAGATCAAAGGATGCATCTATATTTCAAAATTAAACCAAATATACCCACATATTACACACATAAAATATGAATATCAACACCTCATCTTCCATTGATGGTAGTAGGAAGGAGGGAAAAGATGTCCACCATACCCCTAAAGGTAATGTAGTTTCAACGACACCCCTAAACCAAGTTGATATATCCTCATAATTTAAATTGGTGTAATAATCCCACACACAATCTCCATGATACAAAACAAACATAAACATTCATCGCTGTTAATATTTTTGTAGAGGAAGAAGTGAAATATTTCAATATAGATTCCCATAGAACATATGATGGATGTGTTTATACAAACACTAATGAACTTGAAAAGGTGAATCTTTATATAAAAGGTTATAAGAGAAATTTAATTAATTCATCTATGGTTCTAGAGGAGAATGAATAGTATATTTTCATTATGAAGTGGAATCAGAATGTTTTCACATGGAAGTACGCTGAAATGATAAAATTGAAACCTAATGGGTCCATCCATCAACTTGAATTTTCAATCATCCATCATAGATACATAAAATTAGTGAAAATAATGCATGAACTATAGATTCCAAAGAAGAAGTTGTTGTGGAATTTTTGAAAAATTTCATCCTCATATAATAAATTCAGTATCTGAAGTAACTTGTAAGAATCATCATAATCAAGAACAAAAAACGTTTCATGAGAGTATGTATGAATTTTAGGAACCTGAATAGGAAGTTCTTGAAATATACCTCCCTATTCCAAATCAGATAGTTATTAATCAATAGTAATACTAATTTTATGTTACTCATTCAATAGTGTGTACTCTTTTATTACATTTTTATTCTTCTGGACTTCTATTATGGGGAATCCAATGCTTCCAAATATAACCATCAAATATTTTATTATAATGTAAGTCCATTTGAATTAAAGAATAATATAATATTATATCAATATTTTATGCATAAAATAATTGAATTATTATTTGGGAAAACCATGGTGGACTACACTAATGAAATCATAGTAACATATTGAAAATTTTATGAATGCCTTTTTGACCATGAAATTATGTTAAAAAATGGTTCGAAACACATAATGAAATGTACCCCATGATTTGATATTTTTGGGAAAAATCATGAAAATTACAATCAATTAAAATATACCATAACTAAAATGTATTCAACACTAGAAAGACCATGGAACTTACTAACATTACATCACCCCATGATTTCACATAATTATAATTACTATATATATATCATTATAAAAAAAATGCTTCATTTACAATAATATTGGAAAATTCATAAAAATCAATAGATTAATATGGAAATGGATTTATTACTAGTGAGATGAATAAAATAAAAAAAATTATTGAAGCCATCAGGAAGTGCATCATAGTCCTTATATTCTTGCTTCTAATAATTTAGGGAAAGATTGATATCATGCATGAAGATACTCTAGAGTGTTACAATGGTGTTCAACATGATTCGAGTAATGTCACTAGTAACCAAAATTTCCAATATTATCGAATCCAGAGAATAATTTACACTAAGGAATTCTAATCTAATATCATGAATTACTGCTAGGAATTAATCATTATACAAAAGAAAATGAGACAATATATCTAGTAGCATGAGATCTATTTGATCCCTCCTATTGATCTATCAAGTATATTATCTGCATCAAAAATATGACCATAATTATGTCTTGATGTGTAGTCATCCTATAAAATTATGAGATAATGTTTATAAAGAAAAATGTATTCAATATGATGGAATTGGAAGAATTTGTAGTGAATAACCACAATACTGAGTGTCTATTATTATGTATAGATCTACATTCTATGGTTATGTTCTCCATATATGATAAATCTAAATTTGTTAAATGTATTTAAACAATGTTTCATTAAGAAAAAAATATGAGAATTCAAATCCTATAGGGAAAATGGTTTGTCTTAATGACTACTTTAGATTATTTATCAAACATTCATTTCCCCATTCCATCAAATTTTTAGTAGGAGAAACCATCTATTTGGTAGTGCATCAAGAAAAAAAAATTGGATTCGATTTATTCTTATTGATACACGTCTCTCACCCTAGTATTAAATGTTATTCATATTTTATGTTCAATCATATCAATAGATAATATTAAATCAAGAATGGATAGATGATTCATTTGTGAGAATTTATTCAAGGTATGATGGGGGAATTACCCTCAGATCCCACACTAACTAATTCTCTATGTTCAAAAAATGCCTATTTATATACTCTAAAAGGTAAAATTACAACACCATAAGACCCAAAATAATATGAGATGATCATTAATATTGTGTATCATAGGATGGTTTTCCCATTATTCATAAATCTCTTGAGGGAGATATATATAGTAAATAATTCCCTTTATCATGAAAATATAATATTCTCATCAATTGATTCTTCCATTATATGGATATCAAAAATATTTTACCTCTTCTTGAATTTTATAATTTCATCTAATTTAGAAAATATATAACATATAATATGATGGGAAATGAACTAGACACTTTATAAATTCTAAAATTTTGTAAATAAACTATGTAAGTAATTATTTTATAGGGTCCTCCTCACATTCAAAATTTGGATGGATATCAATACAATAATGTAATAATACCATTCTATATCTTGAAATGCTCACCAATTGGGATGAATATATCTCATAATATCAAACTATATGTTTGTTTGTTTCCATCAATGACCCATGATGTCATAGAGATCAAAAAAGGATCCATTATATTTAAGTAGATTAAAACTTTATCAATTAGCCAATGATATTTCGATACAGTACCAAATAATTGTAGGCATATTCTATAGGAAAAATTGATTTCATGGGGTCATGTCAATCAACTATAGATACTAAATCAATGTTCATCTTAATATCCCCATATTTTTATAAAAATGGGTAATTGATATACCGCACAAATAATCAAAGAAAAATGTTTTCATAATCCATGTGTATTCTAAAATTATCACCATATTTTAGGTATCCTAAACACTACTTAGGAATAAAAACACCAACATCAACTATTCAAAACTTAAAATATTATACCATAAGAATAAAATCTAGTCAAACAATTCATCATGCCATCATTCAGAAAAAATTTTATACATACACTATTTAACAAGACCATATAAAAAATTCAAAAAAATGTGTTGGGTGAAGAAAATAATACATGAATATAAAAATTGTTTAGTAAATTTTGGGATTATCATACCATAACTGGTAAAACTAAAAAATCACCATATTCATTGGTATATAGTACAATGTAATTCCCACACATCAGAGTCTTTTTTCCATCACTCTACATCCCACTATGCATCCATCTAATTGATGGTTAGAACTATAAAAAATCAACAATAGGAGGGGGATATGTTATGTGATACCAAGTATCATGAATTGAATTCCTTATAATTCCTTCATAATGGTGTTTAATGAGTCTTTGTTAAGAAAGTGTTCTTCTGGTTGTTCCCCCTATGGGTATTGGAATTCTTTTTCATAACTCCTATGATACTAGAGAAAAAGTATTTTAAAATCAATCCCAAAAAGTGAGATAACATAAATCATACACAAGGAATACTCTATCCGATATTGATCCCTATCCATAATAAATGTGGAGCATATCCTTACTAACAATAATGAATATTTTCACTAGAAATTTGAACTATATGATATGTGGTCCAATATTCTATAAAAATAAATATTTTATGGTTTCCTAAATTATTTAGATTTTCTCCCCAAAATGAGATATATATCCTTTTATGTTTCCTAGGTGTATGACTATAAACTCTTATTAGTCTATACGACGGAGAAAACGGTCCATTTTAAGAACCATCAACCAATTGATTCCTAACCTCACAGGATAAATAATGATTCCTTAATATTTTATCATAGTCTTACCATTAACTCCTATAACAACATGAAAATTTAAATAATCTACACTATGTTATATATCAAATAGGACATGAAAAAACCAATATTAAACAAGCCATAAAATATTATATATATCCATTATAACAAAGTTATTATATTGTAGATTATGAATAATAATAACATGATTAATATATATATATATATGTGTGTGTGTGTGTGTGTGTGTGTTTGGGTGTGTGTACTAATATACACAAATACATATATTTATTCTTAAGAAATATGCATTGAATTTTAATGTAATAAAATTTTATTCATAATAAATACTTTTCATTTATAATAAATTTTTATGAAAAAAATATTATATTAAATTTTTGAAACATTTTTAAAAATTTATTTCATAAAATTTACTATATTTTTTTAATTTATCATATCAAAGTATGTTATGATGAATTTTTATTATTTTTAACAAGTGATAAACCCACCGGTGAAAGGTGGAAAATACTAATTTATTATTGACCACTATATTTTTTTTCAGGAATGTAAAAAATGATATTTTTATTTTATATTTATTTAAATTTAAAATTATTTATATAATATTTTCAATTATACAATTATTTTATTTCTAACGAATCAATTTATTAATTTTTTTAAAAAATACTTTGGACATAAAATTCATATTATAATGAAATTGTTTTAATGCTGGGAATGAATTTATACCCTAATAAAATAAATTTTTAAATATATGTGAATGAATTTAATTATATATATATAATATAATTTTTCGAAATTTATCTCAAACATTTTATATTTAATGGATAAAAATATATCTAATTTTTTTAAAATAAAAATGTATATCTCTAAAAACAAGTTTTCATTGAATTTTTCATAACTTTTTTAAAAATAATTTGTACCAATTTTTTGAATTCAATTTAAAAAAATAATTTCCATATATAGAATGAAGAGATTCAAATTGTTCAAATAGAATTTTTTATTTTTAAGCCTTTTGTGAAGGAACCGTATTAAATTTTATCTCCTCGGTAAAGAGAAAATCCATTTATTCTTGTTTAAATATAGGTTTTAAAGTCACCATTTTTCAGGGGAATTCCAATTGTGTGAATTTTATTAGTCAATTTCTACCTTATTATTTAATTTTAATTATTTATGGAAAACATTTCCAAAAAAAATCGTTGTATAATTATTAATGTAAATAATATTAAAAAATGTCACCCTCTTAAATTTACATTTCTGTTTTCTGTTCACATAAGAAGAAGAGCACATTATAAACGAATATAAATACATATTTTGTTAATAATGAAATTATTCCCAATATTTTAATTTATTTTTAATTTTTAATAATGAACTATTTATATTATATTCTTATCTACCAACAGTATCATATTTTAGAAATTAATAAAAAATAATAATAATAATTTTAACAATAATAATATTAATAAAATTTCAGTGATTTGAAGTGTTACATATATTTATGAAACTAATATGACACATTAAAATGTATAAATTTATTATATTGGAATTACACATTATTCGTATTTTTTTTAAATACAAATGAAATATATAGTGTAAAAATTAGAATCCTCTATATTTTATAAAAATAATATTTTATTAATTTATTTAAAAATTATAAAAATATTATAAGAAGTATAATTAGAGAAAATTATGTCCACAAATTGATCACTTATCAATTAATGATCCAATTTTGAAATTATGTGTTAAATTAAAACCATTTAAGAGTGAAAAATATGTCACACTAGTTAACATTGATATTTTTTAACTAAGGGGTTATACAATAATGAGAAGGATTGAGAGACAACATAATTATATCCAAATTCTATTGAATTATAGAATAAAAAACAAATCTTTTCATAAAATTGTTTATTTTATAATCTAGAAAAATTTTCGTAGAAAATATCATCATTGTAATTTAATCTTTTACCAAATTCCAAAAATTTTCCTCACCTCAATTTTAAAAGGGAGGATCCTCTCATCACCTATACAGTTATTTTTGTCCATATATATCAACTATAAAATCCAAAATAAAAACCCTCCCAAACCCCAAAATAGAAGTTTTATTGGATATCATATTATAAAACAAACTACCCTGTGATCCTCAAGTTGAAATGTAAATGTGTTTTCTCAAGAAGAGGTTAAATCATTATTAGATTGATTTATTATTTACTTATTCATTACATCATCCACAAATGTTTTTTATAAAACATATAATAACTCTATTTTCATAAATATAATTAAATTTAATTATTATTGTCCATTAATTTTTATCCATTATCCTTTACATGAATTATGATGTGAATGTATTTCTCATTCATACATATGACTTATAGTCTCAACATAGTAGTACATATTATTTATTTATTAATTTATGAATGTGTATTCAGATGAGTTTTTTTTTTATGATAGAAATTAAATAAAAAATATTATATAATTTCTATGTATCATATATCTTCTTATATTTCAATTTGTTAGAAATCAATAATATAACTCGTTCATACGTGTCGACTACCACCTCCCTGAACTGATGTCATTTATTTTTCATTTATATTTTATCTGGATTATAATAAAGATAGACTTAGTAAATATGTAATATATATGATATTATTAGTATTCCTTAAATTTCACTTAATATTTATCATTATTTTGTTTCATCCATCAAAATGGGAATAATGGTCATTGTATACATATGACTAACCATCTTTATGAATGGTGTAACTCATTTTTTTTGTCCCTATCTTTCATGAATGACTCTATATAAACAGTTAATAAAAACTATATCTATATAATGTTTAATATTTTTTATGTTATGGAACCATGATCAAACTACAATGACCAAAATTACCAAACCATCATTCTAATGAAAAAACAAAATATTAAACTCCCAAAACGGTGATTTTAATTTGATATTATTGATAAATGGGTGGCATAATGTTATAGAATGGTATTATATGATAATATATGTATGTAGATGATTTATAATGTATTATAATAAAATTTAAATGATAATACATGAGTTTTGAGTGACTTATATGTAAGTTAAATTTTAGGTAAGGAAATATTGTCTCACTTTGTTTTCATTGATACAAAATCTATATGCACATCTTGTTTCTTTTATGTGATCTACATACTACTGAATAATTTATTATAGTTATATTTTTATTAAATTTATGTGTAATTACATATCCCTCTATTGTCTATTTTTTCTTTTTTCCTTCATAAAAGATGTTACCAAAGAGGAAAGGCTTTAATAACATAATATCATTTTTATCCCGGTTATTTAGGATAATGGTTTAAATGATACAATATTATGATACATCTCAGGTGAAACAATTTCATTTTACAATCCAATTTTTTTTAAGAAAATATATATCTTACAATAATTTTTCATATCTTATGTACTCAATAGTCAAAAAATATGTCTTTATGAATAGTATAATTTAATTCATTCTTTGGTCAAAAAATAATTTTAATTTTAAATCCATTATAAAAAAAAAGAAATTATCTTTTTAATATTTTCTTATTATTTTTAATTCATATTTACCAATTTTCAGAAATTTTAGAAATAACGTTCAAAGGGAATCTTTTTATCATTTTCCAAATGAGGTATTTTTTAAATTCTCACAAACATTTGAAATTAGTGTTTTATTTTAATATATATGGCATGATCATAATTTCATACTACCATGACTGATAAATGATTTTAATTTTTCATTTTAATTTTCCCAGTTTATTTTCCAATAAATTTTTTTCATTAATATTCGGAGAATTTTTTTAAAAAAAATGTTATCTCAACTTCAAATGTATATTTTCCTCAATAAATATTTATGTGATCCATTAAAGTAATTCATCATCTATGATAACATATACATTGATGTTTCTTATGTTTTTATAAGGTGATGATCCAATGATTACATCCTTATTATTTCTTTATCTAGATTATGGTTATTTGGATGAGATGTTTGAAAACCCCATTTAAACTCTATAGATTATATTATTATGTTATAATATGTGATCATGTGGCATTTATATGAATTATTTATGAGAATGTGTTGGTAGGTTCCAAAAAATCCATCTATTTATTTAGGTAATATTGTATTAGTCAGGACATAAATATGTTATGTGTGAACCTAAAATAATATTCTCATTTTTATGCATGGAAATGTATTTTATATATGTAAAATTATGTGTGGAAATTGTTAACTTGTCCATTCGTTTATATATGAATTCTTCATTCACACCCATAATATGGTGTATGGACCTAAATTCATATACATATTTTTATGAGTAGAAATGGATTTCATTTCAAAATGATTATGAATTGACCAAGTTTTCTTGTCTATATGTTTATACATGGATATGTATTTCTTGTCCAAAAGATAATGTGTGGACCTAGTTTCCTATCCATATGTTTATTTGTGGAGGATTATTTCGAATCAATAATATTTTGTGTGACTTGGTTTCAGGTGTATAATTTTGTTTGAGCAAAATATTGAAATCCCTTAACGTATTGAGTGATCTAGTTTCTATTTATATATTCCAAACCACTGATTATATTTTGTGTATTCCATTAATATATGATTATTCCAATGTTATTTTCTAATGACTAATGTTCTTTGATTACATTATGATTCCCGTCATATGAACCACTATGATTTTTTCCATGAATCATGATTATGATCTTTGGTATAAAGGGTCTGGTTTATAAATTCTACTATCATGTTATCGAACCATTTTTCCAATGTTATGTTCATGTACCATTTATATATCCCTTTTTATGATTAAATTTCATCTAAGATAACCCATTATTATGTTTCCTATTCCAATGATCATGAATTTTGGTAATTTGTAAGATATGTCTATGAATGATTCTTGTTTTTATTAACTAATTTAGACATTATGTAGTTCATTTACTAACCAATTTTTTCATGTGTAAATGTCTGTAAATATACTATAACTATAGGATTAAAGAATAGAGTATTGTGGTATGTAATTAATATACATCTAATATGATTGAATATCTATATTTGTAAATTATGTGTTACTGTGATTGGTATCAAACAATGTTTTAGTTAGCTATTGGAAAAATGGATGGGGAATCGTTAGTGACAAACATGGTGATAAGAATATATAGAGGATAAAATTCTATTTTTAGGTAATGATCATGAATTATGTTGGATAATATTATGGTGTCCATGATTGAAAAAAACATGCATTGATTTGGATATAAAATAATTGTTTTTAATTATTTTTTGGTTTTACCATATGATTAATTATTCTCACATTTCATTTACTAGTTTTAGTTAATTCATGGGCCAAAAAGTATTCATGTTTATAATGGAAAAAATTTCACAGTTTTCCAAATGATTAACCAAATTAAATGGGATGTAGAATATTTATCATTATGATTATTCATAATTAGTTATCATGTTCTATTATTAATGATGTCTACTTGGGAAAGTTTATTTACACATTTAATAATAAAAATAAGCAGTTTCATGAAGACCATGAATGGGGGAATATTCATGTTCCTATATGTACTGAATTTTGGAAGAAGCACATAGCGGAATATTTGAAAATAAATAGTAATATGTTTTCTCTGTAGAGAAAAAGGGCCTAGATTAAGTAATTTATGAGGAAAAATGATGATTTTGATGGAGTTATATGATGTCCATCCTAAGGTACCATATAAAGCTCAATTCCTCTTGTCAGGGGAATATGGGAATTATCGTAGCCAAAACCCTATTCCAAGGGTTAACTCCTATAAAAATAAATAAATTATGCTATATGAATCGTTAAAGTGAAAGGATTGCATGTTTTTTTATAGATATTCATGGATTATATCATAGATTATTTTCATATGAGATTCATGGAACATATTAGAGTTTTTCCATAGTTGTTTTCATTAAGGACGTGAAACCATATATTTAACGGTACCAATCACCTTTAAAATTAATAATTTTTAGTTGTGATAAAAACACTAATTAAATTTTTGTGAAAGTATATGAGACCATTAAATAGATTATAAATTTTATGATAAATTGATGTAGTCCATATTTGATGAGATTTCTGTCATTTTTGGATTTATGGAATATATTTAGTGTTATGTGATATTATTTAAGAAATAAGGATTGAATTAATTTATTAATCATATATATTGTTCTTTTTAGTTAACACATAATAAATGTACACACTCTTTTTTTTAGGTTTATATCGGATCATATGTTCATGGTTATAGCCACCCATATTTGTGGTGTCAAGTGTTATTATTATTAAGTTATTTGAATATCTTACTAGGTTTGATGAAGAAAATTATATTATGGATTAAATAATCATTTGGTTAAGTAGATGATTTAATGATAATTTAATTGAGGTCTATTTAATAGTGGGATAACAATAATTTTTATCATTGAAATGTACTTCATTGACAAGGTTATATATATATATATATATTAATGTTAAAGATTAACTATTGGGTATGTATAGAAACGTGATTCATTGTATTTTGGAGATGTGATAACCATTATAAGATTATATGAATATTTATCATAGTGATTAATGATATTTTTGGATTTTTTTTTGTTGAGTTAAGTTGTGTTTAACCCTTCAGATTAATAATTAATTTAAAATAAAAGAATACTGGGGAATATTCAAATTCCGTATTTGAGAATGTTAGATGAAGGGTATCATATATCCCTTGATATTAAAATATACATAAATGTTGAGGTTAGTGAGTTAATTATAGTTTTGTAGATTAATGTAGTGTTTATTAATGTGAGGTTTTATCCGTTTCATGAATTATATTACTTTTTATAACCATTTTGGTTTTTTATAATTTATATATATAGGAGGAATGAATTTTCATTAATTTATGAATATTATGATATGATTAAATTTAATTATATTATATCATGCCTAAAAATCATATTGAATATTCATTTCCTAGATTTATAGATGTTTTGTAAATTGATTAAAGTAAACCCATAGAAATAAATTGTGCTTAAGAAATAGAAATAAATCATTTAAATTTATTTTAAATTTACCAATATATTTACATTAAATAAATCACAGAACTCCAATAAATTTATCTTAATATCGAATGGTATACTTTAACCTTCATTTATAGTAAATAAATAGTCTTTTTACAAGTCATATATTTATGATTTTGTGGTGGTTGATTTTCAATTGAATATTTTATTCATCACACATTATTAGTCTTATGATATTATTTTTTTTACATGTATATATTTTCACTTACCACTACTGTTCTTGAATTATGAATCCCAGTTCTGTGTTACATCAAATTTAAATCTTGTTAATATTTCCCTCATTTAAAGAAAATGTTTTATTATCCATTTTTATAATGTGGGTTCCCAAAAAATAAATTTTCAAATATCAATACCATGATTAGAAATAACACGTTGAAATTGATATAATTTAATTAATTAAATTTGTGGTAATGTTGGAAACAAAGTATTTTATAAGAACATTATAATTGATAACGTATATGACCCACAAAACAAAGCATAAATGAACCAAAACAATATTATGTATGAAAATTTATAATCTATCTATTGAATATATGTCTTTAATTAATAATATGAAATTACAATATATAAATATAAGTTTTATACATAACGTAAATCTACTAGTTGAACCTTAGTAAGTAATCATTCAATTTTTATGTAATGTTATATGATGATTAAAAAATAAATTTTATTCCCCAAATGATATCATTTAGAATATATAATATTTAATTTTTAAAAACTAATATATTATTATTTTATAAAAATAAAAAAAATTTGAAATACAAATATAAATATTATCTTACTATGATTTTATATGATTTTTTTTGAAAATATTTATGTGGTAGTTAATAGTGAAAATAATCATATTTATTGATAAAATGTATTTATATTTCATACAATTAGGAAAATAAATTTTAGATTAAAATTGATTTAAAAGTAATTTTATTTGGATTATATTTCATGCCATCATATTTTTTTATTAGAATCAATATTAATTTTAAATTTTTCTAAAAAATCATCTTTATACATCAAAACACCATTATTTAAAAATCTATTTTTATATGACCAATGTGTTTTTATATTAATAAATTTAGTTAATCATGATTGGTAAAATATTTTAAATAAATTGATATACTATTTATTAACTATATTATTTTTCATTTATATAACTTTTTTTTATTTGTGACATATGAATAAACCAATTTTTTGATTAAAACTATATTTTTAAATAAAATAATTTTCTTTGTTATTTTTTATAATTATTTTTATATTTGTATAAGAAAAATAAATGTATTGATTTTTTAAAATTCTATTCCCTATTTTCAACCATGAGGTTCATATTTTATAAATATTTCATGTTTATTTTAATTATTATATATAGTAACTATTATACTTTTAATCAGCTCAACAAAGAGTACATCAAGTTAATATATATTAAGGATCATTATCATGGTAAAAAAATTTCATCTTAATTACTATTGGGTGATTTAAATTTACACTCGTAATATTTGGGTATAAAAATATTATTTATTTGAAAATTTTCCCTTCAAATGACTTTTATAATATTTAATGCAAAGGATGTAAAAAAATTCCAGTCTCTTAGTTTTATATAACTAAAATGTATTCATATAGAGAAAAAAAATATTATGAATGAATTTAAATGATTATTTTCAGAATAATGAAATTTTTTTCATGATTGAAATTTATTTCTGATTAATAGTAATTAATTAGTTTCCTTAAATTCATATGAGATGCAGATACAATATATCATCAATTTAAATTTTTTTACTAATTTTCAAAAAAAAAAGAAACATAATTTTATTAATTTATAGTGATACCATAATATGTTTTTGAATATGAAATATTAATGAACTATAGACCTATTAAATTTTAATTAAACATTTTCTTGTTTTTCTTTGATGCATAATTAAATAAATTGCGTAAAAAAGGAAATAAATGTTTTCATTATCAAAATAAAATATAACTACAATACTTATTGATAATAAAAATTTAATATAAAAGGGAGAATTATATTTGACATTAAAAATAATTCATTTTAAAAATTTGATCCTATTTTTATCTTATATGATAAATTATAACTCATTAAAAGATTAAAAGGTGTTACCACTGTTAAGGTTAAAGTATTTTAACTAAGTGGTTAAACCATTAGATATGGTTTATAACACCACTTAAACCAATCCAAATTCTATTGGTGGATGGGATTAAAACAAAATAATATATTTTAATATAATATAAGTCTATTTGAAAGTTTATTTCTTCAAAATTCATTTATTATAATTTAATTATTTATGAAATTCAATAAGCTCCCCTCACAAAAATTATCAAACGACACATAATACCTTCACTTATTAACATATTTTGGGAAATATACCTCATGAATGTTATAAAATAATCACTCCCTAGCATACTTATTTACATTATATGGGTGAGTTGCTTCCCATAATTATTATTATAAAATCAATAATGACATATATAAATAACTTTATTCAATGAAGATGTAATATACTAAAAATATCACTTTAATTTTATATTTTTTTACCTCTATTGAATCAAATTTAGTTGTCATAAAATAAAAACATGTGTTTATTAAATATAATTAAATATTATTATTACTTTGAATTCAACATTATCCAACCTCTTTCCCCTAAAATAAAATGTTATTATATCACTCGTGAATAAATATGAATTACCAACTACACGTATTGATACATTTCATATCTCATAAAAATATTTAATATATGGATTTGGATATTTTTGAAATTTTGTTTCCAATTTATTGATATCATGGTGTATAGTTTTTTAAAATAATTAATGTCAATTTTAATACCACTGAACTTCCTCCAACTTTTTTTTAGATGGATGCAACTATGGGATCTCATTTCCAGGATGAATCATGGACTTACATTATAAAGGATGGATTTCAATGGGGAAGATGGTCAACGACACTTATGAACATAAATTGGACTAGAGTATGGTAATATGGGATCATGACACCCCTATTAGGGAGAACTATTTCCAATATTGGGACTCACGTTTAGATTTATGATATGGTTTTGAATCCTTTAATTATTTCCATGTACTTATAATACATATCATCTTGAGTTAACAATCAATTATGAACATGAATGGGTGGAAAATAATATATATATGTGTTTGTGTTTATCCAATGGCACTTAAATGTTTACATAACTGTTGTTTTCCATCATTGGTACCGATTTAAGGATGTATTTGATATTATTTTGGTCATTCATTTCGAATATCATGGTTTTAACCAACATGGTGAGGTTCTCTATAGATTTCTTCCATCCAAAGAGACCAATTTATTATTCGATATTATGATCAAACACATTTTATGGAATTCCTATGTATCTTCATGAGAGTAATTAATTCCTATGTAGTTTGGTTCCATTTAGTAGGAATCATCACTTTTTATTGTCAATTTTCTAGGTCCAAACCAAAAAAATTAGCGTCATCCGACAAGGACATCTATGTGAAAGGTGCTTAGATATATTTTGGTGCGAGGCTCGTTGAGGTGTACCAATGGTCTCAGAAGAGATGAATCCTCTTAGGTGGATATGAACCTATAGTGAATGTGAACCGGAGAGCATTATATTGAATTTGGGGGGTTGGGTTTGCACCTCTTAGAGGCTTCTACATATTCAAGTGAGTTTTAAAAAAAATCCCACAAATTCTAATACGGGTTGGGGATTATATGATATAGAAACCCATAAATTTCTCCTCATTGGGAATATGGTTACTTTATGGTTATGAAATTGTTTCAATGATTACACCAAATAATAGGTCCATATTTTTAGGGATTGTGTTGCTATAAGGATCTGCACTAACTGCTACGACCACATGAGTCATGATCCATCAATGAAAAATTGGAAGTAGTGGATATGAAGATCCAATGATCTATGTTGTCTAATAGTGAATTAATCTATTCCACATTAGAGTCATACTAGGTGTTCATGTTCCAATCTCCTCTCTTTTTTTGGTACCTCATGAATGGAAATTAGAGCAATAGTGTCACCTGTCACATGAAATAATAGGGGATTAATCACATAGTGATTAATTATTGGTTCATAGGGAGGAAAATAATGACATTAACTAGACCCCATCAATGGGAAACTTAATTGGTTCCCCGCAATAACTATAACATGGATGTTATCACTGTTACCTGTATAGAAATGGGAATTTCCATGGTATTGACCAACACTACCTCATGAAAGTAGAATTGAATACATTTTGATGGTATGCATTGTCTTGGAGGATAAATACATGAATTCTAATTACATGTTATACTAACATGAGAGGACACACTAATATTTATGCTAATTAGATCTTATGTGTATGTTGTCTTTGGAAGAGTCCCTGGATTTATGTCATTTGACTGGTTTTCAGAGGGTCCAAAGTGGGGTTCGAAGATGCAATAGAAGGATGTGATGGCAGGCTGATTTTATAACATCCCTGGATTCCCAATTCATCCAAGTAAGTTCTTATGTGAGATGTGGTTCCCTTAGGATACCATGTTTATAAATAGGTGAGGGTTCCATAGATGAGTCATTATGCTACACTGACCTATATTTTTTCTGTGTAGTTCTTTGCTCTGTGGGGATAATTTTTTCATGTGTATCGTTTTTCAATTTGGGAAAAGTTCTTTATGTGTGGTGTTTTTTACATATGATTGGGTTATATATATATAGAATTTTTCTATGTGGGGTGATGGTTCATAAAGGGGACATCTGTTTATTCCCCTTGTAATTTTGTTGACAACAATTGTTAGATATGTAGATAGATTGATTCTTGTTTTCCAATTTCATTCTAGGTGACGGTTTTAGCTACTGGGAATCAACGATTCGTTCTGGATCTATCATTAAGCTTCAATGTTTTTCATACCTTCTTGTCACACGTCATTCATTTATTTTATCCTTTTTTCTCAGTCCCTCTCATTTGATTTTTATAGAATAATTGAGGGATTAGATATTGGTATGTTTGATCTTCCTTGGCCGGCCATGAGGATTCTATTACAAGAGGTATGAAGGCTTTCTAAGAGGAAAAAATATTTAATTTTCATGGGTAATTCATTCATGGGGTTGGAATCCACCTTCCATCTATATTAATAACAAGGATTCATTTTTCGGTGTCGATGACATCATATCATCCATTGAATTTTTTCATTCATGGGGGATGGTCATTCACGGGGGGGGGGGGGGGGGGTCCCCATTCCATCTGACAAGGTTTAGTTATCAGGTTCCAGAAGTACAATCTCATAACTCAAACTATTTCATTTCTATGGTGAATTGTAATGAATTGGAATAACATGTAGAGCGGTTGCCCACGTAGCAATTTTTAATACATCGATACAAACCATTCATTATAGTATCACCCCTTTGAATATTTTCATTTAATTCTTATTCTGGGTTTATTTCAATGCTTTTAAATTTTTTAAATTCTTATCTTCTGGTATTTGTAATTTTCATGACCTATCAAATCCCCCATCATAATAACTTGTTATTATGACAAATATGAGGACGCTCTGATGTAGAATTTTTTTTGGTTTTGAATGATTTTAGAGTACTCATGTCAATCTAGGATAGGGATCCACAAAGGTAAATTGCATCCTGAATTATTTTCCTAACCATATATCTATATGAAATTGATCATCTATGAACACTCAATCAACCACTTATTTAATTTACTATTACTCCATTACAGACAGCATTTTCATTCACTAAACAGCATCACCCATGAAAATTAATTTCAGATCTTTTAAATAGAATCTATATGATTCACAGAATAAAAATCATGTGTTATGAACTCCTAGTGGTCCAACTCTTATCTTGAAATTGATTCCTGGTCCAGTGCATTGTAGGATTTTTTCCACAAACAAAATGTTTTTATGACAACACTTCACTGTCTAATAATTTTTTGTGCTTTATACAAATCATTTTTTAGGGATAATAAGTATTTCTAATCATATATTTTGATGCAAAAGAATGTCGGATCCCTAATTTTCCATTTCTTCTATGTGGGGCCCTATTTACTCTACCAATTTTAGGAAGAAGGCCATGATCAATTCGGTCTAATACTGTGCCAAAATTAGTATTGATCTATTCCATCAATCACTGGTAGGACATCAAAGAGAAATCTAAAAGAAATATATGATCACTAACAGACAATTTTGTTACTGATTCAAGAACCCATATAACAATATGATTTTCACACAATAGTTAAAAAATCAACCATCATCATTAATTATCAAAAACTGTACTATTCGTTGAATGATAATATAAAAGTGGGGGCATTCATATAGGAAACCCATAGTTTTGGGTTTCATTTTAACAATACCCCTTGATCATTAGAGGAATCTTTGTTAGTAAAAGATGAAAAAAATCCACTATTATTATATAATTTCATGGAAGTCCATGGAAAGTGAAAAGATATGGTAGTCAATGAAGTGGGTCCATTCCCGAAGAGGCTCATTTATCCTAGAACAGGGGTGGCCTATCTTGATCCACAAGAGTTGTGTGAAAATTAAATTTTATTCGATTGTAGTGTATTTTATGAAACCATTTGGGTGTCAAAAAATTACTCCCTCAAAAATCAATACGTTTTCCCATTGATACATAGAAGATAGATCTGAGACTCTAATACCTTCCACATTTATCATGGAGAATTAATTATCAATCTCAAGGGTGTCCAACTGATTTCGGTTGTTCCTATCATGGGTGACAAGTTTGATGAGCCTCTTTCACCCCATTCATCTTGGGATGGGTTGGATATGACCCCAATCTCCAAATTCTTATCGATATGTTCATGAATTAATTGATGGTAGAACCCAATATAAAGAAAACAATTTACATTTTCCAGTTCCATAAAGGAATTTTTTATATTAAAGGCCCCCATACATGTTCTATGAGGCTGAATCGTTTTCTAAAATTAGATATTGGAAGGTATGTTTTTTTCTTTTGTCTGATTCTTGAGGAGGGTCGGTATACAAAGTGGGGATACAACATCATCACCAATGTCAACCATTTTGTTTCAACTGGAAGCCTTCCATTCAATGATTCAATGTGGTTGGATGCTTCTAGAGTGTGAATGTAGTATCAGGGTCAAAGTCACGGCTTTCATAATGGGTTATTAATTGTATATTGATAGGTGTATTAACAATGTTTTCCCAGTTGTGGTGATTATTAACGATTTTTTGGGACATGTTAGTGAGGTGGGGCCACCATACTAGTTGGTGGATCCGTTCTATGTTGTCTTAGGATTGGTTGTATCACATATGTGGGGGGATATATATATATAAACACTTGAAATATCCCTTAAACTATCATATTTACATATCACCAAATCATTAGTGTGTTAATTCCAATAGATAGGAGTGAGTGGGGAATAATGGATCATCTTCACTATCGAAATCATTTTACATATGACCCTTATGTCCCCCTTCTAGTATATTTGTAAATAAAGGATATTTAGACCGTTCTATGTAAAGATATCTTATATATTTGATTGAAGTAATCATAGTTTCAATTATTGATAAAGAGATTATATAAGAGGGGTATTCACCCTGCATATTTTCAAATAAATTCAAAATTTTGAGTTGAGGTGTCCCCTCACCATCGATATTGCATTATAGTAGAAACATTTAATAGTATCTAGGAAGCAGTAGAAAATATTTACTCAATATGGAATATTATTTTAGATTGGGGCTTCAACATCTGTGTGTTTTATGAATGAAAATATCAAATCATATCACAAGGTATGGAACTATTCATTCCATGAATATCAACTGGGAAAACTGGTCCTTATTTCCAGAGGATAAAAATGTCCTACAACTAAAGTAATTTAATGGAAAATAGTCATGCATTGTAGGCCTAGGAATAATCCATGAAAATAATTTTTTCCTAATTTCCCATGGATATTTTTGGAATTCCTAGGTTTAAATATCACATGATGTTGTAATTGGCCCTAAATTTTATGTATCCATACCTATTATTGTTGATTCTATATTAGGTTAGAGGCAATGTGATTCATTTAGGAGATTACATTTGGCTCGTGATCTATGGATATTTATTTTGATGTATTAGGTTACAATGAATGGAAATTGATACTTGTCAGTGTGCACTAATATCTCTTAGGTTAATGACCCTAATAGGGTGTAATCTTATCTTCATAGATATGATGACACTGTACATTATTTGAACAACAATCAAATATATTCTCAATGATTTATCAAAATGGTATGTTTTTTAGTTCAATGAAGATGATCAAGATGATATTAATGCTAACGGGGGTATGGATGAAGGTGAAAATTCTACTAAAACTTGTATTTGGGAAATTACTCATTCCCATTTAGGGACTCACAAGCTTCAATCACAAAAGGGTTCCAAGGTGGCTAAGCTACCCCAAAAGTAAGTGTGGTGGTTGGAACAAGCCCCACATCCAATGTCAGATCTCCTAGAATTATATTTTCTAATAATTTTAGCCCAGCTAGAGGTCTTTTTATCATGGAATCCCTTATGAACAAGAAGATCTTCTAATGATATTTGATAAATGATTCAGGTAGATTCCCTCGATCTTGTAGGATTTGGATTGATCATTTCTCTGATGAGGGTCCCTTCTCGAGATGATCCCAATGATGAAGGTATATATCTAGAATATATTTGCACCAATGTTCACTCATGCAAGGACATACATTATTGGTCCTACTAGGTTGTCTATATGGTGGTCATCATGGATGTGTGATAAGAATATGACAAATAGGCAATATGGTTGATTTTAACAATTCCACTTCTAATTTATATCATGAAGATGAACCCATTCTCTTGGTACATTGATATGTGTTGCCATATTTGTGATCATATTTGTTCTGTAAAGTACATCCCAAGGAGAAACATAGTTTGGGATAACATCTATTTATATGTGGGAGTAACTGGAGTGGTCTCCCAAATGGTAAGGGAGAATATCGAAGATGTTCTATCAGATACAACAAGTGAATTTCCACCAATGGACCTTCCCACTATTCTATACAAGGGATCATTCCCATGGAACACTGAAAATTATCTATAGCCAAGACTTCTTGGGATACACGTACAGTCAAGGATAATATGTGATTCTTGAATCTCTTTACTTAATGATCGTGTATATGATTCCTTACTTTGAATAATCACCTTGTGCATGGAGTTTTTCATAGTTGGCAAGTCATTAGGAAAAAACATATGTTGGAATGAAAACCCTTCTTATATAGTCAAAAACATGAGACAACCATTGGTTTTTGGAAAACGAGATAGGGAAACCATTCCAATTTTGTCCGTTAGGTAAATCTCAATACATAGGGAGAATATCATGAAGATAAATAATTAATTTCCCTAGTTTTGGGAAATCCATTATATTTATATTTTTTTTTTGAATATTGACCCCATTTCCATGGAGAGAACCATTATGGAAGAAGCATCAAATCTAATTGAATTGGACTCAGACTCAGCTATTTCTCATCATTCCATGAATATTGTTCCTCTGACCTCAATTTCAGTGAGCAATATTCTGCAGATCACTATTAAGTCTAAGCATGTGCCTAAACCATGAGTGTCTCTTAAAGAACCAAAAATCATCATATACATGGAGCATGCAGCATCCATTTTTTTGGTGATTGAACTAAAGTGGATAGGAATTCCAAATTTTGAAAGAATGATAGATAGTTTTTTATTCTTTTGATCCTTTATTTTCCCATTGATATTTAAGTTTTTTACTTTCTAAAACATATGGATTCATGATTACTTAAACAAGATTATCTAGATAAAACTACTACATTTATATCTCATCATGTAGACATTTTAAAGGAGCCAGATGTTGTAGAATCTACTTATTATGGGGAAACTGAGTCAAGACTCTCTCTAGTGGAACTTATTTCTGAATATATTTTTCAGTATAATATTGATTCTATGTCTTAATAGAATTATCAAAATGACCTCTATATTTCCCATCATAAAATATATAGATATATATAAAATATTATTTCATTGACCCTCATCATTAACATGTTAAAAAACTACCAAAATTTCATCACACTATACCATATTTGGTTTATGGCGGGATTGATTATCAAGAAATACATTAAATAGTAAAATATGTGATTAATTCATTTGAGAGAAAAAGAATTCAATTATCTTTCATTTTAAATGTTGAGTCTATGTGGCATCATTCCGAGCTAGGAAGATTCATCTTAATGATGCTTTTGAGCATGTTGGGATAACTGAGGGATGAAAGGGTGATGTTTTAGAATAGATAATCTTGACAAAATGGCTTCACCAAGAGGTGTAGAAGATTAGATTGGAACTAGTGTGGTTAAAGAATTAATTCTATCACACCAAAGAAGATTTCATTTAGGGGATGTGGTTAGTATAGGTGGAGTAAAATGATGGATTGGATGAGGATGAGAGGGGAGAGGAATTTAGGGGTGGTGATAATTCTATGACTCCAACATTTTTCGAACTCTTCCAATACATAGAAGAAATAGACCAACCATAAATCATCATTTTTAATATATTGATAGGGCTTTGTAATCACATTGTATAACCCATATAGAGAAACATCATGTTTTTGATGCACCCCCATCACACATGAATGGGGGATTTTTTGGACCCTGGTTTCGAGATCTATGAATCTGAGAAATAATATGGGTAACTACATGAGAAAATCTATGAAGGGTTTCTATCATGATATTGTTGGCTGTATATAAAGATATGAGAATCCTCTTATATATATGAATTTTGATTTTTTTTAATAGGAGGGACTCAATGAGCCTATTTTCGATAGTTTATTAGTATATATGGAGAACCCTATAAACATTGTGTCATTTCTAATAAAAACCTAAAATTTTTTTATGTCTATATTGGTGTGATATTAGAGGTGGTAAGATGAATTTTTATTAGGGATCCCGTATAATTTTTTCTTCCTAAATTATTTTATCCATTTTTTTGATCTATTAATTTGTTCTCAATCCCTGAAAATAAATGTTCTAGAAAGATGGTTCTTGACTTTTACCTTATTTCTATTTGAGATTTTTCATCATGAAGAGTTTAGTGTGTCTTTTAATTGTATGATTATTGTCGTGAAATCCTGACTAATGTAACTGATATTTTAGGTTGAATAGATATGGCCATGAATTATGGGAGTGACAACTATGATATGGCTTACTAGATGAGAATGTCCCAACATTCATCACAAATAAATGGGGGATTTTTTGGACACTGGTTTTGGGATCTATGAATCTAAGAACTATTTTGGGTAATTACATGATAAAATATATGAATTGATTCCATCATGATGTGGTTCGATTTATATAGAGATAAGTGAATCCCCTAATATATATGAATTTACCTTGTAATGAGAGTATTTTTTGCAGGTGACTTATGAAGAGAAAATTGGGGCATATTGGGAGTAATAAAATAGTGCCATATCATGGACACATACCCTAAATTTACGATTTCCATGTAATTTTTTAAAATTCAAATTTCTCGTGAACATGAATGGTGGATTATTGTGATAATGAAAGATGATTATGATTTTGGAATCTAATTCAGCACTCCCAAAACTGGGAAACCACTCCTTGAAAAAAGTTTCATTTTAATGGACAGATAGAGCGTGGTGCTATTTAATTTTGTGCATCTAATACATGGAATAATAAGTTAAAAGACTTATTTAGAATAAATTCAAGGTCAAATATTTACGGTCACAATTATTTCACTGAGGGATAAATGATTCTCCCTTTTCATTGAAATGTATCTAAGAATACTCCGCCATCTTCTCGAGAGGAAAGGAGTGGTTTTTTATAATCATTTGGGGGTTTTCCACTATGTGGGGTGATATGGGATTGAGATTTCATTAGTAAATACAGTGATAGTAAAATCATCTCCTGGGGATGAATATTCATTTGGTTGAAATACTTTTTTGGATGACTTGTGTACAGATAACCCAAGACTATTATGGATAATAAAATAATGGTGTCATCAAGACACTAACCCTCTATTCATAGATCCCATGGTGGTTTATAGAAATATTTAAATAACTAGGATGATAGTACGGTTTGATAAAGGAATGTTATAGAACATGAAATGAGCTCTTTATGAAAAAAATTCTCGGGAATGTGGAGAAACATTTTCCTTATTCAGGTCAGACCCATATGATGAATGTGTTTTTCTTCATCATCAATGAGTCTGAGATATTTGGAATGGGAAATAATATACATATCCTCCCCAAAATAATAATGGCATATATTTTTTTGAGAAGGTTCCATAGGTAGGTATAACCCGTGCATAGGGAAAAGACATTTTTTTATTTCATTGTGGCTAGACCCAATATTTGAGATCTGGGAATCACTACGTATTCAACGATGAATAGAATAAATAAATTCATAATTCAAGGAAGGATTCCCATTGTATCATCCAAAATCATTCATGGGGAATGGAAATTTTCTTTTCTATAAAAACTCACAAGGGAGGTGAGAGACTTATTTGACCCTCCAATGAAAATGTAAATCATGTATAGGAGACTGAGGATAAAAAAAGTAATATGATGAGTATGATACAAGATCTGAGTGTCACTACGTAACTTATCAATGCATGAATTAATCCACAAATAGTTATGTACATTATACTATTTAGTGTCAAGTGACGAGGAAACCAACAATGCAATTTAACATCCAATGTTTAGAATGAAATGGTTTCATGTTGTTTTATTTCTTATATATAAGATCATTTTCCATATAAATGATGATTAATATGGGATCATTGGACTGGGAGTTTTTGAGATACCTCACACATTATGGTAATTAGAGTTTAAACCGTTTTAATGGGACTCTCAGGAGAAATGAAATGTTATGTGGAAAATGCCATTTCATTTTCGGGAGATAGTTAAGGCCTCTTCTACGGAAGATTTTTTTTATTTCATTTTATGTGGGATTATTATTTACAACCACTTAAATAATATTATGCATAGAAAAAAATTTGTACATAGGAAACTAACCCTTAATTTATGATAGCCATGTGAAGATTGTGATGATCAAAGAATTCATAGGGAATAAATTATAATTAATGGATGGAATGTGTATGGGTACATAATGAACATTTAAACTATGGTTATCAATGCAGTGATATATTAACTACATTGATCTACCTTATTTTATAGTGGTTTATTTAAGATTATGTTATAGATTGATTAATGTGGACCCCAAACATGGGATCTCCATCAAATATAATTGATTCATAACATAAAATTGGCTCACACATTTGTTTTAAAAGTGGTTGAGATTAGGAAACAATTTATACATTTCCCTATGTGTATTGTCAAAATGACAATCCAGATACACATTGTATTTGATGTTCCATGAACTTTAATGGTGTTTGACATAGAAATTATCTGTGTAGTTTTACATTATGTGGTAAAGACATAGGTTCCCTGATGTGAAATGGAAATATCATGTCTGTACCCATGAGTAATGACCTAAGTACCACTAAATTTCCTATATTATTATGAATCAAGACCTATGAAGTTGTCAAACTGTCTGACGATGTAATTTAACATCATATGGTATTAAAATCTGGGTTTCCATTAAACTTCATACTACTAAGACCTTGAAAACCCTAATACGGATTGATATTCATTGATGATGCATGTAATACCCTTCCAAAAATAATAAAACCATGTGAAAAATTCAGGTTGTGAAAAATAAGATATAGAAGAGGATACTTCTACACCCCAAGGTGATAAAATTATAGATCTGAGAATTTTGAATTTATAGAGGTTGGCCAAGGGTGTAAACTCAAGTAGTCACTAAATATCTCATTATATTGAGAATCATACAACATGTAGTTCATGAACCTCATGGTGTTTAATTTCATGATATAAGGATGAAAGTTACTCAACATGAATAATGGGGAATGCTTCAACTAGAACTGGAATTAGAAATATGAATGTCATTACATATCTTGTGATAATTGGAACCAATCCTCTTTTAGTTGTGACAAGACTCCTAGTGTAGATTTAACATGAAAACAGGGTGGTTATCCATTTTTATAGATAGTCCTACGATTAGAGATTTGGGTTTCACTATGTATCTTATGATGGTATCAATCAATCCACACCTAGTTCTAAACGGTAACTCATTACAGATGTGTGATCTGTAATTATAGGGGGAGTATATTATTGATTGTTTAGTGGTGGCAATTGGGCATAGGATTGGATATCCAAGTTTCACTATGCATCGTGTAGTTGAAGTTATCAATCCATAGATAGTTCTTGAGAGAAATATCAATTAATAGGTCTGACATATAAACAAGGAGAGGGATATTTTCTACTATTGGGATGTCTAGACTAGGATGTAAAATAACATTGTCACTCTGTATCCAATGTATACTAGAATCAAATCCCATCTAGTTTAGGAATAAGTTATTTTCTGTGAGCAATGATAAAGAAAACTTCCTCTTTGGTGAGAACATTATGATTCTATGAAATATAGCATCATATAGCGAGGAAATTGGTCTCATGTACATTATTTTTGTCACGACCCGTCCTCGGGGCCCGTGCCGTGACTACCCCAAGCCCGCCTTCCATAGGCCAGGGGCTGGCGACTAGCACCAAGGCGTAAAATCCCAGTAAACAGGGAAGGCATTGCCTTTATAAGTAACAACCACACAGAGTCAGCAAGCGGAAAGTAAAGTGCAGAAAAGTAAAGGGGCCGGAAATACAAGCCCAACTGTAAAGTACAACTGAAAAGAAAAAGAACAGCAACTGAAGAAAAGACGGCGGCCTCGTGTCGTCCACTGGCAATCCCACCTGAAGGGTGGGTACAGATAGCCTCCAGGCTCCTCGGGTCCCACGTCCGCTCCGAGCACGTCCCGCCCAGTGGTCCACCTCCAGGTACCGTCCTGCTCCACGCCCCAACCGTGATCAGCGCTGTCCGTCGTCTGCAACCAACACAACAAGGTGCGGGCATAGCCCGTGCAGGGGTGAGTACAACTACTCAGTAAGGACCCCGAGACCCCCGAAGGTCTCTCGAAATCCACAAAGGATATAGCACAAAAGAAAGATGCAATCACGAAGTAACATCTGACTCGACTTAGGTATATGCCCATACATATACCTAAGTCCCCAATTCTAGCTCTGCTCACGAGCTCAAGAACAACTCAATCCACAAAGGAAAGCAAGACCCAAATCCACAAAGGAGAGTAAACAGTAAATCCACAAAGGATGGTTCAACACAATCCACAAAGGAGAGTAACATAAGATTCAGCTCAACCAGGTATACTTTTTCAGATGACGTCAAAGACGATCACTGATCCGTCTCAGTCGTCGGACCCACGAAGGATCGATAGGTACTAACCCCCGCAAAAAGACCCACGTAGGATCGGGCTCACACAGAACCTGTAGGCAGTGGCTCACACAGAACCGGTAGTAAGGACCCACGGAGGATCGGGCTCACACAGAACCTGAAGCACTGATCCACGTGGGATCGCTGAGTGCAGTAGTCGACGCAGTCCACTGAGGATCTCTGCACAGTCGTCGCCGCAGTCCACGAAGGATCTCTGCTCTGCCATCGTCGCAGTCCACGGAGGATCTCTGCTCTGCCGTCGTCGCAGTCCACGGAGGATCTCTGCTCTGCCGTCGTCGCAGTCCACGGAGGATCTCTGCTCTGTCGTCGAGGTCACAGCCAGCGCTAGGGTTCCCGCACGTAGCGAGCTCGTTTAGGAGGGTCCGCTCCACGAGCCGAGGGGCTGATACATCAACTGACACGTAGTCCGAAGTTGATGTATCCAAAAGTTCCGTATCGACAACAGGATCTCAACGCGACAGACGGCGCGTCAATCGGACGCCCGGTCTGAGAGTTATTGGCATTTTCGTCCCAGGGGCCCGGTTGGTTTTTAGGGCAAAACCAACCCGACCGTACTCCGCCTGTATCCGATCCTCGGGCGGAGTATGCCAAAAGTTCCGTCTCACTTAGAGGAAACCACCACAGCTGACGGTACGTCGTTCGGACGTCCGTAGCTCAAGTTATGAGCGTTTCCGCTCCGAGGGCCCGGTTGGCTTCGTGTACGAACCAACCCGGCCGAACCCAAAGTCTTCCGAAACCTTGAGTATAATATACCGAAACGACCGTCTCGATCCAAGGATCGCGTAGCCGCTGACGGTTCGTCAATCGGAGGTCCCAGGCCCAAGATATGGGCGAAAGACCGTAGAGGGCCCGAAACGGGGGTACTGGGCCCGGGGCGACCCGGCCCGAACCCCCCCCCTGGGGTCGGCCGAACCGGGTCGGCCCGAACCGGGTCGGCCCGACCCGGCCCGAACCGGCTCGGCCGGGTCCGGTCCGGCCTGGGCGCGGCCCGGCCGACCGGACCGGCCGGCTCGGTCTTCGGCCGCGCGGCCGAAGAGCCGCCGCCGCGGGGTTGAACCCGCGGCTTGAGAGAAACCGCGGCCCCGCGGGGGGCCGCCTGTCACGCGGACGCGGCCGGGCCGCCGCGTCCGTCCCGGTTCCGCGCGGCCGCGGAACCGGCTGCCGCCGCCGCCGCGGCTTCAGCCGCGGCGGAAGGTTTCCACGGCGGCGCGCCTGGCGCCGCCGCCTCCGGTCGCCGGCGCCGCCGCGCCGGCGACCCGCGCCGCCGCCTCCTTCCGCGGGCCGCCGGAGATGCTCCGGTGGCCCGATTTCTTTCCCGTCTGCGCCGATGCTCCTCCCGGGGGACGATCTTCACTGCGGAGCCAACAAATTGCCCTTGCCGCACGGTTTGTCGACGTCCGCCAAATCCGCACAACCAAAAATAGATCGGCGGAGGGTTGCCGGGTCTTGTTCGTTAGACCCGCACCCTCCGCGTTAGTCATAATCCACGGGAGGAACAATAAAACAATCAACAACAATTTTAAATGTTAAAATTGTTCGAAGGTCATGCTTCTTTACTTTAAAAGAAATAAATCACGGGAAGGAAAATATTCCAATCAACCCTTACTTTATCGTCGTCGTCGGAATTGCTCGTCGCGGAAGATGGAGATCGCCGCGTCGTCGCGGAATCGCTCGTCGCGTCGCCAATCTCCGGATCAAGATCAACGGATTTAATTAGTTTAAATCCGTTGATATTGAAATTAAAAAGGGAGAAGAAAAGATCTGATTCTCACCTTTGTTGCCGAACGAGGGTCGGCCGCGGAAGAAGAGGCGTCGCCGAAGAACGTCGCGGGTAGATCTCGTCGACGTCGCAGATCTTGGTGTGCGTCGTCGAATTCCGGTCGCCGGCGTTCTTCGCGTTCTTCGCGTTCTTCGCGTTCTTCGCGTTCTTCGCGTTCTTCGCGTTCTTCGCGGAGAGGGTGGAGGAACGAAGATTCTCTCAAATCCTTTCCAAGGATTTTTATGTTGGTCTTATTTTATAAACATGCCAACACGAAACCGGTTAAGAAACGATCCATCAATTCGTTGAATTAATTCAACGAAAGAAACGACCCATTTAATTCACGAAGAAACAGTCCATTTAATTCACGAAATAAACCGCCCAATTAAATGGTCTGTTAAGAATTAAAGAAAACGCTTCGGTTGACTTTTCAGTTACTTTGACGGGTTTTCGCGGGTGCGTTACTTAGCGAAAGAAACGGCGGGGCTCGTGCGGGTCCCACCGCACAAATATCCTACCAAGGGGTAGGATATTTCTGGATAGCATCCTATCCAGTTCAACTCAGTTCAAGCCGCCTTTAAGTGACTTCAAGTGGCTTCCAAGCAGCTTAAGTGAAATAAAATAAAGTTGTCGCACAAACTTTATTTTATTTCTGACTTAAAGCCGTAAAATTTAAAAACCACGTCTGAGCAAACGCAACTCCGGAAGAGGCGTTTCTAAGCAAATACCGGCGCTGCGATTTCATCGGTGCCCTCAGAATTCGATTCCGGGCACCGGTTCAAAAGATAGAAAAACCCGCTCGTCCGTTCACTGAACGTACCCGAGCCAAACTTCGGAAATTGATTCCGGGCACACCGGGCCTCGGAATCAGGTGCCGTCTGAAGCTGCGTTCTTGTAAAATTCCAAAGAAAATTAAGAAAAAAATTTCCTTGAAATTTGCGGGTCTTTACATTACTCCCACCTCAGGGCTTTACGTCCCCGTAAAGATACATCAAAACTAGGGGAACAAATGGGGGTACTGAGCACGCATCTGAGCCTCCCGCTCCCAAGTGCTCTCCTGGAGGTTCCCGTGCTGCCATCTGACGCGCACAAGAGGAATCGACCGCCCACGTAGGACCCGCTCCTGTCGATCCTCGATCTCCACTGGAACCTCCGCAAAAGTCGCCCCATCGTCCACGTCCAGCTCCCCAAAGTCGATGATGTGCGTCGGGTCGTGCACGTATCTCCTCAGCTGAGACACGTGGAAGACGTCGTGCACCCGGTGCAACTGAGGTGGTAGAGCCAGGCGATAAGCCACCTCTCCTATCCTGCTGAGGACCTGGAAAGGCCCGATGAAGCGGGGAGACAGCTTGCCGCCTCGGCCAAATCTCCGTAAACCACGTCGAGGTGAGACACGCAAAAAGACGTGGTCGCCATCCTCGAACTCTAGTGGCCTCCGCCTCCTGTCAGCATATGACTTCTGCCGGCTCTGAGCTGTCCTCATCCTCTCCTGGATGATTTGGACCTTCTCTGTCGTGGCTCGGACCATCTCTGGTCCCACGAGTGCTGACTCCCCAGGGTCTGTCCAGCACAACGGTGATCTGCAGGGTCTGCCGTACAACGCCTCGTATGGTGCCATCCCGATGGTGGAGTGGTAGCTGTTGTTGTACGCAAACTCCACCAAGGGTAGGTGGTCCTCCCAGCTGCGACCAAAGTCGAGAACACATGCACGGAGCATGTCCTCGAGTGTCTGTATGGTCCTCTCCGTCTGTCCATCCGTCTGAGGGTGGAAGGCTGTGCTCAGATGGAGCCGCGTCCCGAACGCCTCCTGCAACCCCTTCCAAAGCCTGGAAGTGAAACGAGCATCTCGATCGGAGACGATAGACGATGGCACACCGTGAAGCCGTACGATCTCCTGGACGTAAAGACGTCCCAAGCTCTCTACTGAGCCCTGCTCCCTGATGGGTAAGAAGTGTGCCGACTTGGTGAGTCGGTCGACAATCACCCAAATGGAGTCGTGACCTCTGGAAGTGCGTGGAAGTCCAGTCACGAAGTCCATAGATATGCCGTCCCACTTCCACTCCGGGACCTCCAAGGGCTGTACCAAACCTGCTGGTACCTGGTGCTCTGCCTTCACCTGCTGGCAGGTGAGGCATCGTGAAACGAACTCTGCCACAGCTTTCTTCATACCCGGCCACCAGTGCTGTCGCCTGAGATCCTGGTACATCTTCGCCACTCCGGGATGTACCGCCAAGGGAGAAGTGTGAAACTCTCTCAGCACCTCCTCTCGTAAAGCGACTGGTACGAAGGTACGTCCTCTGAAAAGGATGTCGTGCTCTGCTCCAAGGGAGAAACCATCAGGCGCCTGACCTGAGGATATCAGTGCACGCCGGGTCTCACAGTCAGCGTCCCCACGCTGAGCCTCTCTGACCCGCTGTAGAAGTGGAGGAGAGACTGTGAGAGACTGAAGAAAGGCTGTTCCGTCTCTATCCACGAAGGATATCTGCAAGGAGGCTAGCTGCTCCGTCGCCTCCTCAAGCAGCTGAATGCCCGTCCTCCTGCTGAGGGCATCGGCTACCACGTTCCCCTTCCCAGGAGTATAGACTATCTCAAAGTCATAGTCCTGGAGGAACTCAAGCCATCTCCGCTGTCTCAGGTTCAGGTCCTTCTGAGAGAAGATATACCTAAGACTCTGGTGGTCAGAAAAGACTGTGAAGCGCTCGCCCATCAGATAGTGCCGCCAAGTCTTCAGAGCGAAGACCACTGCTGCTAACTCCAGGTCATGAGTGGCGTAGTTCTGCTCATGCGGCCTCAACTGACGTGATCCGTAGGCGATCACGGCCCGCTCCTGCATCAGGACGCACCCGAGTCCAGTCCCTGATGCGTCGCAGTAAACTACGTACCCAACTCCCTCCTCAGGCAACCTCAAGATAGGTGCGCTGGTCAATCTCTGTCTCAGCTCCTGGAAGCTCTGCTGACATCTGTCTGACCACACGAAGGGTTTCCCCTTCTTCGTCAAGGCTGAGAGTGGTGCTGCAACTCTGGAGAAGTCTGGCACGAATCTCCGATAGTATCCCGCTAGGCCCAAGAAGCTCCGCACCTCTGTCACGCTCTTGGGTGGCTCCCAAGCTAGCACTGCCTCGATCTTCGCGGGATCCACTGCAACTCCCGCCTCAGAAATGACGTGCCCCAAGAAATGGACCTCACGTAACCAGAACTGGCATTTTGAGAGCTTGCCATAAAGCTGGTGCTCTCGGAGTGTGTCTAGCACAACTCGCAGGTGGTAGGCATGCTCCTCCTCAGTCGTCGAGTATACCAAAATGTCGTCAATGAAGACAACGACAAATCGGTCGAGGTATGGCTGGAAGATCCTGTTCATGAGGCTCATGAACACCGCTGGAGCATTGGTTACGCCGAACGGCATAACCAAGAACTCATAATGGCCATACCGACACCTGAAGGCCGTCTTCTGCACGTCCTCGTCTCGAACTCTGAGCTGATGATAGCCTGACCGGAGGTCTATCTTCGAGAACCACCGCGCTCCCTTGAGCTGATCGAAGAGGTCATCAATCCGTGGCAGCGGATACTTGTTCCTCACTGTCACCTGGTTCAGGCGACGATAGTCGACACAAAGTCGCAAGTTCCCGTCCGCCTTTTTGGCGAACAAAATCGGGGAAGCCCAGGGTGAAACACTGGGTCGGATAAACCCCTTGCTCTGCAAGTCCTCCAACTGTACCCGCAGCTCTCGAAGCTCGGCGGGGGCCATCCGATATGCTGGAGTAGATATCGGGGCTGTCCCGGGGTACAAGTCGATGTAAAAGTCTACCTCTCTACGAGGAGGTAGCCCTGGAACGTCGTCGGGAAAGACGTCCACGTACTGGTCCACCACTGCAGGAAAAGCCGGACTCCGCACGTCCACTGCTCCTAGGATGAGGCTAGCCAACTGATGTGAGATGGGCTGCACTCTCCTCCGCGGAAGTCCATCCTGTGCTGCAAAGGTTCCCTTCTCGCCGGTGAAGGTAAACCTGCTCCCGTCGGTACGAACACATCGTACCTTGCGCCTAAAACAGTCGATCTGGGCATGAACCGTGGATAGCCAATCCATGCCCAAGATGACGTCGTAAGGCCTCGACGCCGCTACAAGGAGATCCCAGCCGAAGCTCTCGCCTCCTAGAGTAAGCTCACACTGCCGGCACCAGTGCGTAATCGTCGAGTCTGCTCCCGTAGGAGTCTCTAGCCGTAAGGATCGAGCCAACGGCTCAGTCGGAATCTCCGAGCTCCGAACAAGGGCAGAGGCTATGAAAGAGTGACTCGCTCCTGTGTCTATAAGTACTGCAGCAAGGGTGGAATAGACACAGATCGTACCTCGAATCATCTCTGGCATGTCGGGGTCGTAGGCCTCCACTGCCTGGAGCTGGGCCTGTCCCTGCCCGCCGGCTCCCTGTGGTCGAGGTGGCCCTCCTGGTGGTGGTGGGGGTAGAGCCTGAAAGCGTCGCCCACCACCCGCTGCTCGGCCAGCTCCTCGGCCTCGTCCGCCTCCTCCCTGCGGACCGCCACGGTCGACCCTCTGCCTCTGCCTGGGTGGCCCCTCCACCGTCTGCTGCTCCTCTGATCGGCGAGTCGGGCAGTCACGAGCCATGTGACCCTGCCCGCCGCGAGAGTAGCACAGCCTGCCTCTCGAAAGGCTGGCACTCCGCTGTGTGCCTCGTACTGCTGAGCCGGTGTCCTGAGGCCGTCTGCGTGGGGGTCTGGTCTGCCTGGACCCGTGAGTCATCCGTCGGCTACCTGCTGCCGAAGACTCAGCTACCTGCCGCCCTGCGCTAGGTCTCGCCGCTGAAGAAGGCTCTGCCAGGAAGCTCTCGATCAGGAGGGCTCGCTCCAGCACTCCTGCCTGGGTCGGAATGCTGAGGGAGATCAGCGACGCACGAATCTCCTGTCGCAAGCCCTGCTCGAAGGTCCGGGCCCGGAAGAAGGGGTCCCGTACCATGTCGGTCGAGTAGCGAGATAGGTCCGTGAACCTCGCCGCATACTGAGCGACCGTCATGCTGCCCTGGCGCAGCTGGAGAAGCTCCTGGATGCGCACCGCTCGGAGGGTGGCCGGGACGAACTCAGAGCGGAAGAGGCTCTCGAAGTCCGTCCAGAGCAGGGATGCCTCATCGTGAACCTGGAGCATCAGGCTCCACCATCGTCCTGCCGCCGCCTGCAGGAGGCTCGCTGCGAGGATCACCATGAGATCCGCTGGTGTCCTCACTAGCCTGAAGATCCGTACCACCGCCTCTAGCCAGTCCTCGGCGGCCTGGGGGTCCGCCTCACCGCGAAACCTGGGCGGTCGCTGGCTCTGAAACTCGTGCAGTGCCCTGAGGCGACGTGCATCGTCGGCGTCTGGTACTGGAAGCATCGGTGGCTCGGCGGGTAAGGCTACCGCCGGTGCCACTGCTGGCAAAGGGCCCTGCACCGAGGCCTCGTCGCTCGGTGGGCTGCCGTCGCGCCCTACACTCGGAACCCTAGCTGGCAGTCGTCGCGGGGCCATCCTGAAAAGGAGAACAAGAGCACCACAGTCAGAACAGTATACCTGGTGAGCTGGCACAAGTAATCACAAGGAAAACTTGAGACTTTCATAAAGCAGATCAGTATACCCGGTGAGCTGACATAAGTAATCACAAAGAAAACTTGAAACACACACGCAATCAATGTTTTCATGCATTAAGTCGGAAATCAGGAGTCAGGGTCCTGGTGTACGGATACGTCGGCCGCCGCACCAACACTGGGCTCCCTGAACTGATAACCACACTCAATACACTAAACACTATTGCTTCACATAGAAAGAAAGGACGATCAGAGTCTGCGGTAGAACCGACCGCCTCTGATACCAATTTGTCACGACCCGTCCTCGGGGCCCGTGCCGTGACTACCCCAAGCCCGCCTTCCATAGGCCAGGGGCTGGCGACTAGCACCAAGGCGTAAAATCCCAGTAAACAGGGAAGGCATTGCCTTTATAAGTAACAACCACACAGAGTCAGCAAGCGGAAAGTAAAGTGCAGAAAAGTAAAGGGGCCGGAAATACAAGCCCAACTGTAAAGTACAACTGAAAAGAAAAAGAACAGCAACTGAAGAAAAGACGGCGGCCTCGTGTCGTCCACTGGCAATCCCACCTGAAGGGTGGGTACAGATAGCCTCCAGGCTCCTCGGGTCCCACGTCCGCTCCGAGCACGTCCCGCCCAGTGGTCCACCTCCAGGTACCGTCCTGCTCCACGCCCCAACCGTGATCAGCGCTGTCCGTCGTCTGCAACCAACACAACAAGGTGCGGGCATAGCCCGTGCAGGGGTGAGTACAACTACTCAGTAAGGACCCCGAGACCCCCGAAGGTCTCTCGAAATCCACAAAGGATATAGCACAAAAGAAAGATGCAATCACGAAGTAACATCTGACTCGACTTAGGTATATGCCCATACATATACCTAAGTCCCCAATTCTAGCTCTGCTCACGAGCTCAAGAACAACTCAATCCACAAAGGAAAGCAAGACCCAAATCCACAAAGGAGAGTAAACAGTAAATCCACAAAGGATGGTTCAACACAATCCACAAAGGAGAGTAACATAAGATTCAGCTCAACCAGGTATACTTTTTCAGATGACGTCAAAGACGATCACTGATCCGTCTCAGTCGTCGGACCCACGAAGGATCGATAGGTACTAACCCCCGCAAAAAGACCCACGTAGGATCGGGCTCACACAGAACCTGTAGGCAGTGGCTCACACAGAACCGGTAGTAAGGACCCACGGAGGATCGGGCTCACACAGAACCTGAAGCACTGATCCACGTGGGATCGCTGAGTGCAGTAGTCGACGCAGTCCACTGAGGATCTCTGCACAGTCGTCGCCGCAGTCCACGAAGGATCTCTGCTCTGCCATCGTCGCAGTCCACGGAGGATCTCTGCTCTGCCGTCGTCGCAGTCCACGGAGGATCTCTGCTCTGCCGTCGTCGCAGTCCACGGAGGATCTCTGCTCTGTCGTCGAGGTCACAGCCAGCGCTAGGGTTCCCGCACGTAGCGAGCTCGTTTAGGAGGGTCCGCTCCACGAGCCGAGGGGCTGATACATCAACTGACACGTAGTCCGAAGTTGATGTATCCAAAAGTTCCGTATCGACAACAGGATCTCAACGCGACAGACGGCGCGTCAATCGGACGCCCGGTCTGAGAGTTATTGGCATTTTCGTCCCAGGGGCCCGGTTGGTTTTTAGGGCAAAACCAACCCGACCGTACTCCGCCTGTATCCGATCCTCGGGCGGAGTATGCCAAAAGTTCCGTCTCACTTAGAGGAAACCACCACAGCTGACGGTACGTCGTTCGGACGTCCGTAGCTCAAGTTATGAGCGTTTCCGCTCCGAGGGCCCGGTTGGCTTCGTGTACGAACCAACCCGGCCGAACCCAAAGTCTTCCGAAACCTTGAGTATAATATACCGAAACGACCGTCTCGATCCAAGGATCGCGTAGCCGCTGACGGTTCGTCAATCGGAGGTCCCAGGCCCAAGATATGGGCGAAAGACCGTAGAGGGCCCGAAACGGGGGTACTGGGCCCGGGGCGACCCGGCCCGAACCCCCCCCCTGGGGTCGGCCGAACCGGGTCGGCCCGAACCGGGTCGGCCCGACCCGGCCCGAACCGGCTCGGCCGGGTCCGGTCCGGCCTGGGCGCGGCCCGGCCGACCGGACCGGCCGGCTCGGTCTTCGGCCGCGCGGCCGAAGAGCCGCCGCCGCGGGGTTGAACCCGCGGCTTGAGAGAAACCGCGGCCCCGCGGGGGGCCGCCTGTCACGCGGACGCGGCCGGGCCGCCGCGTCCGTCCCGGTTCCGCGCGGCCGCGGAACCGGCTGCCGCCGCCGCCGCGGCTTCAGCCGCGGCGGAAGGTTTCCACGGCGGCGCGCCTGGCGCCGCCGCCTCCGGTCGCCGGCGCCGCCGCGCCGGCGACCCGCGCCGCCGCCTCCTTCCGCGGGCCGCCGGAGATGCTCCGGTGGCCCGATTTCTTTCCCGTCTGCGCCGATGCTCCTCCCGGGGGACGATCTTCACTGCGGAGCCAACAAATTGCCCTTGCCGCACGGTTTGTCGACGTCCGCCAAATCCGCACAACCAAAAATAGATCGGCGGAGGGTTGCCGGGTCTTGTTCGTTAGACCCGCACCCTCCGCGTTAGTCATAATCCACGGGAGGAACAATAAAACAATCAACAACAATTTTAAATGTTAAAATTGTTCGAAGGTCATGCTTCTTTACTTTAAAAGAAATAAATCACGGGAAGGAAAATATTCCAATCAACCCTTACTTTATCGTCGTCGTCGGAATTGCTCGTCGCGGAAGATGGAGATCGCCGCGTCGTCGCGGAATCGCTCGTCGCGTCGCCAATCTCCGGATCAAGATCAACGGATTTAATTAGTTTAAATCCGTTGATATTGAAATTAAAAAGGGAGAAGAAAAGATCTGATTCTCACCTTTGTTGCCGAACGAGGGTCGGCCGCGGAAGAAGAGGCGTCGCCGAAGAACGTCGCGGGTAGATCTCGTCGACGTCGCAGATCTTGGTGTGCGTCGTCGAATTCCGGTCGCCGGCGTTCTTCGCGTTCTTCGCGTTCTTCGCGTTCTTCGCGTTCTTCGCGTTCTTCGCGTTCTTCGCGGAGAGGGTGGAGGAACGAAGATTCTCTCAAATCCTTTCCAAGGATTTTTATGTTGGTCTTATTTTATAAACATGCCAACACGAAACCGGTTAAGAAACGATCCATCAATTCGTTGAATTAATTCAACGAAAGAAACGACCCATTTAATTCACGAAGAAACAGTCCATTTAATTCACGAAATAAACCGCCCAATTAAATGGTCTGTTAAGAATTAAAGAAAACGCGTCGGTTGACTTTTCAGTTACTTTGACGGGTTTTCGCGGGTGCGTTACTTAGCGAAAGAAACGGCGGGGCTCGTGCGGGTCCCACCGCACAAATATCCTACCAAGGGGTAGGATATTTCTGGATAGCATCCTATCCAGTTCAACTCAGTTCAAGCCGCCTTTAAGTGACTTCAAGTGGCTTCCAAGCAGCTTAAGTGAAATAAAATAAAGTTGTCGCACAAACTTTATTTTATTTCTGACTTAAAGCCGTAAAATTTAAAAACCACGTCTGAGCAAACGCAACTCCGGAAGAGGCGTTTCTAAGCAAATACCGGCGCTGCGATTTCATCGGTGCCCTCAGAATTCGATTCCGGGCACCGGTTCAAAAGATAGAAAAACCCGCTCGTCCGTTCACTGAACGTACCCGAGCCAAACTTCGGAAATTGATTCCGGGCACACCGGGCCTCGGAATCAGGTGCCGTCTGAAGCTGCGTTCTTGTAAAATTCCAAAGAAAATTAAGAAAAAAATTTCCTTGAAATTTGCGGGTCTTTACAATTTTATAGTTCCATGGATGAATATGTCTTTCTTTTTAATTTCATGGGACAAAGATTAGATAAGAGGTTTATGATCGTCCTAATGGGATGATTTGTCATGTATTTTAATTTCAGGTGATCAATATGATTTACCTATAATCATAACATCATGTTATCAGGATGATGTACCATGTAGATTAACATCGTGTAATCAGGATGATTGTGTCATGTAGTTATGTGGATGATGATTATGTGGACCAATGAAATACATATTCCCAAAATGAAAAGAGGCCATGATGATAATGGATGTCAGAAATTTCATCTTATAAATGGATGGAAACTTGCGGATGGAACAAATTTAAGGGGTAAAAGCATCACTACAAATCATGTGATGATAAGAATCAAGCTACATATTTTTATTGAATATGGCATTGTAGGAGGCTAATGATAAGGGAGATATACACTAAAAAAGGAACATTATTCTTCAACACAGTTAAATATTACAAATCAGAGACATTTATATCATGAAATTTATTCTCTTGTGACAAGGAAGAATATGTTTTGGTTTTCATGGTCATGTTACTTTGACCGACTGCACTGTTAAAAAAATTCCACCGGGACAATTTACCATGTATTTTACCATAATTGTATCATGGTGATTTACCATGATGTTTAACATCATGATATTGGGATGATGTGCCATACAATTTAACATCATTCAATTCATATGATTATGTATTTTGATTATATCAATTACTACATCATCAACCTTGAGTTTGAGGGGGCCTTGGTAAGCTTTCCATCCATCAAGATAAAATAATGGGCTCTATTGGAAAAGTAATTTTTTATGGAATATTTTACCTCCAATTTCGTCTCCATATTTTGAGGTTTCATTCCAATTATCATCATTTTCCTAAATACCAACTCCATCTCGACATTATGGAATGACTGAAGGTGAACTTTTTGTCAATGACTCCTCATATAATATTTTGATGGGCATATAAATGATACCAGGTGTGTAATATATTCTCATACAATATTTCTAATTCATCCTTCCATTTTTTGGATTTCTCATCTAGAGATATATTTTGTATACATAAATGTTGAGAATGGGAAATTGAACATCAATGGGAGGCACCACCTCCACATTATATACTAATTATTAAATTGTATCATTTCTGGTAGTGTGGTTTTTTGTTCACTAATCCCAAAATAATTTTATGATATTTTCCATACATGGATTTTTTCCCTATGTAACCTCTCCATGACTATATTTTATTTAGTCATGTTGAATTACTCTATCTATTTTATAGTGGCTGCATCATATTGAGATGAATGGTTGGACATGATTTAATTCTCTTAAAATAAATTTTTAGCACAATAGAATATAAATTTGTATTATTTTCCCCAAATACTTTATTTGGGAACCATATCTATTTATTATGATGGATCTCACAAAGATAACAATTTTCCATACCTCAACCTCTTCTAGGGTCATGTATTCATGCCTCATAGATTATATGTTGTTTTTAGTGATATGAACATGAAATACTTGCGCATTGTTGGAGGACATTGTCTGGTGAAGGCCAATCCACATAGAACCCACTAAGAGTATTTGGATGTCTGATGATAATCTTGGGGTAAGTGAATAATATTGTCTTGAACTTGGTAGGAATGATAATTTTGGTAAATTTCATGTAATATTGTGTTATAGTAGGACTATAGCACTAAAGGCTTTGGATTCTATGGGAAATATTGGATCCTGAATAACAATAGATCTGGGATCTAGTTAACACAATCTTTATGGAAATATAAGTCTTTTTTATCATCAATGAACCTAATGATGCCCCCTTAAAGGGTCCCCTTATAGGGGACCTTTTGAAGAATCATTAAATTATTTTAAAATCAATAAATTCAGATCTCAATATTTTCTCGTTCATAACAATATCTCGTTGGATTTCCATATTTTCATGGCCATATATAATGTAGTTCAATTTTGTCGATGGTACGATAATAAGGTTCAGGGATCAATATAATCTCATCAATCTCTTCCATGTTGGATTGAACTAAATGTGAGAACCTGAAGTGATGTGATTTTATAGTGACTGTTTCTTCCAGGTATGGTTCAATTATAGTTTTTGCAATTCATCAACATTTGAATTCGGTGACTGTGGGGTGTGAGTAAATGGCAGTTATAAAGGTAATTCAACCATCAGTCCCAAAAAGTGGTATAATAGGGTGATTAGACCTTCAATATTAATATAATAACAATCATTAACATACTTATTACCAGTACCAAATCTGTATTTTTCATTAAGTGATTATCATGTACCTAATATCATGACTCAATCCCTATAATGAGTGCGGGATATTCTGCATCATTTCTAATTAACCCTACTGATCTTATGAAGGATTAAGGTAAGAAAAAAATTTCATGACTGATTATAATGATGCCAAACCCCAAATTATTGATTATATGTTTATACATACTATTACATTTTGGACATCAAGATGTATTTCCCAAAAAATTATACCATTTCTAAGGGCCCTGTGGAATTGATAAATACTCATCATCAAGAAGTTCTTCATCTAATGATGCCATTTCTACTATGTGTTTCTCTTGCATAAAATATTTTAATTCTTGTCCTTTGAATATTTTTTGATATATGAATTTAATGTAAAATTTCTATAGGATATCATTCCACCGTGAGAGATTTCTAGTAAAATTAGAACGATGAAAATGTATTTTGAGTGGGGTTTGTGATAGACCAAACTGATTTCTTGATGATATAGGTAGTTCCAAATAATCTAGATACTAAATATTAATATCATACCTCTCTTATAAATTTCTAGATATTTTGTCACTATACTGAACATGGTTGTAATTAGATAATAGATGTTTTTTTTTTCATTAGTGGTGTCATTATTTTGAAAGGTCATTACACCTTTTGATCACTCAAAGGCTATAACATTGGAAATAAGTGTAATTCCATTTATAGGCGGTATCCTCACAATCAGGATAAATAGATATTTTTCATGGAATATCGAATCATTCATGAAATCAATCAATTCAGAGTTATGTAACTCCCATTTTAATTTTTCCCAATGAAGGAAATACACAATCTTCTATCATTCATTATGAAGCGTTGAAGTAAGTTCATGTTTACTTTATGTCCAATCAACTGTTTATGGGTTCAAGTAGGTAACTAGACAGGGATAACCTTCATTTCCTGAAGTGATAGATGAAGTGGAAATTGATTAATGTAAACCCATAAGAAGAAATTGTGCTTAAGAAATGGAAATAAATCATGTAATTATATTTTAAAATGACCAATATATTTACAATAAATAAATCACACATCTCCAATAAATTTATATTAATATAAAATGTTATACATTCACCTTCATTTATAGTCAATCAATATTCATTTCACCAATTATAGATTTATGATTTTGTGGTTGTTGATTTTCAATTGAATATGTTATTCATCACACTTTATCAGTCCTATGAGATTATTTTTCTTTTACATGTATATATTTTTACATACTACTACTATTCTTCTATTAGGAAATCCAGATTTGTTATATTTCATATTTAAATCTTATTAATATTTCCCTCATTTGAACTTATTGTTTTATTATCCATTTTTATAATGTGGGTTCCCAAAATATAAATTTCCAAATATCATTAGAATGATTATAAATAACACGTTCAAATTGAAATAATTAAATTAATTAAATTTGTGTTAATGTTAGAAACCAAGTATTTTAAAAGAACATTATAATTGATAGTGTATATGACACACAAAACAGAGCTTAAATGAACCACAAAAATATTATGTATGACTATTTATAATATATCTACTGAATATATGTCTTTAATTAATAAAATGAAATGACAATATACAAATATATGTTTTATACATAATATAAATCTACCGGTTGATCTTTAGTATGCAATCTCTCAATTTTTATGTAATGATATATGTGATTAAAAAATAAATTTTATTCCCAAAATAATATCTTTTAGAATATATAATATTTATTTTTTAAAAATTTATATATTATTATTTTATAAAAATAACATATTTTTGAAATAAAAATATAACTATTTTCGTACTATGATTTTATATTATTTTTTTGAAAAGAATTATTTGGTAGTTAATAGTGAAAATACTGATATATATTGATAAATCTATTTATGTATCAGACTTGTAGGAAAATCAATTTTAGATTAAAATAGATTTAAAAGTAATTTTTTTGGATTATATTTCATTTAATCATATTTATTTATTAGAATCAATTTTACTTTTAAATTTTCTAAAAAATCATCTTTATACATCAAAACACCTTTATCTAGAAATCTGTTTTTATATGAACAATGTGTTTTTATATTATTAAATTTAGTTTATCATGATTGGAAAATTATTTTAATAAAATTTATATACTATATATTAATTCTATTGTTTTATCATTCATATAACATTTTTTTATTCGTGAAATATGAATAAATCCATTTTTTGATTAAAACTATATTTTTAAATAAACTATTTTTCTTTGTTATTTTTCATAATTATTTTTATATAAATATATGAAAAATAAAGGTATTGAATTTTTAAAATTTTATTCAATTTTTTCAACCATGAGGTTCATATTTTGTTAATATTTCAACATTATTTTAACTATTATATATAGTAAAAATGATAATTTTAATCAGCTTAAAAAAGAGTACATCTAGTTAATATATATTAATGATCCTTCTCATGGTAAAAATTTTTCATCTAAATTACTATATGGTGATTTAAATTGAAACTCAACATATTTGGGTATAAATATATTTTTTTATTTGTAAATATTCTGTACAAATGACCTATATAATATTTAATTCAATGGAAGTTACAAAATGCCAGTCTCTTAGTTTTATATAACTCCGATGTATTCATATAGTGAAAAATAGTATTATGAATGAATATAAATGAGTAATTTGAGAATAATTAAATTATTTTCATGATGGAAATTTATTTCTTATTTTGAGTAATTAATTAGTTACCTTAAATTCTTATGCGATGCAGATACAATATATCATCAATTTAAAAAAATTACTAATTAAAAAAACATAATTTGATTGATTTATAGTGAAACCATAATATTTTATTTGAATATGAAATATTAGAGAACTTTAAACATATTATATTATAATTCCACCTTTTTATGTTTTTATTTGATGACTAATTTAATGAATTGGGTAAAAAAGGAAATAAATGTTTTCTTTATCAAAATAAAATTTTACAACATGATATATTGATAACAAAAAAATTAATATAAAAGGGAGAATAATAGTTGACAATAAAAATAATTCAATTAAAAATTATGTTCTGATTTTTTTCTTATATGATAAATTATAACCATTAAAAGTGTAAAAAGTGTTACCATAGTTAAGGTTAATGTATGTTAACTAAGAAATTAGACCAAAAGATATGGTTTATAACACCACTAAAACCCATCCAAATTCTATTTTTGATGGGATTAAAACAAAATAATATATTTTAATATAATATAAGAATATTTGAAAGTATATTTCTTTAAAATTAAATTATTATAATTTACTTATTTATGAAATTCAAAAAGATCCCCTCACATAAATTATAAAATGACACATAATTCCTTCACTTATTTACATATTTTGGAAAATATATCTCATGAGTGTTCTATAAAAATCACTCCCTAGCATCATTATCTACATTATATGGGTGATTTTCATCACATAATTATTACTATAAAATCAATAATGATATATCTAAAAACTTCATTCAATGAAGAGGTAATATCCTTAACAGATCAATTTAATTTTATCTTTTTTACCTATATTGAATCAATTTTATTTACCATAATATAAAAACATATGTTTATTAAATATAATTAAATATTTTTATTATTTTGAATTAAACATTATCCAAACTATTTCACCTAAAAGAAAATGTTACTATATCAATCGTTAATACATATGAATTACCATCTACATGTATTGATACAATTCATATATCATAAACATATTTAATAGATGGTTATTGATTTTTTTTTAAAAAAATTTGTTTCATATATTATGATTTCATGGTGTATAGTTTTTGAAAATCATTAATGTCAACTTTACTACCACTAAACTACCTCCAACTTGTTTTTTTATATGGAAACACCCATGGGATCTCATTTCAATGATGAATCACAGACCTTATTTATAATGGACGGATTTCAATGGGGAACGGGGTTAATGACACTTATAAACAAAAATTGGACTAGAGTATGGTAATATGGAATGATCACACCCCTATTATGGAAAACTATTTCCAATATTTTGACTCTATTTTATATTTATGATATGGGTTTTAATCCTTTGTTCATTACCAAGTACATATAATACATATCATCTTGAGGTAACAATAAATTATGAACATGAATGGATGCACAATAATCTATATTTATATTTATTTCTCGATATTCTTTTAAATTTGTATGTAACTATTTTGTTCCATCATTGGTTCTTATTTATGGATGGATTAGATATTATTTTGGTCATTCATTTTGAATATTGTGGTTTTCACCAACATGGTGAGGTTCTCTATAGTTTTCTTCCATCTAGAGAGACTGATTTTATATATGATATTAGGATCGAACCCATTTTATGGACTTACTATGTATATTCATGAGAGTAATTAGACCCTATGTAGTTTGGTGCCAGTTATTAGGACTCGTCATATTTTATAGTCAATTTTCTATGACCAAACCAAAAAATTTAACGTCATCTGACAAGGACATCTAGGTGAAAGGTGCTTAGATAAATTTTGGTGCGGGGCTCATGTTGAGGTGTTCCAACGGTCTCAGAAGAGATATTTCTTCTTGGGTGGATATGATCCTACAGTGAATGTGTCTCAGAGATCATTATATTGAATTTGGGGGTTGGTTTTTCACCTCCCCGAGGCTTCTACATATTCATGTGAGTTTTGAAAAATACCCCACAATTTATAATAAGGGTTGGGGATTATATGATATAGAGACCCATCAACTGCTTCTTCATTGGGAATATGGGAACATTATGGTTATGAAATTGATTCAAGGAATACACCATATAATAGGTCCTTATTTTAAGGGTTTGTGTTTTATTAAGGACCTGCACTAACCAGTAAGACCACATGAGTCATGATCGATCAAAGAAAAAATAGGAAGTAGTGGATATAAAGATCACATGATCTAGTTTGTCTAATAGTGAATTAATCTATTCCATATTATAGTGATACTAGGTGTTGATGTTTTAATCTCCCCTCTTATTTTGGTACCTCATGAATGGAAATAAGAGAAATATTATCACCTGTCACATGAAATAATAGGTAAATAATCACGTTGTGATTAATTATTGTTTCTTAGGGGGGAAAAGAATGGAATAAACTAGACCTAATCAAAGGGAAACCAAAGTGGCTCTCCAAAATAACTAGAAAATGTTTGTTAACATTATTACCTATATAGAAATGGGAATTCCCATGATATATACCAACACTACAACATGAAAGTGAAATTGAATACATTTTGATGGTACGCTATATCATGGAGGCTACAAATATGATTTCTCATAAAATGTTATACTGACATGAGATGAAACACCTAATATTTATGCTAATTTAAGCTTATATGTCTCGAGAATTTGGAAGATTCCTTGGATTGATGTCATTCGACAGGTTTTCAGAGGGTCCAAAGTGGGGTTCGATGATGTGATAGAAAGATGTGATGGGAGGCTGATAGTATAACATCAATAGATTCAAAATTCAACAAAGTAGGTTCTTATGTGAGATGGGGTTCCCTCGGAATACCATGTTTATAAATAGGTGAGGGTACCATCAATGAGGCATTATTCTATGCTGACCTGGATTTTATCTATGTAGTGCATTGCTGTGTGGAGATTATTGTTTCATGTGTATCGGTTATCAATTTGGGTCATGTTCTTTATGTGTGGATTTTTTTACCTATGATTGAGTTATATATATATATATATATATATAATTTTCCTATATGGGGTGATGGTTTGTAAATGGGACATCTATTTATTCCCCTTGTAATTTTGTTTGAAAATGATCTTTAGATATGTAGATAGATTGATGCTTGTTTTCCTATTTAATTATATGTGATGGTTTTAGCTACTGGGAATCAACGATTTGTTCTGGATCTATCTATAATCCTCAAATTTTTTCATATCCTTATTTTCACATATAATTCATTAATTTTATCCTTTTTTCTCAGTCCCTCTCATGTGATTTTTATAGAATTATTGAGGGCTCAGAAATTGGTATGTTTGATTGTCCATGGAGGGCAATGAAGATTCTACTACAGGAGGTAAGGAGGATTTCTAAGAGGAAAAACTATAAATTTTTCATGGGGAATTTATTCATGGCATAGTAATCCACCTCCCATCACTTTAAATGACATGGATTATTTTTTGGGTGTCGATGAAACCATATCATCCATTGATTATTTTCATTCATGGGGGATGGTCATTCACTGGGGGGTCCTCATTCCATTCTACAAAGTTTAGTTATCAGGTTCTAGAAGTAAAATCTCATAACTCAAACCATTTAATTTCTGGGGTGGGATGTGATGTATTAGAATGACATGAAGAGCGATGTCCCATGTAGAAATTTTTACTACATCGATACGAACATTTCTTTATAGCTTCACCCCTTTGAAGATTTTCATTGAATTCTTATTTTGGGATTATTTCAATGAATTTATATTTTTTAAATTATTATCTTCTGGTATTTGTAATTTTCATGACCCATCAAATCCCCCCATCAGAAAAACTTGTTATTTTGACAAAGAGGAGGACACTCTAATGTAGAAATTTGTTTTGTTATGAATGATTTTAGAGTACTCATGTCAATCTGCGATAGGGAGCCACAATGGTAAATAACATCCTGAATTATTTCCTAAAAATATATCTATGTGAAGTTGATCCCTCTATGAACACTCAATCACCCACTTATTGAATTTAGCATTACCCCTTTACAGACAACAATTTCATTAACTAAATATCACCACCCATGAACAATAATTTTAGATCTTTTAAATAGAATCTATATGCTTAACAGAAGAAGAATAATGTGTTATGAATTCTTATTGGTCCTACTCATATCTTGAAAATGATTCCTGGTCCAGTGCTTTGTGAGATTTGTTTCACAAATAGAATTTTGTTATGAAAACACTTCAATTAATGATAATTTTTGGTGCTTTATAGATATCATTTTTAGGGAGCCTAAGTATTTATACTTATAGATTTTGATGCAAAAGAAGGTTGGATCCCTCATTTTCCATTTCTTCTATGTGGGGTCCTATTTCATCTACCAATGATAAGAGGATGGAAATGATCAATTTGGTCTAATACAGTGCCAAAATCATCATTGATCTATTCCATCAATCACTAGAAGGACATCAAAGAGCAATCTAAAAGAGATATCTGATCACTAACATACTATATTATTACAGATTCAAGAACACATATGACAATATGATTTTCACAAAGTAGTTAAAAAATCAACCATCATCCGTAATAATTATAAATAGTACTATTCCTTGAAAAAAATCTAAAAAATGGGCATTTATATTGGAAACCCATAGTTTTGGGTTTCATTTTTACAATACTCCTTGATCATTAGAGGAATCATTGTGGGTAAAAGATGAAAAAAATAGCCTATTATTAAAAAATTGCATGGAAGGCCATGGAAAGTGAAAATATATGGTAGTCAATGAAGTGGGTCCATTCCCAAAGAGTCTCGTTTGTCCTAGAATAGGGGTGGCCTTTTTTGATCCACTAGAGTTGTGTGTAATTTAAATTTGAGTTGATTGTGGTGTTATTTTATGAAACCATCTGGGTGTCAAAAAATTACTCTCCCAAAAATCAAAATGGTATCCCGTAGATACATAGTAGCGAGATGTGAGACACTCATACACTCCACTATTATTATGGGGAATTCATTATCAATCACTATGATGTCCAACTAATTTCGGTTGTTCCTATCATGGGTTACAAGTATGATGAGTCTTTCTCACCCCATTCTTCTAGGGATGGGTTGGATATAACCCCAATTTCAATTTCATATTGTTATGTTCTTGAATTCAGTGAATGGAGACCCTAATATAAAGAAATAAATCACATTTTCTGATTCTATAAATGAATTTTTTATATTAAAGGCCCAGATACATGTTCTATGAGGATGAATGGTTTTCTAAAATTAGATATTTGATGGAAATTTTTTTCCTTTTTCCCCATGCTTGAGGAGGGTCGGTATACAATGTGGGGATGGAATATAATCTCCAATGTCAATAATTTGTTTCAACTAAAAGCCTTTAATTCCTTGATTCTATGTGGTTGGATGCTTCCAAAGTGTGATTGTAGTATCAGGGTCAAAGTCACAACATTCATAATGGGGTATCAATAGCCTATTGATAGGTGTATTAACAATTTTTTCATAGTGGTGGTGAAGATTAATGAATTTTTGGGACATGTTAGTGAGGTGGGGCCACCATACTAGTTGGTGGATCCATTCTATGTTATCTCGGGATGGTTTTTATCCCATATATGAGAGGATATATATATATATATCAACACTCGAACGATCCCTTAAACTATCATCTATACATATCACCAAATCATTAGTGGGTTAATTCCATTAGATAGGAGTGGGTGGGGAATAATGGATCATCTTCACTATTGAAATCATTTTACAAATGACCCTTATGTCCCCCTTCTGGTATATTGGTAAATAAAGGATATTTGGACCGTTCTAGTTAATGATATCTTATATATTTGATTGAAGTAATCTTATTTTCTATTATTTATAAAGAGATTATATGAGAGGGGTATTCACCCTATATATTTTCATGTCAATTCAAAATTATATAGTTGAGGTGTCCCCTCACCATTGATTTTGCATAATAGTAGAAACATTTAATGGTATCTAGGAATCTCTAGAAAATATTTAATCGATATGGAATATTATTTCAGATTGGGGTTTCAAAATTTGTGTGTTTTATGAATGAAATTACCAAATCATATCACAAGGTCTGTAAATATTCATTCCATGAATATCAATTGGGAAAACTGGTCCTTATTTCCAGAGGATAAGAAGTTCTTACAACTGACGGGATCTAATGGAAAATAGTCATGCATTGTAGGCCTGGGAATAATCCATGAAAATAATTGTTTCCTAATTACCCATGGATATTTTTGTAATTCCAGGGTTTAAACCTCGCATGATGTTATTATTTGACCTAAATTTCATGTATACATACCTCTTAATGTTGATTCTCTATCATCTTAGAGGCAATGTAATTCTTTTAGAAGTTTAAATTTTTCTCGTGATCTATGAATATTTATTTAGAAGTATTATGTTATAATGAATGGAAATGGGTACATGTCAGTTCCCACTAATATCTCTTATGTTAATAACCCTAAGACGATGGAATCCTATATTCGAAGACATGAAGACACTATACATTATTTGAACAACCATCACATATATTCTCAGTGATTTATCAAAATGATAGGTTTTTTAGTTCAATGAAGATGATGAAGATGATATTCATGATAACAGTTATATGGAAGATGGTGAACCTCCTACCGAATCTTGTTTTTGGAAATTACTCATTCCTAATGAGTGACCCACATGCTCCAATGTCAAAAGGGTTACATGGCGGCTAAGCTACTCCAAAAAGTAAGTGTGGTGGCTGGAACCTACCCCACATCCCATGTCAGATCTCCTAGAATTATATTTTCCATTCATTTTATCCCAAATAGAGGTATTTTGATCTTAGAATTCAGTAATATCAAGAATATCTACTAATTATATTTGACAAATGATTTAGGTAGATTCCCTAGATCTTGTAGGATTTGGATTGATCATTTCTCTAATGAGGGCCCTTTCTTGAGAGGATCCCCATGATATAGGTATATATCTAGAATATATGGTCACCAATGTTCACTCATGCAAGTACATACATTACTGGTCTTTCTAGGTTGTCGATATGGTGGTCATCATGGCAGTGTGATAAGAATATGACAAATAGGTAATGTGGTTGATTTTAACAATTCCACTTCTAATTTATTTCATGAAGATGAACCCATACCCTTGGTACATGTATATTTGTTGGGATATTTGTGAACATATTTCTTCTGTAAGGTACACCCCAAGGGGAAACACAGTTTGGGATAACATCTATTTATATGTGGGAGTAACTAGAGAGGTCTCCATAATTGTAATGGAGAATATAAAGGATGTTCTTGCAGATACAACAAGTGAATTTCCACCCATGGAACTTCCCACTATTCCATCCAATGGATCATCCCCATTGAACACAAAAAAGTATCTACAGGAATGACTTCTTGGGATACATCTACTATGAAGTATAATATGCGACTCTTTAATCTCTTTACATAATGATTGTGTATATGATTCCATGCTACGAATAATCACCTTGTGCATGGATTTTTTCTTAGTTGGTGAGTAATTAGGTAACAAAAATATGTGGGAATGAAAAAACTTCTTCTATAGAGAAACAAATGATGCAATGATTGGTTTTTGGAAAAAAGGATAGGGAAACCATGCTAATTTGGTCCGTTAGGGGAATCTGAATACCTATTTAGAATATCATGATGATAAATAATTATTTTCCCATGTTTTGGGAAATCCATTAGATTTATATAATTTAGTTTTGAATATTGACCCAATTTCTATAGAGAGGACTATTATTGATGAAGCACCAAATATAATTAACTATGAGTCAAACTTGGAAATTTCTCCTCATTCCGTGAATATTGTTCCTGTGACCTCAATTTCAGTGAGAAATATTCTGCAGATCACTATGAAGTCTAAGCATGTTCCTAAACTATTAGTGTCTCTTGAATAACCCAAAATCATCATATAGACGGAGCATGAATCATCCATTTTTTCTGGTGATTGAACTATAGTGGCTAGGAATTCAAATGATTGAAAGAATGAAAGTGTGTTTCTTATTCTTTTGATCATTAATTTTCACATTGATATTAAGGTTTTTACTTTATAAAACAAATATATTCTGGTTTACATCAACAAGATTTTATGGATGAAACTACTACATTTATATCTCATCATTTGGACATTTTAAAGGAGCTATATGTTGTAGCATCTAGTCATTATGGGGAAACTAAGTCAATAAACTCTCTAGTGGAACTTATTCCTGAATATATTTTTCAATATATTATTGATTCTAAGGCTGAATAGGAGCCTCAAAATGAACTTTACATTTCCCATCATAAAATATATATAGATATATAAAATATTATTCCACTAACTCTCCTCGCTAACATGTTGAAGAAACTTCCAAAATTTCATCACATGATATCATTTTTGTTTTATGGGGGATTGATTATCAAGAAATACATTACATAGTAAAATATGTGATTAATGCCTATGAGAGAACAAGAATGCTTTTATCTTTCATTTCAAATGTTGATTCCTTGGCCCATCATTAGGAGCTAGGAAGGTTCATCTTAATGATGCTTTTGAGCATGTTGGGATTACTGTGAGGTGAAAGGGTGATGTTTTAGAATAGATAATCTTGACGAAATGGCTTCACCAAGAGGTGAAGAAGATTATTCTAGAACTAGAGTGGTTTAAGAAAAAATTGTCTCACATAAAATAAGATGTCATTGATGGGATGTTGTTAGGTAAGGAGGAGTAAAATGATGGATTGGATGAGGCTGAGAGGGGAGAGGGATTGAGGGTTGGTGATAATTCTATGACTCCATCATTTTTTGAACTCTTCAAATACATAAAAGACATAGACCAACCATAAATAATCATTTTTATCATATTGATCAGGATTTGTAATCACATTATAAAACCCATATAGAGAAACATCATGTTTTGGATGCACCCCCATCACACTTGAATGTTGGATTTTTCGGACCCTGGTTTTTAGATCTATGAATCTGAGAAATAATATGGGCAACTACATGAGTAAATCTATGAAGGGTTTCCATCATAATATTGTTGGGTGTATATAAAGATAAGTGATGCCTCTTATATATATGAATTTAAATTTTTTTCTAATATGAGGGACTCAATGGGAATAGTTTTGATAGTTTATTGGGATATATAGAGAACCCTACAAACATTGTGTCTTTTCTATTACAAACCTAACTGTTTTTAAGTCTATAGTGGTGTGATATTAGAGGGTGTAACATGATTTTTACATAAGGACCCCATATAATGTTTTCTTGAAAAATTGTTTTATCCATTTCTTATGTTGATCTCTAAATATGTTCTCAATTTATGAAAAGAATTGTTCTAGAAATATCGTTCTTGAATTTTACCTAGGTTCCATTTGAGATTTTTCATCATGGAGAGTTTCGTGTGTCTTTTAATTTTAATATTATTGTCTTGAAATCCCAAATAATGTAACATATATTTTCTGTCTAATAACAATGACCATGAATTATGGGTTGACAACCTTGATAGGGCTTACTAGATTAGAATTTCCCAACATTCATCACAAATAAATTGGGGATTTCTTGGACACTAGTTTTGGGATCTATGAATCTGAAAAATATTTTGGTAATTACATGGGAAAATTTATGAATGGTTTCCATCATGATGTTGTTGGGTGATATAGAGATAAGATAATTCTATCATATATATGAATTTACCTTTGGATGATAAGATTTTTTGAAGGTGACTTATGATGAGAAAATTGGGGAATATTGGGAATAATAAAATAGTTCCATCTCTCAGACACATACCCTAAATTTATTATTTCCATGAAATTTATGAAAATTTCAATTTCTCATGAACATGAATGGTGGCTTATTAAGATAATGAAATCTGAGAATGATGATGGAATATAATTCATCACTCCACAAAACTAGGAAACCACTCCTAGAAAAATTTGGCATTTTAAATGATAGATAGAGCATGGTGTTATTTAATGTTGTGCATCAAAGAAATGTAACATGAAGTAAAAAGTCATATATAGAAGAAATTTAAAGTCAAATATTTACGGTCACATAGATTTGACTAAGGGATAAATGATTTTACCTTTTCATAGTAATATATCTATAAATACTCCACCATCCTCTAAAGCAGAAATGAGTGGTTGTATATACTCATTTGCGGGTTTTCAACTATGCGGGGTGATATGGGATATAGATGTCATTGGGGAATATAGTGATAGAAAAATCATCTCATGGTGGTGAATTTTCCTTTGGTTGAAATTTTTTTTCGATGACTTATGTAGAGAAAACCATAAACTATTATGGATTATCAAATAATTGTGTCCTCATGACACAAACCCTCCATTAATAGTTCCCATGGTGGATTATAGAAATATTGACATAGCTAGGATGATAGTATGGTTTGATAAAGGAATGTTACAGAAAATGAAATGATCACTTCATGTCGAAATTTCTGGGGAATGTGGAGAAACATTTTCCTTATTCAGGTCGGACCCATATGATGAATGAGTTTTTCTTCATCATCACTAAGGCCGAGGTATATGGAATGGGAATCCATATACATCTCTTCCCAAAAATAATAATGACATATTATTTTTTGAGAAGGTTCCATGGGTAAGAAGTACCCGTGCATAGGGAAAAGGCAATTTTTAATTTCGTTGTGGCTAGACCCAATATTAGAGATCTTTGAATCACTACGTATACTATGATGAATAGAATCAATAATTTCATAATTCAAGGAAGGATTCCCCTTGTATCAACCAATATATTTCATGTATAATGGAAATTTTCTATTGTATAAAAACTCATAAGGGAGGTGAGAGACATATTTGACCCTCCAATGAAGATGCAAATAATGCATAGGAGACTGAGGATAAAAAAATTTATGGAATAAATGGGATACAAGATCTGAAATTCACTTCATAACATATCAATGCATGAATTAATCCACACAGAGTTATATACATTATACTATTTAGTGTCATGTGACGAGGACACCAACAATGCAATTTAACATCCAATGGTTAGAATGACATGGTTTCATGAAGCTTTATGTATTATATATAAGATCATTTTTCATATAAATGATGATGAATATGGGCTCATTAGACTGGGAGTTTTTGAGATACCTCATACATTATGGGAAATAAAGTGTAAACTATTTTTATGGGACTCTCGGGACCAATGAAAAGTTATGGGGAAAATTCCATTAGATTTTAGGGAGATAGGTAAGGCCTATTCTACAGAAGAATTTTTTTGATTGAATTTTGTGTGGGATTATTACTTACAACCACATAAGGAATATTATGCATAGTCAAAAATGTGTACATATGAAACTAACCGTTTATTTATGATGGACATGTGAAGATTGTGATGATCTAAAAATTCATAGGGAATACATTATAATGAATTTATGGAATGTGTATGGGTACATAATGAACATTTAAACAGTGATTATCCATGGAGTGATAGATTAACTACATTGATCTATATCGTTTTATAGTGGGTTATTTAAGATTATGTTATAGATAGTTGAATTTGGAACCCAAAAATGAGATCACCATCAAATATCATTGTTTCATTACATAAAATTGTTTCACGCATTTTTATATATGTTGTTGAGATTAGGAAACAATTTCTATATTTCCCTATGTGAATTTTTAAAATGAGAATCCAGATACACATTTTATTTGATGATCTGTGATATTTGATGGTGTTCTACATAGAAATTATCTGGGTAGTTTAAAATCATGTGGTAATGACATAGGTTCCCTAATGTGAAATGGAATTTTTGTGTCTGGACCCATGAATAATGATCTAGGTTCCAATAATTTTTTTTATTATATTATGAATCAAGACCTAGGAAATTTTCAAACTGGATGACAATGTATTTTTACATCATGTGGTAATAAAATCTGGTATTCCGTTAAATGTATTACTACTAAGACCATGAAAACCATAATACATATAGATATTATTTGATGATACAAGTAATACCCTTCCAAAAATACTAAAACCATGTGAGAAATCCTTGGTGTGAGAAATAAGTTGTAAAAGAGGATACTTCTACCCCACAAGGCGATAAAATTATGGATATGAGAATTTTGAATTTATAGGGGTTGTACAAGTCTGTAAACTCAATTAGTCCCTAAATCTCTCATTATATTGAGAATCATTCCACATGTAGTTCTTAGACCCCACGGTGTTTAATTTCATGATGTAATGATGAAGGTTACTCAACATGAATGATGGGGAATGTTTCAACTAGACCTGGAATTAGAAATATGAGTGTCATTACATATCCTGTGATAATAGGAGTCAAGCCACTTTTAGTTTTGAGAAGACTAACAATGTATATTTAACCCGTACACATGGAGGTTATCCATTTTTATAGATAGACCTACGATTAGATATTTGGGTTTCACATTATATATTATGATGGTTTTAATCAATCCACACCTAGTTCAAAATGGTAACTCTCTATAGATGTATGATATGTACATAAATGAGAGTATTTTATTGATTATTTAGTGGTTGATATTGGGCCTAGAATTGGATATCCCGATTTCACTATGCATCGTGCAGTTGAAGTTATCAATCTATATGTAGTTCTTGAGAGAAATATCAATGAATAGGTCAAACATATAAACAAAGAGAGAGATATTTTCCCTTGTTGGGATGTCTAGACTAGGATGTAGAATAACATTGTCACTCTGTATCCAATGTAGACCAGAATCAAATAACATGTAGTTTATGAATAAAGAAATTCTCTTGTCACTAATGATAAGGAAAATTTCCTCTATGGTGGGAACATTATTATTCTATGAAATAAAACATAATATAGTGAGGAAATTGGTGTCATGTACATTATTTTATGGTTCCATGGATGAATATGTCTTTATTTTTAATGTCATGGGACAAATACCAGATTAGATGTTTAATATCATCCCACTGGGGTGATTTTCCATGTATTTTAATGTCATGTGATCAATATGATTTACCTTTAATCATAACATCATGTTATCAGGATGATGTACCATGTAGATTAACATCATGTAATAACAATGATTGTATTTTTTAGTTAAGTGGAGGATAATTATGTGGACCAATGAAATACATATTCCCAAAATGAAAAGAGTCCATAATGCTAATTGATGTCAGAAATTTAATCCTATAATTGGATGGAATCTTGTTGATGGACCAAATTTAAGTGGTAAAAGCATCACTACAACTCATGTGATGATAAGAATCAAGATACATATATGTATTGAATATGGAATTGTAGGAGGTCGATGATAAGGGAGATACACACTCAAAAAATAACATTCTTCTTCTATACAGTTAAATATTATAAATCAGGGACATTTATATCATGAAATTTTATCTCTTGTGACAAGGATGAATATGTTTTCGTTTTTAAGGTCATGTTACCCCGACCGACTACTTAGTTAAACAAAATTCCACCAAGACAATTTGCCATGTATTTTACCACCATTGTATCATGATGATTTACCTTGATGTTTATCATCATGCTATTGGGGTGATGTACCATAAAATTTAACATCATTCAATCCATATGATTATGTATTTTGATTATATGAATTATATCATCCAGAACCTTAAGTTGGAGGGGGCCTTGGTAAGCTTCCCATCCATCGAGATAAAATAATGGGCTCTATTGGAGATGTAATTCTGTATGGAATATTGTAACTCATATTTCATCTCCATCTTTATAGGTTTCATTCCAAGTATCATCAATGTCCTAAAGTCCACCTCTATCTCGATATTAAGGAATGACCAAAGGTGAACGTTTTTTTCAATGACTCATCATATACGATTTTGATGGACATATAAATGATACAATGTGTGTAATATATTCTTATACAGTATCTCTAATTCATCCTTCCAAATTTTGGATTTCTCATCTTGGGATATATTTTGTATACAGAAATTTTGAGAAAGGGAAATTGAACATCAATGTGATTCACCACCTCCACATTATATACTAATGATTATGGTGTATCTTTTGTGGTAGTTTGGTTTGTGGTTCACTAATACAAAAAGGAATTTATGATATTTTCAATAAAATGATTTTTATCCCTATCTACCCTCTTCAAGATTATATTTTATATGGACATGTTGAATGACATTGTCTATCCATTAGTGTCTACATCATATTGGGATGAACGGTAGGAATCGATTTAAATCTCCAAATATAAAATTTTCAACACAATAAAATATAAATTAGTACTATTCTCCCCAAATGTTTTATTTGGGAAACCAAATCGATTTATTATGATGGATATCACAAAGATAAAAATTTTCTATTCATCAACCTCTTATAGGGTCATTTATTCATGCCGTATAGAGTAGATGTTGTTTTTAGTGATATGAACATGAATTACTTGCGCATTGTTAGAGGACATGGTCTGGTGAAGGCCAATCCACATAAAACCCACTAAGAGTATTTGGATGTGTGATGATACTCTTGGGGTAAGTGAATAATGTGTGCCTGAACAAGGTAAGAATGAAATATTTGGTTAATTTCATGTAGCCTTGTATTATAGTTGGACTATATCTCTAAAGACTTTGGATTCGATGGGAAATATTGGATCCTAAACAGCAGGAGATGTAGGATCTAATTAAAACATTCTTCAAGGAAATATAAGTCTCTTTCGCATCAATGAACCTAATGAGGACCTAATAAAGGGTCCCCTTATAGGTGACCTTTTGACGATTCATAAAATTTTATAAAAATCATTCCATTCAGATCTCAATATTTTCTATTCCCCAGCTCTATCTCATTGGATTTCCATATTTTCATGGCCATATAGAATGGTGTTCAATTCTGTCGACGGTATGAAAATAGGGTTCAGGGATCGGTCTAATCTCATCAATCTCTTACATGTTGGATTGAACTAAATGTGATACCCTGAAGTGATGCGAAATTCTAGTGAATGTTTCTTCCATGTCTAGATCAATTAGAGTTGTGACAATGCATCAAATTTTGAATTCGGTGACTGTGGGGTGAGTAAATGTCAGTTATAAAGGTAATTCAACCATCAGTCCCATAATGTGGTATAATAGGGGGATTATCCCTTCAATATTCATATAATAACCATCATTAACATACTTATAACCAGTACCACATCACTATTTTTCATTAAGTGATTATCATGTACATAATATTCTTACTCAATCCCTATAACGAGTGCTTGATATTCCACATCATTTCTAATTAACCCTACTGATCTTATGAAGGATTAAGGTAAGAAAAAAATTTCATGAGAGATTAGAATGATGCCAAACCCCAAATTATTGAGTATAGGGTCATACATACAATTCCATTTTGGACTTCAAGATGCATTTTCCAAAAAATTATACCATTTCTAGGGGCCCTATGGAATAGATAAATCCTCATCATTAGGAAGTTCTTCATCCAATGATGTCATTTCTACTACGTGTTTCTCTTCCATAAAATCATTTAATTCCTCAGATTTGAATATTTTTTTATACATAAATTGAATGTAAAATTTTTATAGGATAACCTTCCACCATGATATATTTCTAGTAACATTATAGAGATGATAATTTTTTTTTAGTAGGTTTTATGATAGACCAAACTGATTTCCTAATGATAGAGGGAGTTCCTCAGCATCCGGATAAGAAATATTAGTATCAAACATCTCTAATCAATTTCTGGATATTGTGTCACTATACTGAACATGGTTTTAATTCGATAATTGATGGTTTTTTCACTAGTGGCATCATTATTTTGAGAGTTCATTGCACCTTTTTATCACTCAAAGGCTTTATCATTGGAAATAAGTGGAATTCCATTGATAGGCAGCATCCTCACAATCAAGACAAATAGTTATTTTTCTGGAATGTCAAATCAATCAAGACATTCATCAATCCATACTTATGTAACTCCCATTTTAATTATTCCCAGTGAAGGGAATACACTATCTTCTATGATTCATTATGATGCATTGAAGTTAGTTCATGTTTTCTTTAAGTCCTATCAACAGTTTATGGTTTCAAGTAGGTGACATTGCAAGGATAACCATTATATTCTTGTGGTTGACATCGGTACCATGATGGCATATAAAAATATAGTAAATTTATCTAAATTAATGATGAAATATCATTTTATGGGGTTCATTTTAAAAGAATGTTCTCATGGTTTGTTAAATAAGGATTAAAGATAAGACACGTGGTAAATGTTTATTTAGATTTTTAATAATTAATAATCAACCTGGGATTCATCAAATATTAATGGGATGGGATTGAAGATGCGAGTCAAGTAATATTGGTACGTATATCCGATATTCATCAAGCCAAAAATTATTACTATATAGAAAAATAATCCATGGGTTCCCTTAATGTGGTTAATTCTTTATCTTTAAATTACATTTGGATTTGACACAATGATGAGTATCCATATTTGAAGGAGAGATACTTATATCATGTTGTCTCATTGATAATTATTTATTTGATCGTGGCATGGACGTCGTCCTTCAGTCAATGATGGTTGAGGTCCCAAAAATCATTGCAAAATTTGATTTTCCCATTATTCTTATTGATGGAGATGATATTGTCTAGTTGTTCGGTATATTTATCATTCCTGATGATGTTGGATCTAATTATATTTTTGACCTTGGCCTTAATTTTGTTATCATGTGTTGGGTGAATCCTTTTAGTTACATGTTTATCACTTTGTTGTTTCTTTGGATGGCCCAGGTGGTGAGTGGCCACCTAGGTATCAAGGCATGGAATTTCAATGTATTTACAAGAAAATATAACCTTAAATTACTTCATGAAGGAGGTATGTACCTATTTACCATTAGAAGACACAACTACACTAATCATGGTGTTTCACGGGTCTTCTTCTCTACAAATATTTATTTACATGAACTTATTAATGGTGGAATAGACTCCCACATCAAATGTTAGAGGGGAATCCCAACGAACATACTATACATATTCTTATTCCTATTCATATTCAATCACTTTTTCAATTAAGGAAAAAGTAATGGGATATATTCTCCCGAGTTTAGGGAGGAGCTGATATATTGGTACTCTGTTGATGAAGTAGCATACTCTGATCCTACTGACAAAGGGATATTTCCATGAAACTCTAGATAATATGGAGAGGGAGTGTATTTTAATTCATTGTATGTTGATACAACCTCTTCATCATCTACTATTAATATAGGGATATCCTGGAGCTCAGGGGTTGGAATGAAGATATTTTTCTCTCAGCTTTCAGAACTCATTGGTGTGTCCCGAAACAACTCTATAAAACTAGAATAAATAGTCCTTAACAAAACAGTAAGGATTTATTAATATATGTTTGTATTATGTTTATATACTCAAAATGAATGACGGGAAATATAAACTCTTCACTGATACTCATTAATGGATTTTTATGTGTCATATTAAGATGATTTTGTGCAGTGAGCCAAAAAACCCTATCATGTTGGGGATGATTTCATTTACTTTGATAAAATCATGCATCAATATAATGAGACTCATTGGATTCAAATGGGGAATTATCGGCACAAAACATTCTAATTTATATAATATTTTACTATTTGAAAAATTTAAGGTATAATGAAGGTATTTTCGATTTATAATGAATCTTATGTCTTTTTAGAAACTAGTTGAAGGTTGTGTTTTGTAGAACCACAATAAATTATGAATTAGCTATGAAGTATCCAAATTGGTCCTCGATCTTGATTTGGCCTAACAAATTCATATTACTATGGTCATATCCATGTAGTGTTATTGGGGAAGGTTCTATATTATACATGTCACAACACATCTTCCAAAGTGTTCATAATAAAATAAGGATACATCTGGAGCTATTTTGAATGAAAATTTTTTATACATCCAAACCATTTATCTGTATAGATACATATAAGGTCATGAAGTGTCCATGTATAATGAAATATTAATTTTTTTCGATAATAGAGATAAATTCATAAATTTAAATGGGACCAGTCTAGGTCTGATCAAACTCTTCCATTAAAACCTATATTTCAAACACCTATGATCATAGAAATGGATTTGAGATTGCCTCTATGATGTATTTTGACAATCTAAGGGCATAATGGATTTATATATTGGATGGTAACAAGGACAACACCTTTAGTATTTCAAAGATATGGTCTACATCCACGTGCTTCCATGGGCATTGATCTTCTTTCACATGTTCTTTTTTGGCATGATAGTTTGATAAAGATAGATTGAATAAAAAAATTGGTGTTACAGGTTCTCTATCCTTGGTGGATTGTGTAGGGTCTCCCATCCTACCTGTGGAGGGTGATATAAAAAATGTACCCCGTATTATTGATATTCTAGGGTATATATTAAGATGAAATTTTTCCCAATGGGGGAGTATTTTAATGATTTTATCAAATTCACTGACCAAATCCTTTGTGAGTTTCTAAAACATTGATATTCTGTGTAGAAATGTTGCTATAAATCTAGTTTCTACCAAAACTTCATCTTTCCTAATATCTTATACCCCTTCAAAATCATATTTTGGTTCCAAAATCAGATATAGGGAACCTGGGTTTGTGTCCATTTTCAACATCATATAATATTTCTATTATTTTAATGAAGTTTAGGAAATCAAAGATCATGTCCTCATACAATTAGTCATTTTCCTAGACGAATATTTTTGGTGGTGTCATTTGGAAGGATAGTTCCCATTTTTTTCATTTGATGGAATAAGGTATGATAGATTCAAATCCATATATGGCCATTATCCATGTTCATAATCATATGCTTTCATACCTCATTTTTTGGGTAGGTATTTCTTTATAGGGTAGGATTTTTGAATATTGTGGGGATGATGATGTTGGTTGTATTGTTATAGAAGCAGATCTGAGCATAATTGGTTGTTTCCAATGATCATAGAGAATACCAAGTGATCAGCTGATTTTATTTCAATTAATCCATCAATAGAACTCCAATTTCAATTTGGTAAAAAATTATTAACCACAACCACCATTAATGGGTGTAGTAGTGTAATCATACACCACTTGTGTTAGTGGCCTTCTTAGGATTACATACCCGGAATCTAAAATTTTCATCAGGAATTCATTGAAGATGAATATTATTTGAATGGTGTTAAAAACATAAATTGATGGGGAAAGAATATAACTTTTCATTACAATAGACATATATTTTTTACCTTTTTGGATCTGAAAAGGGTTGAAACTCATATTCCAAAATTACTATAAAATATTCATGAACATGATCATCTTGGATGGAATAATCATCATTCCTTCTCTCCTAGAATTTATTTCTCCTTATTCCCGTCCAATAATCTTGGTGAGGTGGGGGTTCTTGTTGTCTCTTAGAGGGAGATGGATGATATTTAATAGGTTTTAGAGTTTGAATAGGTGGGGAGGATGTCTTAAGTGGTGAAAATGTCACCAACACCATTCCTAGTCATTTCTCAAGGACTAGTAGATTTATCAGGGAATCAATCTTCATATGTTGTAAGGAGACATCCATTTAGTAGAAAATATCATATAAATACCCAAACCCACATTAATATTTAACCAAGAAGTGTGGCACTCATATATTTTCGCAATGGTTCTCTATTGTATGTCTGTGTAAATATTATAGGGGAATTAATGAGTACAAGAAGTATGTAATCCCATTCCATCTAGAAATGAAATCGAAACCACTCTTGTTCTGTCTGTATTTGAAATTTGACGGGTCAGTTTTTTTTTCCATTTTTAATTATACTGAATGAGGAATTGTTGATGAATATCATCCCATATCATGATAGACCACTCTATACAACTAGTGTTCCATACAAAGGACAATCGTTGTAGGGTTCTCAAAAAGCATGAGAATCTCACTGCTTCTTGATTCTTGGTATTTCACATAATGTGATTAAAATTGGATTCATAGTGTGTCATATGTAGTTTGGGGTTTCCTATTACATTGAGTATCAGAAACATATGACTCCAAAAGATTGTAGGTATTGGGTTTTCAATCACCCAGTCATGCTAAGGCATCTATTCTGTTTGTACATGTGCATTCTTCTCCACCATGGCTTTCAATTGAGCTTCCAATGACTCTATGTTGTCAATAAGACAATGTAGAGTGTTTAGTTAAACATGATAGAGTAAAATTGTAGTAATAAAAAGGATCTGGTGTGTTTGTCACACCATATTTTGATAAGGATTTTTGATCAGAGGCAACTTTTGTGTGTTTAACTATTCCTGTTTTGGTTATATCATTAATGGTGGATAATGTTGATATATATCTTTGTTCATATCTAGTTAAGTTGATGGTCCAATATATGAGTTGTTATGATTTCATATCCTTGATTTATTGGTTTGGATGAATCCATGATGCTAAGGTACACCTAATGTTAGTGTACATTTAGGCTCTTCCCAGGGATCATATTCAATAGGAATGCTACCTCAAAGAAACATTGTGTCTACTATCCTAAACCTTTTCATTTCATCCTAATTACAATAAAATATTTCTTTGAGTGTAGAGATATAATGTTCATTGAGGGGAGGTATAAGGTTTTGTATGGTCTTACTATTATTGTTGTTAGCGATTCTTTGAGGAGGAATTTGGAGGCTGATATAGCGAGTACACTGGTTTTGGGTAATTCTCTAGTTCCAGGTATGCACATATTATTTTTTTTCATAATGTGGTTCTTTTTTAGGGTGAAGGAATCTAATCCTTACTCCACTTCTTTTTCATCATTTTTTATTTCATCTAAATTGTGTTAACTCTATGTTATTTAGCAATTCATAATTAATTATAAGCATTGTACTGACTGTAAAATATTGTTAGGGTTGTTTTTACCCTTTCATATACCTCTCCCTTCCTTTCATATATCCTCTTCCAACATCCTGTTGAATGGTGACATTGAGAGAACCTCAATGTAGCCTACTCGAATGCGCCCCTTTGGGGGGGAATGGGTCACAATACTAGATCTAATGGGATGGATTCTAGTTTTTGATTCTCCATAAAAGGGAAAATAATGATTTCTATTGTGGTGTGGTCGATGTAAAAAATACCCCATCCCTATGTGTTATGTTTTCTTCCAATTAGCTTCTCATTGTGACTCAGGCCTGGTTTTCTATCCTTGATGGGGTATTTTTATTTAAAATTATCGTATCCATATGGGCTAGTGATTATCCCACACTATAGTATCAGTAGTAGCTGACACTTCTCTTTTGATCCCTTGTGTCCTTGTACGAGTGTTATTCAAATACGATGTCATGTCTGCACAACTACTTTTTACATACGAGGACATAAAAAGTACATGATGATTGAATTCCACGAAGAGAGAAGCCTATTGAATGTTATCAATTGTATATTTTAGGATTGTTTAAATAGATTTATCTCATTGGTACTGATTGTTTTTAAAAATATCCACTATTTATTCTTCTTGAGTGTAATGTATATCCCGTGAATGGTTTTTCATTATAACATCAATAGAGTAATGACATTAAAGGATTTAATTTATAGTTGATTCATCTGAACATGGTATCAGATGATATGAAGAGATACATGTTCACCCCATACTCTAATATGAAAATATGATGGGGTTTTGATAATTAGGTGATGAAACTCATGAAAATCATGAAGGCGTACTGATTGAAGATATTTTCAATTCTCCATTGATCATGGACAACATATGAAAAATGGATTCCATGTTTATTTAATGTTGAATCACACCCAATATTTGTTCATGGTTGAAATACACATTGTACCGAAATAATTGTTCTTTTATGTTGTAGAATTTTTTCAAATGATTTAGATAGATGTTGTGTATTCATTCTCTTGAAAAATACTAGGTAATGTCAAATTGGGAAGTGGATGTGGGACCAAACATGATTGGTATGTAATCCCTATAAAATTTTAATCTCATAAGAAACATATACTATTTATCTTCTTTAAGATACTCATACATGTTATCATCCCAACATGATAGATTATTTATGGATTATCGTAGGTGGTAGGTCAAGTCAGGGTCTCATTGGTATTGGAATTATAATGGGGGGCTTAGAGGATAAGAGTTTCCAAGAGCCATATTTTTGCTGTGACTGTATGTAACTTTTGATTAATAGGGTTTCTTGTAAGTCCTCCCCATATTTACAATCCCCATTGAATTTGAGGCCTTTCTCACATATGATATAGAAATTTGAGGAACTTCCTGCTAAAATAATATGTCTCAGTTGGGAGGTCCTTCGCAGAGAATTCCTTCATGGTTAGGATTACAATCATAGATCTATGTAGAACTATAGTGATAATTTTAATAGTGTGTACCATTAAGAGGAAAATATTAGGAAAGAAAAAAAATGGTGGACCTTTTTTCACAAATGATATATTACTGTGGGGAGTAAATTCACACTAAATGTCATCATGTAGAGGAATACCATCAAAAATTGAATTCTGACTATAGGGATAACATGTACAGCGTATACCATGAAGAGGAACTTCATGGAATATGACACCATGTAGTGGGCCTTCCTGCTATTTGATATTCTAAACATGAAGTGGGATATAGTTACAATCATTAAGAGATTGGATCACATGATCTATCATTACATGCCCTCAAATGTATACATCATAGTAGCTTCACTAGTGTGTTCTTTTATGGATTCCAGTAATAATGTAATGGGGAGAAAATTCACAACTTCTACTTCCACTCTTATAATTTTGTAATTAATTGGATGGATTATGGGCCACCTGTGATATTTTTTTGATTTCCTCAAGAACTAAATATTCTTGTAATGGATGGTTATTAGTATAATCACTATTTTTTATTTCCTTTGACATAATTTATTATTGGGCACTCTCTTATGGTTGACTGGGGATGATTGTTGTACACGAAAGTGTTCACATATTGGTGCCCATTCATGGGGAGATGTGGGTGCATCCATAATATGTCAATTAACATCTAAAATTCTAGATGGGATATAAACTTTCACTGAAGTGTCCATCGAAGAGGATCTATGTCCCCCAGTTGGAATGGGTATATGTTACCAATATTGTTGTCTATTTATCCTAGAATATTTTGGACAACCATCCCGGATGGGTTCATGGATTCATGTCTTATCCTAAGTGATCACCCCATTGCATGGTTGAGTCACCTCAGTTGAGGCGTTGGATTTCTAGGACCCAATGTTATCTATTGTCGTAGATGTGATTAAATCATGGAATGAATGAAGTATATATTCATGGAATGGTGTCTAAAAATCTATTATTTCTAAGATGTGTTGAGAGACTACAGTTGATGAACCAAGAATATATGCACATTCTAGTGTCCAAGAAAGAATATGTTTTTATAATTCTCCTCCATATCCATCCAGTAAGTACTAATGGTCCTAATGTATGGGGAATGAAGAATGAGTTAACCCGCGATTAAGAAAATATGATATTCTAGCTTATTTCCCTGATTTCATCTTTAATTTAATGATTGGAAGGATATAAATATGTCTTAATTTTCATCTTTTTGTAGTTTACCATAGTATATGACTGACCAGATTCCTTTGAACTATTAGGCATTCACATATGCCTATAATATTCCATATTATTTTCATGAAATACATGATATGAAATAGAATAAACATTCATATGATCTTGGTTTTCCCTCACATTTTATTTATGAGATTGATAAGAGTGAGTAGAAAAATACATATTCTCATGGGATTCCAACATATTTACACGATGGTCTCTATTAGTAGGAATAATGAAAATGGCCTCATACTAATTCTCTTATTGTCACACATTATGGTCGAACTAGGGGAACCTTTTACTTTTTACTTTGGATGGAGCTTAAGGAGTGTTATCCTTTTTATGTCGATGATGTAGGGTTGTAAATCATTGACGGTGAGGATTATCTATAGGGGAAATCATGTGGTTCCCCTATGATGCTGGGATAAAGTTGTTGGAAAACAATTAATTTGCCTCTATATTGTAAGGGATAAATTCTTGATCTCATTCTAGGTAAGGGATTTTAAAATATTTTGAGCCAATTATCATGGCCTTTTGATTCCGGACAACTGACTGTCACTGGGAAGACTAATGGTCAGTATTCAAGGACATGAGTTAATATTAGGCCACCTCTTGGGTTGAGAGAGTACCATCCCAGTGATGGTATAAAACTGATGAATTTGAGAGCTATGGTTGATTATGTGGGGTGGGGTATGATGTCCTCTGTTTTGTTGAGGACCTAACTTGTGTAGTGGATGATTTCCAATACTCTGTGAAAAAATGAGATAACATTCTATTGAGGGGAGTATTGGGGAAATGTTTTTAAAAAATATGTGAATAATATAAAAAATAAATCCTCTACAGAATATAATATCATCAATACTTGCATAATCTATTATATCGTTAGTCCATCTTCCATTTTTATGTGAAATGGTCTTGAAGAAGGGTAACACATCAAACTTCATTAAGGATTCATGTTGGGTTCACCGTTTTATTTAAGATGAATGTCATTCAATCTATTATTTTTTTTAGGGGTGGGTCTTTTAAAATAAATTATGTTGGGTTTACTACTTTTGAATGATTACTAACAGTTTGTTCATGGATCCAAAAATACCCAATGGATTTTACATCCATGAAGAGTCATGGACATACATTCCAGAGGTTAGAGTGCATTGGGAAACTTTTCCAATGACCCATAATAACTCATATTGGTGAAGAGGTTGTGAATTCAAGATCATCAGACTCTTTAAGATGTGTTCAATAATTATTTTTCCATTGCAGACTATGTATAATGTGGATCACCTTGATGTAATGAAAAATTATGAACATCGATTAATTCAGAATCATTTGAATGCATCTTAGGTTATCTGTTGATAAGGATATCTATAAATATCTATGAATTTCCATCAATGGTACCATTTTATGTATATATTTGATATTCTTTAGATAACCAATTAGGATGATTATAGTTTTAAGACACATTATGTGGAGCTCTAGAGTTTTTTTCATCCAACAATATGAAAGTTGATTTGATGTCAGGATCGAACCCATAAGATTTGATTCCTATATATCATCATGATATAAATCAAAACCCCCATATTTGGATGCCACATAATATGAAAAACTTACAATTTTTTTCTGTCACTATGTCCAATCAATATATTTTATCATCATTTGGAATGGAAATCTTGTAGAAATGTTGCCTAGTCAATGTGTGGTGTGGGACTTATGTTGAGGATTCCTGAGAGACCCAAAATATATGTTCTCTCCTTGGTGGAATTGAACCTACCAGGAATATGTCTAGTAGATTATTTGGGTGAATCTGGGTGTTGTGTTTTCACCATAGGGAAATATCATGAATATCCCATTTAGTTGTGAATCAAAGAAGATGTAGTTTGTTAAGGGTAGGGATTTTATAGTATAGTAGGACCATTTTGTGATGCTTCATTCAGAATATTGTAAATTCAATACTGAGGCATGGTTTTGGGGATTACGCAATATATGATAAACATCTAATTTGGGATCGTGTGGACGTATTGATGACCAATAACCACTAAGCCCTTATGAATCTTGATCGATGTGATAAAAAATATGAATCAGTCTATATGATGATCACATGATCCACATCGTTCACTAGTCGAAGAAATGTTGGAAAATGGGAGAGAGATAGGGCATTGAAGTTCCCATATCATCGATTGTATTGGTACTCAGGGAGGTTTATAGGATTAAGAGTGCTGTAGAGACCTAGTTTATTTCCTGTATGACTTCAGAATATTTCTAAATATAATTCTAGAGCGAGGAGCGAGGACGGAGTTCGATTTCAAGGCCTTGTGTTCCCAGAATAACTTTTATAAAAATATTAAGTGTTTTTATACTATGGACGTGACATGGATGTTTTTTCTCCTTAATGGTAGATCGGATCACAAATGCGAGGTCACAATTGCGTCCGGAGTGTGTCCATTACCCTAGGTGGGATGTAAATGTTACAGGCGTGGGCCTACTGTGAGAGATGTCATCCAAGGGAAAAATCATCAATTTAAATTAATGACATAGTGATTTTTTTATCATTGGAATTATATTCAAATAACTTTTGAACGAATCCTCTAAATTGAAATCTGAGACTTAAGTTGAGTTCGAAATGGTGCATTTTTCTAAGGCACGATATAAAATGAGAGGGCGCTCCAGTTTTAGATTTTGCGCTAAGAGGATCCTTCTATAATTAAAAGAATAGGAGATGGAGTTAGGGTTCGACCTTCTCTCCCCTTTCTCTCTCTCTCTATCCTGTTTTTCGGCGTTCTTCACCATTCTTCATTGAACCGAGGAGTGATCTCTGCCGGAACCTTGGAGGAACGAAGCGTGATTGCAGCGGACACGTCACCAATGTCGAACGGCTGGATTGACTTTGGATTTCTGAATAATTTATGCACCTTCATCAATTTCTGGAGTTTAATTCAATTTTTTCATTTTAATTCTACAATTATAGAGTTAGGAGAATGGCCAAATTAACACAGCCATCATCGGAGCCCCGTTCTACATTCTATTTTTGGGCGTTCTTCATCCCAATTTTCAGACGTGCCACAAACATGACAGATCGATGAGTGAGGGGCCGTGTTGTGATGATCAGGGATCGAGGATCCTAAAACCGGTGTCAAATAATTTTTTTGACCACCGTAGTGGTTGGGGGGACCGGCCAAAGGATCAGCTCTGGTGAGGGGTGGCGGCCGGAGGACGAACTAGGACCACAGCGGCCGCCAGTTTTTTCTCAGCAGAGCACCCGATGTGGCGGTGGCCCATGGTGCGGTGTTGGGGTGGCCGAGACATCAGAGAGGTGGATGTCGGGTGTGGCTGATGCGGATGAGGCATCTTTAGTGGGCCGCAATGGAGCGACGGACTGAGGTGACCAGGCGGTTGCCGGTGCGGTGGAGCAAGGAGGACCAGGTGGCACATGCGGCGTCATGTGGGGGAGTGCGTGGCCGGTGTGAAGATGGGGCAGCAAAGAAGTGCACTTTGGGGGGTGGAGTGGCCGGTGTCTGGTCATGATCGGTGGGGGGAACTTGAGGTGCGGACAACCTCAAGGTGCGATGTGTACAAGTACCCACCCTTCGCGGGTCCGTCTGGGTGATGCGGATGATGATTGGAAATTTGGTCATTTGACTTTGGAGAACTGAACCCAAAGAGGAGGTCTGGTATTGTAGGAGTGGTCCACGGCGAGTTGGGATGGACCCGCTGCTTGGCCACTGGCCGACGGTTCGGACTGGGGCCAAACGATGTGAACCGGCCTGGTTGGGCCCCTTGCATTCGGGGGGTCGTAATTTTTAAAGGGTGCATCTGTTTGTCGCGCTGGCTACGACTGCATGCCCATGTCAGTGAGATGGATATTTTGAAGTGGGGTTCAGACACTTTTGGTTCTGTTCCCGAAGAAGGGTGCCCCAAAATGATTTACTTTGATAATATTAATTTGTTTCTAATGTTTTCAACGAACATACTCGTGAGTCGGATGTCCGTTTGACATATCGTCAGAGGCAATGTGGCCCTGGAGTTGAGCCAGTCCTTCTAATGTGGGTCTGGGACCCTTGTGGTTTGGTTTCGTTGCTTGGTGGCATGAAAAGCTTAATGAAAATAAATAAATAAATAAATAAATAATTAATTATTCTTGTATAAGACCAAACTCTTTCTTGGGATGTCCTAATGACGTGCCATCAATTGTAACGTGGCCCTAGTCCTTGTGTGGACGTTTTGAGAAACTTTCTGAAGCGTTCGGATTGGAGACAAGGTGCGGGCCCCATAGGGCCTAGTTCGCACATTTTACAGTGAAACATGTCTTTTTTCATCCGTCATCCATTTGGGGTGTTTGTGTACTCATTTTTGAGTGTTTTTTCAAGGGGATTGCAACGGTTCAATCCACCCTCCTATATTCGGGCCCAAGGCATGGGCCCCACGAGGTGGCTTTTGGACGTATGATGTGTTTTTTATGACTTATGATTCATAAATCCATTATGGAAAAATGAATAGCCTATAATATTTGGTTATCTGCAAGGAATGCAATGGTACGATCTGCATGATGTGTTTCGGGGTCGAGGTGTGGGCCCCACAGGGCTTTGTTTGAATAACGCGGTGAGTTGCAGTTTCTGAATTTGGAGTCCGTTTTAGGCGCCATCAGTGGCGTTGTGACCCTGGAATCAAGGATAAATTGATTGGGGTCATTTCATGAGTTGAAGCCGGAGTTTAGGCGTGGGCCCCACGAGTCGCCTCTTATGCTATGTGAAGCGTAGTGCACCTTTATCTTCCACCGTCCGTTTGGGGCATATGAGTAGTCGTTTTGGTGTGTTTTCCCATGATAATCACGATGGAAAAGTTTGCCCTACCTCTTTCAGGTCCGAGATGCGGGCCCCATGAGAAATCGTTTGGGCAAAAAACGGTGTTGAATAACTCTTCCACCGGAAGCCTGTTTCTAGTGAGTAAGTAGTTTATCCCTCATGTTTTTTCGTGAGGATTACAGTTGTATAATATATTTTGGAGAGAAGAGCCTCTTTAATGATCTCATTTAATGTGGAAACATGAAAGGGCATTGGTCAGAGGTTCCTTTGATGCACTCCGAACCTACGCACGGTTGCAATGTTAGTGTCACCTAGTGATTGGACAGGTAGTGTGGCGATATTGGACCAGTTCTAAGATTTCCCTCCTGTGGGGCTGGGAAGTGGGGTTCCCGTTGAACTTAGGGTTTACCCTCCATTGGGGATGGGTAGTGGGTACCAATTTACATTAGTGTTTACCCTCTAACGGGGCTGGGCAGTGAGTTACCTGACAACCTCTTGTGGTTTACCCTCTAGTGCAGCTGGGCAGTGGGTTACATGACAGACTCTTATAGTTTACCCCCAGCGGGGTTGGGCAGTGGGTTACCTGATGACCTCTTATGGTTTACCCTCCAACGGGGCTGGACAGTGGTTTACCTGACTTCCTCTTGTGGTTTACCCTCTAGCGGGGTGGGGCAGTGGGATAACCGATGAATTCTTTCAGACTCGGCCCTTTCTATGAGGCTAGTCAGTGACTTTTCTCCGTGATTACTGGAGTGGTACCCTTGGTTGTACGGTTGAATGATGAGGCAGCTTGGCGTGTGGGACTATTGGGCATCAGTGATGTATATCCTTTGAACTGTTGGCGACTTTTTTTGGGCTGATCTTGGAGATTGAGATCCCCTTACACACTCGTTTGTGTTTCTTGTTGAGCATATATATACACACCCAATGTTTTATCCCACCCCATTGGTTCAGATACTCTCTTTCTAGGAGGGGAGAAGTCGTGTGGGGTATTACACATGCTTTTCGTGTCTATCTCCTCTTGGATCGGATGATTACACTTCCTTTCTTTTGATAGGTTGAGTTATACTCTCACTATTGTACTCCTATACTGTTCATTGTTCTATCCACTACTCACCATTTTAGTACCTCCTTTGTTTCTTCCTCGAGCATTCATGGCATCCATATGAGTATCTTTATACTCACCCCTGATTTGGCTTTGACCACACATTGTGTGCCCTTGCAGATGATGGGAATGTCGATCGAGACTAAGGAGGATCATAGAGGACACATGAGTGTAGGTTGAATTCAGTAGACGTAGGAGGATTTCCTGGTGGGTTACTCCCAAGTTGTTTACATTTGATTACATGTTGTCGGGTTATGGCACCTTTCTGATTGGGTGCATGTATTTCCCATTTTATTATTCAGGTTACTTGTTAGTACTTTTCAGCACTATACTAGTACTTGTTAGAGGATTATGAATGTATGTTAGTTTCCCATTTGTAGCAGTGTTGAATGAGGATTTCTTTTCTCTGTGCTTTTGAATTGAGTTATCTACTTGTGTGTGTGTGTGTAAAGATTATTAGGAATATCCCTTCCCTAGTTTGTTGTGCCTTCAACGCTAGTCTCCATCCTCTGAACAATAGAGGCGGTCTTGGGGTAGTTGCAGCTCGAGCCTCGGTTCGGGTCAGGTCGTGACAAAGTGGTATTCAAGGTGGTTCGTTCCCTGGGGTGTTGTTCGGACATCCCTACAAAGTAGTTGGTTGCGTTTTGGGGCAATAGTGTCAATGTGTCTCGAGAGTGTCTCTCAGGATAGAGAGTTTAGTTATGGTGCAGCAGCTGACGTATCCATTCACCAGGATCCTAATAACCCTCTTGTCGACTCGGAACACTGAGACACATGTAGCTGGTAATTTGGTTCATGCATCATATAGGGTTGAGTCTTTTAAAGTAATTCTTGAGTCAGCTCCCCATCGTTGTTGATATATATATTCTCCTTTGACCATAGTACACCTTGATCAAATTGGGGATGTCTTCATGATGATAGCCATCGAGGATACTAGCTCCGGTTCTTGACGATGATTCTATGAGCGACAAGGCCTCAGTTCAAGAACCATCATTCGATTATGGTTTCTCCAGGAGGACAGGTAGTATAAACTCCACCTCTGGAGTAGCAGATAGTACCGGCAGCGAGGGGCGATGATGAGCGTAGGTTGGGAGTGCTACGCGAGTTCCAGCATCAGAGACCTCTGAGGTTCCACGGTGAGCCACACCCTCAGACAGTGAATGGTTGGATAGAGTCGGTGGTCTCCCACTTCAGCCTTGTTCAGAAACTGACAGCTTAGATAGTGGCTTTGGCAGCCAGTCTTTTTCCCCCACATAGTTTGGCATTAGTAGAGCCAGGGTTACTCAGATGAATGATGAGTTGGTACTCTTGTGGGATGACATCTAACTGATGTTTTGTAATGATTACTACCTCTCCTACTTACTCTATTTACGGATTCAAGAGCTTCTAGAGTTTTAGCGGGGAGTGATGGCAGTGTCTGAGTACACGACTAGGTTCAGAGACCTTACTCAATACTCTGTGCGTGTGGTCCATGACAGGATCTTCCGAGCAAGGATGTTTGAACAAGATCTCTATAGAGGATATTCGTACTAGAGTATTCCCCTTGTGCATCTTCCCTAATCTCGGGGTGCTGGAACAGGCACTGGGGGCAGATAAATTTCTGTCAGAGGGACATCGATTAGTAGGGCGTAAATGCTAGATGTCTCTCCTTGATGAGACTCAGGCACATGGACGGGGAAAATGTAGAACACAAAGATAGTCCAGGGGGACTAGTGCTATGGTTGTGATGTGTGGGGTCATATGGAGTGAGACTATCCAACAAAATGTGCTATGTTTTTCAGATTTTTGGTATATTCACCGCCATGACAGAGGAAGTGTCGTGACTAGAGAATTCCCAAGTGACTACAGGGTGGTCCCCAGGGAGGCAGTGTTGGCAGAAATGTAGGAAGCACTATGGTTGGTGGACGGCATTTCATGGTCATTTTAGCACCACTAGGCGACCCATGTCAGGCTAAGGGAGCTGACGAACAGGGATGAGGGAGGCTGTTTGGTATGTATGTCTACAATCATGCAAATTCATGGTATGATTAGAGGTACGCTCTGGGTCCTTTTCTACTATTCTCAGCAAAAAAATTTAGACACGTTGTGAGGTACTCTATTCGTCTAACTCCTTGTTCGAGGGGTTACTGAGGGTGACGTAGGGCATCGGTGTAACACCGTGATGGTCTTGTCCGACATATATTTGAATTAATGGGAAAGAGGGGTTATTCCCCCACTGAGACGCATTTTTGGGATGCGATCCAAACCATGAGGGAGAGACTGTACCACCCAATGTGGATAGTATTGAGATGCGGTGGATGAGTCCCTCCTACATGTGCATTCATGGAGGGGTTGTGTGGTGGAGTGTTAGAGCAGGTTATGGATTTTCCTGTGGGGCTTTTCTGATTGATCTCCCTTTGCTTGAGGTGCCACTAGTGGGTTTGGAAGAGTTCATGTTTTGGGGATTACTCTCCTTCCAAGAGGGGAAACGACCCGTGGGGTAAGCAACCTCCTTTTCGTCTTTATCCTTTGGCAGTTGGATGAGTTTTTCTCACCTTCCCTATTTGTTGGAACCTCACGTGATCAACATCACCCTTGATATAGTTATAAAGTATAGGTCGAGGTGATGGAAACCCCATGAATAGAACTACGCGATTCACTTTGTGGTACTGGTGGTGTTAGTCTTTTCCCTGAGAATGTGGAGACACTATCTTAAGTGAGAGAGATTTGTGGTTTGATTAGACCACCAGTTTCTCAGGTGCGTCCCCACCCAGAGAGACTTGAACGGGAGATGACGGTGTAGGCAGAAGTTTCTCTAGGAGGGTACGGCTTTTCTGTGGTCGATGATGCTGACTGCTTCGCTTGTTGAGAATGTAAGAGAAGATCTGTTGTGATGCGCCGACAGTGAATGCATGTGTGACAGGATATCCTTGGGTGTTTCATTAGATGTGTATTATGAAGGATGGAATCATGAGACCATGTTTCGGGAACAAATTGTTATTTCAGTCGCAAGGATGAATGTATAGGTTCGGCCAGCGAAGTCCCTCGAGTTTCATAGGGATGTTCGGGGATCGAGCAAGCGATTGAGAGGTTGCCTACCATCATTCCCTACCCTCCCAACAGTAGGAGTAAGCACACGATGTCTTCAATGTGTTATAGATAATGAGGTTCATGTGTATATCTATTCATGTACACAAGATTAGCTGACCTTATATGTACAAACCATCCCTTTGGTTCACGTGTTGTGTCGGTATGGTGTTGTGAAATTTTTCTTGGGAGTGGCAGAGCTTTGTGTGAGCTCAGTATCCCGAGTTTTTTTTCCTTGTTTTTCTTTTCGAGGACAAAAATCGTGAAAGAGGGAATGATGTAGAAACCCAGTTTTATCTCTGTAAGACTTTGGAATATTTCTACATATAATTCCAGATCTAGGTGCTAAGACGACGTGTTATTCTATGGCCTGGTGTGGCTGGAATAAATTTTATAAAAATATTAAATGTTTTTATACGATGCACGTGACATGGTTGTGTTTTCTCCTAAACAGTAGCTCTGATCCGAAATCGAAGGTTACGGTTGCGTTCGGAGCATTCCATTTAACATAGGTGGGGTGTAAAAGTTGCAGGCACGGGCCTGCTGTGAGAGATGTCACCCAGTGGCAAAATCGTCATTTTAAATTAATGACTTAGTGATTTTTTATCAGTAGCTCTCTTTTCGAATAACATTAGAATGAATCCTTAGAATGGAAATCTGAGACATCCGTTGTGTTCTAAATGAGGTGTTTTTCCAAGGCGCTATATAAAATGAGACGGTGCGCTAGTTTCGGATTCTGCGCTAAGCGGATCCTTCTATAAATAGATGAATAGGAGATGGAGTTAGGGTTCTAACAACTATCACTTTTTTCTCTCTCTCTATATCCTGTTTGTTGGAATTCTACGCTATTCATTGTGGGACGGAGGAGCGATATCCACCAGAACCTTGGTAGAACTAAGAGGGATCGTAGTAGACATGTTGACAACGTCGAGAGGCCGGTTCGAGGTAGGATTTCTGATTAATTTCCGCACCTTCGTCAATTTATGGAGTTTCCTTCAATTTATTCGTTTCAATTATACAATTCTAGAATTAGGACGATGGACAAACGAACAAGACCATCGTCCGAGCACCGTTCTACATTTCATTTTTTGGGCGTTCTTTGTCCGAATTTTCAAATGCGCAAAAACCGCGACAGATCAATCAGCGTGGGGCGGTGTTGTTAAAATCCGACCCTGAGAATCCCAAAACCGGTGTTGGATAATTTTTCCTACCATCGGATTGGTTGTGGGGACTGTCCGATGGTTCGACTTCGGTGAGGGGTGGCAGCTGGAGGATGAACCAGAAGCATGGCGGCCGCTAGATTTTGCGCGGCGGAGCACCTGAAGTGGCGGTGGCCCGTGGTACGGCGCCGGGGTGGCTGGGACTTCGGAGAGCCAGAGGATGGGTGTGACCAGCGTAGATGAGGTGGCATCAGCGGGCCGTAGTGGAGCAGTGGACCGAGGAGAACAGGCAGTTTCCGGTGCGGCGGAGCATGGAGGACGTGGCGGCGTGGGCGGCGTTGCGCGGCTGGTGCGTGACCAGTGTGGAGTTGGTGCAGCACATCGGTGTGCTGCAGGAGGCAGAGGCGCTGGAATCCGGGTGGTGGCCGGACGTGCTCGGCATGGGGAACCTGAGGCACTGACCTCCTCGGGGTGCGCCGTGGACAAGGACCCGCGCTTTGGGGGTCCTACTGGGCGACGCGGACGAAGACCGACCAAATGGATGGTCCGCTTTAGAGAACCAGACCCAAGGAGGGGGTACAAGATTGTTTGAGCGGACGGTGGCTGGAAGGCCGTGGCGAGTCAGGCCGAACCCTCAGCTGGGCCGCGGGCCGGCGATTCGGGCAGGGCAAGCCAGGGTGAACCGGCCCAGTTGGTCCCCTTGCATTCGTGGGGCTATAATTTCTAAACGGCACGTCCGTTTGACGCGCCCTCTGCGGATGTTGGTCTGTGTCAGTGAGAGAGACTTTTTTGAAGTGGGTTTTGTGGATTTTGGGTCATGCACCCAAAGACAGGTGCCCTGAAATTATTTACATTAATAACATTAAATTTTTATTAATGTTTACAACGGGCGTACTCGCGAGCAGGATGTCATTTTGACGCGCCATCAGTGGCGCTGTGGCCTAGGGGATGAGCCGGTGCTTTTAAAGTGGGTTTGGGACCCTTGCTGTTTTCTTTCGTTTCTCAGTGGAATGAAAAGCTTAATGAGAATAAATAAATAAATAATTAATTAATTTATTATTCTTGAGTGGGACATAACTCATGCTTGGGATGTTCTATTGATGCACCGTTAGTGGCAGCATGACCCCTGTCCTCATGCATACTTTTTGATATGTGTTTCATAGTGTTTGGGTTTGAGACAAGGTGTGAGACCCACATGGACTAGCTCTTACATTTTATGGTGAAACACCACTTTTTCACCCGTCATCTGGTTGGGGTGTTTGAGTACTCATTTTTGAGTGTTTTTTCGAGGGGATTGCAACATCTCAATACGCATGCCTAAATTTGGGCCCGAGGATTGGGGCCCAAGAGGCTTCTTTCGGACGTATGCTGCATTTTTTACGACTTATGTTTTATAAGTCCATTTATGGAAAATGAATAGCCTATGCTTCGTGGTTATCTACAAGGAACGCAATGGTACGATCTTAATGACGCGTTTCTAGGTCGAGGTGTGGGCCCCATAGGGCCCCATTTGCATAACACGGAGAGTTGCAGTTTTTGCATCCAGATTCTGTTTTAGGTGTCGTCATCGGCTTTGTGGCCCTGGCATCGAGGCGAAATGTTTCAGGGTGGTTTCAGGCATTGATGCCGGAGTTTAAGCGTGGGCCCCATGGACCTCCTCTTAAGCGGTGTGCAACATACTGGGCCTTTTTCATTTGACGTATGTTTGGGGCGTATGGGTATTTTATTTGGTGTGTTATCCCGAGAGCCTCGCAATGGCACAATTCGCCCGACCTCTTTCAGGTCTCAGGTGATGGCCCCACGAGACGTCGTGTGGGCATACTGCGGTGTTGAATAACTCTTCCACTGGGATCCCATTTCCAGCGAGTAAGTAGCTCATCTTGCGTGTTTTTCCAAGAGGATTATAGTGGTGTAATCTGTTTGGGATATATGTACCTCTTTCAAGATCTCATTAAATGTGGAACCATGAAAGGGAATTGGTCAGAGGTTCCTTTAATACACCCTGAACCTATGCACGGTAGCTATGTTAGTGACACCTAGTGATGGCACAGGTAGTGCAGATATATCGGACATGTTCTGGGTTTTCCCTCCAATAGGGTTGGGTAGTGGGTTACCCGTTTACCTTAGGGTTTACCCTCTTGTGGGGATGGGTAGTGGGTTACCCGTTAAACTTTAGGGATTACCCTCCAGTGGGGCTAGGCAGTGGGTTACCTGACGACCTCTTGTGGTTTACCCTCATGTGGAGTTATGAAGTGGGTTACCTGACAACCTCTTGTGTTTACCCTCCAGTGGGGCTGGGCAGTGGGTTACCTAATGACCTCTTGTGGTTTACCCTCCAGCAGGGCTGGGTAGTGGCTTACCTGACGACCTCTTGTGGTTTACCCTCCAGAGGGGCTGGGAAGTGGGTTACCCGATGACTTCTTTCAGACTCAGCCTTTTCTATGAGGCTAGTCAATCACTTTTCTCCATGATTACCAGAGTGGGAACCTTCATTGTACGGTTCAGCGATGAGAAAGATTGGCGTGCAGGACTGTTGGGCATTGGTGATGAATATCCGTTAAACTTTTGGCAACATTTCTTGGGCTGAGCTTAGAGAACGTGATCCCCATACAAACTCATTTGGGTTTTTTGTTGAGCATATATATATATATATACACCCTACTTTTTCTCCCACCCCTTGGGTCAGTTACTCTACTTATAGGATGGGAAAAGACATGCGGGGTATGCCACATTCTTTCCGTGTCTAGCAGCACTTGGATTGGATGGGTCCACTTCCATTCTTTTGTTAGGATGAGTTGTACTATCACTATTGTACTATTACACTATTCTTTGTTCTATCAAATGAACACCGTTTTAGTACCTCCTTTGTTGCACCCTCAAGATTTCAGGGCATCCTACCAAGTATCTATATACTCACCCCTCCTTGGTCTTTACCCGCACCTGGTGTGGCCTTGCAGACGATTGATAGGTCGATCGAGAATACGGAGTAGTGTAGAGGACACATGTGTGTGGGCTGCGTTCGGTGGACATAGGAGGATTTTCGGGTGGGAAACTCTCAAACTATATACTTTCGTTTACATGTTACCGGGTTGTCGTACCCTTCTAGTTGGGTGTGTGTTTTTCCCCTTTTTCTATTCAGATTACTTTTTAGTAATTTTTAGCACTATACTTCTACTCGTTATAGGTCGATGCATGTTTGTTGGATTCCCATTTGTATCAGTGTTGTATCAGGCTTTCTTTTCGCTGCACTTTTTCATTGAGATATCTATGTGTGCATGTATAGTTTCTTATGAAAAGTCCTCCCCTAGTTTGTTGTGGCTTCAGCGCTAGTTGCCAGCTCCTGGCCTATGCAGGCATGCATGGGGTAGTTGTGGCTTAAACCACTATACGGGTCGGGTCGTGACAAGTGCCACCTCACATTGGAATTACTCCAGGCTTTAAAAATGAGGGATGCCCTTCTGGTTATTATGAGAATAGTAAAATTCAAAATTGGCACTCATCGAAGGGAAATTTCAATTGTTCCCCACAATTACTTGAATGTGGAGGTTCATATAAACACCTCAGAGTTCATGGGAATTTTAATGATTGGTATCCTCGATACCATGGGAATATAACATAAAAACATTGTGAGGGTCCGCTATTTCATGGAGGATTCCAACACAAGTCCTCTTACAATGGGTATGTAGACAGGATAGGGAATGATAATGTTCCTGATGATATTACAATACATTTTAGGGGCATTTTGAAATGTCCTAGGAATAATGATGTTAGAATGGTTTTCGGGTGGGACAAAGTGGGGATTAATGATAATACTGAAGGAAGTGATGGGAGGTGGATAGTAGAATAACCTAGGATTCCTCATTCCACATATGAGGTACTTTAAGAGATTGGATTCCCATCATATAGCATGTCGCTATATGGGTGATAGTATTTCATAAGTAGCATTTCACAACACAAACCTAGTATTTGACCATGTATAGTATTTTTGTGTGGGTCTACATTCCACAGGGATAGTGTTTTTCCATGCGGGGTCATGTTCTTCCCTCTTTGAATTTTTCATCACGGTGTAGGATACTATTTTCATATTATTTCCCTATGACAGGTGCTAGTTCAAAAAGGGGATGTCTTTTTATTACCCAATAAATAGTTTCCACAAATTATTTTTTGTATTTTGTTAGATGGATCATTTCATTTTCTCCCTTAATTCAATATAGCGTGTTTACCTACTAGGAATCGAAAGTTCTCTCACAAACCATCCCCAAGCCCCCTCTTTTTCTCTTACTTTATTTTCAATCATCTCCCAGTTATATTGTGATTTTTTGTCATCCCCATTTATGGGATTTTTATAAAAAATATACGGATTGGATATCAATTTATCTCGTCATCTGGGGTGGGATATGGGGAGTCTTTTGTAGGATCCTTAGGGGGAAAGCTCATACGAAAAATGGTTTTGTTTGTGGTGTGGGGAATTAATGTGGGGAGTAATCATAATATGAACTCATAAACAACTTTTTATTATTTTTGGGCATTGGGGAAACCACATTTTCACCATGAATGATTTTTAATAGGGGATGGTTGTTCGTGAGAGCCCAAATCACCATTTGGCCCTACAAATGACTTGGTTTTGTTTGTAGGCACCGATGGTATTGTATTATCCCAGAAACAATATTATATACGTGGAGTATCATGTAGAGGAGGAATGAAATTAGGGGTGGTGGAATGAGTAGTGATTTTTACTATGCTAATTCGAACCTACCTTCAATGCCTTTTCCCCTTTCAACAATTTCTTTGAATTCTTCTTAAGGGTTTATTTCAACCCTTTATGTAGTACATGAAATAATCTTCTTATTTTAACTGAATTTTAATGACTCAATAGTATTATGATTTTTTCGATGTATATATTTAAAATATATGAAATCATGATACATATAAAAATATAATATGACATCTTCTATTAGAATTTACAATCTGTAAGAAAACTATAACACTAGTGGGGCATACATGTGTACTACCACCTCCATGAAGTTATTTGATTCATTTTTCCCATTCATTTTACAAAAAATGTTAATATAGATATATATAATTAAATTATCTAACATATATGATCTAAATTTTTTTTTGGAAGGTGATTTATTATTTACCATTCATTCAGTCTATCTGTCAAAAATGAAATATGTGTGCAAGCAAACATATGGAATATTGTTTCCATGAATAGTGTAACTCATTCAATTTCTATAAATTTAATTAATCACTAAATATATATATATATATATTATAATTTATAAATAATTATTTAAATTATTTAGATGATGTAACCATTATTACCATACAATGATTACATTTACTAAATGAAAATTATCAGGAAAAACTAAATAGTTAACACCCAAAAACAATGACTTTAATATGAAATTTTTTATCAATTATATTTGAAATGTTATAAAGGGATAATATATTATATTATAGGTATATAAATTATTCTTCTATATATTAATAACATATTTTAATTTTTTATACTGGAAGATATATTTCTTTTTAAGAAAGTGGAACTTCAACATAGGGATTTTTTTCTCATATTTATTTTTGTGAGTAACATGCCATATTCACTAAATGATTATTTTATGTGGTGTATTTAAATCCCATTATTATATTTACAAATTATAATTATTAAATATATATTAATATAAAAATAAAAATATTGTTCTTTCATTCATCTTACCAATTATGAATGTGTTTTATGAAACAATCTCAATGTTTATCCGGATTAATTATAATTATGATTCAGTTGATGAATTATTATTTTCTAAGTATAAAAAACTCATCAATTTTCTTATAATATTCTTAATTATTGAAAACATATGGTTTTGTTTCATATTCCATATATTTTTTCTAGGGAAACCGAACATGTTTTTAATGAAAATAAACAATATTTCTCTCTTCTATCATAAATCCTTTTTATTCCATGTATATATTTTTTTTAAAAATAGGATGGTTTTAAATATTATAATAATAATTTTAAAAGTTTATTTTTTATTGTTTTATGAATTTTAAAAATTGTGTTAATATGAGTATTAATTCCCTTGGAGAGATTGATTTTTTTGACATTCTAAAATCATTTAGAAGGAATGTTTTATTTAAATGTATATGTAACGAAATGAATTTCCTATGGCCGTGAAATATAAATTCATCGAATTATTTATTTACATTCTATATTTTTAGTGATAGTTAAATTATTTTTATTGATATTTTTTATGTTTATTATTGAAAAAATGTTTTTCAATTTGAAAAAGATATATTACATAGGAAAATTTCCATTGATGCTTTATTATAATTATTTATATATGACAAAACAGGTTGATGATGCATAAGATATAATGTGGTATTCTCCATGAATATCATTTCAATTACATCAATAAGAGGTTTATGATTATGATAATGTGATTCTTATGTTGTTAATTTATTTCCCATTTGTACAATTATAATTTTATGATTTATGATATTATGGATCTTATCTGATCGAATTATAATTATGTGATGGTTAGTTCTGTTAAATCCCCACAATTAATTAGGTAATGATTGATAACTCATGTGTTAAATTTTTTATGTGTGAACACAATTTAATATTCACAATTTTATGAATACACATGGATTTCATGCCCATAATATTATTCAGGGACATGGTTTTCATGTGCCTAATTTTATGCATGGACCTAAATTTCATTCTCATAAAAGTATGTATGGACCCATATTCATATATATATATATGTTTATTCAAGGACCGAGATTTCATAACCATAAAAATAAAAATAGACCAAGATTTTATATCCACAATTTTATTCACTGACCTAGATTTCAATATATATATGCTTATATATTAACAAGGTTTCATTTCCAAATGTTTATGCATATATCGGGTTTTCTAGTCCATAAGATCATGTATGTACCTATTTTCATTTACATAAGTTTGTGTGATGGCCTAATTTTGTACCCTTAAATTAATGAGTGAACCAATTTCAATTTATACAAGTTCAAAAAGTAAAAATATAATGTGAACGATAAATAATCTATTTTTCATGTTATATGTTGTCATAAATCTTGTTATTTGATTCATTTTGGACTGATGTATTTTTAATGGAAATTATTTATGACATGTATCAATATTAATATAATTGATGTGTAAGATATATTTTATAATGTTAAAGATCATCATCTCATACCGTTATTCAGATGTTATGATCATGTCTTCATTGCTATATATCTTGCTTACTATTAGTAAGAATCCAACATCACCCAATTTTATGTTTCCTTTTCTTGAGATAATTAATAAATTAATTAACTATAACATCACTATAAAGTGTACTTGTTAAAAAGAACATATTTTGAGGGGTATAGCACATTTAAGATATATATGTTTACTTTTCCATGTTTCCAAAGATACTAGGGAAATATAATTATAGAATGGATCTTTATACAATGTAGTGAATACTCATCTTATAAGTGGTAATATGAATTTAGGAAAAGTATTAGTTTCTATAAATCTAAAAAAATACAATTTTCATTATGTATGAGATAGATCTATGAATGCTATTTATCTTTATAAACTACTTTTGTATTGATTCTAGTTTTAATATACATAGTGTTGAAAATATGCACAATTCAATGACTAGTAATTAAATATCATCATTCATGTCCTTTTTTCATTCACATGATAAAAATCCGTAATGAGTGACTTTCCAAGAATCTATATGAAAATAATCCTCATATATTTGTTATCAACCAATGCTACATGATTTAAAATATCATATATTTATCTCTTTTTTCACATATCAATCGTGAATGAAATGATCTTAGTCGTCCTACAAAATCAATTTGATTATAAAAATAAATATTTTATATGTATAGAGGTAGGTAATTGTTTCTTTGTCATATAGTGATGAACTAAAGGACATATGATCTGTTGTACATGACCCCGCAACATCCATAAGGTGGATGTTTGTGAGACCCTATCCCTTAAAAAAGAGATAGATCTATTTGATATATTATATTTGAATTATTTTAAATTTAGATATAATTATCATGTTCATGAACAATGTGTTGTATGATTTATACTATTTTTTGATATATAATGGTTAATGGAACCTCAATCTTGGGACCAAGAAATTATTATTTTAATAAAAATACACCTCCTCACCATAGTGTTCATTTCCCCATCCATATAAAATATTTTTTTTATGAACCCATGGATAGGTGAAACCCATTCACATCTAAAGAATATATAACTAATATGTGATGAAGAGGCCTATTTATTAACTATGGGTGGCTTTATTCAAATTATTACATGATATGTAAGGGGAATCAGATCCTCTATCATAGGGCTACCCATGTCATATATCAAAAACAATTCCTTTAATCTTCTTATGATGTAGATATACAAACGATATTTTTAAAAATAATTCCACATGAAATGGTCAACATTAAATATCCCTATAAAAAAATACATGTTTCTTGATTCCCATCATTGCGAGATATATATTGATTCTATGATATATTATCCTAGTTCCATATAAAACACCCATGATCAAACATTGATTATCATTATTATAAAATATATATTGATTCATGGATCCCTTATATTAGACGCAATTTTATTACAAACTCCAAAAACATCACCGTAATATTTTCTATAATATTTTATTTTGAATAAATTTAATTTCATCGATAGATAATGTAACATGAAACACCATGTTTTAATGAATCACAAGGAAGTATTAATTTTATTATTGATAAACAGAAATTATTTCATTACAATTAAACATGGTTTAATGAAAATGATTAATAAAATTTTAGAAAATAATTATATTTGATTTATATAATGAAAACACAGTTATAAAAAAGTAATATTTTTTTGTAAAAACATAATATGACCCAAAATACTTTTTCTAAAAAAATATTTTTATTCATTTTTTAAAAAAAACATAACAAAAAAATTTTATCCAATTTTGTAAAATTTATTTTAATGAAATGTAATTAATTCATTAAATTACCATAATGATGTTTCGTATGGTTACATTCCTGGCTCATTCATAAAATATTATGTTTTTCATGATAAGTAAAAACTACTGAATTTTGTAAAAAGGTGTCATGTTATATTAATAGATTTAGTAAATATAAAGTATAAATATTATTTGTGTATTATTTAAATTAAAAAATGTTCAATTTAATTATATATAATCAAATTCCATACTTTTTAAATATAAAATATTTAATTTTAGTGTGAGATTATTTTTAGGTTAAAATGAACTTTTCTAAAAAACTACATTGATGTCTATAATGCATCTACTTTTTAAATAATTTAATTAAATAATTAATAATGATTTACATTAATTTAATATATTTTAAATAAATAGATATTATTCTATATTCATATAATTATAATTATTTTCATATAGTTCATATAAACTCATCATTTTAGTGAACAATACCCATCTTGAAAGTCGTTTTTTGTCGCATATCTTAGTTATATTTTAAATAAAATTCATTCTAATGTATCATTTATATTTGGTAAAATGGAATAACTGATGCTAATCATAATAATTTATATTATCGAATATGTTTACTATAATATTTTGTCTTAATTATTAGTGAGAACAGAAAAATTATTTTCCCACTATTAAGGTAAAAACAGATTTACCATTGGCTAAACAAGACAATTAAAGTTTAAATATCCTAAATAAATGTATAAAATAAATTTTCTATATATATATTTAGATATTATCAATTTCATTTAATTTTTCATTTGAAAAACCTCGTTACACCTATTTAGTTTATAAATTTATATGAAAAATACGTTCCTCGCCTATAATAGGCCACCCATATCATCTTCTCTTCAGACCATAAAATTAGTTTTTATTTCAAAATAACAACTAAAATATACACATAACCAACCTAAAAACTACTTATGTCCATTCTTTATATCATAACTCTATACTAATAATCCTTTTATTCTTACATAATATGGTTTTATGAAGTCGAATGATTTTCCATAAAAAGTGTCCTTAATTAATCTCTTTCAACCTTCCTTACAAAAATTAATTGTAATGATATTATAATTAAATTATCTAACGTATATTGATTTTTTAGAATGTTTATTTAATAACTTATATTTATCTTCTATTTTATCAAATGGAGTACGGATTCGTCCCTCATGTGTATCATATACTACAACATCGTAGTCCAATGTTATTCATTTTCTATCACAACATTACATGACTTGATTTAATGATAAATTTTACAATATTATATGATATTTATGATATTATTATATTTAGTGAAATCTTATATCATATTTTCCTTCGTTTGTTACATCCTTTTGGGGATATGATATGATCATTCATGCGTATAGTGTACTAATGTCTCACGAAGTTATGTGATTAATGATTCACTAACGCTTTGAATGGACGATAATTATTTTCAATTTAATTAATATATGTAATATATATGAAATATAAATTATTCTGTAAGTTTAATGTATTATTTTACATTTATTTGATTCATTCATTGAAAAAGTGGAAACAATGTTTATGCTTATGTATAACATACATTCTCCATGAATGGTGTATTTCATTTTCATTCTATATATGCATCATTTTATATAGTTAAATATATACTAAATACTTATGATAGTTATATATTATTTAACATTATAGTTACTATAGGACCATTATAAAATTAAGAGGGACAAATCATTCCAAATCAAAACACCCATATAAATCAATGATCATATCATTCAAGACAAGATTTTGATGTGGAATTATGATAAAACAGAATAAATGATCATAAAAAAAATTAAAAAATGTGATAATACATATAATAATAATTATTTAATATAATTATAATAAAGTCATATTTATTATAATTAATTCTTGAATGTATATGATAGATGTTTAGATATAAGGTAAGGGACAATTTTTTTTAAATTTCCTTCTTTTAAACCATTGTTATGTTATGCGCATATATTATTCTAGATTGTGTGCATACAATTTTTTTCATGTTATAAAATTTATCATATTCCTTTCATTATTTTTAAATTTAATTTTTATGTAATTCTCTAATAGGTCATAGAATTCAAATCATACTGATGTTGTAATGGTTTAATATTACAGTGTAAAAATCTACTTGGATGATATTTGATTATGATTTCTATGATCTAATGTTATAATATATTTATAAATAAAATAATTATATATATTATCCTCATTATAATTAATGAAAATAAAATATTACACCAGTTATTCATCTCATTCAGTAATTAAGTGACTAAATAATTTTTTAGGAAAAATATTTATTATTTCTACCATTGGTCATAACACATTTCATCTTATATTTATGTTTTCATAAAAATTATTTCCAATTTGTTTTAACATTATCCAATGTATTTATTAAATATATTTTCAGCCATGATACAGTCTTTTAAAAAGTGTTATTAAATGAATATTCATTTAAAATTTTAATCCATTACAATTAATTATTTAGAGAAAAAATGGAATAAATCATAGTTATAATGTTTACAACATGAACAGAATTTCCCACCATCATGAACATTATTTTCATTGAATCAAAATCTATTTGAATTTAATATTATTTTGGAAAAAAATATTTCAATGAAATATTTTGGATTTTAATTTTAATAAGTTGATTATCAAATATATTGTATTTTCTTTCAGAAACCTTATAAGTGTTTTTATTTAATAGACAGTTTTCATAAAACAGTACATCCATTTATGTTAATGAATATTTTTGGGAGTTTTTTACTAGTTATACCATCTTCATTATCTCAATGGATCGTTTTTATGAAAATTTGATTATGAAACCAATTTATTTTCCATGTTTTATGCTATAATGAAATGTTCTATCAAACCCATTTATTTTTATGGGATCTAATATTCTAATGATTAATGAATACAGTTTCTTTTCAATGGCTCTAATATGATGAATTTAATATGATATTATGGATCACTTTTATGATTCTCTTTAAGTGATTTTTAGGATGTATATATCCGTCGACTTCCTTACATAAATCGTGATATCTCCTAATATAAATAATAATATAATGAGGAGTTGACCCGATTCAGTATGGGAAAATGTTCACTGTGATATTCTAGTTAGTGAAGCCTGAATACTGCTATGGTTTTGGGAGTGAACCCATCCAACTAATATAGTCTTGAAAATGAGCCTTTAATACTATGGAAATAATTTTTTTAGGTCTATGTGTATTCCACAATGACCTGGATTAAACAAGTGTTATGCTATCATGGCTTATGATTCCAAATTCCATTATAACTCAAATCTTTTGAACTGTAATTATTTATTCCATGAATATGGTTTATTGTCTATGACATATATGGTATGCTTTTTAAAATTTATTGTCCATTTCACCTAACCATATAATCATCTAATAATTGATATCTCTCATGTTTCCCCTCACATAGAATCTATGATCACTCATTTTTATGTATCCTTCTCCATGGATGTGATGAATGGTATTATATATGAAGGTATTTAGTTATGATAAACATAATGGGAAATAAAATAACTCAATTATGGAAAAGTTTTCTATGTGTCGAGTCTTCCAATGTCTGCAGACCAAAATGATAATTTTTTGTATCATTATGTTAATTTACTTATATAAATATTTTAAGATCTAATACTTATGTAAAAAAAATTTCGTTAATGATGTCAACATATAATTGTTTACTTAATATTTTGAAACTAGGATGAGAAAAAATTTGTGAGAACCCTTATAATAATCATTTGTATATGAGGAGATAATAATTTTGTAGAAAATAAATGAGTTTGGATTTTATAGCGATATATACCTATAAAGATTATACATGGAGACATGGTTCATGAAAAAATGTACATCCGGGTAATAACTCCAAAAAATGAATTTCATGATTTACTTAATCATTACCTCATACATCAAAATGTAACTTACTACACACGTAGTTTTACACTCCTGCTGACATTATTTGGTTAATCCACATTCTCATTATGTGACATTATGATGAATTTGAATATGAAAAATGAATAATGTATGTTAAGAGTAAGGAGTCAATGATTGAAAAAAGGTGTCACAGTTTAAAAATCCTATAATATATTTTCTATGATTATGCAGTTCCTATCTATGAATATTGTTGCGTAAAATATGATTTTGGATTTTAGATAATTGATGGATCCTGGAGAAACATTAGTAAGTATCATTCTAACAAAAAAGTAAATGATTTTCCTCATAAAAATTTAATTTTATAAGGGATTTAATGAACAATATCATGCCCATTCTCAAAAACAATTATCATGATATAAATAATGCCAAATATCTAAAATATATACTAAGGGAACAACATTATTCTATTCACATTTTAGGTAAAATTATACATCAATTACTGGATATTTTAATCCTTTAGTTCCTAAATAATTGACCAGAACCATTTAAATGATATTTTTAATTATCCTTTTGTTGTAGTATGAATAATTAATTTTGGTTGTCTATAATTTCGATAGAGAATAAGATCAATGATGGAAATTTATGAATAATATGACTCAAAAATATGAAATACACTCCACATTATGTGATTTTTTATATCTTATTTTTCAATATGAATATTAATTATATTATACACATGGAAATAGAGATGTAATTGATTTAGTAAAATTATAAGGATCAGGAATCCATTGGTATGGGGAAATTTTATAATACTCTTATATTATGTTTCTAGAAATATCAACCCACCCATATTTGAGGTTGATCGATTTGTGAGTGGATTAAAACCAAGTATCTTAAAAAATTGTCCAAAATAGATATAATTATATATGGGTAAATTATTTTATGATATTGTGCTAGAAATTTAGATGTTTGTTACCCAATAATTCCATGGATTTGAAAAGAATTGAATTATGAAATTCAAAGGCTACTCTAAATCCTTCGTGAAAAATGTGTTGAATGAAACATGGTGGAAATTTTCATAAGGGAACTTTTATATTATTTCTACGTCTGAAGTAATTTAACCAATAAATTAATTTCTAATCTAATTATAAGTATTCATTTAATTATAGGAATTGAGGGAGTTCTTCAAAAAATGAAACACCCACACCCTAGTGTTTCAAGTACAATGAGTATAGAAATTATTCCAAATAGTTCCGTAATTTCAATGTTAATTATAATAATCGACATTAGTAAACTCATAATATTATGTATAATGCAATATATCATGTGATCACTATTATTGAAGAGGGGTGTGATAACAATTGGGTGAAAGGTACACTTATAAAACAATCTTTGATTTATAATGTATTATTTGATTATGTATCTACCCATTATTAAATATATGACTAATTTTATAAGGATATAATTATTCCTACCTAATTATTAGATATATAATTACTAGTGAAAAAACATAATGGTATTTTGATCACATCTCATGTATATGATTACTCTATTGAAGACGTTTCTTGGATCTTTCATCCTATACATAATTTCATTCTTCCTTTAGTTGAATTTGTTGTTATCATAGGAATTTATTATCTTTATATACATAAATACCACATTACTGTCCAATTAAGGGATGTAATATTTTATATTTCAAATGCCCTAATGATATTCTCTTATTATGAAGCCAAATATGAACCTCATATATAGATATAATCATTTTTATGGGTTTTGATTCCTATTAAATATGGGAATTTATCTTAGATGTTTGCAGAGAAACTCAACATCAATGATATTCATATTATGAATGGGTTAGTTGATGAGGCTCTTTAATATTTTATTATTCTTGAAACGAAATTATATGAAGAGTTTTCAATAGAAATAAAAATTTATAACACATTAATTTCAAATACACCATATTTAATGGACCATGATGAGTTTAAGTAAGTAATAATGTAACTATCGAGAAACCTTTAAACGGGATCCATTCAGAAATGTGTGTCACTATGGGGTGCACCAATTATATTTTCCAAAAATATATATAGAAATGGGACTCCACATTGATTATCAAGATTTAAAAATGATAACAATCAAGAGAATGTAGATAACACACATGTTGGTGGCCTATTTGATCAACAACTCCAATCTAATTAATTTTACAATACTGAAATTCATTCATGATATTATAAATTGAGGCCTAAAAATTATGTTATACCAAATAAATAATTCCATAAAACATGTTGAAATAATGAATATATAGTGAATCTGTGTGGTCTCAAAAATGACCACATTATCTACATAGATTTAATGAATGGAGACTTTAGTAATTACATTGATTAGTTTCTAGTAGACTTCATAGATTATATTCTCATTTATTCATGGAAAAAATTTGAACTGGATAAATACATCAACATTTCATGAAATAACCAATGGAAGGACAAATTTTAAAAAAAATTATAATGTGTAATTTTATGTTAAAAAAGATTCATTTTTATCCTATAATCTCTTGAGATGGTGTATTGATAGATCTATAAAAAAGGAGGATATTGAGTGTTGTCTCATACCAACCATGGTAATTGAAATCTATTGTTTTTATGTTTTATCTAGATGTTCTCGATAGTTGATGGATAATTTATCATGAGTATATAATACATTCGTCAAATTAACTCATAATGAATCAATTTTACTCAGGATAGATAAATATTATGAAAATGTCAATGAAGTAAATAGAAGATTAGACATCACAGTTATTCTTACATTATGCTGTAGTGGATATGGTTTTTTAATTTAAAGTGTGTCATATATGAATGGATTAAGAGGAAATAATATTTATAGGGAAATTTTTATGCCTTAGGACTCACTAAAATTTCAATTTTGGGAGAAAATTTCATGACATTTGATTTATATTTTGCTGCAATAATGTATTAATTATAGACGTGGAGGAATTTATTCATAGATAAAAGTGTCATATATATACAAAGCTAAAATTATTAATGTATATATTCACATACAAGTAGTTTATTATGAAAAAATTGATGATGTTTGGAGATGATTCAAGAATATGATTTTTCAACATATTACCACCCTTGAAAATAAAAAAAAGTTCACTGATGATTTAGTTTAAAGGATCATGGCTGATTATCAATGATTAGTATAAGAAATGATTCAATAATTTGGTTTTTTAAGTGGATATATAAAGAAATTGTGATGAATGGGGAGAAACCAAATCATTCTCAGTTGAATTTTCATCTATCTATTAATGTGAATATTAAACAGTTGTGTAAGGAAGGTGTAAATATTTAAAATAAGGCTAGAAATGTTACGAAGTTTAACTATGATCATTACGGAATGATATGGTTAACGAACCATGAATATGTTCCATACATACCAAATTTTATGTGGTAGTTGTTAGAAATATGATTATAGTTTTCCATTATCTATCCATCAGGGATGTACCAAGAATATAGAGTTTTGAAATCTTCTTTCTTCTGGGATGGAATTAAGAGATATATCCAAATGTGTGTATCTTATTCCCTATTATGTCATAATGATAAAAATCATATAAATAATAATAATAGAATGTTATATATTTTACCTATACAATAATAGAAATTGGATAACATCACCATAGATTTTTTTGATCTCCCAAAAACGTACAAATGAAAAATGCAATATTATTTATAGTATATAACCTTCAAAATTCCGCATGCATCATCAATATTCAATAATATATATCCCTCAATCAATATTATGTAATATATATTAAAATATTTTCCTGGTTTCATGAAGTATAACATTCGATTATGATCTATTGGGATCTAAGATTACCTCAATGTTATGGGAACTATTCAACAATATAATGGTTCAGAGTTGAGCTTCAACACTATGTTTCATCATCATATAGATTTTTAGATAGTGAGAAGAATTAAATCCCTGGAGGTTATGTTGATATATTTATCTATGTATTTAAATGTTCTTATGAATAAACACATTTATATTGATCAGTTTTCATCCAATAATGACATTCAATTAAGTTGAAAATTGATCTATAAGAATTCCTATATGGGAAGTATTTTAGAGACCAAATAGGTTGTAAAGAAGTTGATGAATGAAATATATTGGGACCTTAGATGGATAATTAGATGGAAAATATGGATAGAGTCATTTACAAACACATAATATTGTTATAGATGATACAAAATTTTATTTTTATAATCACCAATGTGATCTAGAGTTTGATATTAGTGAAAATTTGATTTTAAGAATTTCACCACAGAATAGGGTAATGATATTTTGAATGATGGGAAAACTAATCGCATGGTGTATTTCAACCTTTTATATTATTAACCATATTGAAATGGTATCCTAAGAATTGGGCATCCAAACCACCTTACTAATATTCATGGTGTTTTCTATATATATCTAATAAGGAATTACATTAATGATACATAACATGTACTGAATTTTTTTTTCAAACATTTATAGCAAGAAATTTTTTTCAGGAATATCTTGTGGATATACAGTATCAAATAAAGATAATTCTTTTAAAAAACATTAGTTACATGGTAAGATTATTGTAGAAAAAACAACATTTTTAAAAAGATAAGTGGTAAACTGAGGATATGAAGAGGAAGATGTGTGATCAATAGTTTATACCAGAGAAATTAATTTAATGTTTGAAATTAATTTTATTTTCTGTAGAAAATAAGACCTTTAAATTTTATGCAATATTTTTTCCAAATAAATGTAATTTCATTGATAGCATGAATTACACACAACAATGAGATTTAACGAACCCAGGAAAAATATTAATATTATTATTTAAACATGGAGTTATTATGTAACCAAAATAATTGTCGGACTAAATAAGAATAATCATATATTAAGGATTAATTACAATTATTTTATTTATAAAAAATATATTGATAAAAAAGTACATAATTTATTGTAATGTCTTTAAATGATGGAAAAACAATTATAAAAAAATAGTTTTCATTTAAAAAAATTAATATTATCTTTTGAAATTTTTTTAAATTTTGTTAAAAATATTATTTTTTTAAATCAATGTATAAACATTTATTGAGGGTGATTTTTTAGAAATTTTTAGAAAAAACTAATTTTTGGTCAATTAGTGAAAATATAGAATTTTGTAAACAAAAAGTTTTTCATTTAATAAAATTATATAAATATATTATTCCAATTATGTATTGTATATTATTTCATGTAATATAAGTATTATTTAGTATTAATCTACATAATTTATTTTTAATAAATAATATTTTTGTTTAGTATTAGTTTTTTGGGTTTAAAAACAGGATTTTTATAATAACTGTTTTATATTGCTTAATGATTCTCCATTTTAATTAATTAAAAAACTATAATAAGGATGAATTTAAATTAAATTTCTATATAATATAAAAAATAAATAACAATTAAACTTTATATAATTATTTTTACATGTCATAGATTTAATATAAATTCATTTTTCGCTTGAAATGTAATTTTCATGAAAATACAATTTCATCCCATCTATGGGATTCATTATAAATTATTTTATAAAAGTTATATGAATGAAATTTGGTAAAACATATTCAATATTTGGAATGAAAATAATTTATTTTATCAAATATGATAAACATAAATTTATTAATTATTAATAGTGACAAAAGTAAAAATCTTTTAACGATGTTATGGTAAAAACAAATTCATTGGTTCTTTAACTAAACAAATAATATTTAAAATGACATTAAATTTATTTAAAATATATTTAATGGCCATATTTCTAAATTATCATGTTTTATAATCATTAATGGTTTATTTTACAAATTTTCGACTTATGAAAAATGTGGGTACACATTTTTGTTTTAAAAAATTACAATAGTGCCACTCAACTCACTTATAAAAGGCCATCCCCTATCGTATCATCATAATACAATAAAATAACCTTTTTGAAACCAAGATGAACCTAACTATATTTAAAAAATCCATAAACATCACCGACTTCAAATATTTTGATTATTAATACATCTTAATATTCTTTTTGATGTTTAAATAAAGAGGTCGTTCGAAGATGAGGTAGCATGGTTAACTAAGTGTCATTATTTTATTTCATATTGAACCAACATAAAATATTATTTTATTATTATAATGTAATAATAAAATTATATAAAATAAAAAGTGGTTTTATTATTCGTATTTAATCACAAAATTCCATCTCATCTTCATTCATATAGGATATGAAATCTTCATTTCGGTTTAGGGAAAACAACCTACTCATGGGCCGATGTTATTCATTTTCCATTAAGACCATACATGTATAGATATAACTACTTATTATATATATAAATATGAAAATTATTTTATTATTAAACAACATGATTTATGATTAAAAATATTAATTCTTTCTTTTCATTTTGTGGGTGATATGATACCAACGTTAATGTGTACGGGGGACTATCACCTCCAAAATCAATGAGATTTTTATCTAACTAGATCATTTAAATGAAGGAAATTAGTGTTACATTTTTTTATATTATATATATAATAATAAAAATTTTGTTTATGTTATAAATTATTCACCTACCATTCATTACATCTGTTGAGAAAATGAAAATATCATTGACGCATATATACTACTTACATTGTCCAAAAAATACATACATCATATTATATCTACAAATTTATGGATTCCATTAAATAAATATATATGATATTTATATCATGGTAAAAATACAGGATATTACTATTCCATTATCATTGTATGTGGGGTAGAAATACCAAATCCTAAAATACAAGAAAAAAGGGCAGTTATTATTTGAAACATGATATTCACCTATAATTAATACATTATTAGTAATATAGGGTAATATAAAATTAATACATCTTATAATATTTGTATGTCTGTTTTTTTAATAGATGTATAATAAATATATATTAATTATAAATGACTTTTTAATGTTTATGATTTATTTTGAAACATAAATTATGGCATTTTGTCTCATATTTCTTTCTTTGCGATATATGATAAATTATTGAATTATGTTATTATTGAAGATGTATATTATGAAACATAGACATTATATATAGTTAAAATAATTAATTTATTTATACTATGTAAATATATTTAAGTAATTCATTAATGGGCCGTATAGATCAACATATACCAATGTTGTAAAATTTTGATGTGACAATCTCATTGTTTATCAGGATTGATTATTTATAAAAATCCATGGTCAAATATTATGATATATTTATCATGAAAATCATGGATTTTATTATCCTCTTAATTTTTAATTAAAATAATTTACTTAATTTAATTTTCCCTTACTAATTTACTAAAAAGGAAAAATAATGTCTTAAGAAAAATCACCATTATTTTGATCTTCGGGGGAATCAAAATTTTCGACATGTCCATGTTTTGAAATAGAAATTCTAAATTTTTTTAAATTCATCAAAAGGGGGTTTTAAAATTTTTTACCCATGTTGTACATTATTACGATATATTTTAAAGGAATTATCATGTTAATTTCCTTACATTGACCCGCCCTCTTTTACCTAGAATGTGAAAGAATTCATTATTTTAGATTGTATGTCATGAATAAAATCTATTATAATAATGAAAATTATTTTCCATTAAAATTAATTTATATGGTTGAAATGGTATTTTAAAATCAAATATGTTCCAAGAAATTTATGATTTTTTTATAAAAAGGTGGTTTTATGAATGGTTCAAGAAACGTTCTATGTGATTTTCCATTCAAAATAATATTCCATATAACAAGAAAACATTTTTTGTTATATTGTATTTACATGAAATATGATCCAATTATACTACCTTAATCACTTATATTGATGATCTATGTTTATCAATTCCATTACATTTGATGGGTTATTCTATGCCAGAATTTAATATGATACCCATTTATTTTTAGGCATTCTCATATGATGAATAATTTATGAAACCCATTTATTTATAGAGGTTATTATATGATGATTGTATGATGATCTTGTTGGAAAAATATATATTATTTGAATTATTTTATATTTAACCTATATGCCCCAACAATTAAATGGTTAGGTATTTATATCACCTATGATAAGATGGACTATAACAGGTATTAATCCTAGTTATGTAAAGGAATTATTTTAGTGTGAATGTCTTTGGAGTTAACAATGAATACTATGAAGATTTGGGATTTGAACCTATTCCAATATAATATGATTCTCAATGATCATTTAAACCTAATGAAATAATCTTCTGTGATTATGTGTATTCCAAAATTCCGTGTCTTATACCAATTTTATTCTCTCATTGCTCATATTATTTCTTTCCATTGTATTACATGTTTTATAATCTAATAATATTTATTACATTACTCATTTTTATAATCATTGTTTTGTAGGTTATGGTTTGAAAATGTTATTCACATGTACTCAAATCCTTATGATCATGTTACATTGATATCAACCATTTCTAACCTTATTTAGCATCTGCGATCACCGTTTATAGATGTTCATTTCCCTAAGATAGGAAAAAATGTATTATGTATGATATGTATAATGATGGTTCTAGTTTAAAATAACCTAATGGGAGATTATTTAGCTTACTTATGGACTACTTTTTTCTATGTCAATTTTTCCAAAGTCATAAGATTAAAATATTTCTATTGTTGACCATTATGTTCTATAATGAATATTGATCTATTAAAATGAAATACTAATGTTTGAGATGTTTTTATCCGTATAGAAACAACAACATGTATTAGTGTTTGTTTTAGGGATTTCACTCATCATTTGGATTTTAGGAATATTTTTGTGTTATTTATAATATGTCAATGAAAATCTATCCAAAAATGTACTTATATATATATATATATATTCCCATTTTATGATAAAATATTTTATGATTTGGAAAATGGTATATATATTGTAGTTATGTAATGTTAAACTGTATTACATATGAGTCCTTGTCACCAGACGTTAAATTTCCTTAAAATTTTGTCCCAGGTTTATGATGTTAAATGGAAGGACACCTGATTCCTTATTTCATGATTTTGAATTGAAAAACATCGAACCCAATTAATATTAGGTAAAACTAAATGAAAAATTAGTTTTTTTTCATTATGATAAATATCATGAAATCTATGTACAATTAATATGACATTAATCTACATGAAATTAAAGTCCATATCATGGGATATTTATTATCAGGAAATCTACATCATAGAAGGATGATTTTACAGTACATTAATTTCAAATACTAGTAATGTGATGTAAAAATACATGGAATATATATCATGATCACATGACATTAAACTCCATTAAATTTTCATTATAATAAAATTCCATTAAATATCATGACAACTAAATCCTACATATATGATGTTAAAAGGAATGATATCTGATAACTATCACATGATTTGGACAACACACCATCAATATCCTAATTAATTTTTTTAAAATTTCAAGAAATCAATGTCTTAGAGGCCTGATGTTAAACTCCACGAAATGTTTTCCGCATTCAAATGGAATTAAACATTATGATATACTATTCACCCTAACTGAAAATATATTTATAAGAGATTAATAATTAAGTGTTTCTTTATTCATTTCATTTAGATATATGTACTGATTTATATACAATGGGATTTGGAATTATGAATACAAAAGAACCACATTTGAGTCATTTCTAAAAGACCAAAAAACTGAACTATGGTAAAATGAGGGTTTGAATGCATCCATAACCTTTTTTTGTATATAAAATTCCATTATTCAAAAAAAAATTAGAATATTTTCCATATTATTATAATAATTTAATGCATATTACTAATGAGTTAATCCATTTTTAATGGAAACCTCTAATATTACATGTATATATACCTCAATGTTGATCTTCATACCAGACACAAATTATAGAAAATAACCTATGGAATTATTTCATCCTATGAAAGACATCCCCTAGTCATAATATTCCTTGAAACCATTTCCTTTGAACCCATAATTTAATTATTGGTAGATTTTATACCCAAAACGTGCACCCCATTTCATCACACATGATCCAATGACCTAGAATCACAATTTACAACAATGTCATACTATGTTCATAAAGAGTTAGTGTGTTTTTATCCCTTCACCAAAAATTAGAGTATTATGACACACCTCACCTATAGATAGTGTTCCATGCTCTATGAATGTAAATACCATGAATCGTCCATTGAGGCCGTCCACATTTGTGACATTGGGATCTTCTATTGAATGATATAAAAAACATATTTACATAAAATCTCATAAAGTGAATCTTTAAAAGAATTCAATTATCCACTATCTAATCTTCCCAATTTTTAGGCTTAAGAAAAAATAGCATATATGAATAAGGAACAAGTAATTTTTGACCTAATATATGTACTTAGAAAAGTAAAATATAAATCAACTAATCCAGTAAAAAATTAGTGAAATATCATATCATATATCTTTACTCGTATATTGTGTGAAATAAACAATTTTAAAATAATTTAGGTGTCTGAATTTTTCTATAATATTCAATTCACCAATAAATTTACTTCATTTACCAAGAATTCACATCCTTAAAAATATTCATAGCTATCAGTAATGAGCATATTCCTCAGTAAAGGAAAATAGTGTTTGAATATTATTACACTACGGAATAAGAATATACATGTGATTTTCAAAATGGCCAATCAACTATTGGAATCTACAACCAATATAACGGATCAACTAATCTCTTTATTCACATATATCATTTTATTGAAACTCTTCATTCGAACAGGGTTATCATACATCCTTGAAATATGATTCGAGTCTCATTATAATAGTTTAGGACATTTTGAATGATAATTTAAAAAATACGTGACGTATTTATTAATGTTTATTCTATAGAGTCCGGAATGATTCATAAAAATATACTATATCTCATCGATTGAAACAGAAAATATCACCCAAATAAAAATTCATGATAAACATAATGGTTTATTGAAGTTGTATAATTTATAATTAAAGATATTTTCCAATTATAATATTTATCATACATAACACATTTCTTTACATAAATTACCCTTATAGATTTATCAATCATAGTAAATTTCTTCATAATAATGGGGAAAATAAAACTTTAGAATGTGTGGGCACATATGCTTAGTACGGGAGACCATGGGAGATATTTTTGAATGATAATTTTTCATCATAAAACAAGTATTAGGTTAGAGAAAATGATAATAAAAAATATAAAATCCAACCCATTAAGACATTTATCAAAATCTTATATCATATAATAAATCATTTAATCTCCTAATATATTAATCATAAAATAATTAAAATTCATGTTTCATGAGAACATGTCATAAATATGAGATAACTTCAAAATTGATTGGAAGAAATTATAGATGATTCTAAAATTATAATAACATATTACGGATCAATTCTATGACCATAATTTGTTGAAGTAAAATCATTATGGAAAAGAAAGCCTAGACAATTACATCATTCTCATAAGACTGTCTTCCACCTAGTTAATACTGATTTTCAAATTAATCAGAGGGATATATAATTTTCATCTCACACATAAATTAAATAAAATACATTTGTGTTTATTTCAGGTGAGTATAAAACAATTAATATATCATATTATTACAGACTATAAAAAATAAATATGTTACACAAACATAGCACAATATTATTCATAAAATAAATCATCATATCTTAATAAAATTGTAAAATGAAAATATGTTTCATGTACTTTAGTAAATCATTATAAAACATCTATACAGTGAATATATATTATATTTTAAGAACATATCCCCAATTAATAAAAATAAACATCCATGTACATTATATCAAATATCAAATTCCATTACAATATCATTGAAAACATTTATTTCCATATATGGATAATATACTATTTTTTAAAATTAATTATAAATAAAAAGTAAATTTATATTTATAAAATTATTTAACTTCAAATAAAATATCAAAAACAAATATGGAGGCTTCAATTAAAATTATTTTCATGAATTTGGAAAATACAGTCATGTTATTAATAAAATATTTTTTTTCATATAGTGCTAAATATTAAAAAAATTGCTTCAATAAAATATTAAATAGATTATTTTTCAATATTTTATTAAAATTTGAATAACAGTTAAAAAAGAATTTATGAATTCATTAGTGAATATAATATAACATACATTCATGAAATTAAAAAAATATGGACCTCAATGAAAATGATTTCCTTCAACAACAGAAATAAGGTTGGTTTCTATCAAAATAATAATTTCATTTCCCCTTAACTACCAATGATAGGAACATTTTACAAAATCATGTAAAATTAATAATTAACAACATATAAATACAATACATGATGTTTTTCATGAATGAAATATTATAATTTTCCCAAATGAATGGAAAATATTGATATTCCAAATTTATATTCAAATAGAAGAGTAATCCTTTAGCAAATTTGAAAAAGATAAATAATTATTCATATTAATGAATATGTTCAAATAAATAATTAAATATAATAGACATGATGATATTATATTATAACATTTCAAAGGGTATGAATATACATATCCTAATCATTAATAGGTTCATCACATAAATATCTCCTAAAGTAATAATATTTGGTAGAAGAACACTTACTACTATGGTTATAATTGAGTATAATCTTAATGAGCTACCAAAAAATTATATAAATTTTTTTGTCCCAATTTTTTTATTAATAAAATAAATAAAATAATTAATGGGTATTATATAAAAAAAATAAAATAAAAAAATGTTTTATATATCAGAAATGTTCCAATGAAATATATGTGAGAGTAGAAACCCTTACCACACACTCAACAAGCTTCATAAGTGGGTTAACCTATGGAATAATAGATTTAATTATTTTATAATTAAATACAATAACCATATTTGCACATATAATATAATATATGATCGAATAATAATATTACAACATCCATTTTTAAAATTACATTATTAAAATAATAATTTATAGGTTTGATCATTTTAACTTTTCATGTAAGTTTGAGTATGACACATATATTCATTATGATTTGATCAAGATCTAATCATATGAATAATTCTAATAAAGTCATGAGTATCATATATAATCAATATATAGGCCATAATTTCTTGTCAAATAAAGATATGAGGAACAATGATTTATATTATATTATGGATAAGGTAGTTTGGATATAAGAATGAAAGGAATTTCCATTTCTAAATTGATAGAATAAAAGAAAGTCCTATAATATTTTAAATTTATAAAACAATAATAATATCATATTTATTTAATACCTAATTCATTATAATGAGTCATGTGAGGTAGTGATGTAAATTTTTTTACGTCGCTTTGTGGATGTGGAAGTCCACACGTTCGAACGATTGTTACTTTCATTTAAAATTTGATTGAAAATGTAATTTATAAGGTTATGAAAATAAAAGAATTTATTATTAGTTAATGGGATATAGTAATGTTGTTATATAGTTATTTTTATGAAAAAAATAAGTATAAATAATATGAAGTAAAATAAAAATGCTCGGTTAAGACGAATACCTCCTTTTTGAAGAACCCCTTTATTTCATTCATTAAGGACACTATTTCATAGTATATTAAGAAGTATAAAACCTTCTAAATATAAATATGTTACTTAATATGATGTTCTGGAAGAATTTATTTGATATAAGTGGCTCATGAGGTGTGAGGAATATATGATAGGCATGTCATTATATATGACTGGGAGGGGAACTTGTAAAATTACATAAACTATTATATTAATATTAATTTATATTAATTTTCATGAGGATCCGAATGTATATATTTCACAAAATGGATGAATATAAGTTTATATAATAAAAGATATAAAAAAATTATGTTAATTTTTAACCAAAATATTTTATCAACAACGCCATAATAACAATTTTAATGATTACCATGGTATTAGTGTTTATTGCGATTTGTGGGTCAATAATTTTTTATAAATAGATATATGACCCATATATGAAAATATAAGTATTAAAGACCATATACCAATAAATATTATTAAATATAATATTTTAACTAATTTTAAATCATTTAAAAAAAATTTATTTATCGTATTATACAATAAAAATTGTTAATGGATTTATTATATTATACACATAGGCACTATAACATTGTTTCATAAGTATTTAAGGAAATTCTTTCATAAAAAAATTAAAAAAAATTTACCATCATATAAATTTCATATTTACATTAAAAATTCCTTTTTAATTATTCATTAATTTTTTATCACTGTAATGAATTATTATATATATGAAAATTAATAAAAATACCGATTTTAATATTCCATTACATAAATTATTATAATGGTATTGATCAAAGTCTAATTGTGAAAATTTAAATTTTTTAGAATATATAAAGGGTTTAATAAATTAAAATATAAAATTTGAACATAAGAAATATTATGTAATATTTTTATATATAATCTCATATTATTATCCTTTCTCTAAAATTTTTACCCTTACCAAAATAAAATCAATTTTAGCAATGTAACTATTCTTTATGACTAAAAATATAATTTACTTATGAAATTTAGATATTATTATTCCCGAATTCAATTATTTCAATATAAATAATTCAATATATGTGGGAATAAATATATTTTAAATTAAACCATAAAAAAAATAAAAAAAATTCAAAAAAGTTAATTTTTATGTATTAAAATATTGTTAAACGAAAATTCAGCATAAGGTCTTTTATAATGAAATTAATAGTATTATAAATAAGGAAAAAAGACTACTAAAATTTATAAAAAAATTAAGACAAAAACAAAACTCTAAAAATACAAGAATAGAAAAATAATGTTTATATAAATTAGATACTTTTCAATATTCCATTAAATATTAATATTTTGATAAAAATCAAAAATTGTCACAAAAATTTAATTTTTAAAATATTATTTAAATAATATTATCCTTTTCATAATAAAAAATGATAATATTATTAAATTTTAATTATAATACCCCCCCATAAAAATACCATTTTTAATGTAATTTTATTTTTTATGTATAAAAGCAATATACAAAAAATTGAGTTATTATTTTTTATGAATCGGTCTGCAGAGTTGTATTTGGTAAGACCTTTATAAAAATATTTTATAATATTTTAACTCCTATTCCGACCCACTAGTTAATGATGATGACTAAAATAATCATATTTTAATAATAATATTTTTTTAGTATATAAAATTTTTTTTAACCATGTTGTTCTTTCTTATGAATTCAATCAATATTTCTATTCCTTTAAACTAAATTATTGGGTTATATAGTATTATACCTTAAATAAAATTCTTCATAATTTTTTTTAGTTTTACCATGAACGTATCAATATTTAAAAATACCTCTATATAAAACCTATATAATATAAAGGGGATAAAAATTGTCCGTTAAAAATGGGAAGTGAAAAACATGAAGGATATTAGAAATGAAACATAATCATGTTACCAAATAAAGATAAAATTGGCCAGTAGTTTAAATATATTAATTTGGATAAAAATAATATCGAAGGAGAAATATAATTGATATTGATCCTGGTAATAAATAAATTAAGGGCAATAACACCATAAATGAATTCGAGGTGAAACGACCATCATTTCATTTGGATAACTACAAATAAGGGAAGCAATTTCATATTTATGACTCTTTTCCAAGAGTAAAGAAATTATTTTAAAATTGAATATGTGAAAATATTCTTACTTGATTTAATAAAATCAATAAGTTTGTCTTATTATTTTTATTTTTTTCATCAAATATATTCCACCTATATTAATACCACATTACAATGATGAATGAAAAATATGAAATTTTCAAGCCTAATGAACATAATAAAACTTATAATAGATCATAATATCCTCGAAATGATGAAAATTCCTACCACATAGTCACCATGGCCCAATGGGTTATTACATAAAAAGATAACTAATATTAATAAATTAAAATTATGAAGGTTAAAAAAAATATTTTAAAATTACTACGAAATGATCTATATAATTTTTTTCATTGATAAGTAAATTCTAAAAATCCTCAATGTGTTATCCTCTATAACTCAAAACAAAAATTTATAAATATGTAAACAATATTTATAAAATCATAATCAGCTATTATCCTAAAACACATGTCTTCCATGATTATATAATCTCTTAAAATATGACCATTATTTCCCAAAATATCCTTAATCAACATAAAACCTCAATAAAAAAATAAATTCATAAATATAAAATTAATTGTCAAAAAACAATCGATATATTCCCTGAAATTAAAAAATAAATTAAGCATCAGAATAAATACTTTTCATTAAATCAACAACTAATCTCGAGATCACTGATACTATCAATGTTACCTTATTAATATCAATATTCTTTTAATCCAAATATTCATTATTATTTCAATATCATGAATATTTTTTTATCAATCCCATAATAATAATTTTTCCAAAAAAATATCACCTTGCCACTAAATGATGTTTCTAGGATTTTAATTTCCACATAAACATGAATTAATGTATTTAATAGATAAACTATTTTTGAAAAATCCATGTATGTATTTTTATTTTTATAAAAAACTTATCATTTGTAAAAAAGATTCTATAACATAATTATCAAATTATAAATATATAAAAACTACAATCATTCCACCTTAATCATTGGAAAAGAATAATACTACCCTTAATCTTGGATTTATACATTTTATTATGGCATAAAATCAGATAAAGCGATAGTTCCCCACATAGTAGACATCGATCTATAAATTATACATTCTGATAAATTTTATTTATTTCCATTGAACTGTTAATTTCCCATGATATTTATTATTTTAATACCCTACTTTTATACACATTAAATTTCCTCTAATTTCATTGAGTTAATTATATGTGTATCTTTTGAATAATCCTCAATATGTATGAAACCGATTATCCCTTTTTCTATGGAATTCAAAAATAGTCATTTTCGTTTATTAATTTAATTGATAAACAGAAATATCTAAATGTTTATAATTGTATATCATGATTTTTGATTAGGAATATCCACAACCGGTAAAATTATAGTACCCGTATCATTGGATTTCTTATTAGTAAAATCATTCCATTTTCTATCATATTTAGCATTAACACAATCCCTATTTTTTCAATTAATTGACTAAAACCAAAAATCATAGTGTGAGAAACAATAATATTAGTTTTTAATCTTGTAATCATTAAAATATATTCATTGGACGTCTAAAAGATGACAAATTATTTTCAATATCTGAAACATTATGTTAAGCCTAAGCCAAAAATTCTCATTATCAATTAGAATCCTAATTAATGTTTTGTATTGAAAAACTTAATTAACCCATGAAAATATCATGGGAGTGATTATATAGGTGTTTAGTCTTACTACCACTCATCATCAATTACATATAATGATGATAACTCCCAAGGTTCCCTTTTTAGTTTTTTTAACATTATTTATATCTATTTAATGGGTGAATCCACATTCAAATATGTAGAGGGAGATACAATTTCTAAGAAACTATAATATTTTTTCGTGACAAAAGTTTTAGTTATTATAATATAATTAGACTTATCTATATGGTTTTCAATTATTTTTTATAACCTTGTTCCCAAAAAATAACTAATCCATGAATTGATACCAACAATAGAGACCAAAAAATTTCAAATAATGTTATGACATCACTTTGATGAAAAAACAATATTTATCCCAAATAAACATTACTAAGAACCACAGTGGAAAACTATACTTATGAAATACACATATTAATGTATTATTTATGTAAAATATTTAGTATCTAAAACTTATTTCATTATAAAAATTAAAATTCAATTCTCGTGATACCTTCTGTATATCTTGATAAATTTGGGGTAAAATAATACATAAGAAGGGTTGTGCTCAAATGGTCTGCTTTTGTTAACATGATAGATATATGTAAATGATCATTTATTACAATAAATTAAGAATAATGGTATGAAATAATGGTCACAAAATATAACATAAAACCAATTAATTCATATATTATGATCATTATTAATGGAAAAAACTAGACAGTCTATATGATATGAATAATAAGAGAATAAAAATTCATTATACTTGAGAACATATAATAATCTTGGGATGATTCCATAGATAAAATAAATTAAATGTTTCATAATCACAGAAAAAGAGATAATATTTAAATTTCCACACTTGATACCATATTTTTTTCACGGACATGAACTTGTTATGGAAATGCCAACCCGAAGAAACCAAAAATTATCTTTGGAGTGACATCCACCATGTTAAATCAATTATCATTTCCCAATACATTAGTGAAATATATAGCTACAATATCATAAATCACATAATTAAAATATTATAATATGTATTCAATATGATAATAAAATTTTTATCATGTCATCATGTCAAAGCCTATGGAAAATAAATATGGTTCATAAACATTTCATAATCATAATAATAATATCATTCATCATATATTAGTCATATTGTGGAATGAAAATGTTTGTAATATCCATTCTAATATCATGACAAACCATGTAGTGAGAGAATATATGTGATATGATATAAAAATATTCTAAATTGAGGGAAATAAACATTAATGGATGTTTAATTATATGAAAAATAACATTATAAGAATATTTAAAACATTTCATTGAAAAAAATTAATCTATATTTTTCTTTTAATATATTTAGGACAAAAAATTCACAAAATTATGAGAAAATGATTTTCTTTAATAACATTGAAATATTTTATTGTATTTTTCATTGAAAAAAACATTCATCATAGTGGTAAAGTCCATTTATGATGTTTATGTTAAAAATGTATTTTTCTCACATAATAATAAAAAGAAAAAATGTGTTTCATGTAAAAACCAACAAAAATATTTATTTTAAAACTATTATTAAAAGTAAAATAATTTTTAAAATCAATTTAATAGTACATTTTAGTATTTATAGGTTGTTTCTTAAAAATAAGAGAGAATGTGGACACAAAACAAAAAATATTACCTATCAAATAGAAAATGAACTCAATTTTTATTAAAAAGATTCTATAATTTATCTTTGAGAACCAAATAGGGTAAATTTAATAAAAACATAATTAACATGAGGTCAAATAAATAGATGGTCGTTTAAAAGAGTGAAAGGATAAAATTCCTCTAATTGAATATTAAATTTATATGGTCTTAGTTGAAAATGAGATCGATGAATTTACTATTATCTCTTTGGTGACATTTTAATCATAGACTCTCTGAAAAAATAACATCATAAAAAATATATATGATTAATAAAAGGATATTTATGTTATATTAAGTAAAAATGGGAATTAAATAGATCTTATAAATATATATTAGAGCATACCATCAAATACATCTCATTGAAACTATATTGAGATAATGAACCCTCAAATTTTTTACATTCTACAAATAAAAATCACAAGGAGGATATAACCATTTATGGATTTTAAATTACATATATACTTCCAAAAAATTAATATAAAATACATTCATGGGTAGTAAACACATCATATAGAGGGATCAAATGTTTAATATTTCATATTAATCACAAAAATAAAGGAGAGATGTGAAACACTTACCTCACATCCAAATTTATTTTTAATCACTCCATCCTACCATATAAAAAAATTAATTTTTTTATTATTCAATACTATAACCATATACATATATATAATATCACATATATTACCCAATTATAATATTTCAACAAAACCTTCTATTAATATTTATGTATTAAAAATATTTTCTCATACTGTTATCTATTTCATATTTTATTAAATATTTTTTATAGTTCTAGTCCACATACAATGATAATAGTTCCATCACAATCTATAATTTATATAAAAAAGAAAATATTATTTTAAAACTATAAAACACTTGAATGCATTTATGCCATATTAATAATAATTTGATACATTTATAATAACCTACATAGCTATCATATATATATATATATATAATTTCACAAAAAATTGATTTAAAATCAACATAATTACAATTAAATTAAAATAATAGACTGATCCAAAAATTACTTACCTCTATCTAATAAAATACCACTGATAATACCCAACACATTCCCTTTGTTGGAGAATTGTCAATAAATCATAGAGACTACCCTTAAAAACCTTAAATATAAAAAATCTCACATTAGAGCCAAACTCCAAAAAAATTATCACCAAAAAACCCTTCTTATAAAAAAAGATGTTATTCTAAATAAAATGAGAGAAATATGATGCATTAAGGATTAATAGGAAGAACATAACAATTTATCACATGAAAACCTCTTTGGCAAGATGATTAAATGTAACAAAATATAAGGGCAAGATCTCCCCTCTTTCATTCAATGGATTGGTTAAAAGAATAAATGTAAGAAATGGGGGCATACCCATTTTAATTTGAGGATGGAGAGTTCAAAAAAATAATATTTAATAAAAGGAGTTCCTCGCATGGTTTGGTATACCATGCCCTAAACATTTGACTATACTGGAAATCCTTTAGTAACTAGCATAGTTAGTCATAACTATTACTCATCTAAATTCACCAACAATAAAATACATGTATAAATAAAATATGGGTCACATGGTTATCTATAATACCTCACTTAGCATTGAAACTATGTAAAAACCATAAAAAATCATATGGGAATGACTACAACATTAATTACATTATCACTCCAAATAATGAATTAATTATGTAACACCCAGAATAAGAAAAATGAATTCATAGGAAAAAATAACATGGATTATGAAATAAAAAATATTGTTATTTAAACACCCTAATAGTAAATAATGGTGTAAATGTCGTGATTCCCATTGTCACAACCCATCCCCTAGGGCCCATACTGTTACTTACCACAGCCCTACTCCCAAAGGCCAGGGGTTGGTGATGAGAACCCAAAAAATTATATTGTATGTGGGAGGCATTTTCCTGAGTACCTGTATGCACAGAAACACTTGTCCATCCAAAAATGATGAAAAGTAAAGTTTCTTGCCTCTAAGACAACCACTGATATTAATAGTTCAAGACAGAATTTAAAGGGGGTAGGATAAAATCCCTAAAAAAGATAACTACACTCTCATGATGTCCGTCAATGGTAAATCATACATGAAGGTAAGGTAAAGGTGGTGCCTCTTGAATCCATAGAAGTATGCCTCATACATCGAATATTACTGGGAACTGACAAGTCCTGGACCACCAAATTATTTTTTGAAGCATCTTTCATCCACATAATACAAGACACATCTGGGAAGAGCCCGTGTAGGGGTGAGTAATACAATACTCAGTATGGGTCCCAAAACACAATGGTAAAACCAAAAAGGAATTTATGGAAAATATAGACTACCAAAGTGGAACATGAAATGTATCCCCAATGATGTATAGTTTAAAGAGATTCGCTAATGTCAACTCATAGAGTTATTTATATAAAGTATGAATAGCGAGATTATTTGTCACAAACACAGAAAACCATGAACAGATGAGGCACTCATCCTCGATGAGTAACATAATCCTTTTGGGGAACCAAGACTTGTTTGTCACTTTTCCTTATTTGAGAATGTGGACCCGCTCTTACTGTCTTCTCGTCATAGATAGGCTTCAGATTCCTGCTCATTACACACTTGAATCCAGGAGAATATACACCAAAATATAATTCTTTATCTCAAATAACACAAAAACCCATAAGCAGTGTTTAAAAATCACTTCCTCATAATGAGAGTCCCAACACCGCAAACGAATCATTATTCAGACGTACGATTTGGATTTTATGAGATTTTTAGTGAAAATGGGCTAGTTTGGACTGGGTCTAGTTCAACCTGGACGGACCGACCCAATCTGATTTGGTGCGAGGTCCACTAACCTGACCTGGTCTGTTGGGTTCAACACAACCATTTTGGTCGACTCGGGTGACCCCTTCTTGTTTAGACCTATTGCGTCTGGTCTGTCCCACTGTAGCGGCATGACCCATGGGGCTGGGCTTGTCCCATGGCTAGCCCACCTAGTCAGACCAGGCCACTGGAGTGAGTGGTCCACCCCCCCCCCCTCGGATATGGTGGGTGTTGTGACCCACTAGCGGGTATTTCACAGGTCGCCACCATGGTCCTGTTGGTCTATGGCCTCCACCCGCGTCTGCTCGTACCTCCTCTGGCCATTTCCAGCAGCCCTTGTCCACCACCCATGGCATAGCTACGGGCTTCCTCTGCCATTGCATCATGTCGCGAGAGTGCGTCACCCCTCGCATGTAGCTACTTCCTTGTGCTTCAATAGGAAGTTTCTTCTATGGGCCACCCAACCTACTCTGATGGTCAATTATTGAATGTACAAGGTGTTCCTGTGTACTCGGGATGTCACCTCTTCTTCCATGTCCTCTAACTCATCTTACCATCGATTTGGGGGTCTAGTCATGCTCAAAACCTTCTATAAACATCTAATTCAAAAATGTGGGTCCATCGATGAAGAAAATATTCATAGGGATAATAAACACACGAAGAATAATCATGAGATAGAATTTGGCCATTGTCATTCGACCATTTTTCCTCTCGTTATAATGGAACAAAAAATGATAAACACTAATTTTCTAACCCTTCATTCCCCAAAATAAATAATCTAATTCAAATAAACTCACCACCAACAGATCAACCTATTAAGGGTTTGATCCAGGTTCTTCATTTAGAAATACAGAATGGGGAAACATAATCACATAGAAAAAAACCCCTACCTCGAGGTTGGATCGTTCAATAGGGAGGATCAGAGTGACACTGTCATTGTCTATCATTCCTCGATCCTCAATCCATCATTGGTGGTGATTTTTAGTTCGTCTCTCAATAATAGAAATCATCTAATGGTTCATAGTGGTAAATAGGTCACGTCAATGATCTTGTATCTCCTTTAAACAAACAAATGGGGAATACCCGATTTTTCTTTTTCAGTTATGTCGAGTTGTTGCATCATTGCGTTGTTTCATTTATAATTTGAAACAATGTTTCTGTTATGAAAAAGGTTTATTTCTTATATGATTTTTCATTTATTAAACAAAACAAATGTCTTAATGTAGTGTCACATGAATTTTTTTTTGAATAAAATAAAAATTCTTACGAATATTTTGTTTTTCATTAAAATGATCAATAATTAACATTCACCCTCGACCCATTTCGGTCGAGGTAAGGTCCTTTATTATGTAATGTCGTCATTATAGAAGAAACGGTACCATCTAATTTTAAATTTAGGCATCCTTTTAGAAGCTTCCAAAACCACACATGTGTGCTGTTTCAAAATCATAAAAACCTTTCAGACATTTATTCTAGGTCTACCAGACCTCGGAAAAATATTCCACCTCAGCGCCTATTCTAGTTATAATCTTAAATAATTTTCAAAAAAAATTATTGAATTTTAAGGATGTTCCATTATCCCCTTGTTAATGATCTTCATCCTCAAAACCCAAAAGAAGGGTTAAAAAACATATGGGCATACCGAGAAAAAATCTGAGGCTCCCACTCCCAAGTTCTCTCCTTGATATTCTTGTGATACCATCAAATGCACTCAAAATGAATCTACTGCCCATGATTATCCTACTCTGGTAAAACCTCAATATTCATAAAGTTATCCATAAATGTCAACCCATCACCAATGTCATGATCTTCCCAGTCGATGGCGTGCAATGGATCATTCACGTACCTCCTCAACTGGGAAACCTGGTAGACATAATCCACCTTGTGCATTTGTAGAGGATTAGATAGGTGGTAAGCCACCACTCCAACTCTTATCAATATTTGGAATAGTCCAATGAATCTCAGAGAAAAATTACCGCACCATCCAAATCAATACAATCCTCTTCGAGGAGAGACCCAATAGAACACATGCTCTCCCCCATAAAACACAAAGGGCCTCTGTCCCGAATCAAAATAAGATTTATTCTAAAAATATGAAGTCTTCATCCACTCCTATATGATCTTCACCTTCTCGGTGGTAGATAATACTAACTCAGGGCCCATGATTACTAACTCCCCTGGGTATATCCATCACAACTATGATCTCCATGGTCACCTATATAGTTCCTCGAATAGTGAAATACTAATGGTGGAGCGGTAGATGATTTAATGTGAACTCTACAAATGGTAAGAAATCCTCCCAACTACGATCGAAGTCCAAGATACAAGAAGGAAACATTTCATCTATAAAATGGATAGTCTACTCTGTCTAATTATCCGTCTAGGGAAGAAAATCTATTCTCAAATGTAGTTGAGTCCCAAACGCCTTCTGCAATCCCTTCCACTACGGGTATGTGAAGAGAACATCACAATCTAACACATTCATCGAAGGAACTCCACGAATACACACTATATAATGAATGTAGAGGCATCGAATGATCTCTACTAAACCCTACACCCAAATGGGTAGGAAGTGTAGAAACATGGTGAGTCGCCCCAAAATCACCCAGATGGTATTGTTCCCCCAGGATGTGTGTGGTAAACCTATCACGATGCCCATCGAGATACCAGATAACTTCCAATCTGGAACCCCAAGTGGTTGTTTCAATCTTGTTGGAACCTTCTATTCTTCTTTATCTTGATGGATTGTAAGGCACTGAGAAATGACCTCTTCCATAACCTTCTTTATCCCCAACCACCAATACTGACACAAGAGAACTTGGTAGATCTTCTCCACCTCTGGAGGAATTTTAAGGGGTATGTTTGGTAATCCATCATAATATCCTCTCAAAACACAATTTGTATAATGGTGTGTCATCTAAAAAGTACTACACACTCCCCACGAATCAAATATACATTAGGTTTTGGTTGTGTGGATAACTGAGCATGACGGGTCTCAAAATTGACATCCCCAAGATGTGTCTCTCTAACATTATATAAGAATGTTATGGGAAACTATAAAATGAATATATACTATTCCATCTCCATCCATGATGGATATCTTCATCATGGTTAATTTCAATGATTCCTCACTCATATACAACAACCTGATTCTCTTGTTGAGCGCGTCTACCACCACATTCCCCAACCCATGAGTATAAACTATCTCGAAGTCATAGCCCTGGTGGAGTGCTATCCACCATCACTACCTCACGTTTATGTCTTTCAAGGAGAATATTTAACTGATAATTTTGTGGTTGGTGTAAATGGTAAACCATTCACCTATCATGTAGTGTCATCAAATATTCAAAGTGAAAACCAATGCAGCTAGCTCAAGATCATGGGTCACATATTTCTTCTCATTATGCCATAATTTTCGTGAATCGTAGGCAATCACCACATTCCCAGGTATTAGTAAAAAACCGGGTCTAGTCCCTTATGTGTTGCAGAACACTACATACCGAACATCATCATCAGGGAGCCTTAATATAGGGGCACTCGTCAGCATCCACCTTAGCTCTTGGAAATTCAACAGACACTTCCCTGTCAACACGAAGGGCTCTCCCATACATGTCAAAGACGATAAAAAGGAATCTACCTTAGAAAAGATGGGAATGAACATCCAATAGTACCCGACCAAGCCTCAAAAACTCCCCACCTACGTCAAACTCTTAGGTGGCTCTCCAAAATGAACTACCACTATCTATGCTACATCCCCTAAAACTTGAGCCTCTTAAATGGCATATCTACGAAAGTGGAAATCCCGAATCCAGAACAGAAAATTTGAGAGTTTCCCATAACATTGATTCTCTCTGAGTTTTTTCCTAACTATCAAAATTAGTTTCATGTTTTCCTCCTTGAAGGCTGAATACACTAGGATAACATCTATGAAGACTATGATAATACTATCAATGTAAGGCAGGAATATCCTATTCATGAGTCCCATTAACACTACTAGAGAATTGGTGATTCCATATGGTATCACCAGGAAATTATAGTTCCCATAATGACCTTTAAAGTCTATCTTCGGTACATCCCCATATCGTACATGAAGTTAATGATAACCAAACCCGAGGTCTATCTTTGAGGACAAACTCACTCCCTTCAGTTGATCAAAGAGGTAATAAATTCTTGTATGTTGATATTTGTTCTTCACATTCACCTGATATATGTGGTGATTGTCCCAAAATAGCCTAAAAATTGTTTCTTTATTCATGGAAACAATATTTTCCACTGAAGGTGAAACAACTTTCATCACAAATACATACTTATACATGTCCTCTAGCTATACCATAATCTCACAAAACCTTATGGGATCCATCTGATATGCTGGTGTGGATATTATGGTTTTCCTAGGGTATTGATCGTTGCAGATGTGGACGTCCTTATGTAGAGGTAATCCCATAAGGATCATAGGGATTATTTCCCCATACTCATCCACCAGTTCAGGAAGTTGATGACTCCCTTCATCCACCTCATCGAAGATAAGGCTAGCAATATAGAGAGTGATTGGATACACCCTCCTTCGAGTAAGTCCATCCTTTGTTTTATGTGTTCCCATTTCACCGATAAAGGAGAACATGGTTCCATATCGATGGACACACCAAAATATATTCCTAAAATAGTCAATCAAAGCACATACTATATATAACAATTCCATACCCAAAATTACCACTAAAAGCCTCGACGCCACTACTAGGATATCCTAGCCGATGATCTCACCACCAAGAGTAAGGTCACACTAACAGAACACATAAATTATTGTCGAATACCCTCCCATAGTAGTCACTTATAATAAGTATTGAGCCAATGGATCTACTAGAATTTTGTGCTCCAATGAATGTCTATGGAATAGATAGAGTGACTGGAACCTTTGTCTATAAAAACTGTATCTAAGGTGGAGAAGACACAGATCTTACCTCTAATCATATCTAGAGTGTCAATACCATATTCCTCTATCACATGATGTTGGGATCTCCCCATTCAACCTTGTCCTAGAGACCATGGTGGACCACATTGGGGTGGTTTCGGTAGTACGTCGTCCCTTCGAACACCACCTTCCACTCTTCCTTCTCCCTTAACACATTTCCCTCCTATCATACCACGTTGTTCAACCCAATGCCTCTATATTGGAATTCCCTCAACAATTTGTTGATCATAATCATGGTGAGTAAGGATATCATGAGAAATGTGCCTTTTTCTATCACATGCATAGCACAAACTACTCCTCTTTTAACTCCCTCTACCATGGGAGACTCGTACAATGACCCTATATCCTAGGGCCATCTCCTTAAAGTATTAACTGGCTTGGGTCCCTGTATCTATTTCCTACTCCCTACTCCCGAATACTTTTCCAATAGATGTCTACTAGTATATGCTGCTGCTAGTGCCTACTCCTCCAGTAAGCTCTCCATGATAAGATCTCTCTCCATTACCGCGTCCTGGGTGGGGATGCTATTTAATACTATGGATTGCCTAATATCTCGATGTATTGCATGCTCAAAATATAAATCCCTAACGAAAAGGTCTCACACCATGTCTTTTTAGTAGCAAGAAAGATGAGGGTATCTCGATTAGTACTCAATTAGTGTCGTGCTACCCTGCTATAAGTGTAGTTGCTCCTGGATGTGTATAGAGCATAGAGTCACAGAAATAAATTCCTCCATAAAAGGTTCTGAAAATTAGTCCATGTGAGGGTCTCCTCACCTTTCTTATGGATCATAATGCTCCACCATATCCCCACAAAGCCCCGATGACGCCTCTCACCTATGATCTCCATTTGCTATGGTGGTGTCCTAACAAGACGAATGGTGTGGGTGACAGCGTCCCACCAATCCTCAGCTATATATGTGTGAGTCTCACACTCGAACCTGAGATGTATCTACATCTAGAACTTTTGTACAAAACCGAGACAACATGAATCATATAATAGTTAGGCTGGTAGTGGCTATTGATTTATGGGTGGTGGTAGCAGTGATGCACCACCTAGTGGGTCCATCTCAAGAATAGTTCATTGCACTGATTCCTCGTCCCTAGGTGTACCATCCTCGTGATCATGCACTATAATCTGAGATGGTTTTCTATATGGAGGAATCTTGAAACTAATCAATGTGAACCATTGTCAACAGATTATTCCTGGTGAGATAACTTAGACTCAAGAAAGACATGATAACAATCTCAATTATTATAAGATACATTCCATAAATGTTTTCATGTACCAAGAAAAAGGGTCTAATTCAGGGTCCTGGTGTATGGATATGTTAGTTGTCACACCCACACTAGACTCTAGATGGTTGAAATTAAAACTCGAAACATTTAACATTGTTGGCCCAAAACAAATACAATGTTCTTTGGTCATTAAAGAAGAATCTACCACCTATGAAACCACTCTTTCAGGACCCATTCAATGAGTCCAGTGTCGTGAATACCCCAAGCCCTCCTCCAAAAGGCCATGGGATGAGACTAGTGAGCACAGAATTATACAGTATATGGGAGGCATATTTTGGAGTATATGAATGCACACACACACACATACCAGCCCAATATTCTAAAAAGTAAACATGCATGCTACTAAGACAACAACTGAGAGTAACTGTAAAAAACTAAAATTAAAGGGGCTAGGATAAAAGAAAAAAAAATAGTCATGTACAAGCTCCTAATGTCCATCTGTGGTAAACCATAAAATATATGTAGGTTATGGATGTGTTACCTGAAGTCGTAGAAGTACATCCCATCTGCCAGATCTCACTGGGCACTTCTTGGTTCCAGACCACCAAGGACATTGTCAGAGATTCTATCATATTTAAAAGACAAAAAACGTGTGGGAAAGTCTGTGCAGGGGTGAGTAACAAAATACACAATAAGGGACCCATAAAGGAAATAACTCAAATTAAAGTATTCGCATAGTGGACTAAAACATAGGTACACAAAGTGTTACCCCTAAGATGCATAGTCAATATAGAGTCACCTGAGTCAGCACCCATAGGTATAAATCTAATGTATGAATATCAATTGTAATCAATGATAACCTGGAACTAATAAAGAACTCATCCCCAATGAGTCACTTAGGCTTTATGGGTAACTTAGACCCACTTGTCACATAAGCTTGATGGGGTTCCTAGACCCGCTCATCTCTTCATCCTGTTGGATAACCTAGACCAACTCGTCACTTCATCCTGCTGGGCACCTATACACACTCATCACTTTGGTCTACTTAGACACCTAGACCCACTCGTAACATTCTTTTCATTACAACCAGCTATATAATTCCTACTCATTGGGCACTTGATTACTATAGAATCTACTCATCATGCCTTCTGTCATATCTCAAATTACCCAAAACCCTCACAGAGTATATCAAAAGGATCTCCTCATCGCGAGGGTCCCACCACTATAAATGGATTGTCAATCCCTAAAATTGTTTGGATTTTATATGCTTTTTAGTGATAATGGGATGGTTGGGTCTGGGTCTGGACTGACCCGGAAGACTGACCCAACATGGAGGGTTGACCAAGACCACCTGTCTAACTCGAGCTGCTGGAGCAGACTAGTCCGATCTACCCGGGGCATGGTCGACACCACATCCCACCCATGACTATTGTTGCTGGTCACTGGAATTATCTAGCTGGACCACGACCATGGGATGTGTGATGAAGATTGGGAGCTTCTTCTACCTACAAAACCCCTATCCATTTCCAGCAACACCTTTCCACCACCCACGTCATAGTTTCATGCCTCCTCCGCTGCCACCGGTGTGTGCCACCTCCCGCATGCGGCTATCGGGAGACTGAAAATTTCATTCATGGGATACCAGACTTACTCTGGTGGTCTGTTCTTCAATCCAAAAGGTAATATAGAGTCCTTTGGTTGTCATCTCTCCTCCCATGGGATCCAATTGCTCTTTACATCCATCTAGGGGTCCGATCATACATGTATACTCCTCGAAAAATCTGATAAGACCATGTGGGTCCATCAATAAAAAATGTAAGAATGGGGATACGTAAATCACCTTGAACACCGAAGGGATGGACATTGTCCTTGTTTTATCATCCTTCATTCTTATCATTAAAATTATAGGTGAAATAATATGCAGGATGTTTCTAACCATTAAATCCTTTAAATAAAAAATCCACTCGACTTGAATGAACGACCTATAGATCATCCTATTAGTTGGTTGATCTGTGGTCTTCATTTAAAAAGACAGAATTGGGAAACAGAATCACATAGAACAAAACCCCAACCAAGATGATTAATTTTTCAATGGAGATGACTGATGTTGAAATTTCATCAGTGATCATTCCTCAATCCTCAATCTATTTTTGGTGGGATTCATCCTTCGTCACTCACCAATGCAAATCCTCCAAAGTTTCATAGTAGTTACTTGATTGTTCTAACGACCATGTAGCTCTCTTAAACAATTAAATGTGGTAAACACATTTTATCATTTTCAATTAATATAAGTTTCTACTTCATTACATTGTTTATGTTTTGAAATGAAAAAACATTTCAGTATGATTTCAATTTCAATGCCACTATGTATTTTTATTTATAAAATGAAACAGTCGTATCGATGTTGTACTTTAACAAAAAAAATTTGAATAAAATATTTTTTTTGTTTATTTTTGTTTTAAATAAAACTCTAATCATACAATCTTTTACCCTCAACCTGTGTTGGTTTAGGTTGGATCCTATACTTGGTAATGTTGATGTTCTGAATACAATAGTTCCTTCAAATATAAAATATAGGCACCTGTTAAGAAGCTTCCATAACTGCACATCGGTGTTTCTTTGAATAACAAAAATAATGCTCATACATTTATTCCAAGCTTATAGGGCCTCAAAATCATGTGCTTCCTTAGCGCATTGTCTCGAAATAATCTTATATAATTTTCAAAAAAATTACATTGAATTTATAGGACATTTCACTTATGGGTTATGATGGTGTTGTATTGACCTGCACTAATTAAGGTTAGACTTGTGATCCCAATCTTTCATGATATCCCATCATGCATAATACATATTTTTATTGGATCATGGTATGATTCATGTCTAGAATTAATATATTGTAATATAGATTTACTTCATGTGAATGATACCTTACTATTAATGATATAGATATTATGATGATGGGAAGATTATATGGTTTGTTATATTGGGATCATGCATGGTAGGATTTGCGAATGATTTTAATGTCTTTATTGTCAAAAATATCACTCTATAATATTTTGTGATGTCAGTATGGGATATTAATACATCATTGAAAATATAGATGGGGGATTTTATTGTTGACAGATTCCATCATGAGATGTTGGGAATCGTGGGAGGATGGGGTAGGTTGGCCTGTGACCTAACCCACATCATATTTTATTATGTAAGTGATTAAAGCTAAAGAAGTTTGACGTAGGGGCCTGATTGGGGAAAATTATTGGGTTTGTTATAACGAAGTGACATGATTTCATATTCCTAATTTTTATTTATTATATTAGAAGTTAGATTTTCTGAGTAATCCTTGGTGAGGTTTCGTGATGGTGGACCTAAAAAGTGCTTTCTCATTCTCCTGTTTGTTCACTGATGAACTTGTTTTATCCTTTCAAATTTTCACAAGACATCATTAATATGATCATTGGGGGAATGTATGTTATGTTCAACCCTATATATATACACTCATACATACAAGAATATTTTATGGTTTCCAAGGTGTTCATCCAGACCAAGATAAACCTTAATAGATTGAAGTTATTTATTTTTATTGGATTCATTTCCTAGAAAATTTACTTAGTATATCTATTTAGATACATGTATTTGCCTTACACATCATGAATTTTGGATTATTGTGGGTTTAGATTATTTTGGTATTTTTCGTGTTTATTATTATAGAGTTGATTACTAATTTCATTCACGTATTCTGGAGTTATATTAGTCCAATGACACCCGTTTTCATGTTCTATACAATGCACATATTTACTAAACTAGGGGTCTAATGGAGGTGTGACTTGAGGGGGTCACTCTAATCTTCACTACTGCCCTAAGAGGTGAATCCAATGGGTGTAGGTTGTAGTATATAATAATAATAATAATAACCATAATTATTCCATTATTTGTTATTAAATTTTATATTTATAATTCATAGTTAATTTTGAAAATTTTTATATTAAATTATAGTTATATATCAATTTATATCTTCAATATTATAATTTGTACATATTTAGTTTATATTTTTATTTTCTATTCTATCATATTTTACAAAATTATGTTTTTATTTTTGTAACATAATTTCATATAATTTAAAATATTATATATTCCATCAATTAAATCAAAAATCATTAACCTAATTTTAATATAGAAATTATTGGATTAATTACACTATATTTTGAATTTATAATATTATATATAGAATTATATTTTTTCATCGTATCATATTTATAATAATCTTTGTCTCAATTTTAAACTAAATTTATGTTGTAATAAATATATTTTTTGTTAATATATACATGATAATAGAAATTTAATCAATATTATGATTTATTAATTATTATTTTGTAAATATTTCTTTATTATCTAAAATATATAATTTATTTATATTAATTTATTATAAATTTATTCCTTCATTTTGAAAATTATAATATTAAAACATTTAAAAATAATGAGATTCAAAAAATAATCCTAAATAGAAATGAAAATATACTGAATATGACACATAATACTAGTAGAGAATATAATAACAATATAAAAAAGGATAACAAAACAAATAGTACATTATATTATAAAAACATAAAATACTACAATAATATATAAATTATATTAATAATAAAACAACATGTAAATTTAAAATGAAAAATAATTATATTTAGAATAAATATATTACAATAATAATATTACTAAATTAAAAATTATATTACAATAAAAAAATAATAACATAAATTTAAAAAAAATGATTATAAATATGATAGGAATGAAATTGATTAATGATAATAGTAAAATAATTAAATTAATTTTGAATATTAATGAATAAAATATGATAGTATAAGGTAATGATATGTATAATAATATTACTACATCATTAGATGAATAATAATTATTTAAAATATTTCAACATAAATTTCTATGAATTTATTTTTATATTATAAATTCATAATAATTTAAAGTATTTTTATGCCCAAATTTTAGTATATTTAATCAAATCATTTAATTTTTATTTATTTTTTTATTTTTTAATAAAATTATTACATTATTACTCTGCTTTATTTTATTTTCCTTTATATTTAATATAAATCTATCTAATCAATCTATTTTTAATATATTTTTTAAAATTAAATTATTAAATTATAATTATATATCATATTATTTTTTACCCATCATTAATTATTTTCTTTTATTATTATTTCAATATTCATTATTAACATTTATTCAATTTTAAAACCTGCTATTCCATTAAATAATTTATTATTATTTTTTTATTATAATATTTTTTAAAAGTTGAATAAATTTCTTTTCATTGCACTAACCACCTATTTCTAATTTATTTAGAGATTTTAGAATTACATCAGGTTTGAAGGGAGGATGATATAATTAAATATAAATATTGCCTTAATTTTTAAAGACATCATGGGACCCTAGATGATACAGATGACATTCAAGAAAAATACAATCGAGAAACATATCAAACATGAAATTTTGGGTTTCATTATATTATAAAGTAATTCCATTTAGCTGTAGTACGTATGATTAAATTCATTATTTCTCTCTCAGATCATCATTAATACATATGGATAAGCTGTTGTTGATATATGTTTGGAAGAATGTCATGGTATCTTTGAATCTAGTACTGAGTTTTGTAAGGGTATCATACATCACATTATTAATGACTAGATTACATTAAAATTATATCTATGGGATAACATTTATTCTATAAAATATGTAATGAAATTTGATTTGAAGTAGAAGAAGATTTAAGGTGACTCCATGTTAGTGGTTACCACTCTCAAAATAAATAATAACTATAGTTACTTGGAATGAAATGACTGAATTGAGTGCCTATTGAATCATTCAGGGATATAACTCAAGATGCATACCAATTATAAGGATAGAAACATGGTTGTTTATGCTCTCTCTAAAAGGGATTAATAGGAAAGTGAAACATATTGTACCTTTCACATAGACATTATCTATTACAAATTTTCTATATCCATTTGTAAGAGGCAATGTTTATGCATGCCTCTAATTTACCCCCACACACCTTCTCTATTCAATTTAATAATCATTTATGTACGGACCTTAGTCACATTACTCAATATTTTTGAGATTAATTATTTTATTTTTTATTGTTCAATTATAATTTTATTTTTATTATTTCTCTAATCAATAAAATCTTTTGATTTTTAATACTCTCTAAATTTATATTCATTCTATTTTATATTTGATTTTATTTCACTTGTCATTTATTTTATTTAAAAATTCAAATAATTATATGATATATATTATTGAAATTTAAAATTAATTAATAATAACAGCTATATTTTTAAAAAAATTATTTATAAAAGAATATTAATATTAATATAATTTAGTTATAAAAACTAAATTATTGTGGATGGAGTTTTATACCCTCCCCTGGCAATACATAGGAAAAAAATTAAACCCCCCTCCAAATGAACTACACCAAATATTATTTTATTTTTATTTTCCCTATCACCACCACCACTCAGTCACTTTACATGATCCACACCATCACATAACATAATTTATCACATATTATTCAAATATAAGTAAATTCAAGAAATATGGTTCATTTTATGTATTTATTATTAGTAAGAGTATCCACCCATAAGGATTATTATTAATTATTATATTCATTCTATGGGTTTTATAATATTATATATTATCTATAATATTATGGAAATCCTCCTCCATTATAGAAGTATTATGAAAATTACAACATCATTATGATGTCATCAAGCCCATGGTGATCAAGAATCATATTGAGCGTCCTTTTAGGTTATTAATCATCCGTATCTCTTATAAATGTGAAATTTTAGAATTATCTTAAAAATTCTATCAACCCAAAAAAATGGGGAGGTACATCATTTATAAATACCATAAAATAGAGATATCATTCCATTTCAATAGAGTAATTGATATTCCCCATTTCCATTTATTGTTTTCATATCTCAAATTGTTCTAGTTTTCATACATGCTCCATATCATGTGTGTTGTGATTACATATCAAATTATCATGTTATGTTCAACGAAATTTTATATTTGAAAAAATAATATGGGACTAAAACATCCCTCCCCTAACCCAATTGCATAAATAGATGAGGTGGTGATACTATCATTTGGTGACACTCCTCTAACACCAAACGCTAGAAATAAATGTCAAGGGCTTAAAAACATATTTTCAAGTCATAATAATTTAAACTATATATGCACACACAAAATTTAATAATATAGAAGAAATAAATTTACAAAATATATATGTATAAATTATGTATAATCCAACCCAACCTTAATAAATATGAAAAATCAAATAATAAATGATGAATTAAAGACCTATATGAGAGAGACAGTGGAACAATGTAAAATAAAAAATTACAAATCCAAAGAAGAAATAACACAGAAACCATGGTGTAACCACTATATAAATAACAAATACCCCTCTATTCTCTATCCTAAGAAAAATTAATGTGATATCATGTAGTTTAAATTTATAAGTATCAAACTATTCCATTCTCAGTATCATGAAAATAAACATTTCATAAGAACTATAGTTCATATACTTTGGGTGAGTAGTTTACTTTATAGGAAACCACCTGGAAACGTTTACCACATTCCACTAAGACAAAAATCAAGTTATCTCAGATATATATAAAAAATATAGGAGGAATTCCAAAAAAAAAGATAAACTATTTTTTCATAATTTAAACTATATTGATGAACTAGTTTTCAAAATGTATTTAAACCAAAAAAATATCAATTTGGTGAAGTGTAATTAATTGAAAACATCATATTGTCTTAATCATTTATGTTCTGTCTTAAATAAACAAACACATTCATGATGAATGATATATTATTGCTCATTAGTGGTGATACATCAATCTCCAAGTTGCCTCTTGGGTGAAATTCATCCTCATCCTTTTTTACTTGTCACAGATCACCATGTCTATTTCAATAAGTCCTTATAAAGTTATATAATGAACAGATACTAACCATGTTCCTTTTTATATGGAAATTGTAATACTGTTATTCCAAAATCATTTACAAAAACCACAACTTTCTACTTTAGAAAAACCCCTATTTTCTATTTATAGATAACATTATGGCCAATTCCCACAACCAAAATTCAATAGTCACCCAGTCAAAGAATATTTTAAAAGATTATTATTTAGGAATACCCATTTTAATGTATAATGGATTTCTTTTAGAAAACCATGATACCTTTAATCCAAATAAATGTAAAAAATTGTAAATACTGACTACGTAATATTCCCTTTATAGATTATTATTAGATTGTTACAATGATTTGGCCTCTTCCATTCTTTATTCAATATAAAACCAATAATTATATATAAACCATTATATTATCCAATATATTATTTTATAACAACACATATATATGTATCTATTGAAGGAATGTTCACAAGATCCATGAAAATTTTGAATTAAGGGGTCATCACTTCTAATTTCTCCAATCAAATAGTTGAATATTCATTGGAATGAAATTAAAATGACTAAATATACCTGAAATAGCCCATGGAAACACTGGATATTGAGAGGAATAAAAAGGGAACCAATTGGGATTTAAATGTGTCAGAAATATAAACATATGTTAGTCACAACTATATCCATTTCTTGAAAAGGGATTATAAATCATGAATCATCAAGAGGAATCATATGATGAAATTCTCATCACCACATCTCAATGTATTGTAAATCCTTATATAGTGCAAATGGATCAAATGATTTTATATTAATATACACATAAAATCTTTCACCCATTGAATGAAACTAATTTTACCCTCCTAGAAAATAGTCACATCATTAATATCCTTTATTTGCATTAATTTTTCATATATCCATATTGCATATTAAATTCACATTAATCCTCAAAACCCCTCCAAAAATGTATCCCAATGAATCCAAAAAAACATAAAGAAGCATAAAATTTCTACTCACCTCAAATGGGGGGTTCAAAATTCCACCCTCCATTTGGATTTTTGTCATCAGGAAATAAGATATTTAGAATATACCTTTAAATATACCGGCCATTTGACATGTATAAATTTATCTTGTTTCCATGTCTCATCTTAAACCTGTCCATATAACCATAAATCTCTTACAAACTAAATAGTTCTCCCACAAAAATTCCCTACAAATTTATAAAAAATACACCATGTTAATTTTTAAAATTAAAATCCTGATATATAGTAAAATGATACCAAATAATAAATTAATTTTTATCTCATAGATAATTATTCATTTGGGAAACATGAATTATGTTATGTAAATCACAATATCATGATGACAAGGCCAACTGATATAAATCAATTTAAATTTTTTATACAATATTTAATTATCTAACATACCATGGAGTTGTTTTATGTTCCATTACAAATAATTGATGACAATGTTTGGGTGAGAATTTCACGAATATTTGGTCACAAACACTGAAAGATAACAGTCAATGATGAAGGTAATCATAAGATTTATATCATCTTTCATCCATGGATATATACTTTTAGATCATATAGGTATTCTATGTAGTCTCATGTAATATTATTTTTATAATTAGTTAAATCCCACATATTTGCACGCTACAGTTTGAAGAAAAAAATGTTTTCCATATAATTCCTTATATAGGGTCATGTGTATAATGAAATGGTAACTACTATTATAGGAGGACTCCACCAAATGAATATAATCTTCTAGTGGGATGAAAACTTTGATGAAGTGCACACTATAAATTTCCATTATTTTCAGAATTTTTTTTCTAACTACCCATCTATTTGTCGATTATATGATGTTATCCCAACAAATTGAGTTCTGAGAGCTTTTTAAAATAATATCTAGAACTGGGAAGTGAACAAAGGATTTATTTGAGGTAAAAATTATATCTGAACTCCTAGTAACTAAAAACCTTCTCAAATATATAAATTTTAAAAATCATCTTCCAACATAGATAATCTGATTAGATGAATGTGTGCCGATATAGTGATTAAATCCAAAATCACCCAAATAACATCATTCTTCTTAAGTTTACTCGATTAAAATGTCACCAAATAACATGGAAGTATACTTGTAGTTCTATATATGTATATAAATATAATTCATCATACCAACCATTCATTAATTCTCATCCACTACTAATTTTTACGTAAACATTTTCATAAAAAGATATGTAATCTTTCATTTCAGGACAAAAAACCAGAAATGTATTTTTATTTCCTTTTGAATCGACTAAGTAAATAAATAAATAGTTCATTTAAATGTTTATATAATAAAATAATATATATTGTAAATAAATAGTAATAAAAATATGATTATTTATGGTTAAAATGAGTTTTCACCATCTTTTTATCTATTACAATTCATCCCACCACTTTGGATTGACCAACTGGTGGTGCAATCAACAACTGATCGCATAGACTAACTTATATATTTTTTCCTGGAACAACAATGAAATGAAATATGATGTATATGTTAATGTAAAAAATAACTCAATATTGATTTTATCATGAAATTCATTCAATGAGGCCTGAAGAGTGATTGGAGGATATCAATTTCCACATCAATGGGATTTAATATGTGGATATAGAGCTCAAACTATCCATAAAAGGATGACTGGATGAATGATCTCAATATAGTATGTCGAACACGATTTTAGGTTATACTAAAAAATAATGTATATATAATTAAATAATATGATTATCTACGAAGAAAAATTGTGGAGATGCATGGTTATTTAGACTTACGTTAGATGTGATGGTGTCTAGGTGTACTACCATGTATGTGGAACCTTATATTTTTTCCCTAGAACTATATGTTATGATAGTAAGAGGAATTAAAAATTGAAAAAAATATTATATGAACATAATAAGTAATTTTATGAAATACCTATTCTGAATGATATCATAAGGATTCACACAAAAACACTACACATCAATAGAATATATATGTGTTATGGTAGAGAATTAGTCACAATAACATAAAAAAAAGTGACTCTACTATCAAAAAAATATTTATTTTAAAGGAAATAAAATATATTTTTTATTGATAGAATGATAATGATTATCAAAGAAGACAATAATAAAGGATTAAATAACTGGGTGACATTATAAATTATAATAATGTCATTACAATATTGGTCTTGTGTTTTTAGGTTGTTTAAAAATGGTCTGTATCTTCATATTAATGGAAAGACCCTAACCATTGTATAAAACTATGTTGAAGAGTTGTAAGATTAATGAACTAGTTACCAAAATTTTAATGGGTGACAGTTCCATTTACATATACAATAAATGGGATGTATCAAAACATAATGCCACGATGAAAGAATATGGAAATAGATGGATATATAAATCAATGCCCAAGGTTTCTATATGTGATAATGGTGTAACAAGACCACATGGGGTTAAAAGGGTTACCCTAATTGAAGGTATTTCACATGTTAATTATTTCATTTTTGAGGGTCTATATCTTTTGAGTAATTCATGGAAAAATACGGACATAAATCATTGAGGACATAATATTACGATGTGAAATAATAGACGAAAATTACAGGTTATTTATATATGTTAAATGAAACAATAGATTCAATTAATGTAATATAAACATGTTTATAATAAATATAATAACTATTTTCATTTATTTTGAAATTTGTTTCATTAATAAAAACATTATTTTTAAAAAAATTACCATAATCATGTTTATGGTGAGGGGTAAAGGTAAAGGGGGTTTTAAAACCTTACATAAATGTAAAATCGTATTTTCAAAGACTATGTAAGGGTAAAAACCTTTTAAATGGTTTGTGAAATTGTATATTGCACTGTAAAAGGGTACTGAGAACTTACATAAGGGTGACTCTCTTTTTAATGCACTATTTATGAGTATGAACACTATAAAATGGCTTTTTAATGGTAAGAACACATCATGAGGGTATTTTATATGAGTATTCACATAGCATGTGTGTTGTCATGAAATGATATGCATGAAAATCAAGGGTCATTAATAAGGGTACCATCCCATATAAGGGTCTCGTTTAAGGGAGTTGGATCATATAATGGTATTACATACAGGAATATTTGACTTTTTTAATCTTAATCTGGATCTATATAATAATATGTGTTATCTAAAAATACATATAAGGCTAAATATCATTACCATTACATGATATTCCGATTCTTCTGAATGGTTAACCATGTTATCTGTACATGACACTCTTATTTAGAAAGAGAAGAAAATAAAACCCATTTTTTATTTAATTCTTCTCAATAAATGATTGTATCCTTAATTTAATGTTTTTAAATGGTGAAATCATGTAAATGTCTTTATTAGGACATTAAACTAGATGGGGTCCTATTTTAAAATTATTAATAACACTAAACATTCAATTTTTTGTTATAAAAAAGAATCTATTCATTATTTTAATTCGATGGTATCATTTTCCCAAACACCTAAAATTTTATTTAAAAATAATATTAAATCTTATATTACATTTAGTTTTATCCATTCCTCTCATGAATAGTTATGGGTCTTTAGTTTTTTAGTAGAAGAATATATATTTCCTCTTATTTTTCTATACAAATTTATAGTTTATAAGGTTTTCATTTTAGTTCTTCTATGAATTTTCTTAATTTTTATTTTGTTGATCCATGAGAATTCTTAAATATGTGTCCATATTTTTCTACCACATTTTCTATAAATATTTACGCAGAATTTACTCATTAAATATTCTTAATCAACTTATCTATTATAATTGATATTGAGATGAAGTATTTTTATATGGATTTTTATTATTATGATTTGTATTTTATTTACTATTATCTAAATTTCAATCCACTATTCTATAAATATATGAAATGTGCTTTTTTTTATTCCTTTTTAAATAGATTCAAAATTTATTCACTGATTGATAAAAGGTCATAGGCCACATTTAAAATTTTATTAGAAAACCTATTAATCTAAATAAAAGTGTAATGACCATTTATTACAAATATATTATACCTTTTAAAATTATGAAACATCGATGGAATTTACAAGGTTTCTTCTAAAATAAATATTGTGTTGAAAGAAACATTAAAAAATTAAATGATGATCTGTGAAATGAATTCATTTTGTTTACCCTTTTAGATTAATATTTGGAAATAAAGTATTTCTCTAAAATAATGATGCTTGAAGACTTTGTTAAAAACCATTGACAATCATATCTTGTGATAATACATTATTTTAATTTATTAGTAAATTTTTGTTTTCTATTGATGGTATCTAGAAAATTTATTTTTTGTTTTTGATGTATTTAGGCGGTGATTTTATGTTTTGAGTTATGAATAATTTGAAATTTGAGTGCATGAACCCATGTTGACAATGATGTGGGTTTTTGTAACACAAATAATCATATTTTCTCACTCATATTCATTAAATATTATAGAGAAATTGTATAGTTTGATTGAATGAAAAATTTTATGCTTCACTAGTGTAATAATACACTATTTCTATTATCTATAGTTAATATGAATAAATATTATGATTTATGTATACCCGTAAAATCACGTGTTCATTGATGTAGTTCTATTATTGACCTCTAAAACTTGATATAAATAAATCTATTGTACATGCATGATTAATTTATTATAATAATCCACTTCATCGACTCACTGCAACACCCTGAAGGGACCTCCATACCTAGGAGAAATTTTAATCCCACTGTGGAACCTATGCTACCCACATTGAGGGGAAAATGTCAAGAACACATGGCCTCCAACATTTAACAACACGCACTACTAGAAAATATCCCTATTCCCATGGTTTGAAATCATGGGTATATTCTATACACATAGTTTGAAGAACTATGGGCTCCCAATGTATCGACATTTCCCTATAATGATGGTTTTCGAGTAACTGTGGGTATATCCCAGTAAAATTTTATCTTACCACCCGTTATGGTAAACCATGGGTACACTTCTATACTGAATATTAACAGAACTGTGGGTATACATTTTTACAGCTGAAATTATATACCCACAGTTATGTAAACCGTCGGTATAGAAATGTTTCTTCACAACACACATACCCACTGTTCAAGAAACTGTGGGTATAGATAGTTTCACAACAGCATATATACCCATGGTTTTTCAAACCATGGGTATGAATGGTTTTTCTAAAAAAAAGCACCACTGGGATTAACCTCACTGCGTCAAACCAGACGGAAAACCACAATGAAACCATACCCCCTCCCTCCTTCCACACCCCCACTCTCCCCCTAGACACCCCCTCCAGCCCCTTCCTCTCCACTTGGACTGCTCCACCGGTATACCCCCTACCTTTTTCACACCCCCACTCTCCTCCTAGACACCCTTGGATCCCCACCTTTCCCCCTAGATAGACCCCCACCCCCATAACACCCCACCTTTCTCTCCCCCACTCTCCACTGGATAGAACCCCCTTGCACCCACCCTACACAGAACCCCCTTGCACACCCCCTGGACACCCCTAGACACACCCACTAAACACGCCCCTCATTAGACACCCACCCTAGACACCACCTGGGCACCCCCCATTGTACACCCCCACCCAGGACCCCCCCCCCCCACAACGGACCCCCCGTACAACCCCCACCGACACCCCCCACACACACCCCTTAGACACCTCCGATGGATCCCCCCTTGAAGCACCCCCCAGACACCCCCACTGGACCCCCTGGACACCCCCACTAGACCCCCCTGGAAACCTTCCTGGACACTCTCACTGGACCCCCCTGGACCCCCCCCCCCCTAAACCTCTTGGACACCCCTAGACAACCCTCCCCCAGAACCCCCCTCCCGAACCCTCTTGGACCCAGCCTGGGCACTTCCCACTGAACCCAACATGGACCCCCTCCCCCAGTAGACCCCCCTAAACCCCCCCCCCATGTCACCCATAGTCACCCCTAGTCACCCTCTCTCCTAGACAACCCCATGGACACCACCTCCCACTAGACACCCCCTCAACACCCCATCGACATCCCCACTAGACCCCCCCGAACAACCCCTGGAAACTCCCATTGACAACACCATGCATGCATATACGTGAAAACATTCATATCTAGAAAAGGAAATAAAAAAAATGAAAAAGGAAAATTTTAAACTCGGAGATTGAATAAAATATATTTTCAAAAAAAAATTAAAGCTACAAGATTCGAAACTGCATACTTGGGGATCAACTATCGATCCATGATACAGACCAATGTCCAGAAGAACGCATATTTTACACTCAGTAGTAAACTCGAAGTTATAAATTTATTCTAGCATAGTGTATGCCAAGTAAATTTTATTAAAAACTAAAAAATGGTTTCTAATGTCTTTCCAAAAATGGTATAACAATTACCTCGGCCACTTCATATTCATGTAAATCTAGGTTTCATGTTGTGGAAGAAAATTAATTTCATCGGCTATTGTTGTTGCTGGATCTCTTCATAGCATGAATCCCTATCATGCATACCAATACAAGTCATCAAAATCAATAACTTATTCAAAAGGAAAATCCATCCGGAATCCAAAAATAGGAATCCAAACTCTCTTTTCATCTATTTAACCTACATATATTAACCCCCCCCCCCCTCTTGGACCGCCTTTACCCATGAAACCCCAACCCATGCACCCTGTCCCATCCCTGTACACTCTTTGGATGAACCCCACCCTATCTGTAGCACACTCCTGGACAGCCCCATCCCAGCCACTTACACTCTCTTGGACAGCCCCCTACTCCTGCACCGCACGCCCCCTGCATACTACCCCCCATCCCCTAGCCCCCTTCACCCCCAGCCCCCTTTCAAATGTATATATTCACACCCTCATCCACACACCCACTTCCCCTCCTTTCCCCTACACCCTACCACCTCCCTTCACACTTTTAGACTTTCTCCCTCCCTGCCCCATGCATACTCCTGGAAATCCCCCTCACTTCCACCTCCACACTCCGGGATATCCCCCCATGCACCACACAACCGCTTTCTCCTCTCCCCATGCACCCAACAACTCCTTTCTCCTCTCCCCATGCAACCCACACCCCCTTCACACTTTCCCCCCATCCCTCATCCTACATCACACCCCATCACCCCTTCACATGCATATATTAAATACCATCCTTCACCCCCACTGGCCCCTCCCAGCACCATGAACACATACCCCCCATCACCCTCCCCCTCAGAACCCCCCACTCATGGACTTCCCCACACACCATGAACCCCCCTGCGGACAACCCTACCCACTTCCCTAGCACCCCCACCACCATCCCCAACACCCCACCTCACCCTACACACCCCTATTTCCCTATTGCCACTTCACACCCCTCCCCCTCACCACCTCCCCTTCACACACCACTTTCCTCTTCACCACCACCATCCCCAAACCTCCCCTATACAGCCCCCAACCCACGTCCCCAACACCATTACATTCCCCTGAATACTTGTAAAAACACCATCCTCTTCCCTCTTCCCACTGCACACCCCCACTGCCGAATTCCCAATTCAAACCAAATCCCCCCTCGCCCTGCACCCCCTCCCCTGCACAAACCCATGCCCCTACCATAGCACCATCCCCCTGAATACAAGTAGAAACACCCCCTGACCCTGAACACCCCCACTACCCCACTCCCAAATCACACCCCTCTCCCCTCACCCTACAACCCCCTAACCTACACATACCCTGCGCCCATTGCACACACCCCAATCCTCTTCTCTAGCACTAGCCACCCCTGCACTCTTCCCCATCACACCCAAATATCCCATCTCTCTTAAAAGATCATTCTTACTTTATATATAAATAAATCATTCCAATTATAATTGAAACTAACCTTTAATTCCCACCTCACTACAACAATTTTAGTTTTTTATATCAGTTAATCATTTCAATTATAATTAAAACCTTAAGATAACTGATTTGAATCATTTTCCAACAAATAAAACTGAATGAGTAATCAATCCTAGAACATGTTCGCAATATCATTGAGGTAGATAATTTGAATCATATATCAGTAAATAACATTGAATGAGTAATAAAACAAAGAAAACATGTTACCAAAAGTGTTTTAAAAAAATGCATGTCATGGATAAACATTAACCTTATTAAATATACATTAGATAAGCCCAAATTTATGCAATCCAATCGACAAAATCAATAACATATAAAATCTTATAAGGTTGTATTTCAGGAATTCTAAAAGCATAACTAAAATACCATCTCATGTAGATTGTAATGTTTTCAAAAAAAGTACCAACTGCAAAACTAAAAAGTTCGTAATCAAAATTATTAAGTGTAAAAAAACCCAAAATTATCTACAATAAGGACAATATATTTGTCTATGTTAATATAAAAACCATATAGAATCTTCCAACTACTTGAGCCCTACAAAAAAGACATCTATAAGTCATAATTTAGAATTTATAAGACCATTACTCTTGATGGTCCAATAAGAGGATGTCCCAAACCATATAATGAATTGGATGTTACAAAAAAGTCATACAATGGAATTTTTTTTACCCATTGGAAAACACTACCTTCCATCCATTGGGGATAAGGTCCCGGAAAGATATCGCCATTCTAGTTTCCATATCAGCGCAACAAATAGTTCTATCTAACGATACGATATATACTAATCCATCATTTTTCAAATAAATCCTAATAAAAATTGTCCAACGAGTTTTTATGAATCACACACATAGTTGAGGTGGGGGTAATATCATTAAGGCTCTGTTTGATAGCATTTATTATATCACTCATCAATGATCACTTTTGATATGGTTTGAAAAAAATAAGTGGGGGTTGTTATTCTATATGAACCTTGGTGTTAATGTGGGTGTGTGTGAGCACGAACAAGATTCATCTTAGGCATAAAAATAAATATGCCTCATACACAAAGAAATATATGTTCACCCTATGTACCAATAAACATATAACTGAACTCATATTGTTGAGTATGTAGCTTTGTATGTTTAAATACACCATCTTATCATAAATTTTATTGTAATCCCAAACACCAAGTTGTTTTTTCTTTTCAAAGGAACCAAGGAACAAGAAATATATAATATAATAACATAAAATACATACTTCTCAGAATATATACATCAAATGTAAAATTAAAGAACCAATATTATCCTCAAACATGAGAATGATGTAATTTGTGGGATGGAATTCCAAGCATGTCACCCGCCTGATGTGACACTTTAGGTTTCCATAGATTACTTCAACAAAGATCACAAAATAAAATTTAATCTTAACAAAAAGATCATTAAATATAAACCTAAAAATCAACTATAATTTTAAATTCTGAACATCATACTATAAAGCCAATTCTTTTTAGCTTTTATATTTTTCTGTTTGAATGAAAGCTGATTTTCATATCCATATTCGTCATTGACCCACATAAATTTATTTTTGTTCTTTTGGAGCACAATAATGTATTATATTCCATCCTTGGATGTGCTTTCACCCAACCCTTAGTACGAAAAACAAAAATATCCAAAAAAACAATATGGAAATGAGGACTGATTGTGTTGATATATTAATGAATATTGATTATATAACATTTATGTGAATTGAATTGAAATTACATAATGCCTAATATATCCATCATCTTTCCACAAATCATCTGCTGCTTTAGTACAACCATGAAATTTTACTCGATCAGATATTTCGATCATCCAATTATAATAATCATAGAGGAAAAAAATTGAATATTACCAAAGAAAAAAACGATGTTACAAATCAGCAATTAAACTAATTAATGGAAGCTTATATATTTGAAAATAAGTCTATAACACCAATTTTTCATGCTATAAAAAACATATTGTCAGAGGTGTGCAAGAATGGGTTCACCTATATAAAAAATTTTAAAGAAAGCCAAATGAAGGGGAGAAAATAATAGTAGAAGGATAAAATAATCAGTGAAAAATGGAGAATTGAACTATATACCATAAAAGACACTCTGGAAGAGAAAGAGGGGTAACCTAGAAGAAGCATCAGTCAAGAGGTATGATGGTCACATAAGAGGAGGATACAATTCAATATAATAATAACAAATGTTAACTACTACATAAAAAAATCAGCATCATAAAACTATAATTCAATATAAGTAGAGGTGCAAAAAAAATGACAATTCAATTCAATATTACAATAATCAAACTGCAATGCATAATATAATTCCACATATTAAAAATCCAAAAATATTATTGAAATCAATAATGAGTCTCAATATCAGTATCATAAGAATCAAGAAAATTTATATCCAAGACTCTTATTAAAAAACCATCACCACCTGTCACACCACCAGCATCATCATTGGCGTCAACATCAGTACTGGCATAGACACTACTTCAGAATCTTCCCCTTACACACTTCCCCTAACCCCTTTCACCCCCACTACCCCATACACACTCCCCCCCCCCACACACTACCCCAACCAAACCTTCACACCCACTGCCTCCCACCTATAAGCCCCCATCCCACTATAGCCCACTACCCCTACCCCCTTCACCCCCACCACTACTTGCACACTACCCCCCCCCCCATTCACCCCAAATACCCCCACTACCCCCACTACCCCTGCCCCCCTTTACCCCCACTCACGCACCTGCACCCCCACAACCCTCACCCACCACCCCTACACCTAACCCCCCAACCCCTGCACCTAGCTTCACCCCCTACACCCAACCCCCTCCCCCCTCCACCCATCCACAACCCCTACACCCAGACCCCACTCCCCCCTACACCCAGCCCCAGCCCCCTACACCCTTCACCACCCTTGGTGAATAAATACTCATGGTAGTCTGAGTAAATTCCACATTTACTCACAAGTGAGAAAAAAGTTTATTAGAAATAAAAAAATGGGATGATATAATATAAAAAAAACATAGATGATGGTATTAGATATTATAAAAGCACCTATCACCATATAAGGATCATATTCTTCATAATCCATCAACTAATCAAGCATAAAAAATCTGGATCAATCGTGATGAACTATTGACTTAGATACCTAACTTAGTGATGGTTTGGCTGACTATTGGATTTTCCCCTATTACAACTTACCCCACATAGACATATAAAGGGGTGGATCAGTTCAAGAAATAACATTCCCATTATCCTGAACCAATGATATATGAATCTATTGAAATGTCAAACCCTTTTTACTAAGATACCAATAAACCCAAAAAATTTCAAGCATGTACCACATCATTTAGGGAAATGGTATCTCAAAAACCCTAGGAAGTTCAATTAATAAAACAAATTCAGATTTGACAAAATAAAATTTTTAGAAATAACAATTAAGGAATATATTCCTTTTTTAACTTCATTAATTTAGAATTGTAATTCCAATAATTTATGTAAAATAAAGAGATAATAAATGGAATCCAAGGTCACTAAATGGGATATATTTTAGAACTATTTATTCTTTGGTAGTAGGGGAATCACTTACCCATACACATGACTAAGGATTCTAATTTAAGTATTATTTAGCTATAATCAAAACATTATGCTGAACATTTGAGAAAAAAATATATTAGCCATTCTAATCCATACAAAAATTCAATTCATGTTTTAATGTATATACATAAGTCTCCATACTAAGTCAAAAATTGAGTGGATTAATATCACCCCCACACCACCTACATCCCCACCCCCAAGTCCATTCCCCTCATCATCAACATCATTATCTTTATCAGCAACATCGTCACCAACCTCATCACCAACTGCATCATCAGCAACATCCTCACCACCAATAGCTCTATCGCCACCACCTTCATCTCCACTACGTTCCTCATAGGCATCACCTGTCACATAATTTAAATAGAGCATTGACGGCTTACATGATTCAATAGTAGAAACAACATCGATGGAAGTAAATGACTCAAAAGCGGAATAGATTTTATGAAATTATAGGTCATCAAATTATTTCACAATCATATAAAGCTATTTTCATTGCCTGAACTGCTTCATCCTGAGTTATTTATAGCTCAATGTTTTCGGAGGCTTGACAGGATTCCGATGATGACAAATACCTTGAGGGAATATGGTTTTCCCTGGTTGACATCATACTCCCCTCGGGTGCTCCTCACCTAATACCTTAATTGACTAATCATGTGGCATGAAGTTGTAATCTTCTTTATCATTGAGGGCCTCCATGGTAGACTGTTGAGATTATAAATTTTCTAAATTACGAATTTTTTATAAATATTTAAAATATAAATTAAAAAAATTACAATTTTATATTGATTCTATGTATTTACTACACTTTTATCTTTTTTATTTATAGTGGAGAAAAATAATTTCGCATGATATTCATGAACTTCGATGCCCAATGCAGTTTGGTACAAATGTAAAATTAAAAAATCAATATTTGAACTATATATAAAATCTGGCCTATGTCTAATCAATAATATTTTTAGTAAAACATCCTATATGACATCATAATAATATGTTAATGTAACTGGTACTCTTCATGATCAGGCATTGTAGTGGGACCAAATATATGAAAATAGGTCATTGTATCCTTATTCATTATGTGTTTCTCTAAGACTTCCTAAAAAATTTAATTCAGGTAATAAGAATAAAATTATATATGCCAACCATAAATGATTTTTATTACCATAAACACAGCTCTCTTCCGATGTGCAATCATTTTATCATATTGACTTTTTGGATAGTTGAGGAATATGGTTACACCCTATAAGACATTACCAACACTGATCTTACAAACCATATACGACACATGCTTGTGTGAACGCCAGAACTCCCAATCATCCATCAACCTTGAAGTCTTACCAGCTTATCTGTTGGGAATGTTAAACCAAATATTCAATGAACAAGTTTTTCATTTAAATACATCAATAATATATATAAGAATTTATAAAATTTTCTAACCTATATTTTACCCCATGTTTTGTCCCTAATCTCTTTATTAATATGCAACAATGACACTGGTTCAATTGGAATGATATTGTGATACGTAGGAAAAGTGGCAATGAAACATCTATAGTGTGTTTCAGTTGGACCTACCATCTGATTTTGTTGATTTTAATCCACCATTAGTTATGTCTGGTGATTCCAAAATTCAATCATCTGATTACTCCCACTTCTCCCAGCAAAAGAACCAACTGAATAAGAAAAATAGGGGAATGAAGAATAATGTGATGGTACTACGCCAAAAAAATAAATTAATATAATTTGAAATATTTATAATCAAAAAACCATCTATAGGTTTCTCATAAGACTGTGATGGATCTGTGGGATGTTCTGACTCAGTAGCCTCTGCAAGAAGTGTCTGTTCTAGTGCATTCCCTAGGTGACCTTCATGCACTGGAGTGAAAACTAATGGAACAGACTCATTAGATGTTGGATGGATGGTTGGAATTTTAGGCAGTGTATACATGAAAGAATATCGGTAGAAGGATAGGGGATACATCATCAGATGTTGATATAGTAAATGTGGAGAAATCTGTACAGGTGGTGTAGTCATCGTATGGGAAGAAGAGGGAAAATGAGATGATGGAGGCATCAGTGGGATCATCCCTGAAGGCAGTAAAGACATGGCATGCGAATAAGAGGGTAGGTGAGATGATGATGGAGGAATGGATAAAATAATCTATAAAGTCTCAGGAGGAGGATGGAAAGGAGTGGTGGAAGGGGTGTCCAATGGTAGGTCAGTGTGGAAATGGGTTAGACGGGTGCTCCGTCAAGGTATAAGAGCATCCCCACTCATACCCTTGCTAACCGGATTATGATTCAAATATGGAAGAATGGAATGGCTCTAAAAAATTTGATAATGAATGATAACATGAAATTATATGTAATGCAGAATAAAAATGTTACAATTTTACTACTCACTAATGGATGTTTAGGCAACGCATGATCACACCCCTTTTGATCAAGATAAAATGGTCGCTTCCTTTGAAGTTCTTTAGTATTTTACATAATATACATAATAATGAAATGTAATGTGTTTATAAATAGTTTTTACAAATCATGCATACTACTTACATCTATCAAAAATTCAAGAGAGGAACCAATTTTACTACTTTTAATTACTAAATGTAAAAATTATTTCATGCAAATAACTATCACAGTCTTTAAAATTTCATTACCAATTTAAAATTTTTTAAAAATAATGAATTAACGATGTTTTGTACATTTAAATTAATATGATTTAAGTAAATGACACCATAAAATACAAAAAAACATATCATTCCAAAATGAAACATAATTATAGTAATTACAGAAATACTAACCCGAGAAACTCATGTCAATGTAAACTAAAAGAACAGTGAACATATATTGCTACTTCTATATATTACCGACCACAACATCAGGTTCTACATCAACTCTTACAATGGGACAATTTAAATCATCAAATGTAATATTTTGGCCAACACCAATGGGGACGTCAATGGTGGCAATTTTATCACCAGCATCATGAAAAATATTTCTAGGGATTACGTTATTAATGACACCATAATCACATTTCAGATGATCTTCCACATAAAAAACTATTTTATCCATTGATACCAAAATGTATGGTTCATCAGTGCGTAGGATTCAATTCATATCAATAACTCTGAATCCAAAGTCTTCAATAAATATACCTTGCCATCTCAGGGAATCAAACCATTTAAATTTCATCATAGTGACTCTACATTGAGTGTAGTAATACAATATCTATATTTTATCAACTAGTCCTTAATAATACACATCTTTATATCGAGGCCGACTACCTAATAAAATAGAATTACTATTTTTTATAGTAGTTAACATAATGAAATCATGTTCTGTTCTCATTTTACCCACTTGATCCATTGTTAAAAATTTATACCCATTGATTGTCAAATAATTTCATTCCTGGACCATTGAATTAGGACCAAAATCCAATGCTATAAATTTTTGACAAATGGAGTCAATAGGTAATGTCAACACCGAAAATATATATGAATAATACAATTAAATGGATATCAATTTGTAAAACTAATTAAAGTCAAGGTAATACCTTTGATTTCAACCATGCATGAAACTATAGGCTCTGAGAATCCTCTCTCCTTCTCAAAGACAAAGATCAATGAACACTACTTATAATTAGTTTATTTTACTTACATAAAATGATAATAAATGTGTATAGTATATGTCAAATTGCATAATAAGTGATAACATATAAATATCAAAATTTCTTACTTGATATTGTCATCAAAAAAACCACAGATAATCAATATTTTGTGATGTACCATCTCTAGCAAATCAAAGCTCAATTCAGCCTATTTATAAGACCAAAAAATTACTCTTGTATGTTTAAGAGATGAAAACAGGGTCTCAAATATCACCATACTGGACATATTCATTTTTCATCGGATGATTATGTCTTGTGGTGACATCAGAAAAATACAATGAATAAAATCCATAAAATCATGATCTAGATAACCCCTCACAATCGAACTGTAAGAATAATTCTCATTTAGGACATATAATTTTATTGTGAAAATATTTATTTCACTATAATACATTCACCAAATTGATACTTGTCTCCCATGAAGTGTTTCAGTTGGATGATGAATTGTTAAATTCAACCTACAAGTGAAAAAGGATGGAGGAAAAATCTTTTCCATCTCACCTAAAATTAATGGTTCCTCCTGCAGTATTTTTATCAAGAATGAAATGGATATCCTTTTATCAAATAGTTCTTTGTAAAATGGAATAAGTGATTCACTTCACCCTTACATTATTTTATAGTAATTGATTTATTTCTATTAGAATCAATTCATAAATAAGGATGCTATAATCATGAGTTTCCAGATATTTTTGTTTCATATCTCATAGGTTGACTTGTTTTGATATGTTGCTGGAATAGCAATAAAGAACCTTGATATTCTCAAATACATCTAGAAATTAATCTTTATATGATGGTGTCATCAAATAAGAAGCACAATGAACTTTTCATTTATTTTCACTGATTCACACAAGATGCAGTTCTGGTGGAATTACCCAATCCAAAAAGTCTGGACGAGATCGTAAGTGGTCTTTGGTCTTCCACATGATATTCAGACATATTGCAAGAAAAATTTCGCATATATTTTTATAAATATGAATTATTTCTAATCAATGACGTAACAAATTGGTAGAAAAATATTGGTATTCAAAAAAATACTTATCTTTTTCCAATTTTAAGTTGTTTCAGTGTCGAAATTATTCTTAGTTTTAGATTTCAACTGAAAATTACCAAATGAAAAATGAAAATCTCTTAATTCATTAAGAACGTCACTTATTGACATATGATGATGTGGTTTTTCAATCTCAATTGTATTATCAAACATCTAATTATTAATAATGTATTGATGGCCCATTGGAAAGAATTTTCGATGCCACATGAATGTGAAACAACGATGATATTTAATCATTCTCGATCACGTATTCTTCATAAAAATGGGACATGAGAGTTTTCCCTTCATGCTCCACCAAGATATCATTTTAAAAATATGGAAATAATTTATGGTCAATATAAGGGCATCAAACATCTAAAACATATTCTTTGAAGAAGCATCGAATGTCTGCACACAAAAATACCAATGTTGTTTTAACTCTAATATTAGAGGTTGAATGTAGAAATCTATATCATTCCCAGGATCAGAAGGTATGTATATTAGTATACTCCGGAAACTGAATGTTTTTCATACACATCCATATTGGAGGATTATAAACATGAAAAAAATTGTCTATGTGTAGTGAGATGTAAGAATATGACAAAACAGATTAACACCAACAGAATATTGAACCAACCTAACATTACACACCTCAGCTACTAACTGAGGATGTTGTGCATCAATTGTCTATCATGATATTCCATCTTCAGGATGAATTAATTCATCCTCACCTTTAATTTTATTAACATCATGCCATCACATAGTTTCTGAGATTTCTACAGACACGAATTGATTTAAAAGTTTGGGAATCCATGGAAAGTGCCACATGACTTTTGGTTCTACACGAGATGGTGTTACATCTACATTTTTCTTCCATAAATATGTACCAAATTCATTGAAGTCATTACCATCAGTTATTTCCTCCCAATATAAACTTCAATCATTCAGACAAGCATGGACTTTATTAGTATCAAATCCAAGTCGCTTAATTAACATCCATGTCTTGTAATGATTCTAGGAAATATCTCCACCATCAGGAAAAAAGTCCTTACAGAATGTAAAAATATAATAGGTAGTTGTATTAAAAATTATATACCTGGTTTTCCTATCAAATAACCGCATTAAAAATTCAAACTTGGTCATTTTAGTACATTCCTGATATGATGGAGTTATGGAATCATCCAATAAAATATTCAATCTCTCATCATAATCATAAATATTTTCCTCAAGTGTATTGATATCATTGTATTATTTTAAAGGATTTCTCTCTATCTATGGATGATCGAAAAATGGAAGCAGATCAAATATCAAATTCTCCGTGCCACTTCTTTCTTTTTGTTCATGACCTGTTGAACATTGAATCGTCTCTCCCTAGTTATACCAAACATAATTGTTTGTTAGAAGTCTATATATTGTTATATGGTACATAACTTCATCAAGTTGTAACCATGGACTTCCAACACAATAATATCATGGACATTGTATTCATCCTCCATTTGAAGCCTTGTCAAATGAAAAATCTATAAAATTCTCTAAATTATTATGAAACGTGGTTAAAATCTTATCGGTACGATACATCAACCTTTTATCCATTATATAACAAGGAAAAAAAGTATTTTGCCAACCAAAAATGTAAACTATAAGTAAAAAACGGATATGTACTATATAAAATAATACAATTATAAGATAAATACTGAATATTTAATTCACATTTTTATTGAAATTGTCTTTATTTTTATAACCAATTTCAACCCTTTCAGTATCAGATACAAAAAAATTACCAGTATCCTATAAAGGGATGATCAAGAGGTAAACCATAATAGGCCATTAATGGTTTCATGACTATGATAGAGTGGCATGTTTCATTATAGTTGAACTAATATTGAGTTAAAATTTTTTTTCCTCTCTTATGTGTGACATAAAAAACCAACATTAAACATTAAAATACACCATCAAACATGGGTTATATAATTTAAAAAGAAAGGGTGAGATAAAAACATTCACCCATCATAAAATAAATTTTATTGAGCCCTATATTCATTTTATTTAGTATTTTTCAAGCATAAAATTTTTATTAAAAGATGGAATAAAAGTTAAAGAAAACAACTTTATATCCAAGAATGAAAATCATTTAGATAATTTATATAACAAATATTGGGTATAAAATATTGGTATAAATATTCTAGAAGATGAATTTAATAAACTAAATCACTTGATGAATTTTTTTAATGAAATAATTATCGAGGAACACTTACTACAAACAATGTGAAAAAAGTCAAAACAAGACTCTTAAAAAGGAAAAGTTAGTTTTGGTAAAATTAATGAATTTAAAATCAATAGAAAAATCAAATGCATATTATTAGATTAATATCAAACACTAAATATTACACACACTATGATTAAAGTTCTCATAAAAAATGAAAATGTGGGAAATTGTAGTGAAATTTCCAGGGGACTCTCCATTGGTATTTAGGTAATGTCTTATATATTAAATATCATTGATTACTATTTGGGATTCTTATGATGTACCCTCATATAATTTGGAATGATGAGTTAATTGTATTAGACTACATCTATTTGGTGAGAATACCTTCATCATAATCTATGTGTTTCCATACCACCATTCTTCCAATTGTCACAGATGGTTCCTTGAGATTAGACTTGAAGAATGGAAAGGCTCACCCCTTATTATTTTATATGAGTTTTATTGATAGAGAATGATATATTAAGTCATATAGGTTGTCTCAGATTATTATTCCCTTAGTTTCCATCGTTTGTTACATTGATAATATTTATGACTTGACTTGTTCCATTACTATAGACGTGCCCGTGATGGAGAAGTATATACATAATGATGTTTAGTTTAATTATAGAGATCAGGAATCAGTAGTATTTTTATTACACATTCACATACATTAGAAAATTTTCAATTATCAATATGATAATAAATAATTGACTATTATATAACATCTCATTGAAAAAACAATTGAATTTTAATTTTAGAAACACCAACATTTGAATCTTACCGAGTTTTAATAAAACCCTACACTTTCTACCATGGAAGTTGGGAATCTGATTTGTTATCAATATTATATTGTATATATAGATTTGGGAAAGAACATGAAGTTTTTGTTAGCATGGTTTCTAATACAAAGCATGGGTGTTGGGTCCAGGTTCGTAATCATGATCATTTTTCATATTTTTCATAGTTTTGTCTTCAGATATTCTGGTTATATTATGACTATCAGAATGTATTACATATATTTAATTTTTTATTGCATCGATTATTTTGTTTTTTATTAAAACATTTATTTGGGTCATTAAATGTATTTTATAAATATGGTTATATTACTATGTTTATTTATAAAGTTTTTAATGTAATATGCATGTATTTTCTTCCACCATACCAATTGACAACCTCACTATTAGTCAGCAGCCTCCATCATAATGGGTGACATTCCTGGTGTATTATATCAACCAATGGTGCAAGTACCGATTTGTGGTAGGACCTATTAAAATTTTATTATTTGTTTATTAAGTCATAATATTTGGGAAAGGTACAAAATAGAATAATAATTTCTCATGACATGGTATAGAGATTTTCCATAGGACTAGCCATCCCATATATGAGGGATGTCCAAGTTTTCTTGGTCTACATTTCAATTTATACTATGAGATTCTATAATTGATATAATTTAATAGAAATTTCATTTATCTAGGACCTTATTGTGGGATTTTGTGGTTAATATAAAATTTTAATGTTTAATGATAATAAGTTTGAATTATATATATATATATATTGGGGACATGGTGAGTAGTAGATGTATACACTATGTTTAAGAGGTTGGGGATATTGATAGTTCCATAGTTATGGGTTGTTAAAACATAAATATAAGTATTTTGAATGATAAATGCCCTATTACCTTGAGATGGGGATAAGTGAAACACATAGTTATGAACACTATTAAGAATAATATGTGGAGTACGTTTTAGAAACTGGTAACCTTATTTATCACGACCCCATGTTAGGAATTTAGTACATTCTGACCATTGTGGGTAACCCATCAGACTAGTTGGGCATTTTTTAGAAAATTTAGGCATGTGAGGCATAAGTAAAAACATTAGTTTCTGATATCAATTCACACAAATTTGACAATGTATTTTTGGTAGGAGTGTTTCATTAGTTTTGTTCTGTGAGATAAGTACATATATGATATTTCCTTTATCCTTGTGGATGGTTTTAAGAATGGAAGTCTCATTCTGAATCAAAGATTATGAGACATTGGTACATGCCAGTTATAAAAATTGCATTCATTTTGGATAGAATGTTTAGTGCCCATGGGTAATAACACTCTTGGAGGTGTTTGAGTTCAAGTGTATGGAGATACCTGGTGATCTTGAGATGAGTACACTATGTGAGTTAGTGTTTCGATAGAGTGTACACTTTTCAATGGAAAAGTGATTATGTGCATGGCCCTGTAAACTCAGGATAATCTTTTATAATAGTAGTGAGACTATAAATAAACTCTAGCTGAATTATAAAATGATGATGTAATTATGAGTTTTCATTTAAGTGGGTTGACATGGTGAGACACTTGTGGTTTCAAGAAACAATAAGGGTGCTCTATACATGGTGAGATTAGAATATAGTATATGAATATATAGTTTTTGGGATGTGTCGATATAGTATAGATTAAATGTTGGTCATTGGATCTTGGATATTGTCTTCTTGATATGTTTGTGCATGAGCATGTAACTGCAGAGTTTTGATGTAATCTTGGAGCCACCCATGTGTGGAGCTACAATATGTTGTTTTAATTGTAGAGTAATCATACAATCCATCATGAAACTAGAACACAGAGCGGGGTTGATCTTGAATCAACAAAAAAGTTAATGATTTTAAGGGTTTTATTCTTGTTGTAGAAGGTATGGACCCTAATGTTTTGGTTTAATGTATAATATATTTAATATTGTGAAAATAAAAGATCCAAAATGGAGTTTTATTGATAAACTAATGGGGGAAACTAAATAAAGTATATATATGAGCTATGATTTTGATCTCAGAGGATTGGAGTAGTTCCTAGACTATGTTGTCACAATTTTAGAAGAATTGAATATCTCATCAATAAAGATGGACTCGGTGGTGGAGAATGTCATGAATCAACAGTAGAACAGGAAAAAAGATGTGAATGGGATGGTTTAATTTTATAGGTATTTCACTAGAGTTTCTCGTATCCTAGAGAATTAACTACAACTAATCAATAAAGATTCATACAAGATTATAGAGCAGTCTCATGAGTGATCTTGTGCAATTCATTATTATAAGATCCTATATTTAAATTCAAAATTGGCTACGAATATGGTTGAAATTATGTGAGAAGCAAATTAATACAAGAAAGGAATGATACCTTTTTTGAGAATATTGCTACCAATGGGACCTACAAATCAGTCTCTTAGTTAGGTCTAGTTAATGATAATGGCTCGGGCAGCTAGAAAATCCATGAAAAATATTACATCCACTGCTATGAGTAATCAGATGCAATGAGATAACTTATGGATCATAAAATAGGGAGGATCATATGGGAGAATTTTTCGAATGTTAATGTGGGAAGGTAATATTATAATGAAACTCAAAAAAATGATCCTAAATTTTTAGTGTTTTCAATTATATACAGTGAAGAAAATTTTGTGGTAATAAACATTGTAAATTTAAAAGGATGTTTTAATAAATATATGAGGATGTTTAATTTACCTCTATGATGAAAGCCTGTTTATTAAATAAACAATGAAAAAGGGAAATTTTGTAGTCAACTTATTAAGGCTGTTAGCATGATCCTAAATTAATAGTATATTTGGTTATATCAAAAGAAAAAAATGTAGTGGTATAAAACATTGTAATTGAAAAAGGATGTTTCAATAACAATAAAAGGAAGTAGCATTTACCTCTAAGATGAATTCTTATTGATTAAATAAAAAATAAAAAATAGAAATTATGTAGTCAACATGTTATCAATATTTATATAAGAATACGTGATTTATTTAAAATGAATAAGAAATGAGATGAAATTTCATAACTAGATGCTAGAGCTAGGGGAAGGGGGTGGAGGCTGAGATAGGACATTTCCAGATCTAGGGGAAGTTGAGGGGGTGGTGATGGCAGGGAGGATAGGGATTTAATATGGGATGTTTCTAGAAGAGAGTGAGATTAGATGGGGAAGGGGGGTGCCTCTGGAGCTAGGGTAAGGGAGGCGGAGTCCGAGACGTTGAGGCTGAGGTGATGAAAGTGAAGTCGAGGTCGGGAGAAGAGGCATAGTTGGGAGCCAGGGGATATGGAAGGGAGGTCATGGCCAGGACGTGGCGGTAGGATGGCCGGGAGGTAGTGGTCAGCGAGGGGAGGATAGGACCATGAGGTGGAGGTCATATGGTTGTGGCATGGTGTTTGGGGAGGGGAGGAGAGGGCCAGTAGATGGAGGTCGAGGACATTGGGGTTTATGCAGGGAGCATGATAGATGAGTGAAGGAGGAGCGCAATGGAAGAGGGAGGAGGATCACAATGGAAGAGTTGAATTGGGGATTGATTATCCATGGTTTTAATAAAACTATTGGATTAGATAATAAATAAACAAATATCCCCATGGTTTTTCTAAACCAATGGGATAGATCTATGAGGAAATACCTCATTTCCTATAGAGAATGGTATCCTCCTATGATCGAAATATTACTTCAACTAATCTTGATCATCCTTCAACCACTACCGTACAAGCTAAACCTTCTCTATCGTGCTCTCCACAATCCCTATGACTAGAACACCAGATTACCACACATTGATCCATGACTGAGGTGAATGGTACGACCTTCCGTACAAGGCATAGAATGGTGCCATGCTAATGGTAGAGTGATAACTATTGATATAGGTAAAATATAATTGAGGCCAGTGTTGTACCAAAAATATTCCAAAGTATAGAACTCATGGTCATAGAATATCCTCCAATGTATGGTTGGTCCGCTCTATCTTCCCATTTGTATGGGGGTCGAAAGTAGTGATAAAGTATAATTGGGATCCAAAAGCATGTGGAAATCCATTCCAGACTCATGAGGTATACCATTTATCACGATTCGAGACTATGGACCTTGAAACTCCATGAACCCGAACCACCTCGTCCTCGAACCTCTTTGTTAAGGCATCCACTGCACATAAATCATTAATTTCAAGGAAGTTAGCTGATTTCATCATCCAGTCCACCAAAACCCAGATAGCATCCTTGCCTCTATGAACCCTGGGTAGTCCCAGGATGAAATTCATCGAGATGTTGACCCACTTCCACTTAGGTACATATAAAGGCTGAAATAGACCTCATGGGAAGTGGTGTTCTTCATTCACCTACTATCACATGAGGCACTTTTCCACAATCATTGCTACTTCTCGCATCACCCCCAGAAACAAAAAAATAACCCCTCAAGCCTCAGTAAATCTTGAAATATTTTGGGTTTATATATAGGAGAGATATATGAAACTCAAAGTGAACTCCCTCTCGCATCCTCTTTGTGAAAAAAAAATTTTTTGGAAATTAATCTGATTTTGACCATCCTATGACCACCATTTGGTATCATTCCCTTGGTTAACCCAATCACGCATCACTTTAGCCTATATGTCCCACCTCTAAGGATACTCAACTTTTGGTACCAGGTAAATGTACAACATCATCAAGTATAGATAAACTCTAACATCATCAACACTCATTCTCATATGTAGAGCAGAACACTCCTCAAATTCATTCCAATAAACTATAGATTCCCAAACCACTTCTCTCTTTGACTTCCTGCTCAAGAAATCGTCAACAATGTTCTCCTTACCATCATTTTAATAGATCTCAATGTTGTAGTCCTAAAAAAATCCCCCAACTTTTCTATCGCAAGTGTAGATCCCACTGGGAGAATACATACCTCAATATCTTGTGTTATGTGATAACTTGGAAGTGTTCACTGATGAGCTAATTCAACAACATATTCAACGTGGAAACTACTTTAGAAATCTCTAGGTTATGGCAGGAATAATTGTGCTTTTGAGGAAAAAACATCCTAGACATATAAGAAATCACTCTCCACTATGGAATCAAAACACAACAAAAGCCTAGACCTGATTCATTAATGAACACTTCAAACGTTACCCCTTCCTTTGGAATCCTCTACCTTGGGGCCTTACCCACTTCCACTTCATATAAATTAAGGCTGCGTTGAATTGCTCACTATAAATGAAAGCCTAGCCTTTCTTGGTGTAGGCAGTCAAAGGTGCTATAACTCGAGAAAAGTAAGTTAGGATCCTACAATAATGGCCTTCCAGACCTAGGAAACTATGTACCTACATCACGTTCTTGAGTGTTTTCCATGAAAAAACCTCTTCAACCTTTGAATTATCTACCAAAACTATAGGATGAGACAACACATTTCTATGAAAGTGGAGTTCTTGTATCATGTACTTTGAATTGGACAATGTTAGATAGAGATGGTTGTTTTGATGAAACATCAATACCATCCAGAGGTTCTCAGTGTGCTCCCCCTATGATCTTGAGCAGATCAGGATTTATTCAACCAACACAATGACAAAACTATCTAGGAACTCATGTAAACCATAGTTCATGATCCCCATGAATACAATAGGTGTATTTGTAACACCGAATGACCTGGGAATGATCTATATGTTACCATACATGCATGTGGAAGTTTTATTTGTGATATCACCATCTTTCACACTTAACTAGTGATCCCGAGACCGCAGATCATTCTTATAGAACAAGCCTACTCCCCTCGGCTGGTCAAAGAGATCATCTATCCTCAGGAGAGGGTAATAGTTATTGAATGTCGCCTGATTCAGTTTTTGATAGACTATGCGCATCCTGAGACCACCATCATCCTTATTCTCAAAGAATATTGGAGCACCCCACATTGACACACTTGGCAAGAAAAAACCATTCTTCATCATATCAGTATTCTGAATCTGTAACTCCTGCAACTTAGAAGTCTCAATCTTATAAAGAGCCATCTAAATTGGACGAGCACTGGGTTGTATGTATATCCTGAACTCAAAATCACATAAAGGGTGTAGGGTTACAACCAATTATAGAAAAAACATCCAGGAACTCTCTGAAAACTACCAAAACATCCACCATCACTATGTTTACTAACTAAATGAAAACTCATCTAACAAAGAAAGGAGGCGCCCCACTCGTCGAATGACCTCCTGACAACCCCACTCACCAAATAATGCTACATGATGGCCACCCATATCATAAAACATAACGCTTATCTACAAAATATTATTAACATTGTGTACAGAAAACAACCGTCCAATTCCTAGGATGACATCATATAGCTGTATTTATAAAAAAAATAATGTCTCCACCAGACATATGTTGCACCAACATTAGTTTTCATCCTCTAGAATGTAAGAAAACTCTGACTGATCTCTGATTGGAGTACTCAACACCAGGGGAATGGAGATTCTAACTACATATAGGCTCATGGTATGTGATAGATCAGGTTCAACAAAGGATTTCGAATCTCTAGAATTAATCAAGGAAGAATTAAGTATACTAAAAAAGATGATCATACCTCGAACAACCTCTATCCCTATTGGAAGTATTGCCTCAACGGTGTGGGACTTATCACACCCAACTCCTTTTCCCCACGACTCTTGGTCGCCTCCCCGACCACCCCCTGGTCATGGTCCCTAAGTAGGACCTTGAGGATGGTCTCCTCCTACAATGTCTGATCTTGGAGGAGTGGGAGCTCCCTGTCCCTAATGTTGTTGTTGCATTGGACTAGCTATGAACTGGTATAGTTGAGGTGGGAGATGAGCCTAACCACCTCCACTATACAACACTCCATCTGGGTAGTAATTCTGAAGGATCCCACTACTACCATAGATAAAAAATCTTGGCCATAGGCTAGTAGAGAATGAGTGAGGACATAGAGATCAAAACTGAAACTACTAAGGTATGCGCCTCATCAGCTGAAACTAGGAATGACCTAATGCTAGAGGCCTGCTATTAAAAACCTATCATTTTCCTGAACCTAACTGTCTCTCCACTCATGGCACACTTCCAAGAATGTCAATCCCTTCCACTGCATTAGCCTTCTTCTGGAACTCAATGTCAGCTAGTAGAGAGAATGGAGTAACAACGTACTAAAGAGAAACTCAAAATTCCTCCTCAAAACACCTTTCCCGAGATTCCTCATCAGGAATGTGGTCTACGAAAAAATGAAGGAGATCCTTGAACATGATCCCCATCTCCCTTATTGACAAACTCACCAACTAGAGGGAGGGTAACTCTTTATCCTCAGACATAATTGTAGAAGAAAGGAATTCATCATGTAGTTCCTTTTCGAAGTCAGCCCAAAAACCTCATTCTCCATCCCCTCTTAGAGGTAGAGAATCCACCACTGATGCACTACTCCCCTCATATGATTGACTGCCAAAATAAACCAGTACTCCATTAGAGCATGGATCATTTTTAAATCTATCAATATCTCCTCAAGATAGCTCTCTATCTCTATTCATGAGATGTTTCCCTCATACATCTCGAGGGTCTGTGCTGAATTGAATGAAGAGTCATCTACCCATGTCTATCATCCTCATCTTGATTAGTCCTCTGATGATAATCCAAATTAGTATCAATGGACATGATCACCTACACTACATTTGTTCATCGTTCTGATTTTATAGTAGTAAGGTAAACAAGGAAATGTGTAAGCCTGAGTAATGTAGAAGATATTTTCACGTTTCTCTTAATCATGTTATTCATTTAAATTCCCAAAACACCAACGAAATACTAAAACACCAATCATTCTGTTTCAAGTAAATTTCCTAGGTTCTCTACCCTGTAATCAGTGTAGATTCACTAGGTTTTTTAGTAGGTCTAGATCCCTTGGATCAAAAAATGGGGGGGGGGGCCTAATATCCTTTGTTAAAGACAGTCTTCCCTAGCCTATTTCACACACCAAGATTTCCTAAAACTATTCCCCTACCCTCCCTCTCCATCCTCAGTATTCCTAACCCAAACTCAATCCTATATCTCAACCATCACCTCTATAACCATTCTATCATATCCCACCATCACCAAGATGAGGGATGGGACAAAAATGCCCAGACCATTCCTTCTTCATGTAAAAAGTTATATAATGGCCCCTGAGTCCCACCGTTAATAAGCTCTAGAGTGGTGACTAGCACTAAATGTATATAATCACATGTAATATGGAAGTAATTATCCTTTTTATTAAAAAAAATACTAGTAGAATAGATGGTAAATCTCAAACAACTCCAAAAACTTAATTTAAAAGTAAAGAAAAAAAACCTTTCCCATATTCATGTTCACAAAAATCTAATACCTGTTACACAAAATCTCTGCTGGAATGTACCAAAACCAAGAAAATCAGCAACGATGAATATCTCGATGCCCAACCTAGTAAAATTTGGAAGGGTACTCAAAGCCCTCCTATAATCCTGAAAACGTTTTTATATACATAGGGTGAGTACCCAGGTATAATCGGTAGGGAAAACAAAAATCTCCCATGCACAAGTGGGGAGGAATTCTAATGGCCCATGATAAATTGAGATTACCAATGCACCAAGAAAGGAAACTATCCACATAGCCTCACTATAGCACACTTTCTAAATAATGTAATTTAGGTATGTAATAGTAATAAAGCATCGATATTTGTGTACCTCACACTGCTTTCCCAAATGTTATTTAGGACATTCAATGATATTTAAATCCCCTACAAGTCTCATTGCATTCACACTACCGCCCCCACAATAACTTTGTGGTTCTTCCCAACCGCACACCACACCCTCAAGTAGCTAGGCAACCAAAACCACACATAACCATGCCCACAAACACCCGGGACACAAAAACCATTGCCACACTCGATGACACCTAGGCAAGAATAACCACTTCCACACCCAATAACTCATGGGCCTCATCCTAAAGACACATTAGAGACAAAGATACCCACACACACCTTGGACAACCACCATAACACACAATTCACAATGATTATTCTTCCATAATGATCCTTAGGCCAACACAGTCTGCCTGATGAATATTGGACTACTTGTGATAGGGTGCCGAAAGTAGATAATAACCAGTCACTCATAACAATGTTGGAAAAAACAGCCTCTTCCATGAAATGGAGATGTTCAGAACTATGTGCTCAACATGGTGGGATTAGTATAAGAAACAAAAGAATTAATATTTTATACTTATATGTAAAAAAGAACTCATCCCAACCTAAGGGTTACTAAACCATCCCACACACAAAATCTCTCATTACTATTCCTATATACACAAATACACATCAACCACAACCAGAGAACAACCCATTCCTAGAAAACCATTCTCCATTGAACTCATTCTTATTATAATGACCAAGTGATTACATTTAAATATTCCTTTTCTACTCAGAAATAGTAATGAATAACAGCAACAAAAGGAAAAAATAGAAGGAAATCACTCAAGAAGTAATTTAAGCATTCACACTAGGTTCTATTTTAGAGTCACAACATCAAAATGGATCCATGAGATCCCTCAATGTACTGGAACCAAACAGAGCCCCAATATACGACTCCACATGGTCTCATATTTTCAAACTCACAACCCTTCTACCAAAGCTTCCATTCTCATGGATGTCTCCCCATACAACATAAAACTATTCCATCAGGTATATCAACATAATTGAGCAATGACGTTTTTATGATTTAACCACACCATTCACTAAGTTCCTTCTTTTTTTTGGGATAATTGGGGTGATCACACAAAGATTCTTATTCAGTGTGAGTCCATTTTATCAACCAACATTATGTGATTAACCACTTTAATTTACGACCATTCAATCAATAGAATATCTAAAAAAATAGGTTCATTAGTTCACAAGAAGGGACCACTAACTACCACTATTTTCATCGGGCATACACCCATACAATTCACTACATAAAAATTATGTCAAAAAGATAACAACATCACCATCATCATCAATCCCACCCCTTCAATATTTGATGTTATATTTATTATCATTGTAATGGTTTGTTTCATCAAAATACTAATGGAACATCATTATACACACCGTGAATCATGCACACTAAATAGTGACAAATGAAAAACCCCGAAACCTGGATGATCAAGGATCAATGTTTTTATCCTCACACCAAGAATTGGGGATGCGTGACAAGTAGAAGAAGAACTCCATGGACTCCAAGAATGAGAAATAATGGCTCCAACATGGGTGCATGTTTCGTCTCTAGAATAGGGATTCCAAACACACCATTGAATGAAATGAAACAAGGTAATAAGAGGATATTAGGTGATAAAATTATAGATCCTAGAGTTACAGGAGGTTCAATATCATTTTGCATAAAAAGAGAATCATGGTTTAACCATGTAGCGGGGTAGTTTCAGCTGCTATAATTTATTGGGATTTAGTAATTATCCTTGGAGATAGTGAAGATAATGGCAGTGAATTAATTGATATCCTTTAAATGGATATTAACTCATAATGGGGCTAAGCTGGAAAAGCTGCAAAGGTGCGACATGAGGTTAATCCAATGTTAGAGGATATAAGATACCATTAATGGGATTGAACTGCCTCAAAACATATTAAAATATGTAATAAAAAATAAAATATGCATTATATGAAAACAAGGGTAGTGAACCCCGACACTCCACGGTGGCATTGTTCGGGTATGGCACTGATCGGTGACACCACAGTGACACCCTACCACTGACATCGATGCCTTCCTAACTCATTGATGGGTCTAGAACACCTGAATCACCAAAATTTGACAATCTAAAGGTCATGGAGGTTCTGAGACATTATAGTAAAGGTGTTTAGAGGGAAAATGTGTAGATTTTGGTTGATCAAAGTGTAACTACCCAAACTATTTTAAATAAAATTACCCTTTTTGATTTAATTAAATGACTTGTAATGTATTTTGTTTATAAAAAACACATTCACTTTTTGGATTATTTAAATCTTTTAGAATTAAAATTCATTTTAACAGCATTATTGTTGATTAGTTTATGTTTTGATAGTGATCACATGATAAGAATAAATATAGTGTTTTAGAAACTCCAATTGGCATATAAATTAGATGTGATGGACTTAAGAAGTGTTTTCATACCCTATGAATCCCATTTATCATATATAACAAGTGTAGATTGAATCATAGCTACTCTACCTAGGATAATTTGATAAAGAGTTCCAATGACTTAAGCATGGGAAAAGTAGTATACAAGAGAAGTTCATGCACATCGAGATCACGACCCAAACCATGTTCACTGAACCACCCCTTGAATGTATCACAATAATGTACCTTACCATTAATTAGTTTTCTATTATATTAAAAGGATATGTAAAATACCATAATAATAAAAATTTTATATTGTATTTAAAATAGAATAATGTTTATATTTCCTAGTTATTATTACATTATAGATGTTTTGGACTTTAATATAGTAAAAAATCAATTTAAAATTCAATTGGTATTCATATTAAAATAACAAATTTATTTTTGATAATTTAACGTTTTTTTTGAAAAAAAACGTTTTTAATAAAATATTATTATAAAATATTATTTATTAGATATATATTATCGTATATTTTTTATGAACCCCAATATAATTATTATAAGTTTTTGAAAACTTTTATTGTCAATGAATCCATCATTTGACAATTAATGCCGATTATTACTTTAAAAGATAAAATTCCAACAATTAGAAAATTATTTTAATAAAATAAATATTATTTTTGGGATTATAATTATTAAATTATCCAATGTGTAATTTTAAATATTTTTCTAAGATAGTAAATTTTATTGGTAAAATCTTAATCATATATAAGAATTTGGTCTATATATTGACATCATATTGACACAAAATTGATGTAAAAAGTACTATAAATTTTATCAACGAAAAAATCTAGGTTTTCAATTTAAAAGGATGAAATTTTTCATTTTATTTTTAAAATTTTTATATACATTATGAATCCTCCAATCATTAATCTAGTTTATGCTTTTAAAATAATTTTATTATGAGTATGAATCACATCGACTTCTGTAAGTGTATAATTAATTTTAGTTAGGCACCTATACTTATAAAATAATGAATAAAATATCCCATTAGATGGAAATCATGGAAATAACATTTATAGTTTGTGGTTTTGGTTATTTTATTATATAGAATCCAAAAAATAGTTTTGGGAAATATTAATGAAATCTCCACTCATTGTATATACCAACGAATCAATGCTCCCATTTAACTTAACTAATAATATATATAAAACTACATTACTCTTCCCTTCACTCTATAATAACCTCACATGATTCTATGAGCTCTTATTAAGCTCCTACCAAGCATTTGAATTCACAAACTCTTGGTAGGGATCCCCTCATTCACCACTTTATTAATTTGTATTTATTATCTTCTGTCGTATATTTTCCAATTACTAATATAAGGATATTCCTTTACATGTCCCTATTGCATCCCATTATTTGTGAAAATTATTACATAGCCACTTTTCTCTAATTAACAAATACTATAAATTTTTAATTTACATCATTATGTTACCAAAATTTCACCATTATATTCCATGGAAAAAAATTTTGTATTCAACACCTTATCTATTTATTATCAATGGTGTTCACATTTATGAAGTTATACTTATCTGACAAGGGAATTATATTTAGTTATTCTACATTAATTGATTTTGTAATAAAATATGATGATAAATTATTTCATCTTTTATGATCTACATATAATACATAATCATTAGTGTGAAATGAATGTGAAGGGTACACCTAACAGTATATATCACTCCAATGCATTGGGTAATCATTATTCTCTTGAGATGTTATGTGGGGAATTAGAATAATCTAGATGATTTTATTGGACATCTTCCATTATGATGTCTGGGAAATTATCCTTTTCCGACATTTATGATGCATTATGTTATATTGTTTCCACATTTAAAATGTTTCAATTATATTATAATAATATAACAATCCTCATTGTACATTATTGTGATTATCATCCTATTTATGAACCACTAATATACCCATTTTCTAACATGTATTAATTTCTTCATGTTATTCCATGTTTATTCATTTAATGGACTTTATATCTTACACATTTCTTATATATTTCCCCATAATATTTCCTCAAATTAATGGTTTGATGGAATATTATTATGAAATTAAGGATTTTTTCAATAAGTATTAAGTATTCCAGGTTTTATGTTATTATGTAATGTACCTATTTCCAAAAAATACTAGGCTTCATGATATATTTTGTTTTATTAAGTGTACTATTATGTAATAAATCATGTAATAATTTATAATAAATATATGGGTTGTTATATTTGGTATCAGTGAAAAATTTTAGTAATTTTTGGGATTATGATTATAAAACAACAGATAATGACATAGGGATGAAAATATATATAGAAAAACATCCCAATATTTTTTTATGAATAGAGTAAGTGGTTTAAGAAGAAAATAAACCACTTTCATGATACTACTGGTGGATGTGGCTATAGCACATATGTACATCGATGTAAAACCCAAAAACAAATAATTGAGATACACTAGAATGAAAATTTATACACAACAATGGGTCTTTCTATAAAAATTGTTTAATACTCTTGGGGGATATTATTTGGTAAATTTATATGAATATTATTAAAAACAATTATGGAGAAGAAAATCCCATAATAGTGATTGTTTGGAATTAGATCATGGATATAATAGATCGATGCCTATATATTCATATGTTAAGAAAATATATGTAATTTATATTTTATCCCATTAATTTCATTGGATTACCATTTTTGCGATTAGTACTCTAACAAAATATTCCGTAATTTTATTATTATTCTTGATGATGGATAGAGATAGTAGAACTAGGTAAATAATTTAGGATATCAGCAATGTGATGAATTCAATAATGATATTCCAAACCTAGTAAGAGTGAATATTACAAACTATATGTTGGTACTCTCTTAGATGAATAAGGTTCTTCATAGAAACCTATAACAAGAAGAGAACCAAAATTCTCTTAATAAATAACAAGATTCAATTGATTTAATTATGATACAATGTACTCTCATATTAAATGAATAATCTAATACATTAATCTTGTAACAATTGATTAACTCCATCGATATGATCCTCTAAATCATTAAGTATTCTGAGAAAGATAAGGCTCTACTAGTTTTATATTATATGTTGAGAGAAAATAATCGATTGGTGATCATTTATAATGTATATTAAGCATGAGTAAGAGATCAAATTGATGAGTTGGAACATATTATAGAATATTATTTTTGAAAAATATTTCCTTACACTCTCTTAAATAAAATGTAAAGGGACTATTTTCCCACAGATAAAAGTTGATTAACCATTCATGGTTTATGAGGAAAACATCACAAGGAAATCCTGATTCACCTACATATTTACAATAACATCATATTCATGTTTTACTGTTTATTTTTCTGGATAAAACAATGTTTACAAAAATACCTAGTGTTTTGAGAATATTATAGCTATGATGAAATAGTGTAATGTGCCCTAAATGTAAAAATTTTGATCTGTGAATCTCAATGGTATCATTGGGATAAGAATAAAAAGTGGATTTTAATTCTACTGATCAAATGGAAGAATATTAAGGTTTTAAAAAATTTAAACTCCCCACTAATCATATGTTTTAAAAAAAGTACACTAGAAATTTCATTTATGTGGATGAAGAATTGCAATATTTTTATAATGGAAGGTAACCAAGCTATAGATTTCTAATAGTAGAATCACCACTTTAATGTAGGAAAGGAATGATATATTCAACCCCTATCACATTTTTTATTGCTTAAACTACAAAAAACAATTATCTTTTTAAACCAATACCGTAAGATAATGTTTTTCAAAGATGAAAAAAATCTATGGTAGTAATGTTTATTTTTCCCATCACAACTGCCAAGGGGTATCTCAACAATGAATTGGTGACATGTTTCTATATATTCATCGAAAATTACAGATTTTTTTATTTTTTTATACTAATTCCTTGATATAATGACTTCTTAGTGGATCTATTAAATGATAACAACAAATCATGAATGTATAGTTGTCGGTGAAAAAATAAAATGTGGAAAAGTTTGAATCATGAGCATACAACTCCACCACTATCAATTTTTTTGGGATGATCTTCCCATAAAAACCCATCATACTCCCATTGAAGATATTGAAGAAATTATGCATATGTATTGGCTTCCCCAATATAGATATAATCTAAAATTTACATGAGAAGAAAATCACCTTCTATAGTTCTATTAATCCCACGATTCTATACAAGTGCAATAAGGAGGATATATCATATTTAGAAGTAATCTTCACAAACATGGATATTATATCCCTATGGGAAATAATATCTATATAAAATTATTTATTCTATGATATTAATAATCATTTAAATCCATGTCGCAAATAAGAGTGAATCTTGTGATAAGTGATTCTCTTGGGCCCTATTATTTTAGGCCACCGTAGTTTTTATTTATTTTGGATTCCTTATTGTTTTTTTATGTTTTTTTCTAGTACTCATTGAATATAATAAATATGAATTGTTTGTCCAAGAATAGGGATGGATATATGTTCAATTTTTTTTGAATATCATTAGTTTGACTAGACTTCAAGAATAAAAAAGTATCATCTTTCTTAGAATGATGACTTTTTCAATCAACTTCATGAAACACAATACATATCCATTGTGGATCTATGGTTAGTATAATACAATTTTATGTTAAATAAGGGGGATATGCCTTATAATTATTTTCATAAAATGTATGAGCACAATGTATTCATATTATTTCTATTAGAACACACTAATTCCCTATGAATATTTATGGACATGATGAATAATTACTTTAGGGATTACCATAAAAAATTAGTGGTATTATTAATAAATTATATTATCATTACTCCAAAAGAACGTAGGGGAATGGGGAGAATATATGAACTATGATAATGATATTAAAAAGGATAATTTTAATAGAAATTTGATAAAATGTGAATTCTAATTGAGGAAATTTTAATTATTGGGGAACATCATCCAAGAAATGTGATATATGTAGACCCCTCAAAAATAGAATTATTTGATGGTTGACTGAGGCCATCATCTAAGATATATATCCATTTTTTCACCTGGGTATTTTCATCAATTTTAATGAAATTTAATTGGATTTCAATCCTTATAACCAATCAAACTCAGTATGGGGAAAAATTTAGGGAATAATGAATTTGAAGAGTGATTCAGGGATAACAAAATGAGGCAAATCACTACACTTGTTGTCACACTACCCAAACCAGTGACCATTTTGAGGTATTCAGTGATGATTAAAATATTTTATTCGGTTGTGCGTTAATAGAAAAATGAAAACGTTATAGCCTATACTATAAGGTAGTTGAATTCTCACAAAAATTACTACCCAAAACATTATCTAGAGTCAGATGAAATTATATTTGTATTGAATATCTGGTGGAATTAAATATTTGTGGAGAAGTGTGAGATATATAAAGATCATAATTTCTACATGTATATATTCAAAAATAATGAGATGAATTTGTGTGACTGATGACGGACATATATGATCAAGGACAATGACTTCTCAATACAGTACAATACTGAAAATGAAAATAAAGTATAAAATTCTCTATATTGAATGTATCTAGAAATGTTTTCATTCATGGGGGTTGAGATAGATCGTTTCATTATTTATTTGAAAAGTATATACATGATAAAAATAAAGTAATGATCATAATTAATAATTTCACATTGTATTTACCATCTTAACCTTGGGGATGATATAAAGTATAATCAAATAAATGATGTGGGGATTAATAATATTGTGGAATCTATAAGTAAAGGGGAATCCTTAGAGTTCAACATTAATGAAAAATGTTTTTTATGATTCTATTAAAGAATAAGTGTTCCATCAAATCTCATGTTAATGAAAGAGTTTTTTAGATGATGCCCACAGTTTGTCTTTCTCAATCCATCCATAAAGAAGAATGTTTAATCAATATCTCCAAGCGAACTATTTGTGGGACAATAAAAATAACTAGATAATAGAGTATACATATTGTTGTCTTATATTAATGGATGTGATAGTGGAATAGATAAAATTAATAGGTATGAAGAAAACATTATCTATACCTACATGAAAATTGGAAAACATCATCCATGTCTTTGTCACTAATTATCAAAACACATCATGTGGAAATAATGCTATCTTGGTTGTGGTGGACCATCTTATAATTATTGAACACTTTATTTATATTTTATAGGACTTATGTCTCGATCAATAGTCAATCATATATATTAGATATGTAGTGAAGATTCATGGAATGACAAAATAAGTTGGATTAGATTGAGATGAGTGATTTACATATATGATCTATAAGATTCTAAAACAAAATATAAACACTGAGATGAATGTTAGCATTACTAGTCACCCTCAAACTAATGGACAATCTGAGTAGACTATCCAGATTGTTTAAAAGATATTACGATCATGCTCAATTGAATTCAAAGGATGATGGGATAAAAATATTTCTTTATAACTGTATTCATATAAAAAATATTTTCACGAAAGCATCCAAATGGACCCCATATGAATCCTTTTACTGGAAGATATACAGTACACATACATGTTAGCATGAAGTTGGGGAAAAATCACTAGGTCCTGAAATAGTCTAGGAGATGGTGAAAAAGGCTATGACTATTCAAAAACACATCAGGCCTTCTCCGACTCAACAAAAGAGAAAAGAGGACAATCATGGATGAGACATAAGGAATGATGTTGGAGACATTGTATTACTCTGAATATCTCAATGTAATAATGTAATGATGTTTGGGAAGAAGGTAAATATTAGTTAAATAAACATCTACCCCTTTGAGATCCCGGATTTCTTCAAAGTAGTTGACTATTGATTAAAAATCCCACCTTTCTTATCAAAAGTAGATGATTTTTTCCATGAATCCCACTTGATGATGTACATAACAGAACCCTCACATAAATTAAACCAAGATGCGGTATCATTGTAGAAGGAAATTCCATATGAGGAGAAGCTGGTAAAGATCATATATCGTATAGACAATGTTTTACAGAATAAGAAAATGAACCTATTAAAAATTGTTTCAATGAACCTTAATGTTTGTAGAAACGATGTGGGAACAAGAGGAGGTTTTGAAACCGAGTTCCAATAATTTATTTTAGTTTGGAAAATAGAAAATTTTAGGGAGAAATGTCATAAGGGTGGAATAATATAAATGGAATGAATTATTATTAAAAAATTCCACTTTTGATTTATTTAAATTTACTATTATGTATATTGTTATTATAAACACATGGTATTATTTAGTTTTTTATCTTATAATATTTAAGAGACTTTTTAGAGTCATTAACATTGATAATATGGCTGTTTAATAGGCACAACAGGATTGGTATAAATATATGGTTTTAAAAAATCCAATTGACAAAGAAAAAAGAAGTTATGTCTTCATCATGAATGATCATACCCGATGTTGCTTCATTATCATAGATTTTGAGGGAGATATCATCACATGGATATTCCAAAAATAATGGCCATGATGAGATCCACAACATATGAATGAGTGAATCTTTTTATGAGATATGTTTAATCTCATCAAGATCATGGCCCTAACCAAGTTTTCGAAATAAACAGTTGAAAATCTCCCCATCACGCATGAAACCCTTAATGGTTTTTCTGATTAATTAACGGGATATGTAAGAAAATAAAAAAACTTTAATATGTATATTATATTTTTTGTTTAATAATGTTTATATTTTCATCAAATATTTATCTTGTAAATGATTTGGATTTTTTATATAAAGAAATAAAATTTTGATTTTAATTTTTATCCATATTCAATTAAAAGATATATTTTGATAAATAAATTGATTCTCTTATGAAATAATATTTCATTTAAATATTAGTATTAAATAATTTTTTAAAATATAAATTTTTTATTAATGAAAATATTATTTTTATGTGTTTGAAAATTTTTATTGTCATAAAATACATCATTTCTCCAAAAATGTATATTCTTATTTCAAAAGTAAAAATTAACATATTTCCAAAATTATTTCTATAAAATGATTATTATTTTTTGAATTAAAAAGTATAAATTATCCAACATATAATTTTACATAATTTTATAAGAATTTCAAATTTTTGCGTAATTATTAAATACTATATAAATAAAACAATTATATTATGAAATTAAAATTTTCCCAAATGTGATTTAATAATTTCTATAAAATTTTTCCATGACCAAATATATCATTTCCTCTAAAATAATATGAGTTCATGTTAATTTTATTAATTTTATACATAAATAATGAATCCCCAAATTTAGTTAATATATTATAATGTTTTCTAAGAATCTATTTATGAGTACGACCCACTTCCTCATCAGGTTGATTGTTTTTTAATTATGATAGTATATTGTGATTAAAAAATATTTAAAACAAATTAAATTTTACATAAAACATGGGGAAATTATATGAATGTTTCTGTTTTTGGTTCTTTTATTACATAGATTCCAAAATAGATGTTTTATAAATATTAAAGATATCCCCACTCGTTTAATATATAATACAACCCAATATCTTATTTAACATCACCCAAAATCCATGGAAAAATTAATTACTTTTACCTTGACCCTCTATAGTCACCCCTAGGTTCCCAAAATCTCTTATCATGATCCTCAAAATCATTTGATGTATGAAATTGATGTAAGGAATCCTTTCATTCTTCTCATTATTGGAGGTTCTTTTTAATCACATGATATATAATTTCAAATTACAAATGTTTAGATATGTATTTTCATGTCATGTTTTTTTAGAGAATACATAACCCATCTCTTATAAATGGAGTTTAACTTTAAACATTTAAACTACATTGATGTGGGAATCACATGTTTGTATTCTACACTCCATGATTGTGGAATAAAATATGATGATAAATTATTCCATGCTTTATAATCGAGGTTCTCTATATAAGAATGAGAATTAAATTAATGTAAAATGTGTCCGTAGAATTATATAGCATAAAAATCATTGGATAATGTTTAGTCTCACGGGACATCATGTTAGTATAAAGAATGAACCTGATTCCTTTATGGGACATTTTACCTAATGATATCTTTCCAGTTAGCCTTTACCATTATTTATAACTAATTATTTTATGTTTTTTCCCATTTCCAAGGATTCTATTATATTATCATTCCATATCATGCATGGTTTTTCTTGTTTATGACTATCATCCCTTTTATGGTAAATTGATATGATTGTCATCTAACATGAAATAATTTATTTTTGTTATTTCATATTTAATACCTTACTAAGATTTATATTTAACCCCTTTATTCAGTATGTCCCCAAAATATCCCAAGATGATTTATGTTCTATGTAATATTGTGATGATGTTAATGATATTTTCATTAAAGATGATGTATTTTCCTTTTAAATTTTCTAATGTACCTTATTCCCATAGAAACTATAGTTCTTGATCTTCCGGGTTATATTTATTGTAATGTTATGTAATAATTCATGTATTAATTTGTAGTAAATATATGGGTTGTTATAATAATAGTTATTTTGAGATGCGTAATGGTGAAAATATGAGTTTCAATATTTTAAGAGAGGGGAGTGATAACATTATAAATATTTCAATCAGTTAAATAATATAATTTCATTATCATTAGATGGTGTCCTAAAATGGTGATTGATTCATAGATATGATAATTTATGATCCCTATATATTTAAAAATATTATTTATGTATTTTTAAAAGATATTTGATTTCTTATCTATCAGTTTGACCCCCTAGTTAACCATTTTAAAACATATAATGTTGTAAATTTGATTTACCATTACAACTATTAATAATGATTAAAAACATTAAAAGGGGATTAATACATAATTTTATTTTTTTGAATCCAAATATGGAATCCATTTTAAAATACTTAGTTCTAAATGGTGGTAAAAAAATTATTTCTACACATGTATGAAAAATAAGAAACAAGTAGATTTTTTTAAATGATAATTGTTTTCCTAAAAATTCATATTTATAATTGATTATCATTATGTTAAATGGTTTATAAATAAATTGATTCAACTGATGTTAAAACTAATTCTCTACTAAATATAACATTTGAAATAATTAATTAATAAAAATTATAAAAATATATATATATTACTAGAATAAAACAATGCATTGAGTGTTATCTTGTGTAACACAAGATATCAAACAATTATTAAATTAAAATATAATTAAATATTTATATCATAGGGGATTAACCTTTTCTCTTCTTAAATAAATTCAGTCTGTTAAATTAAAAGTTTTTCCCAAAAAAATTATTGTATCATTACATAGTAATTAAATTCTATATAGATTTTTTCATGATATATATATTTAATTCTATAATAGAATCCCAGTGTCCTGTAATTAAATATTTCTAAAACCATGTATGTATATCTATATGACTCATTATTTTTAATGAGTTTTTGAAACCATACCATTATATGGAAGAAATGTTTTCACATAAGCCTTGATAGATTTATAATCATATCTGGTGAGATGGGTAATTAATTTACTATAAACCATAATAATATGATAAAATATACTCACCTAATTTCATTCAATTACATGACCACAATTTTTTCATTTTTTTTCTATTTCCAGAATTTGTTCAACTATTACTCATCTCATATTGTAATGAATAGATAACCAAGAGGTATTTTTCAATTAAAAATTAATAAAATTATCTTATAATGGATTATAAGATCCTAAAAAGTTAACAAAATTTATTTCAACTGGTTTCATGTCATTTACTAAAAAACATTGACAACATCTGTATGGATAATACCCAATTAAATTTAAATGACCCTTCAAATGGAGAAACAATATATATATCTATAAAGACATAATAGTACAGTCCAATGTTCCACTTATACCATCATATAAACAATTAACCAAAAAAGTATTTGAAATATTCATGAAAAATTTGAAAAACCAGGATTAGTAATATTTGATCATATATATATTTTTGAAATCTAAATTAATTTTACATCAAAAAATAAATTATACACCAATAACCATTAAAACATCCTAAATACATTCTAAACTATAAAATTATTAATATAAATGCAATCAAAAATATAATAATAAATTCCAAAATAACCAATATCACCATGAAATTGAATAACCCTTCAATCATTATTTTTATCCCTATTGATCAACATAAATTAGAAACATCAATTATCTCGTTAAATATATCACGAATTACATTAATATCAATTCAAAAAACATTTTAAAATCATTAATTATGGTTCATATAATGTAAACATGCTGATATTGGTGGAATAATGGAGGATGACTATAACAACATTTCATGATAGAATTCATTTGGTTGGCACCTTGTACATGTGTTGTTTGAAGCCTCACTCAATGATTAGGGTGAAGATTTGGGAGTTAAGCCAGCTTGATTTTATTGGATATAGGTTGGGGGAATTGTTGTTGGAATTATTTTCTAGATGTGGTTCATGGGAAGGATGAATGAGAGATATTGGATTAGTAGTAATTTCATAGGTGTGGGAAAAGTTATTTAATCCCTAAAAGCTATATTTTAAGGGCCTTTGATGCATGGGCCCTCAATACAATTTATGGACCTTATGGACAATGTATTTTCTAATGTCATTGTTTCATTCGGCCTATTGGTCATGTAATGGATTCCCCAAACCTATTTATAATTGAATTTTGTTACCATGGTTTAATAAAACAGGGGGTTTATTTCATACCTTCATTAATAGTTTTTGAATTAACACAATCATTTCCCTAGGTATTGCAAACCAAGTGTGTAGTTATACCCCCTTTTTGTAAACTAAAGGATTTTCAAGATAATATCAAAAATATCATTTTTAGGTTTATTACCATTACATTCACATAATCCATATACTTTTTCCACTAGTTTATATCCATTCAGTGATGTTATTTCAAGGAAACCCCACTCTCATAACATTATGAAAAAATTCAAATGGTTTCCTATTCATATACATGCATCTAGGGTAATCAATAATGATCACTCATACTAATCCATAAAAAAAATATAATGTGTTTTTCAACTTATACTATATAATATAATAACCCACGGATTATTACATTAATAAAATCATATAATCACACTAATCACCTTAAACTCCTTTTATTAAATACCATAATGGGGTTTGTAAGAATTCAAAATTATAAAAAAAACATTTTTAACCTATGAATAAAATATAAAACTCTAATAATGTCATCATATGAAAAAATTATAACCTCTAAATTTAACGAATACTATATTAGATGTGAACAATGATAACCAATACACACTTCCCTAGATCACGTGTGAAACTCATAATATTTTCATACTAGCACGATCTCAATATATGAGACCCAATTTTTACCTTAAAAAAATAAACTATTGAGTCACATACATTCCCGAGATAGTTTTTTCATATATATTTTGAGAAATTAGAAAAAAAAATTACATAAAAAATTCCAAATCATTCACCCACAATATACATTTATACATTGAAAATATATTTTTTTATTCCATAACTATCCTTGGACATCTTCCACAAAATTCACAAAATATGATACCCCATATATTATATCATGTCTATTAATATTCATTATATCCTTGGAAAATAGAAGTATAATAAATAAAAAGTCAAATACATTGTATGGTAATGAAAATTGTCAAAGCTATTATAGATTAAAAAAGGCATGAACATTAAGGAAGGAGTAGGTGACAATCAATCATGGAATATATCATGTAAAAAAACCATAAATCATTTCAATAGATTACATAACTCCATAAATGATCACAAAAAAATATAATTTATTTCATAATTATTGAATACATAATTCTAGACAAAATATTCAATAAATCATGGTCTTATCCAAGACATAATACATAGAATAATGTCTTATGCCAAGACATAATAAATAATTTTCTTGGTATACACTAAGTACCAAAGGTATTTTGTATCAAGAGACATATCAATTCATTAAGGGGATATTTAATATCGATCCCCACCAATGAATTAATATGACCAATGAATTAATTATAAGTTTTTTTAATAAACAATATTGAACCTAACCTACATGCATTGGTAATCAAGAAATATATGTATTGAATCCTATATATTGAATGTCATTATTCCACATTTCATAATTAACTTTTATTAGAATTTTATATTCATCCATATTTAAAAGAAATTATATATATTGATAAAATATTCTCAGTAAATAGTGATATAATATTCTTTTTAAAACCCCCAATTGTTTTAGGTAAATTATATTGTTTACCCCATATAGATCAGTGAGTATCCAGATAAATAAATACAATATTTCTTATTGAGAAAATTAATGAAAATAAATTAAAAGTAAAATTAAAATACAATAAAATACTTAGAAATTATTCTGTTGTATTAAATGTTATTCCTATGGAATATATTACTGGAAAATAGCAAAGAAAAATAAAAAAGTTAGTCATTTCATAATAATTTCCAATATTTATTAAAAATATATATAATGTTTACATGTGACACTATTTTACTTAGATTAAAATAAAAATATTAAAATATTATATGAATAATAATTTTCAAAAATATAATCTTGAAAATAAACTATACACTGTCAAGTTAATGTGGAATGAAAGATTAAAATTTACAAAAGTTGAAATAAATACCTTTTTATGTTATTTTAATAAAACAACAACTTTTTCCATTAACAAATCCCAGAATAAAGGAAATATAAATTACTTTACAAAACAATTAATAATTCTAATGTAGTATAAATCATGAAGAATAATCATTCTGGAAGGAAAATACATTCATGAAAAAATTAATGAATTTTTTCATTTAAACTTTTTAAAAGAATGTCAATGTTAGATTGTATGGAAATCACTAAAAATATTATTTTAAATAATTTTTGTAGAATGATGAATATAATAAAAATTATCTTTTATGAAAACATTGAAATATATGAAAAACAATTCACAAATCAAATTAATTAATACGTATAGATATGATAAATATTTCTAACCAGAAAACAAGAAATGCAGTTATGTTTTCTTATAGAAATTCCCAATGACTTTCTAAGTATCAAATTCAAGAAGAATGGGAAATAATCATTAAATTCCAATTAATAACAAAACTACAATAATATATATGGGGTTTATGAGAGTAATATTGTACTATCTATTGAATGTAATTTTAATCAGGGAAAATTAATACAATCAGTGGGATTTAACAATAAAACCTTATAGAATTTATAACATATAAATCAGAACCTAATTAATGAAAAAAATAAAATTGAAATTTAAATAACATGATTAAATTGTGTATTAATAGAAATTATTTTGAATGTGTATCATATAAAATATATAATGTAAATTTGGCATAATTAAAAACATATCAAGAAGAATAATGTTTCAGAAGAGAAATGATTATAAATTTTCAAATTTTTTAATACAAATTATAATTTGAATAGAACATCGAATAGAATCTCAAATATCATTACTAAAAATATAATTATTATAAATTAATCCAAAAAGGTATTACATACATAATTTACACTAAAATAGGTTCATAATATAAAACATGTCTCTAAGAATAAAATTTTAGACCGTAAACCCTTATTGATCAAATAACATGCGAATCAAGGAAAAATTTAAGAGATAAAATGAAATAAAAAATTATTTATCCTGATTAATTTTTCATGATTTTAATTTTTAAATATATGTCATATAAACCATATAATGGATATAAAATTTGGATTCAAATTATTTCTTAAAGAATGTACTTTGAGATGGAAAGGCGTTCTATAACACTTTGCTTCAATGAATGTATTTTATCCTTCTGTATAATAAGACGTACTATTCTATAAACATATTTAACGAACATATTAATATCTAAAAAATTTATAATCATTCATTGTAATTATTCATTATACAATAGTAAGATAGTTATGGTTTATTTTCATCATTAGATGTTAGTAATTTTGATTTTCCTACACAAGTATTGTAAGTATGATATAATGAATCATTTTTTGATAAATTCTTCATAATTTTCAAATAATTTATTTAAATATAATAAAATTTTGACGATGGTTTATAATTTTTAAATTTCATTCTATGTGAGTTTTTCTTATCATTCTTCTAAATGATATTGGTGACAATATTGTTTTTGGTAATTTTCATGTATGGATTGTTTACTTTATAATGATCATTTATATTTGTGTCATCATTTATGAAATATATTAATGAAACAAATTAATCCTTAATATCAAACATATTAAATCAATATATTATATAATAATCCATTTATTTAAATGATGATAAATGGAATAAAATGTTTTGTGGAAGTGGTCATTCTCATGTACTCAAGGCTTATTATTTTTGAAGTGACTATTGTTTTGGTATGTATGAATTTTGAATATTTCATTAACACTTTTTGAAACCAAAAAAATAGTTGGAAGATGATTATAGGTTCCAAATAGAACTGGTGAGGCTATATTAAAAACACTATATATTTTAATAATGATTGTGATGTTGATTATCTATGGTGGAATAACTCCCGACCAGGTGCCTTGTTCATAAATAAGAGAATCCAGTTGAGTTAGAAATCTTGTATTAACCATATTCACGACCTAATTCCTGTTAGAACAAAGTTCATGATTCGTGATGACCGTTAGAGGTGAGTTAAATGGATGTTTATAATTTTAATAAAATAAAATTACGAAAACCTCCCCCTTTGTTCTCCCACATGAATGAAGGGAGGACCCCTCCACAACCTTTGTGGATAGAGAACTGAGGCTATAAAGAAGCCAACATGAGATGTTGAGAACTATCTATTATGATGAGATTCACCGGATTGGTGTACATATGGTTCCTATCTTCATTTTTGACACAAATATTCATCTTTTATCCAAGATTTTGGAAATATAAACATCTTTACTTCATAACCCATGTATATTCATTTATATGGTTTATTACCCCCATTATAAATGCTACAGATCCCATAGGGGTATATCTAATGGTTATTGGGGAAATTTAAGAGTATCGGCTGGATCATATGGGATTCTTATTGAAATCCCTGATCACATGGAATATAGTGTAGAGGATCACACATCATTTGTTCTTCCATTCATGGTAAAATGAATATTGGGGACTATATACTGTGTAAAGGGGGTAAATATTGTGCAGTGTTCCTAGGTCATGTATTTTAGGGACATGGATAAAAATTTCATGCAATGGGACACGGACATGTTCATGTAAATAACCATGTAAGTGGGCATGGGGTGTCATACGTTGGCATGGGCCAAGGACACGTCCAAGAGACTGGATAGCTAAGAAAGTATTTTTACCTAAGGCACACACCCCATGGAATGATGTGGATAACCTTCAGTGTATGGGTGATGACACCCTTATAGGATCAAACATGGATTGACTACATTATTCTTTTACACACTGAGTAATAATAGGTTAATAGTCCAGGGGTAGTTTTCTAGAGACATGTATTGTACTATGGGATCATTTCCTATACTACCCTTTTATATTTCTCCACCATGCATATTGAAAATTAGGATCTGGATGGATTCCCTTGATAATCCAACCCTTGGTAATTCTTTACATTTGATGTAATGGTTTCCATTGTTTTTGTGTGAATGTTACATCATAATATGAGGTTATAGTGTCTCATGATATCATTGTGCATAACATTATTAGTTTATAGGTATTCTCTTAGTCTATACCATTGTTTGTAAAGTGTGGAGTTATATCGTAAAATTTGTATTAGGATCGTTTTGACATGATGAGTTTGTAGTGAGTTTTTGTAACACTCTCATAGACTAGATAAAGATTCTATATAATATTTTCTTCCCTAGCAGGGGTTCATAGTATCATCAACACCACAATGTTGAGTGTGGAAGTCCCAAATATAGAATTCCTTCCAATTATGTTTTCTGGAATCGTGATATATATGATCCTCTACATAGTGAGCATTTTCAATGGGGGTTTTCGAATCTTTAGAAGTTTGATCCCCAAAATGGAGGTTTAAAGGTGGGTTTCATTGTATCATAAATTATAAAATCCCTCTCATATATGATGGATCATGATTTCTATTTCCATTTTGTCCCAACAATCCTATGTTGGATCCCCTATCTAATTGATATGATATTTGAGTTCTATATTGGTTTTATAGTGTCCCCTAGAGGTCCTAGTTGAGGGCCCCTATCATTACATTGTGATATTTTGTTTTTTATAGGGGTTTCATGGAGTATACCAACTAGTATGGGCCTAATAACCTATCAAAGTATCAATACCCACTGAGCGATAGCATGAATCTCTACATGGTGTTACTCGACGAGCACGTTCTCTCATATGTATGCCACCAAGGATGTCAGGGAAGACCAATTAGTTTATTAATACTAGATGTAGATTCATATATAAAATTATTAAATTTAGTTATGTTAGATATTCTCTATATAATTTATATCTATTAGAAAAGTACCATCTTGGATGGCAAGCTTCATAGAGTTGTTTCTCCTAGATGAGTGTGACCATTGATCCCTGATTAAAATATTGTGGGTGGAATTGAGGTCAAGAACTCACAATACATGGAGTATGATATAATTATATATTTTTTATTCTATGATTCATTTTGTTCATTTCAATATCATGATGGAAACATAATGTTGAAATGAGCTGACTAGACTAGTATGGGGAGGAGTAGTCGAGATTGAGCTTCTTGTTCTTTTTTGTTGGGGATTCCTCCACTAGATTTAAGTTGAGTTGACTATTTAGATACTATATATATATATATATATATATATCAATTTTTGTGTTTTTATAACATATATGTGGTTTTATTATACTCACCCATGTGTGGGAAATTCATGCCCAAGTCTTTTATTGTGCAGAAAACGTTCTCTTCGACAAGGTCCTAGTAGAACCTAGAGCCAGTATATCATAATCTTCTAGACAAATAGAGATGTTTAATGGTTCATTAACATGGTCTTTATCCTTGGTTTTTTTTCTATATTCCCCTACACATCAGTTGGATTGAATATTTTTCATGTTTTAGTGGGATTTTATTTTCCCTTTTACGGCTTCCAGAAATGTGGTACTCTTTTATGATATATACTTGCATGTATGAAATTTGTATTGGTTGTTTGTCAATACATGAATGGTTTCATGGAGATGTTTCTATGTTCTTGTTTTTGTGTATAATAATCATATGATAATTCCTTCAATATGTATGATATACCTACCTGATCTTTTTCTCCTCGGAATGTCCTTTTAGAGTTGGGCTAGATGTAGTCCTCAGTTTGGCCTTGGTGGGTGAGGACATGATTCGGTTGTATCATTGAATATCATTCCTTAGGACTAGTATTAATAGTTTTATAGATATGATCTTGATTTTGTTTCAATGGGGACTATATAAACTTCCATGAGTTTTAATTTCAATCCTAGGAATATAGTTTTACAGTGGAGGTTAACTTTTCTATTCATTAGTACATTAACCTACATGTTTCTTTGGATACTAAGACTCTGGTTGTTAGGATATTTTGGGGTGGGCATCATATATAACTGAATTTTTAGTTTCATTTCCTTCCAAATTATTCTCCCCTAGTATAATATATGATTATGGACTATCTGTAATCTACACTATGATCCCACCATGAATACCATGAGAAAATATTTCATGGCATGATTGTGATGATGATCATCCTAGTAATGAGGATTTAGTGCATGGAACTAGTCAAGAGGGATATCTTCAGGGTAAGCTTCTGGTCAATAAATCACTATTTTAGAAGTATTTTTCAATGGAATTTTTGGTCAAATATGCGCACAGTGTGAGTGATTTATATGTGTACATGAGGCGGTGACCTCTGACGCAATGGGGGGACTTACACCCCATGGATCCTCATGAATGGATTGAGATAGGAAAATGTGTTTTATGCCTTCTGAGGAAACCTATTGACCATATGATGGTCCTATCAATGTGTATTTCATTGGGCGTAACAGAATGATGGTGGGGTATTTTTATACAAACCCTTGATCAGACAACCATCACAATGACGGAGCTTGATCCTTTATTCATTTAACTATTCAATCCAGCCATGTTTCAATTAGTTTGTTAATAGAATATTATATAGGATTGTTTTACCATGGTATTTTATTAATTGTTTTTCACAAACCATTCCAATTACGCTCTAGACATTCTTTACAATCTGTTTTTCTTTTCTTAGTATTTCTATCATGGATTACACTGGGATATCAAGGATGTACTGATATTGCTGTTCATTATCACACTTGCAGGAGTGGTCATGTGGGAAATTTTAGAGGATATATTTGTATATAGGAATATTATAACTAGTGTAACTAGGAAAACATGACCTAATACCATAGTATCTTATTTATAATTGAAATATTATGGATCTTGGAATAAAGGATGCCTATGGAGTCGGTTCCAGGATGTAGGGACTATGGTTTTGGGCACCTAGTCCATGCCTAGTCTGCTATGGGAAAGTAATTGTTTCACATGTGATATATGGGGATATATCATGAGATATTGTCCAAACATTCATGCTTCTAATAGGGATATGATTGATGGACCTTCTGAAAAGTGACAATAATTGGAGCATGAAGATCCACAATACGGAAGACATGGAAGAGTAGTGTGGAAACCAAAAGGAGTTGGCCAACAGTTAAATTTGTCACCAAAAAAACCCTCAGGTGGTCCATTATAGGCATAGGGAGTTGGAGTATGGGGTGGGGGATGCTGCAAGACATGGTGGCCTATGACCTAAGGGCTCCAAGTTTTACTATATGTATTATCATTGATCATTAAAAAATTTCATTATTATAGTTCGAAACCTTTTTTACGAACTTTATTAATGCATGTTATTTCTCAGGTATTATACATGATAACATGGGGCATCAATAGTACTTTTTGATAGAAATGATTGATATAGGTTTAGACTCATGGGGAATATGGGTTCTTCCCCCATTGAGACACATTGTAGAATTCGATACAAAACCATTTGGGATATACCATTCTACCCCAAATATTATAGTGTCGAGGTGTAGATTATGATTTGAATTAAATTATATGATATTGGTGCTGATTAATACTAGAGTGTCAAAGTAGATCACAGAGATACTATTTCATACTTTATGCTCGACCATTATGGTGGAGGATCTTATTGAGAGGATCTGGGACTACACAAATTTATTGATAGTGTGACCCAACTCTGGGATGATTGTGAAAAATATATAATCATTCTATGGTGGCAGTGAGACCCTATTATAATATTCCTCAGTATGTATTATTTTTCAACCACCCATTCTCATATGGATTCCATTAGTGGGCGTGGTTGTGAATTTATCCCATGGAATATATTTTTCATCTATTGAGGAGTCATCCTAGTCCAATAATAATAATATCATGTGGGGATAGATAAGTCACCATTTATTATTATGGATTGTATTACCCTTTGAGTAGTAGTGATGTGGGAATTTATTTTCCAACTACATTGGAAGATCATAACAACTACATTATGATGTTAAATGTTTACCTCTATAATGAGAGTTGTTTTATGCAAATACAGGTATCATGAGACATCCTTGATATTTGTGTCATCATATTGGTTGACTCTTATATATCATTTTATGTTGTGGTGTTTTGTATCATTTTATATGGATGGAATGTTAATACACTTCCTGAACACCAATAAAACACAATAATTTTCATTGGTACCCTCACGTTCTCAACATCATACTCTCATGGGAGACACTAGAGGATTGGGCAGCATGTAACATGATATTTGTGGTTAAAAATACTATCTTGTAGTGATGTAATGAAAAAAAACTAGGATATTATATACATGAGTTCTTGTAGAACTATATATCGAATTGGGATGTTCTTGGTGGGTTATCCAAACGATGGGAGTATGTCGACCTTATAATGATTGATGATGACACCCCTCACGCTATTATATAAGGAGTTGGTAAGTTTTTTCCATTAGTAATTAACCCAATAGAATGTTGGTTGTGCCATGTAGAGTGATACATTTTATTACTATAAAAAAGGCTTTGATTTTTCATTTTTTTACACACAATTGTCACACCAACATTGACATCGCTCTGTTCAAGAAATATTAGAGAGGCCAATTGGGTATCCACATTGCTAGTCAAATAAAATCTAAATCATGTTTTTTGGATTAAATAGGGTGCTGGTGAAGGGTTTTCTGTTTGTATTTCATCCAGAAATTAATTATTATTGGGTTTCATCGGTGTCATCTTCGGTATAATGAGTTGGTGTGCCACAAGACTATGTCACTGTTTCAATACATGGTCCTCTTTTTCATCTTGTATTAAATGAGGATTAATTTTCATGATTCACTGTATGATGATGACCTAGTTTAATATGGAAGGTATGTGTTAAGTAACCATTTGAAGATATCTATTGTTTTTGGGTCCTTGTTTGATAGGACACTTTTTGGGAATATGGTTACACTAAGCTTATGTTTGGGGAAAACACTAGACCACTTTAGTGAGCTCACCAGTGTGGTATGATATACCCAATTGTGAGATCTATTTATTTACCATTTTTCCAAGGATTTATCAATTTTTTATAACAATACTGACGATGGGGATAGTGTTGTGTTTTTTCTTCCTATGTAAGCCACTAGGATAATATTATGAATATTTTTGATGCCCGATGTTGAGTCAGTGGGAAATTTTAGGGCCAAGAGGGCCTTGGTATTGTCTTATCATAAAAATTAAATATATAAAATCACTAACACATATTTCTTTTTAGAAAATGTAATAAATATAGTTTGGATCCTCATATCATATATCTGAGGTAGTGGTTATGTATAGAATGTGGTTTTTACTATAGAAATGTTGTAATCTTTCTTGTCATAAGGCACCCGGTTATAGGTTACTCCTTGAAGGTAGATAAATGGATGGTTATTAATTTAATATAATTAAATTAATAAACCCTCTACCATCCTGGATTATCCTATATGATATAAGGGAGGATACCCCATTCATGATAGATGACATGAGGTTTAACTTTGTAGAAGATGCGATGTGGATCCCCATTTTTTAAACTGACCATCACTGTAACAAGGTATGATGGTTTCCTAACATTATTTTGGACACAAATATTCATTTTTCTCAAGGATGTCAGTGTATTTATAATCATAATTTACAGACCGATTTATTTTAATTTTTTGGGTTTATATCCCTATTATTAATGATAGATATTTCTTTAGGGTATATATATGGGTTTCAGTTGAAATTAGGGTGATTCATGTTGATCAGAGGGGGTTCCCATTAAATCCATCACCACACACTATGAAGTGCATATGAGAACATGTTGTGTGTCTTTACCATTTGGGGAGTTTGAACATTCAAGACAACACACTGTGTACTAGGGGTATACACTATTTATTGATCCCAGGTCATCTGGATATGGTTCTTAGAAAGGCATGTCTTATAGAGGAACATTTCCATGTAGAAGGAAATCGACATTTAAACAAGAATAGGCTTCCAAACAATGGAACAATCTTAGGATATGACCAAGTCTCTGGGCTGCTAAGAAACATTATCTATCGAGAGTACACACCATGTGGTATTTCATGGATAACCAACAAGGTGTGGATGAGGAAACTCCTAGAGGATCATATGTGGTTACATGTCATGTGACTTGGGGTACTTGTTATTTATAAATTTAACCATATTGAATCAATATGGGACACATCTAAGAGATGGTTTCTAGAGAAAAAATGTGTAATATGGATGCACGCTATGTACTACCACTGTATATTTCTCTCTCACATATCACCATCTTCAGGACTCAAATGGGGGAATGTATGAATCCTATCATGAAGAGTTTTTACATTGAATGTGATTATTGGAATGGTTTTGGAATATTAGATATGATGTGAGTTGAGGATAGTTGTTCACTTGATAGTGATTTATAGAGTAGTATTGACTGAATCAATTCCCCTGGTATTTCTTATTGTGGGTATAGGGTGTTGTTACATTTTCAATGTAGTATTGTGATCTCATCGACATAATGAGACTAGATAGTGTTTTTATATGCCTCTCAGAGGCTAAAAAGGATCATCTATCATATAGACATCACTAGGAGGGGTTTCGGTTATCCCAATGACATTTTTATTGAGTGTAATGATCCCCCAATCCTAGTAGGTTTTATGGAATTATCAGTTATATGATCCCTTAAATAGTAGGTGTTTTAAGTGGGGATTCTTGTATCATACATTGTACGGTCCCCTATATAGTGGTTTGATACAGTGGGGTTATTTTTATAATCTATATTATGATCTTTTAATTGGTCTTTGTATCCATTTTTTGGTTTTCAGTATCTCCTAGTGATTCTGAGTGTGACCCCAACTTTAGGTTATATTATATCTAGAGTTCCAGATAGTGTTGGTGTCCCCTGAGATCTTAGAAGAGATCCCATAACTTTGATAAGAGATCATCAATTTTTTTAGGGTTTTAAGAGTCCTATATATGGGATTGGTTTCAACCCCTATCAGATCATTGAGATCCACTGAGAAACAATGTGTGTTTATTCATATAATGAATGGGAGATCATGTCCTCTCAAATGTATTCCACTTGGGTTGAAAAAAGATTATCCATAAGTATAGTGATACCTTATGGACTATGATCTAATCTATTAACACTTTTATAGATGGAATATATATTCAGGATTATTTATATATCTCAGAATAATACCATCTAGGATTTTAGGGCTCATTGATGGATATCTCAATGTATAGCTTGACCATGGAGCCTCGAGTATAATCATGTGGATGTAGGTGTGGTTGAGACCCCAGGAGATATAGAGTCTAATAAAATTATATTTGGGTAATACTGGGATTTCTTATGGTGATGTTACATATTATGATTATAACTAAATTTGAATATTACATGGATATAAATCTATAGTGAGGAACAATTGTGATAGAGATTCTCATTCCCACTCTATTGGATTTCTGTCTCTGGATTTGGGTTGATTATCCATTTTTTCAAACAATTTATCTCATTCTAATTTGGATTTTTGGGATCCTACTGGGTATTATTATAATCACCCCTAAAATTGATCATCTATCACATGTCATTTCCAAAGAAAATGGAATTCTTTTATTTAGTGTCATAGGAGGACCATGAGAAAAATAAGAATGGTTGGATAGACAACCCAATGTGTTAACACATGCAATACCGTTTTGTGTACTGATGGGTTCATATTATATTATTCCCACCAATTTTAGTTTTCTGGAAAAAATTAATTTTTTAATTGGGTTTTTTTCATTTTACACATTCGTGTACTTTATTACTCTATTTATGTGGTATGGTTTTATGCATGTAATTTGTATCAGCAATTTTATTTTATCTATACCATTTCATTTATATCATTGTGTGGGTGTTAACATAGAGGTACTATATTATAAGTCCTCCTCTTCCTGTGATATTCCAACTCTTTGAATATTTTTAGCCAATAGACTATTGGTGGCTACCATGGGTAATCACATTTTGAGACCGGGTGGGTTATACCATGACATTTTCCTATTTAGATGGAATAATATATTTGAATTTAGATATTTATTTATCTTTATAAAACTTAATTATTTCTTAAATATATTATTTTTTCAATTAATCATTATATTTAATCATCAAGGTTAGGAATTCGTCAAAATGTTATTACATTACTTCTTAGAGGTAGTGGTCTTCATTTAAAGACAAACAATATTATTATTTTCTTCTGAAAGGATAAGATATTGAAACTGGATGTACCATTAACATAAAAACATTTATCTATATTAATTATAATGATATCATTCCTTTAATATGGTTATATATATATTTTTTATTCTATTTAATATAAAATAACCCTTATAAATATAGTTAAGAACAAATTAATATTTCGTTGATAATGCACTTTTTAGAACACAATGATGTTTCATGTTTGGGTAATTTGGGAATACCATAACATCATGGTTATGGATAAGGGTGTTGGGAGGGAATTTGATATTTTTTTCATTTATATAAGAGGTATTTGAGTGTGTGTAGAATTTAAGAGAGTTGTTCTCTTTTATAAGTGTGGGGAGTAACAACCATGTATGTTCCCCTAAATTTTAAATTATATAAATTCATTTTTTTGGAATGTGAACCAATTGTACATATTTTTGAATATAATATAATATAATAATTAATAAAATCATATAGTTATATTTTTACATGTTATAGTGATATTTTAATCCTTATCTATTTGTTTAACCCCCTTGATTACCCTTTAACCTTAACTGTGAAGGAATATTTTTAACAAGGTAAATATTCATTATGAATAAAAGCATAAAAGGAAATAATTAATTAATTAAATTTTGTATGATTCCAAATATGGAATCCATTTTAAAATATTATATTAATAATGAATGGGAAATTCAATGTCACATAAGTACTCCAAACACCATAATGAATTTTTTGTTTAGAAAATTCTTTTTTTCGGAATGAAAATAATTTGACTTAAATATAATGTGAACAGTTACCTGTAATGAAATTAGTTTTTTTATAAATAATAAAAGGAGAGTTACGGGACATTAAAACCAATTATAAACCTAATATATATATATATATATATATCAAATTAGATAATTAAACAAAACCATAAAAATAGCTCTTGAACTAAAAGAAAACATTAAAAAATATCAAAATGGAAAACATAGATTTATAAAATCAAATTTATATTTTATAATTAATTTTATTTATTATAAAAAAAATTAATTCATTAAAAATATTTCATTTACATTAAATTAATTCTTAAATCATAATAATGTCATAAAAGTGGTAATATTTTCAATATAACTATTTTTCATTATTAACTAAAAATAAAAAAAATTATATAGATACCAATAGTCAATTATAATATTATTTTAAAATAATGAATTAAAAATTATTTATGATAAATGAAATATAAATAATAGTATTCATAATTTAATCATTAACATAAAATAAAAATGAAGGGATAAATTGCTTGTCTAGGAAAATTATACTTTTAAACATTATTTATTCTTCACATAAATATGTAATTACATTAGTGTTAATTTATTAGTTAAAAAGTTGAAATATTATAGTTTATTATATTTTTTTAAAATTGATAAATTTTCTTATTATCTATAAAAATTCAAATACGTTAATTATTTTTGACAAATATAATTTTTTTAACATTGGATAATCATAATTGTATAAAAATAATTATTTATGTTCTTATCATTGAATTTTATCTGTAAAAACAACATTATTAAATCTAATTGTGATATAATTTAACTATCATTCCATTTTTTAGGGTGATTGTAATGTGTTATTACCTGTTTTAGTTCTATTTTATGTGTAATGTAATCAATTAAAATGAGTATTAATTAAATAATAATTACCTGTTGAAATATTGGAGTTGTAAAAAATGATAGTTAATCCTGATACTCATCTGAATATCTATTCAACATTTGATATAGTAAAATCATAATCATTAAATTTAAAAAATAATAACATTTATGAAAATAAGAAATATGATGAAGCTAATTTCCATATTGGTGATAAACATTAGAATCATTCTTAAAAGATTATAAAATATTATATATTATATAAAAACAATATTTCATAATAAAATGTCAATATTGATCAAACAGTTTATCAATATTCCTTTGAGAAGCATAAAATGATTTAATCAATGGTGTAGGGGAATTATATTCTATATGAATAATGGAACTTTAGTCTCTCACTCAAACAGATAATATCATTAATCATGTTAATGACTTTGAGAGACTGACAATTATCTATTTAGTATTTTTTTGGACATTGATTGAATTTTTGGATAATCATTTAAAATGTTCTGAAAATTTTATTAACATGAATAAATGTTTATAATATATTCTGAATTTTATAAAAATAAATTAATTTTCAATGATATTTATGTTGGCTGTTACAGAGTTGATATTACAATTTGGTGAACGATACAATAAGTATAAGAATTGGGTTATAAATTAGAAGAATTGTGTGTTCAAATAGATAGATATGATCAATGAAAAATAATATAACAATAATAATATAATCATATTTATTCATTCAGACAGAATCATATAGGATACTTAAAAGAGATCTGAATGATCCAAATAGAGCCTATATTATAAGGTTACTTTATTTAAATCAGTTCCATTATTATTGAGGGTATATGATATGAAATTATTACAATATAAATGATACTAATGTGTAGGAGTTTAAAATGATGGTTTTAATTTATAGATATTAATTTTTTAATCAATTTATAATGGAAAGTGTAATTGAATCATGATGCGGGTAAAAGTCAATTCATAAAACTCTTGTCAATCTATTTAATGGTTTTATATCTTCATCTTATTTATCTTATCTTATAATTGATGTTTTTTTGTAACAAAATATTTTTTTGGAGAAATTTGGTATGATAAATTCAATATAAATAGTTTATGATTCATGTAATTCTATTACATTTTAGATAAGAAGATAATTATTACAATTTTTTTCTAGGATTAAATTATTTATGATTATTTTTTTAATATATAAAGATTTTGATCACACCGTCAATGATGGATTTTAATTAATAGGTTAATTTTGAAGAAAATATTTTCAATACATATAATTATATATAATATAGGGAATAAATAGATTATTTTATAAATAATACCTTTAACGGCAACAAATTTTACATCATACAGATTTTTTCTTCTATGAATTACATAATACAGAGAATATAGTTCTTAAGAGGATTGAGATATTATTTCTTGGATTAGAGATTTTCATGGTTAATAAATAAAAAATTATAGTATTCAAATTTTTTAAAAAATGTATCTTATTTTATAAAATTTTTATTTGGTATTTTGGAAATGATAAATGTAAATAGGTATATTTATATTATATAATTAATTGATTTATTATTTATATAAAAAAGTAGTTTATGATTGTTCATTAAATATTAATAAAAAATTATATATTTATAACAAAAATCATTAAAATATAATTTAGAATGAATGGTTTGTGATAATGATGATGAAAGTGAATATTGAAATATTGAATGTTGAAAACTACTGTTGTTAACATCATAACGTTTTATTTTCTGATAAAAAGTTTTTTGAATACTATGTTCCAGAAGATGAACAGTAGGAATGTGATTTCTAAGTCCCATTATTACTCAAACTTGTTCTTATTATAGATGTTACTCACTAAAATATATGGGGGTGTTATCATATGGTCTCATAGAGATGTGGAAGTAAATATACATAAATATTTATAGTTATAAAAATCAACAACAGTTAAAAAATATAGATTATTTGTTTGTATATCACAATACATAGATTAGAAATATTCATATGTATAGTTTTGAAAATAGTTTTCAAAATAATTTAGGAAAATAAATTTTGTTATGTTATGAACAATGTAGTACATTTTTATTATTGATATAAAATACTATAATAATTAACATCACAATGTATAACTTTTATTTATCACTACATTTTTATTTTCTGGGAGTATTATGGGATGTGTAAAAATGATAAGGTTTACATGAATAGATTTTCCCATAGATATATGAAATATTCTAATGATAAGAAAGGATTTTTTTGTTAGATGACCCCCACCAAGTATACCACATAGAGTGGCATACATATTTCTATAATATAATAAGGGTTCCTATTTAATTTCTGCATTTACCAAAATATGAAGGTTGGTAAGATACATGTAATGGGAACCTTAATTCATTGATATTGTTCTCAAAAAATTCCTAATGATTAACTAACATGTGGTGGTTTTTTATATTTAAAATATTTTCAATAGTTTTATCTAAACCAATTTTGGATTTTTCATCTCTTATTTGAATTATGAAAATTTGACCCTCATTTGAGACAGAATAAGGAATTGTATGACCATAACCAGATAAATTAAATGATTACGTGTCTTTTAGGTGAGGGGAATGTGATATGATCATTCTTAAAAGTGAATGATATGTCATGTATTCTTCAAACAGACCTATTTATTTTCAAATAATTTAAAATATATGAGTATCAATGTGAGATTGATATTCTAAATATCCTTTGTTTAGGTGATTTATTGGTCAAATGGATCACATGAAAATGAATACTTTGATTTGATTTACCAATTAGAAACAGTTATAGATATTTATATGTTTCATGTATATCATGTATGATCCCTTTGAATCATGAGTTGTACTATATCTTTATATATTCCATATTGAACAAAAATTCATTGATTCAAAAATTCAAAAAAATCCATTCATATAAGGGTTGGTGGGATTACAATGTTGTTAAATAATTGTGGATTGACTAACACATAAATATATACACTGACAATACTTCACTATTACAAGGTAATATCATTATGAATTATGATTCATGTATTTTATTATAAATTGTGCCTAAATTTTATAATATAAACCAATCATTAATATTTAATTCATGAATATATAGAATTTAAGTTGTACTTTATGTTTCATAACATTAAACACATGACAATTACATACTAGAAAATCGTTTCAAATGGTTTTTTTACTATACATTTACATTAATGTTTCATATTGGTTTAGATAATGATATATGTTCTTATGGAGAATAATATATAAATTTATAAGTTGGTAGTATCCATTGATATGGATAACCATGATTAACCATGTTTTGGGACGTTCACTTTTCCAAAATTCTCTCCATCTTTTCACCCTTTGCATCAAGAGGAATGATAATGTCATAAGGGATGATGATAATCCTAGATATATGATGTGTAAATCAATCAATCCTTTGGTTAAATAATTATTGAATCTATATGATGGTTGTGACTTAGTGTTCTTAATCAACCATATGAATAAGACTATTACAATAATTATATTTTGGGAAATTTACTCATGGGTTCTTGATTTTATTTTTCTAAATAGATTTTCTTATGAATGTGATTTCATTTTTTTCAACTTTGTTTATCTTAAAATTATTCATTCCATATAAATAGAAAATATCCATCACGAATTTGGTAGGAAAATATTTTATACATAATTTTCTATGTTTAAATAATTCAAAATTTAGGTCCCATTTGTTTTTGACATGTAATGGTGTAGTAAAATAATGATTAATAGTTTACAATCATATAGATTAAAAATACAATAAATTTTCCAAATTATATTATGGTAGATAAAACCATGAAATTTAATACATAAATGAATTATTATGATTTTACATAACATATTTATTCATAGCTTATATAATATTATTCAAATTTTTACCATGAAAATATCGCTTTATTATTTATAATATAGGAGGTGTATAACGTTTTTATGATTAAATTTTTTTGACTATGTAAAGAAGATAAAAACATTTAAAAAATTCATATTCTAATGAAATTATATTTATAATACTCTTTTAAATGAATTATACTAAATTTATTCTTTAAACACGAATGAGTTATAATTATTAGTTATTATAAAATGGTAATTTAATATCACTAAAACTAGAAAATTAGTTATATGAATTAATTATATGTTCTTATACCATGTATAAAAACACATTGAATGTAATTTTTATCGAAAATAGAAAATAACATATTTTCATTGAGGATTATACATAGGCTATTTAATAATAAACATGGTATATATTTTAGATGTTATTAATAGAATAACCTATATCTATATTTATGAATAATGAGTTTCCAATTTAGTTATTCATAAAACATTTAATAAATGTTAATTATTTTTACATTTTTATGAATAATTAATATGAAATGTAAAATGAAAAATTATCTCGCATTTTGATATATCATTTTTAGGTTTTCTAGGGTTTCCAAAATTTTCTGGTTTGTTTCTGGTGGACATTCATTTATTTATTTATTTTTTATTTTATGTTATTTTACTTCTATGTTTTTTAATAAGTATTGTGAAGATATTTTGTTTATATCATGACATTTATTTTCTAAATAAAAATAATGAATATTAAAAAAGATCTGTAAAAAAACATTAAAGGTAATTACATAGAAGAAAAAAACTGAAATTTACCAATAACCAACCTCCATAGAGTTTAAAACCCAAGAAACACTAAATGTAAACTTGGAAACATAGATATAAAATAATTAATAGGACATCCACACTACTTAATCATCATACCAATATGGAAAATTAGTTTTAAATATTTTTTTAAGAATAATAAACACTAATCATCCTCCACAAAATAATTCAACATATAATTTTTCATATCAAACATTAAAATTTTATTCTGAATTGTTTAAAAATAGGTTTAATTGATATTATTATTGAAAAAAAAATTATTTTATGTATGTGATTATAGTATCACATGAATAAATCAAAGAATTAATGACTGTGCATTTTATTTCTTATCTTTAAAATGAAAAATCATTTTAAATAATAATAAATGGTTTTTAATGTGTTAATAATGTCTTTGATGTGATTTTGGGTGTCTATGTTGTTTGGGATGTTAAGTGTTTAATTGTATATTTTGAAGATGAAATATTGAATTAAAGATTTTTTAAAAGTACTGAATCATATGGGGATATATAAAATATTGTAGTTGGTACCTTTTATTTTATTCCCAATACCTAATATATCCATCTATTAATATAAATGATGTTTTTGAATATATTATTTAACGGAATAAAAGGACATATCATCATAAATCCGTAAAAGAAATTTTGAGCATAAAAATTATTTTCATGTGTCACATAATATCTTTTATATTAATAATAACATTTATCGATGGAATGAATGATATATTATCTAATAATGAGTATTTTAAAAGGCATAATAATGATATTTTATAATAATAAAATTAATATAGAGTTTTCATGTGATAGTTTATATCTTGGTGAAGTGTTCTATAACATATTCTATTTCATAACTAAGGTTTATCTGTTTGAGAATTTTAATTGTATTATCAAAGTATCACCATTATACATTGTTGGGAACTAGTTTTAATATATATCCAATGTTTGATATTGTCATGATATGGATTCACAAGAGTCACTAATATATTCTTGTCCTATGTCATAATAAAATAGTTTTATTAAATAGATTTTAGAATATAATCCCAAAATCTTATATAGTCACTAAAAAATAATCTTTTGTCTTATGGATGTATACATCCCATCTATTTTAATAATTTTGTCATTAGTTATAAAAAAATTTCTCTTAATAAAATGAAACAAAACAAAATAGAAGTCATGTACATTGTGCCAAATGGTTGTAAAAATTATTTTTACCTTGTGTTTTTATTATATAACTAGCATAATTGTGAGGGTAGTACTTATAATATATTGTATTGAGACTTTATCTTGTGAAAAAGGATAATTTTAAAAATAAATTATAAAAAAAGTAACACAACATCCTTCCCTTTGGGATATACTAACTCATACATTGGAAAATCAATTTGTAACAAAGAAATAATGGTACCCTATTAAAATTAGGGTATTAAGGAATAGAAAAAAACCCTAATAATATATTTATTCATAAATTTTATTTCCTGATATTTCATGGATGGAAGAGAATGATGATTCCTAGTCATGTATGTATTATAATAGAGGTTGATGATGTTGATATTATGGTATTTACAAAAGTTAAAGTATTTTATACCATGATAAATTATCAAAAATATAAAATGGATATCAAGTACAAGGGGGAAAATCCTTTTATGTGACATTATTTAATCATGTTTATAGAAAGGTCATAGATGTCAAAACTACTAATTAGACTTGAGAGAAACATGAGACAATATTAAAAGGTAATTTAAATTTATATAATTACATGTTATAATGATATATAAGAATTATAAATGAAATGATTATGGGTGATAAAGAATATATTGATGACTTATTTACCTGGGAAAATGAGATTTTTTACTATATTATTTGTTCCTGTGATTATTAAAAATATTAATCCATCATTATGAAATTTATGAGAAATTTTCCATCTGTTTATAAGCTAAAATTTATTCCATGAAATAAATTGGAGAGTTATCTTCTGATATGTTATAGAAAAAAACTTGTAATTATGATATAAGTAAATACAATATATTTAAGAAGAATATCCTTGTAGAAATAGAGATGTATTTCAGGGCCATGAGAAACCCTAAAATATTTGAACTAAGAGAAGACTACTCAAGTGAATTAAAATATAATGATAAAAATGGATGAATTATGAATAAGGGAAATTTCTATTATATTAAATAAAAATCAAAATTGAATGTGTATGTAAAAAAGATACATAAAATGAAATTATTTACATGTAGTGTAATGGTATACTTTAATATTGATTTTAAAATAAGAAAGGTGGGGTGTTGGATGAATCCCAAAAGTAAGAAAAATTTAAGAAGAAGAGTCGGACTAAAAAACTATATTAAATATGTGAAACTTTCTTAATGGAATAAATACTCACCCAAAGGAAAATTAAATATATATTTAGATATTATGTGTTGGAATACTCTACTGAAATTATTTCCTTTGAAGTATTTAGTGACAATGGATATATAAACACTATGGATCCTATAGAAAACATGATGAATTATCCATTAGTTATGAATAAATTGAATAGATTTATATTGAAGAAATTTTGATACATGATCATTTATCACACGTTGTCCATTAAACTAAACTCAATATAGAAAAAAATATCTATATAATAATATTAAGAGGAGTTTGGAAGGAAAGTCAAATTAAAAAATAAGAAAAATTATTATATTGATGAAATAAAACATCTCAAATTGAAAATTAATGGACAATATAGAATGTTGGTTTTTTTTAAAATAAATAAATGTACTAAAAATTAGGGAGAAATAAATAAGAAATAATTAAGGCATCATTAAGCATAAGGGACACAGAAAATAATAATTGATTACTATAAATACCTCATATATGTAAATTCAAGGTCATCAAAAACTTATTATAATTGTTTAAAAAATATCATGAAAAAGAATACATATGAACCACAAGGTATTTAAATCTATTTTCCATAAAAATAAAGGAACTAATTGATGTGTTGAGAATATTCAGACCATAAAAAATTATAATAATTTCAAAACTATACCCAAGGAATTCAAAGAAATGTCTATATGTTAAATACCATAATTGAAATTAAAACGGGGAATACTAGAATGTACCATGATAATATGTATGGCATTATATATAGATTCATTTTTTTCATGGGATAATGGGTATTATAGGATATTATCCATTTCATGGAGATTATGTGAATAAATAACAAATGTTGTTTTGTAAAATATCTCTTTATATTGGATTCAAATGCATCATAGAGTAAGGCTAAGAAGATCTATGAACATGGGGAGAGATCCTATAAAGAATAATTTTGTGAATATAAATCAATCATTATTGCATTCTCCGAATAGATATGATTTTCAATATAACATTTATGGATGGTGTAACAAAAAAATTCATTTTGTTGATGATTTTATAGAAACACTTCTAGGATAAACTAATCAAGAATCTATTTATGTGAAAGATCAAATAAGAGAAAACAATTAGTATTTAACTATTAATTAGTTGTACCTTTATGAAAGAGAGATAAGAAATACATGAATACATTATAGTCACTATTAATCACATATAACCATATATACACATTTTATTTATGAATAATGAACATCATGATAGGGGATTGGTTTCTTTTGAAAATGAGATTCCATTAAAAATTTGGGGAGATTTTTATATATGATACAGAGGATCAAAAATTATATTAAAATGATGTATTATTTTATTTTGGTATTAAAATAATTATTTAGTAAAATACAACTCTCTTATTATGGGAAATAATCTACATTTCAGAAATAAATAATATGCCATCATAATATTAAAGGAAAGACTAATTATTAATATGTGAAAAATAATAAATTGAATTCAATTATAAATGGGATATGTAACTAATTATTATAATTTATGTTGAAAAGATGAAAAAATAATATTTGTATATATGAATTTTTCAACATGGTTAAAGATTTTTTTTATCATTTAAAAGGATAACGTGTTAGGATACATTCCACAACTCAATATGTAAATGATGTAACAAAAGGGGGAAATGGTTTGAGGATGTATCAAAAGAGAAGAAATTCATTACAGTAGTCACATGAATTTTAAAATTTATATCTATATAGGATAATCAGATAATAAAAAAATTGATTTTATATATTCATTTTCAATTTTATTGATGAGTTTATGAGTGTGACTAATGTAATTTTCATTAATTACAAGTAAGAGATTAAATTGATATAAAAAATAGAAGAAGAGTTGGAAATTTTTGGGTTTTATATCCAAAAACTTTAAACTAATTATTGAAGGGTGTGAAACATGAATTATTTTCAATCATATCTCATAAATATTTGGTTATTGAAATTGATTTATATCATTTAAACATTAAAAATGAGTTTTAGAATTGAAAAATCAAAAAATGTTTTAGGGAAGAATCATTTTTGTTAAAATTGAATATCTTAATTTTTTAGAATGGAATCATTGAGTAAATATGTGAAGATTATAAATATATACCAAATTAGTCATGAACCCAACAAAAAATTATGAAACTTTGTAAAAAAATTAAAACCAACACTAGGCTAATTCATAGTATTTATTAGTCTATTCATTATGAAGTTAAAATATTTATATAATTGAAAATATGGTAATGAATTTCAGAAAAGAATCTAAATGGGATATTTATACAATGGTAGATGCCTGAAATAGTATTATTATAAAGGCTTCCGATATTAATTGAAGATTGTAAGGTTGATTTTATTGAATATGAACCAATTTTTTTTTTTGAAAATAGAATTGTAATTTGAAAATATAGAGGTTAAAGATATTAAAATTTAATAAATATTAGTGAAGAAGAATATGTAAATGAACATAATAAATTTATAATTATTCATAATACAGTTATGAAAAGTAATTTGAGGTTAGAATATAAAATTTAATCATGAGAGACTAAATAATCCTACAGAACCATAGATTATAATAGGAAATCACAATGTTGAATTTATGATTTGAATAATATTAATACATTAAATAGAAAAAACTCTTATATCTAATATTTATCCAAAGTAATTTACTAGAGCTATTGGTTACAAATACAACCAAAATATAATAAAGTAATATCTTAACCATAATGAAATGTATTTCACTTTTGAATATGTTGATGGACTATAAGTGAAAAATATCATTATACAAAATTTGGTTTTCAAATACAATGTCATACATAACGGTTTTCTTTAATGAAACAAATCAATTTTAATATAAAAATTATACTCTCATGTTGAAGTGGTTGAATTTAATGAAACATTTTATCATGTTCAAATATTTTTATCCATAATAATGATTTTAGATATTACAGCCTATATCCACTAGATATTTTATCAAATGTATTTGAAGACATCTTATAAAATGGAGTATTAGAATAATTATATTTTAAAATGTTAGAAAAAAATTATTATTGAAGTTGGTAAAAATTATGAATTTATATTAATGTGATATAAATATTACTGTTGAAAATATCATAGATAATATTATTTAATGTTAGATTCCCACCTGATTGAGATGATGTTCACTAAAAAGAAATGTTAACAAGATTATTTTCCTGAAGAGGATAAGAAGATGATATCTTATTGTTAAGGACTATATTTATGACAAATTTTTTTTAATAATAATATAAATGTGAATATTTTTCATTGTATATGAAAATGAATTTTAAAATATCTATATTTGGAGAGATGATTTTATTTCGAAAATTACATGTGCAGAAAAAGAAAGAATAAATTATTTTTAAATGCAATGAATATATAAAATGTAATTGTTGAATAAATTTGGATGTTATGACTAAAATGAGATTTATAAACCCATTATAATAGGTGTATATATAATAATGGATGATATATAACAATGGTAGAATCATGAGAAAATTAGATGGATGCTCAGTAGTTCTTTAACCCACTATATCAAGTCCACATTATATTTATATAACCACATTGAGTAAAATGTATCAATGAGATTCAAAGGTATCACACTGGAAGGGAGAAAATGGAATTATTATTAACATAATAGGAACTAGAAATCTTAGTATTTTTAATAAAAGAGGTAAATAATCAATTCTATTTTAGTATACTAATAAAGATTAGGATTGATATTGTGTTGCATTTAAGCCAACATCCACAGATACATTAATTTAGTGATAAGGTTTTTGTGAGTTTTAACTGTAAGAATAATAAATAAATAACTCTATTCAATAATGACAGTGAAAATATGGTTTTTATACATGCATGTAAGAAATTATTTTGAAGAATAAATAAAAGGAATACTGTATGGAAATAGTTGGGAGGCCATTGATAATATAATGTGATAAAAAGAAATTTTTATTTTTAAATTAATTCAGTGAGACAAAATTGATCTATACACATTGAAATTTGATATATTTTGAAGAATGACCATGTTTTTAATTATGAAATTGGGATATATGTTGATTTTATAAGGGAAAAAATTGTTGATATTTTCATAATGGATATTTGAAAGGAAAATATTTATGTATTAATGTGGAATTTTAATTTTAAACAATTCCCTTAACTTGAGTTATTTGGAATTCCCATAATTTTTTTCTGTTTTATCATAATAGGGGGAGTATGGTATATAACCCTTGTCAATTTTTTGTTTTAATAAAGTAATTTTTTTCAAGGAAAACAGGGGAAAATGAGTAAGCTAATTATGGGAGAAAGCATCAAAATGAAATGGAGACAATTTTTTCATCACCAAGGGCTTCAAATATTGAAATACCAATTTTTTCTCCAATAGTGTGGTTTCAATAAATTTTTCTTTTAAGGGTTATAATTTTATGATATCTTATATGTGCTGATTGATTTAGCAATAAAACCAAATATAGTGAATAAATAAACAATGGAATTATTGATGTCTTTTTGTATTTCTTTTCAATATTGAGTAATTAACATTAGATGTTACCATGAATTTTAGTTTGTTTATAAACATTTCATTGAAGATATTTGTCATGGATTTGAGTGGTTGAAGATGTTTAATGTTGAATTGAAATTCTAGGAGTAGAATAATGAAATATTAGAATGTGGAATTTCACTAGTGAATATTATGATCTAAAAGTTTGCATAGATGGAACTTATGATTTTATTTATAATATAAAACAAGTCATTAAACATGCAGAGTCTATTTTTTAAATATTAGTATGAAATTCAACAATGGTATTATATTATTGAAGATAAATGTTATATTTTGAAAATTCATAAGATATTAAGACATATGTAATATCTGTTAGATGATATATATTATTTTAAATTTGTAATGGAAGATATTTTTGTTCATATGAAAGATATGAAACATAATAAATAAAATATTATATAATCTCATATATATTCATAATTATTTGTATGATATTATTGATTTAATTGAAGTGTTACATACTATATTTTATTTCTTATGAATAGTTTTCCTATTTTAAAAATATGAAAATTTTAGAGAAATGATATTGAAAATACAAATATTTTCCCTAATTTTTGAATATAATAACATTAGTGACTCATCCATCATTGAATATAATTTATAATAATAATTAATGGAGACATAATTGACAAGTTCATGGAATTCATATTTTATTGTTTCAAATATAATGATTTGTAATCAGCATTGAATATAATAATTATAGTGTTACGTAGATATATTTTGACCCTTATTAAATAACGAATAATTACTTTTAAATTATAGTGGGAATTTATATATTAATCTTTATTTAATATTCATGTGATTTATCAGTTGATATACTTAAAAATAATTATATATATTTTTTGGTGAGAGAGAGACTAGAAAAAATCAATGTTGTTGATCTTCCATTCAATCGATAGTCATACAAAGTGAAATGTTACAAATATTGATGCCTTATTGTAGTTATAAATAGGATGGTATGTAGGTATAATTTGTATTCTTTTATATTCCCATGTATTCAATGATCATTCGAAATGTTAAAGAAGACTAATGATGTGAAGCTTGGTCTATTTATCATATTCTGGCTATTTAAATCAGTGTAGGTGAGGAAGAATATCCTATATATGGATTTTGTGAGGTCTTAGGTTTTGAAAAAATATATTAATCACAGTATGATAATAATAACAATGTAATGTATTGGGAAATAATATTGATATCTTCTATGAGATATCTACATTCATGATATTTCTTTGTTAGATTCAAGGATATATTCATTCCTTCTCCAGTTTTCATATAAAATTATTTAAAAGAATCATGTTTTATTCTTATGTCCCTTATAATTTCATAGAAGTACTTATAGAAGTTATGGATTTATTTTTTCCTTCTCTCTTAATAATTTACTTTATAGTGAATAAATAAGTGTACTTGACTTAAATAGAACACAACAAAGAGTAGTCACCCACAATAGAGGAGAAATTGTCAAAATTAATGTCAAATTATTATTTTTCATTTTAAATGCATATTGGGGAGAGTTAGATTTAAAATAGAGAGGATAATGACTCAAACCAATAATAGAGCTAAATTAGAAAAAATAATGTTTAAAATTTATATCATTGATTCATCCAACAGTTCTTAGGGATATATCACTAATTATCTTGACACGTCAACACTCATGTATTCACATCCTAGAAAAATTATCATATAATGAATTTATCTATGCTATTTTTTATTTTATGTGAGAGTAGATATAAATTTATGATAAAAATATAATTTAATCTATTTTTTGAAGAAATATAGATTAATTCATTTTAAATATTATCATAAATTCAGTTTTATTATATTATACTAATTGTATTCATGTCAATTATATTTAATAGAATGATAATGATTTATAAAAAAATGATGATATACCACATTTGTTATCAATGAAGGAAAATCTCATTTTTTGTTACCAAATCAAAAAATACTCTATAATAATAGATTATTTAGTTATAAAATGTCCCAATGTTTTGAATATCAATATAAATTTAGTTCAAAATTATTTTCTCATTCATTATTCATTTTAGAATGAAATTTTTATATCCTAAAATGTTTTTAATATTCATGTAGAATAAAAATCCATTAGGATTCTACAATTTCAATGCATGTCTAAATGAGATAGAACCTAAATTTTGAATAATTTTAATTTGATTATTTTTTTTTCAATATATTTCATAACAAATTGGTAATAGACAATGTAAAAATATAAAAATAAATTAAAATGTAAGAATGATCATTAAAATTATAAATGTTGGATATTTAAATTGTAGAATATTTTTAAAATTAATCAAAAATAAAAAAAATCATTAGGATATTACTGATCCATTATTAAATTAATTTAAATTGTTTCATGAAAATTATATAAATATATTTCTTATTGAGTAAAATTAACAATTTTTATTTTGTTTAAAAATAAAATATAATAAAATTATTTTATTAATGACTTTATGGGTTTTTTAATGCTGCCCATGAACCATTACATCTATAAAATATAATAAAAATATATTAATGAATATGATAGACCAGGGTGAAAAAGTTATCCTTAGATACTTCCAACTCCATGCATGAACAAGTGGAATAGAAGGGTGGTTTTTATTTTATTATGTAAATATTAATATTTTTCTACTTATTAAATATTAAATGACTGAAAATCCATGTAACAGTCATTTGAGATTTCGATATATCATGAGAAACATTATAATTGATGATGGAAGAAAAATAAAATTTTTCATGACTTCTTCAGATGTTTTGAAAAAAAAAGTCATGAATGATAATTTTTTTTAATATATAAAGTTATATATATGTGTGTGGGGAAATTTTTATATATATTCATCTAAAGGGTCTCCCATATAGCCATTTTATTCCTAATTAATGAATAATAATAAAGGGTGAATAATTTTTAAATATATATTTATTTTTAAAGAAGATCACATGGATACACGATTATAAATCATAGAATCATGTAACCATTATAGGATTCAGGTTTTTTATGAGTCTGGGAAAAAAGGATAAATAAATGAAAACAGTCTAGGAATAAACATGGGTGGTGAAAAAATGAAATAAATAAATGAATGAATGATTTTATGTGGTTCAAAAAACTATGATCCTACTATATGATATGAAAAATACAATATTTCTGTATTTTATTCATTCTCAAAACATACATAAGATAAATATGGGAGGTCATATGGACGGTATAAAAAGATTTATTTTTATTTATATAATAAATACCCAATGACAAAAGAAGACAGTATTATACATAAGAATATTTACCAACCTTTTATTATTGATTGATATTAGGAGTAAATATATTAAAAATGATAAGAGGTTATAAAAGGAACATTGTGACCATCAATGTCAATTATACATTTGAATTTAGTATCGATAAAATCATCAATAGCATGGGGGAATGATGAGTCTAATAGTGGATAATGCCTATGATTGATTAACCACATAATGCACAATCTCTCTCTCACTCTATGAATTAATGTTTTAGTGGTGACACAACCATGAATATAAAATGATTCCCTAGAAATAATTTATCATTAACTTACAGAAAACCAGAAGCCAAAATAATGGAATACCTAATGTAATATTTAGTTACATCAGATACATATGGGTCAGAAAACCACAATGTATATGGCATGTATAGACACTATGATAGGGTTATCATAACCTATAAATAAGTGTTATAGGTGTGTATGTAATGGTTAGGAGAACTCTAAACATGCGACTACCCCTATGGTACACTCATTTGTAATGGTTTGGAAGGATTTAGGTATGTTATGACTTCCCCTATATAATATTCATATAAAATCAATGTAAGGGTTATATGGTTACAATAAAAATATAATTTAGCATAACGGGGATCCAGTTTTCATATAGGCTATATATGGTTCCTTAAGGACCTCATGTAAGAGAACATAAATTTATACCTCACAGTAAAAATATAACCAGAATAAAAAAATACGTATAGAAATGTAATGAATATCTAAAAAATAAAAATTTAAATAAAAAAAATAATATATTATTTTCATTTTCAAATCAATATACATTAACAAATAAAAATATAACAATATTTAAAAAATATACAAATAAATAACATCGATTTCTATGGAATGTGGATTTCCTAGAATTTACATGAACCCACTCAATGTACACATAGATAACTATAATCATGTCCTTGTAAAAATAATCACATACATAATGACTCCCACAATATTATCATATGGAATTATACTATTATATTTACATCAGAAGTACTTATAGGTGAATGAGATGAACATAATTAATAATGTTGGGGAAATGGAAGATATATTATATTGAATGTAGAAAACATATATCACTTTAGAACATTATAGTAATAATCCTTTTGAGATAGGTTAATGAACGTTTTATTTTCATCACTAATTATTTCAAAAGAAAAAATATTTATAATTGAGACAAACTATTTCTTTTTAAAATTATGAAATCAATTTCATATTAGAAATGTTGATCAAATTCATATTACAACATACAAGTAAAATTTAATCAATATCTATATGTAGATAAATAATTTAGTTTTTAATTGATATAAATTCAATATATGAAGCAATATCATTCCTTTTGAAAATATTTTTATCCTGAATGATTCAAAAAATTCAAACCACATTTTATAATATTTCTTAAATATATGGATATTTATTTAAAAAATATACTTTTTTATATTTAAATTGATTATTAAAAAATGAGGATCTATTTACAATTTTACATTTAGATCACCATGCTTGAATACAGTTTTCATTTTAAGATATTCTATATATATATATATATCAATAGAACCTATAAATATATGAAATAGTATAGTAGAACAATACATGATAACATGCAATTTCTTAGAAACATTAACTTCCTCCATTTTAAGGAAATAATTTATGCTAATTTTGAGTTATCATTAATTTTATTACCTAAAACATGATATTAATTTCATTTAGAGATTCATTTTCTACCAATATCCTATATGTATGTGGTATATTGACTGTAAATTAGGTATAGTCCTCTACATTGGATTCCATTTGAACATCCAAGTACACTATCCAATGATTATAATTGAAATCATTAACTACCACCATATAACATTAGGGATCTAATATATAAAGATCATAGGAAACGTGAATTTTAAATGCATATATGTAATCATTGATATACCTAAAAGGATGTCTAATAATTATATTATTTATATCCCTAGTTCAATAATAAATTTTGAGATCCCTATGATCACCCTCAATTGAAGCATTATCAGATATATATAAATAATATATCTCATGATAAGAAATGGTTGGAGAAGAATACAAATGAGACTCACTATTAAAAATAGTATCAACAATAACATCCCTATTCTATGAAGTAATAAAATTATAATTATAGATATTATGGGATATAAAATAAAATGACTCGTGAATCATATCATCCTATCTAACAATACACTTTTTGAAACAAAATTTATGAAAATAATGATTGGTCTCTTTTAACCCCTCTTGACATTTTATGAAAAAAATATAATTTCACTAAAATAATGTTTTTAGTAGTTAAATTAGAATAATAAATATATCATAACACTCTATGACGACTATAGGATGTGGTCATATACTCAATTCCCCTCTTTTGATTTAATACTCTTGGTAGATGAGGGAAACTAATTAATAAAATCTATTGGCCTAGTGGTAGCCTCATCCCAAAATGTCATGGGAATTAATTATAGTTGAATCATGATATAAAAACACTAATCACTAGTGTGGTTCAGGTTTTTAGGTAAACCATTATTCTATAGAGAATGGCTTATAGTTTAGTCTCCTATAGTTCCCTCATCCTAAAAACTTTTTATAAAATTGGTAGAATGATATTAAACACCATAATCGATCCTCATATCCTATAAAATTATCCAATATTAATTTTCATAATTGGATTTTAATTTTTTAAACACCTCATGAAATTCATATTTATTTATTATATTGAGAAATATACATTAAAGGAGAAATCATCCATGACATTCACAAAATAAGAGCCTCCACTGTAGAATATATTTATAGAATGTCTATAAAAATATGACTGAACATACCAAATTTGGTGAATTTATTAAATTCTATATTTATGAAAAACGTCCCCTTAAATAATCTTAGAACAAAATATTTTAAAACGGACGTGTTAATTGCTGAAATAGGGTTCTGGATACCTTTCTGAAATAACACCCTTAATAATTTAAAACTCATATTATCTAACCTTTTATACTAAAGTGTGGCTTGGTAACTATTAGTGATGTATCTTCTACCATAATTCATTTTTATTTCTGACCAATTTAGACATGTAAACAAATAAATACATAAATATTAAGAATTATTTTTGATATATTGGTCACATTATGTTAAGCATAGTTATATTTGATATAAAATCACATATTATCTAAAAAATAATGAAATAAGATTCCTATAAAAATATGGATTCCAAATCGCTTCCTATAAGGTAAAAATATAATGTTATAATATTTCTACCACATTAGAAAAACATCCCATGAATGTAAATAAATTGTTTATTCCCAAAAATTCCTAACCATTATCCCCATTTTTATTCTTAGAATAAGAAATAATATCTAATCACATTTGAAAAAAACCACCTTGATTCTAAAATCAACTCAGATAGTAGTTTTTCTTGGGACACTAAGAACACCTCATTACTCTCATATTCATTATTTGAAAAGTGAAAATTGTCCCCGATTTTAGTAGAAGATCACAAGACATCAAATTTGGGATATTCTTATGTATATAATTAGATTTCCCATAATGATATCATCTAGAATCTCTCAGATTTAATATAGAATAACTCTCCCTGGGCTATCATTTGTTCATACACCCATATTACACTTTCATTTCTTTTTTACCAAATTATTTATATAAAATATAACTCTCAATCCCTTGACATCAAACATAACCCTATCATTTTTATTAGACTGATGAGAAATAATGGAATATTTGAATACCTCAATGGTATTAGAGTCTCTACCACACCTTAAAAAATATTTATGATATTTATATAAAAATTACATGAATATTTAATGTATAATGTATCATTCATCATCTTATACAAAAAAATTAATTCTGAGACAATCTATCATAACATTATTATACTCATTAATATGTTCATGAGTTGAAATTCTTTGATGAAATTTAAATGTATAAAATTTATTATTATAAAGAAATATTACAATTATTTTTTTTCATGGTTTTTGTTCTCACATTAAAAAAAATTCTAGATGCATATACTTTATAAATAGCCACTTTTAAAATGCTATCAGCCTAGGAAAACATTAGCAAAATATGTTAATTCATTAAAATTTTATCATGGAAATCAGAGTAACTAATCAAAATATTTTCTTCAATGGATCATATAACATGATGTAACTTGGGCCCATATATGACATAATTCACCACATGTTGGAAAAACAAATCTCTGATACTGAGTATCTAGATATTAATATTTTTAATACCATCACAGTTTTCAATGTTATAAATAATGGATTATATTAACATTTATAGAAGGTTTTGATACCAAATATTATGGGATATCACACAAATATACTTTCACAAATTCTTGGATCAAAAAGAATTTATAGTCATAATGTCTTTAATGATTATGTGAAATAAAGGAAAAACAAACAAATAGAATCTCTGTATCTTTATGAGTGATGAAAAAACAAATAAATTAAGATAAGTCCTCATTTATTATTCTTTAGACCTCATTAGTCTTTTTCTATGATAATAAATCCCCTCTATTACAAAATTTTATTAATGATCAAAACTAAAATGCATGAAATAAAAGCTAACATGGATATGAAGACGCAAAAAGAAAAAACCTCAACAATAATTATGTATTAAATAATATAAAACAAAAAATATTATGCCTAACTAGATTTTCAATCTAATTATAGGATGAATAATATATTACTAGAATCAATGATATTGAGAATTGGAGATGCATGGATCTGCATGATTAGTAACATGAAATTAACATTATAATTTAGCACTGGTGTAATCTCTAATCCCCATTATAATTAGAGATAAAATATCTGTTAGTGGAAAGGCATCATGTACTTTTAAACTACTCCATAACATGACCTATATATTAGAATAGTTACTTTCTAGATGGATGAATTGAAAATAGTAAAATCATTTCAAAAAATATATGATCTCAAACATCTTCAAAACAAGTTTAAAATCAATGTAAACTCCAACATAACTATCAGAATCATCCAATGTGTTATGGACAACATTCCACTACTTATGAATCATCTGTATACACCATGTATGGTTCATCATGAACCATCTATAGGAGTCCTTATATACTATTTAAATTTAACAAACTGATATATTATAACATATTTTGTTTCAAATAAAATTATTTTCGTCAATATCTTGTGTTACAGGCATCATCATGTTTAAACGAACTGTGATATAGCATATGAATATTATTGTTTACATGTGATAGTTATTTCATAAACATTGGATTTTAGTTTATGAGTATGAATAATCATATTAGTAAATATTATTGTTATAATTTTTTATAACTATGTAATTTTTTTGTGAATAGATTATAAATTTAAAAAAACCATTCAAATAAAAAGTAATATTTTTATGGAAAATGATTTTTTTTCCTGTAGTGTATTTTCATCCTAATAAATTAAAATAATGACTATTAATTAATTATATAATTAAAATAAATTTACTACATACTCAATAAAATGTTTTAACTTAAATGTAATTGTTTTCTATGAATGTAATAAGAATACCCATGTTTTAAACATCAAAATGTAATATTTTTAATAGTTTTTTCATCACATTTGAAGGAATATTTTAAAATTAATCTATTCGACTTATATAAATTTTATATGATAAAATGGATTCAAAATATCTACTAATTAGGTTTAAAAATGGTAAATAGGGCCTTATTATTTTTTACCAGTGTGAATATTAAAATTAATAATATTTATCACCTCTATAAAGGGAAAAGTAGGATAATATTTGTTAAAAAAATGTTATAATAATCCTATTTAAATCAACATACTTATTATTTTTTGAAAAAAATTATACAATTATTAACTATGATTTTAAAATGAGTTTTTTTAATGGAAATTATTCCATGAAATTTAATTATATATTTTTTAAATAAATTAATTTTACAAGATGTCACTATCTTAGTTTTAAATATCCAATATGTGTTTGAATACTAAAAAATAGTTATAAATGAATGATAAAAGTAATTTGGTGCATAATGAAATTATATTCATGATATAACATTTCTTAATGATTAGTTATTATATTATTTACATAAATTCAAACACAACATTGAATTATTATTAATAAAATTAATGAAAAAATACAATAAATGATTTAAAAAATATTAAATGTTTTATTATTTGATTAACATATAGCATTAAACTAATTTTTAAAAATAATATAACATATTAGTAGTATTTTAAGTAATTATACTATAATTTAAACCATTTCATTATGTCCTCTATGTTAAAACAAATGAATATAGTCTAAAATTTCAATAAAGATATTTTTCGAAAATATTTTTATATCAAATTACTTAAATATATTTAGAATATTATTATAGAGAATATGTGATAATATATTGATAAAAATGTCATCCATTTCAAATTTATTGTTTATTTGGAATAATATTTCTTTAGAATGACAGTATTATATATGAATATTTTATTAAATTTAAAGGGTGTCCATCCCCTCAATTATAAATGGGACCCCATTGATTCAATTATTATCCTCACTTTTAGGCTCTTATATTAATAAAAATCTTCTAAAATCCATTATAAACTCCCCTAGATTCAATATATAGGTGATTTTAATCAAAAATTCCAACCCTACAGATCTTAACTAGAGATCCAAAGGAATTATACCAAAAAGAGGTATTTGTTTTAATCAATCACTTTGTTCTTAATTATTGTCTAAACTAAAATTAGTATATTATATTATTCATAAAATAATAAATAAATGTGTCATTAATATACATATATTTTATTATTAGTAATAAACAACCTTTATTCATTCTTAATTATTACAATGTCAAGTGAAATACCGCTCATGAGTATGAACAACCTACCATCTCCAAGAATGTTGTAAATTATTTTTATATCTATAAAAGTTTTTAAAGATTATATATAAATATAAATAATATATAATATATTAATAAAATTATAATAATACTTAATGTGATGGAAATATGATAAAAGTATATGGATTAGAACTACTAAACTGAAACATCCATGTTAAAAAAAATTAACAACCAGAAATGAAAATTTTATGGATTTATAGATAAAAGTGGTGTTGAAATGTTATAATAATATAATATATAATATAAAAATTATTTTTTTTATTATAGAGTATGATTATAATACAGTTTTATATATTATATAAGATTTAAGATTTATTTTGAAAAATTGGATCTTGTGGAAAGGGTTTTACGTTACAATCTCAATGTTTATTGTGATTATTTATGATGATGTTTCAAAAATTGAAATATTCTTATATATAGATCAATAATATCTTGAATCATCTCCAATACTATTTATTTTTTTAATATACATTTCCATTTTCACTTTATTCTCTTAAATCATCCACAGATCAAAATATAATTTTTTGGAAAACATAATTTATCACTCTATTTAGTAAAATAACAATTGGTCACCCAAGTCAATGTTTTACTAAATGTTGTTTCAGGAATGTTTTTAATGATAAATAAGTATTCATTAATGTAATTTCAACCAATGATTTAGTTTTGTTTTAAAAAAAATTAATAGGAATATTATTGGCATATTCTGAATTAGATACTTTTTTCAAATTTTGAATGTATTAAAGTCATGTTTCTATAAAATAAATAAAATTAAAGGAATTATTCATCATTATTACTACTCAATGATTTAAAACGTTCTTCCCATGATTCCATGTAACAATTCTAAAAAATTACTACTTTAATTTTTTTATCTTTTCTATAGATTTGAATGTATGGGAAATTTTATTATCTTCAGTAATATATTGAGGATCATTAAATGGTATTTATATTCCTCAATTATAATGACCCCTAATTTTACAGAGGAATATTGGGGGATAATAATGAATGATAATGTCCAAAATCTTTGTCGATATATTTTAGGATAATAATTATATTCTTTTTATGAAACATATTTTTGTTTTTAACGATAATACCATCATAAATTGATGAATTGTTAATGATACCTATTTCATTTCAATATTTTTTGAAATGAGAAAATGTTCATGAAACCTATTTTTCATGGTATTTGATATGATAATTTATTATGATCACTTGGAGAAGAAGTGTGTGGTTTTTCATTATATGATTGGTGGAACCCATATCTCTCTTTAATTTAATGGGAAAATATTGATATCTCTTGAGATAAACAAGGATATAAGGGGAGTAAAACTTAATTTTTAAGTGCTTATATCCCCTATTATAGTCTTCGGAGTTAACTGTGACCAATATGATTCTTTAAAGAGTGAACCAAATTCAAAAATTAAAGCTATTTATTTTTCATTAATTTGTAAAAAAAAATTTATATATTTGTGTATGACATAATTATAGGCCTTATTCCAATGTTAGATTTAAATGGATTATTTCTTTGTTTTAATTATTATTATTATCTTATTAAATGGGATGATTTATTCTATATCATTGAAACATGATCTATAATTTGTAGTGTAGTTTTTTCAATAGATTTTGTTCATGTTATCATATTCTCATATTCAATTTGTTTTAATGTGATCATTATTATCTAACTAGTTTAGATATACAAAACATATAACCATAACCATTCATATGTTTTCATTACCAAGGTTATAATGAAAATTGCTATCTATGTTATGTCTATAAAGGGACATAGTTATGTAGAACTTAGAGTGAGATGATTTATATATTTAATGAAAATGTTTTTTATGTGTTGTTATTTACAAAAGCCCCAAACCAATATGATTTTGAGACACACCACTTTGTTATGTAATTAATATTCATATAATTTTTTTATATGTTTATAAATATATTGGATAACTATTTTTGGTATCAATGCTTTATATTGTTAGAATTTGTAAACAATTATGAAAACCAGTTAGTGAGATCCTTTGGGATAAGTCTATGTATGAGATATAATTCTTATGTTTTTATAACTATCACGAATGTACAAGATAAAAATAAGGATTTATAGAATAAGGTGTATATTTTTAGACATATTATAAATGATTTCTTTATTTAAATTTAGTTTTTATGTATGATCATTTTTTATAAATAATTGGCATTTTGTTTTATTCTATGGATGTATCACAATGTATTTGTGATAATGATGAAGGCAATGAAAAATGAATTTATTAAAATCATTTGAAAATGAATTTTAGTGGATCTATTATAAAAAATAATGTTGTCATTCTCAAATAAAATTCTTAATAAATGAATCATGTGAATAATCATTATGATAATATTAGTGAATTTTTTTGAGTTATTCCAGATGAAACATCCACATTATTTTACTAGGTATGATAATCCACTAGTTTTAGAGAAATGGATCAATACATTTTAAATGATATTATTTCTTTTCAAGGGTTTTGAAAATGATAATTATTTATCATTGGACGGATAATATGATCAACTGTGATTAGTTTTTCAAGAACATGATGTAATATGATGAAATTTACTCAATAGGGTGGGATGAGTTTCATAGAGTTTTTTTTAATTAGTACACTGGTCATATTATTTTCAATAAAATATAGTATTAATAAATTTATTATAAATAATGTATGATAAATCTTTTTCTACATATGAGGTAAATATTACAGGACTATAATGTTCTTCTTCTAAAATTATAATCCTTTTTTAAATTAAGGATTTTTGATCCTTCATCGGCTTAGAAAAAATTTATTAAATGGAATAAATTATAAGAACACCCATAATTATGAAGAAATAATTTTATGTTACATTGTGTTATAATTGGATATTGTAATTACCCATAAATATAAATATTTATATAAGAAAAAAAAGATGTAATTCAATGGAAACTACAAAACCCATGGGGTTAAGAAGATAAGATTTCCTTTATCATCAATGTGTGGAATGATAAGCATAGTAAATATTCAAAAGAGAACTAGTAAATTCTTCAAGTGTGGAAATGATGTTTACTATGAAATATAATGTGGAGTGGTTGTATGGAGTTATTAAATTTGTAAAATAATGATAAAAACATTATAATGTTCCACCAACACTGCAGTGTTTTAAATGTAACTAGTATATTAATTATAAAAATTATTACCAAATATGTTTGTTAATGATGATTATCAATGTTAAAAAAGCGTAAAACCCAGAGGGATATTGAAATATCAATTATTTATATTTCTGATGAGTAGTATGACACGGTGAATGGTAAACATACCATTTACTCTAGAACTATAAATATCTCAGTTGATTTTTTATATACCTACTCTATTAAATGAAAATAATTTGACAATTGTATCATCGTAGAACCTTAGATAAAAGATGTTGAGTTAGCAGTAACAACTACTAATTTTATGAGATTCACATCTTTATTTTATAATTCTTTTGATATTGATATATGTTGTTAATCTCTTCCAATTAATTTTAATAAATCCCATTTTTGAGTTTTATTTTATCCTAGGTATGTAATGAATATATTTACATAAAAGTTAAATTATTTGTCGAGTAATGTAATCATAGTCTTGTTTCACCAACTAACCTATGGTTTTATATCAATATGATGTAAAATATTAAAAATATAAGGAAATGAAATCAATTGTTTGATCCTTTGTTCCAAGTATGGTTTTTGATTTATCTCTGATGATTTTTCTAAAAAATTAACATAAAATAAGTGCCTTTTGTGTTGGATTTTTTTGGTGAAATTAGTGAATAATTTCATTGTATAAAAAAATTGTGAATATTTGTCTTTAGTAAAACTGATTATTGGATCTAAAAATATTTCAATTACTACATATAAAACGGACCACATTGATTTATTACAACTGATGAAAAATATCCATGATAATCTTGATAATAAATTAATTTAGAAAAGGGCATAACGATAGGGTACAAACTTTCTTGTTGTTAAAACATATTTTGGATTAATTTTACATTCCATTGAATATAAATAAAATTAAAAATCACAATAAAGAGAAGTTATTGTATAACGTGTATTGATAACATTTTTGGTAAACTTCATATAGCTCAAAATATTTCTAATATTGGCCTTCATTCTAGAAATCTTCTACTAGGTTTCAAGAAGGTGGAAGTTTTCCATGCATTATTAAATAGAATTTATGGACATTATAAATTTATATTCAATCCATTTTTTCTTACAAACACCATAGTTATTTTAATAACCAAAAAATCTCATAAAAGATATCACAGCTCAATTGTTTAATATTCATTACATTTAACAAAAACATTCCTGAGAAATATAATTTTTTAGTTCCTCTAGAGATTATGTACACAATCTACTTATTTTGTTAATGATCATAAACATCTACCATAGTCATCTTTAAATTTTTTAATCTTCAAAAACATAAAGTACATAAAACTTTTCTATATAACATGTTAATAGAAACATAAGAAAGGGTGAGTTCAAGTACATAGTAAGGGTATATATGGTAAATATGTATAAATAATGTCATCATGATGATATGGTAACATGAGAATAAAATATGAAAACTACACCCTTCATATTATATATCAAAATCTTGTGTCCTGGAATAAATATTGCATCCTTTTAAGATACTTTTCATAATTGAATAAAAAAAAATGATCAATGAGAACATAAATTATTTATTAAACATATATTTGGGGTATACAAATAATAATACAATTTTGAGAACATGTATACATACAAATAGGATCACAAATTATGTTACTGAACTGAATTAAGGTCCTCACATAAAATTATGTACATAAAAAATATATGAGAATAATTGTGTATATGAAATCTAGGTCCATGAATAAAACTGTGAACAAGTGATCAGGTTGATGCCTAACAGTTTCAAATTGTGACCAGGTTCACATAAAACATAGTGAAAATGAAATCAGGTTCATGCATTACATTGTGACAATAAAATCAGGTTTTTACCTGATATATTTACTTCTGATTTATTTATCATTACCTAATGAATTATAGAGAGATGTAGATCACATAAATAACATAAGTAAAACCCTAAATTTATATGATTTTATATCATAAAAAATCATCATATCATCACATCAAAACCCATGAAAAGATAATAGGTTTCATAATAATTTAATAAATTCACCATATCATAACCTATGAAGAATAAATATTTTTCATAACCATTTCATCAAAATAAACATTAAATATCTAGATAAATAATAATAATGGGATAATTAAATATTATACCTAATAAAGAATAAGTTATATAAAATGATATCATCTTAAATTGAAAATGATTTTGAAAAATCACATGGATCATTTCATGAAGAAAATATCCTTTAAACATTGGAAAATCATTTTATAAAATTAATGTCTTTTGAAAATCCTTTTTTCTCAATAAAAAACCTTTGACAAAAATACATGATGGTTTAAATATTATTTAAAACATTTCTAGAGCTAACCATGATTTCCATTATGAAAAGTATTAAATATATTCAAAACATTATGTAAATAATTTTCATTTAAAATTATCATTGAAACATATAAATTTTTTTTAATACGTTGAGTGTTCATAATGGTTAGAAATTCCATCCATGTAATACATTTTAAGACCAATATTTCATTCATGTTTTTGATAAATTCGATAAAATATTTTCTTTTAGGAAATTGACATGAAAATAAAATCAATAAAATTGAAAATAGAATTACAACATGGGTAGAAATATTTTAGTAAATACCTTATAGATTTTTTAAAATCATATTTGAAATAATTTTTAGTAATCATGATTATGGAAGAAAAAACATTTCATCCAAAGAGAGAGATGAAGTCATGTTTTCTTAAATGTATTCCTTTGAACTGATAAGTTTACAAAATAAATAAAATGAAAATAAAAAATGTATTGTCATTACATAACCAAGAGAGAATAATATTAATTGTTTTTGGATATATGTGTAGTAATTTTTCATCACTGAAAGCTTAAACAAACAAATTACTGATTAATAATGAAATTGAATCATAACATGCTTAACATATTTGTATCCTTGAATCCAAATCCCCATGAAAGAATAAAATTAAATTAAATATAAAATTTAATGAGATTAAATAAATTAATTATATTTCATTTCAAATCATCTCTATGTACACCGTTTAATGTAGTTTGGTGCATAATACACCATTTTTCTCAATGAATGTAAATTATAACAGAAATACCATATCACATTACTATCATTGAAATAATAAACCCTATGAAATATAGATAATAAAATTGATATATAGATACCCATAATTTTTAGAATAAGTATCATAATTTAAATTCATGCGAGGTATATGAAAAACATAAATAAAATTATTTATGAATATGAGAGGTTCCTTGGAGATGTAAAAATATATATGTAAATCCCACACAATAAGTCAAAAATTCATTCATAAAAATTAAACCCTACAAAATAATAAATATAATTTTATTATAAATCTATAAATGAACCATAGTAATATATACGTTATAAAATATATGATTCACTTATGAGATTTTATTTCATGTTTAGTGATAATTACTTTTTAAATTAATTTTTTAGGTAATAACCACATTGTTTTTTGTGAGTGTCTTCAATTTCTATTTTGACATATTACAATAGTCATGGATAAACTATATATATAATTGTAACCATGAAATAAATATAATATATATTCATTTTATATTTTTTTATTATAATCCATAAAATATATACATTTAATATTAAATACATCATTCCTTGAGATAGTAGGTCGTACACATGCATGAAAATTGCTTTAATTTTTTTGATGAATGAAATGAATAAAGGATAAAAAATATATTATCATTATATAATAATTATAATTCCATAAGTACATAAATATATAGAGCATGTATTTATAAAAAATATATTATTAAATTCCTTGTAAACATAAATGAATCACATTGCTCCATTAGGCAATCTTCTACCATATACAGGAGAAACCTTGTCGTATTCTTATAGAATAGATAATGAGAAGGTATAAGATATATAAAAAATTATGAATTATAAAATTTTAATATATATAAAAATATAATCATTAAATACATTTTTATATCTATATGTGAGAGTTGGTGATATAAAATGGATAACATCAGTTCATGAGTCGGTAGTCCTCGGTACACATGAGTGATTATTATGTATACCATTTGACTAGAGAGGATAAATATTTAGATTATTAAATAAATATAAAAAAATCACAAAATATAAGTTCTATATTACTATATTATAATTTTTTATAAAAATTTAATTAGGAGATGGATCAAATAATGTAAAATGACATGAAATGGACACAACCACTTCTTTTAAAATTTGTTTGGCGTTTCACTAAATGATTATTAGGATCGATTTATTACTAAATAAGACATATATTATGATATAATGCAATTAAATAAGTGATATTGTTAGTTTTTTTGTCATCCCAATGGAATTTTGATGTATTAAAGGGATATGAGAGGGTGGTACCCTTTAACATGTAAGGTGAGTGGCCCACTTTTAATTTTTAAAATCAAAACGTTTTACCAAGTTAATTATCATTAAAAAAGATTGTAATTAAATGAAATTAAACCATTGTGGTTATAATATTTAAATATTTCCTTTAAATTATTTTTGTACTTGTTTCTAGCACATTTTACACAATATCTTGTTCAGTTTAACCACTAATAGACTCATTTTAACCATAATCATGGTAGTAAACTCTTACATACATTACTATTAATAGAAGGCCGGAAATATGATGAAATTATTAAATATTGTAAATGATTTTCATTAAAAATATTTAATCTACTTTTCCAAAAAAAATTTATACAAAATAAAAAATTAAATCTAAAATTAATCACATAGACATGATGAAAATATGGGTTTCCAAAAAAAATCAAAATATTGAATGGTTTTTTCCTAAAAACTGATTAAAAAATTGATTCCAATGATGTAATTTTTCTTAATAGATATATATTTTTAACTTATATTATTTTTAAACCCATCTTACAATAATTTGGATATTTTTAAATCCATAAAATCAATTAATGTTTATAAAAATGAGTATTGTTTACTAATTATATATAATTTTCCTTGTCTTAAAAAACATATTAATTCACTCGATGGTAATTCATACATGAATATTATAAAATTTTAGTTCTATTTATAAATTTTTTAATTTATATTTTATGTAAAATTTAATTTTAAATTAGTTAAAAAATGCGATAAATTAAATTTTATAAAAATAATTATTTTAAGGAACAATTTAGATTAATAATTATCTATTTACAAAAAAATAAATGAAATGTTAAAAATTTTTCTAATATATAATTTTGAAATTTCATTAAAATAATTTAGTAAAATTTATTTGTTTTATTTATTTAGAAAAACACATTTGTGCTGTATCTCCCCAAACTTCTGAATAATATTTTTTCCGAAATTTGTGAGTTATTTTATTTTATACTTTACATGACTGTATCGTTTAATTAATGATGTGACACCATAGGGTTTCGACAATTATATGAAAATTGGTCAATATGACCATTAGTGAGTGTGAGTGTGGGAAACTAAACTCTTAATGTTATTATTATTGTTTATAAATACAAGTGATCTTGGTTAATTAATACAGAAAGAAGAGTTGGTGGCTTCATCTAGTAGACTTGAACCATAAGAAGCCCATCTATGAATGCTTGGGAAGGAGGTAGCATCTCTTGTAATTTCACTAGACTAATACCATGGTGAGCTTAAACATGTGAATCTTCAACAAAATCACCTAAGAGAGATGTTCAAGATGATATAAATCACCACTCATACAATGTTGTTCAGGCCGCCCCATTAATCTATCACTATAGCACACCTTACACTTAGGCCCAATGCACATGTTATAAGGTTCTATGTATAGAGGCCTTAGATACGTTTTGTAATCCGTTGGTATAAATAAATTTTTTATTTCATATTATGGTAAAATTTGTGATTTTAAAATGTCTAGATAAATATAGGATGAATATTATTGATGAATTTTGTAAAAAGGTTATTTAAAAATATTCATGTAAATTTGAAATAACTAATAATGTGAAATGATTTTCAAAAAATTGTTTGTTGTAGCTATGATCAGTAAAACATTTAGGGTATTATAAGATTAACATGATTTTTAGTAAATAGTAATGTATGAATAATTATATACCCTTATGAATAGAAATGAATAGTAAATCTGCCAAAAAAATATGTACTTCACCCGTGAATGTATAAATATAATTTAGACATCTTAAAAGTAAAAAAACGATCATAGTATAAGTTTTGTTTTTTTTATGTCATAAAAACACTATTTACATTTTTTATTATTAATTTAATAATTTTAAATCGAAATTTAGTTTCATAAAATATAGTCATAAATTGTTACATTATCTTCTTATTGATATACGTTAATTTTATGGGAAAATGAATATTTCTCAATGTATTACCAAATAAGTAATAGTTTTAGTGTTTTTTTGAATAAATAATGATTTTATATAAAAAATATTTCAAAATTATTTAGAACATTATTTTTATAAAATCGGGTGAATTTTTTCATTCCGAGCATTGATATTATTTTAGGGTGAATTTAATATATTGTTATAAAATGTTTTATATTTCGGTGAATAGTGAAAATAAAGTTTTCAACTTCTGGTGTTTAATGAAATCATTAATGATGTAATAATAATGTAATAATGATGTAATCATTCTGGTCGACTTGTGAATAGTAAGATATTATATGAGGTCTTTCATGTGGCCAATACCATACGAAAATATCATTGGCACGACCATGGTTTTTCAAATACCACATATGAGGCGTCCCAAGGAAATTAATTAAATATTTACTCAGTTTTCTTATAAATACCAAGCCATTCACACATTATTTTCTTTCCAAAATCCCCCTAGACTAAGTTCTATTCTTTTTAACTCCCAAAGAGTCCTCTCAAGGTTCCCTCAAGCCCCCCAATGTCCCAACCTTCATTATTTTCAAGTTACTCTTCAAGGCAAGGTAACCTTACACCCTCCTCTTTTTGTCATGATTTTCATTAAGTTATATCATCCAGTTTCTATCTTCATATGATGGGGTATGTTTTTATATATTCTTATTACTTTCCATTACATGTCAAAATGATGAGATTCCATGTCTTCTATTATCAATTTTTTTATGAATTTTTAAGTGACTTCGTTAGGCGGATGAATTGTCGTAAAAGAAATCATATTTTCATTTTTTTTCATGATTCATTTTCATGTGGTGTGTCCATCCACACCATGATATTATTTCATTTTATTCAGTAACTATACTTTTAATGATTAATTTATTGATGGGATACTATTTTCACCTCTATTTTTAATGTTTTCTAAAACCATGTTACATAGTCATTATTTTGCAGAAATTTTTTTTCAAAATATATATCTCTTTTTTTCATGAAATTATCTCATTTTATTTATCTGAATACCGAAATATATTTTCATTTCTATAGGTATTCATCTAGACATAAAATTGATTTTTTTTGGAATCGACAAACATGAAACCCCCTTTCCTTTTTGAATGGTTATAAAAGTCATAGTGATCATGTTTCTAAGCACTTTTAAAACGTCACAATTTTGAAGTGAAACCCATAAAATTTCTCTCTATGGGTTATTTATTAAATGTTTGATAATGATTTATGTGTCTCACATGACTATAAATAAATATTAATGGTGTTCTCTGATATCACTTAAATGCATTGGTTAATGAATTTAATCTCTACATGTGAAATGTTTCATGATACCATGGTGAATAACCTTGGTAATTTTTATGACACCTTGGTGATGAACCTTGGTGATATGTTCATAAATTTATCAATTAAATGTTTTAGCCACATATTCATGTTATGATTATTTTTTTTCATTATGAGATTCCTCTACTTGCATTGTTCATGTATTTATATCTTTCATCAAGTTCTTTTTGATATCCCACGTAAACTTATTCCCTTGCTTTCCTAAATGGTCTTTCTCCTCACACATTCATTGGATGTATGTCTCCAGTTTATGAGATGTAGTAGTTGTACATAGGATGTACATTTCAAGAGTCATTTCCAGTGGATTTGAAAGAGTTTTTTATGTTTTCATGTATTTTTTTCCTGATTTCCAAGACACTATACTTTAAAGGTACATTCATTGTAAAATTTAATTAAAATTTGTGTTAAAATGGGGGGATTATATATGTGTGGATAGAAATAGTTTTCTAAAAAATAATTCCATGATTTTAAAATGGTTTTTATTATTTTTTCTAATTAATTATAAATAAAATTATTAACTATCTATACATGTGTAAAAATATATTTTTATAATTTAGTTAATCCCACTAATTTATTTAATTCCAACTGTTAGTCAAAACATTCATATTAAATTATAATTTTTTTCTTTTTAGTGTTTTCTTAAAACAAAGTGTTGCATGTAATGTGATCTATGTTCAATGTTTCATTTAATTTATCAAAAATTAGTGTTGTGTGTATAACAAAATTAAATTAGTGTTGCATGAAAATAAATATAAAATTATTGTTGTGTGTAATGAAATATAAATGTGGTGTTCTATGTAACAAATATTATTTAAAATATAAAATTTATTTTCAAAAATAATATGATTAAAACCAATTTTGGTGCTCTAACTATATTAATTGATTCAGTGACAATACTATTTATATATTACTATGATTAGTTTTTATGATATTTATAAATTATATTCATATAAATTAAATTAGTATATAATGTAATTAAAATCACTTTATAATTATACAAATAACCCTGATAAAGGAGTTTCTATATTGACCACCAAGTCTTTTACACATAAAATTTCAGGATTTTAAGCATAATTATACATTAGAGTACAAGCCAAAGATCATTAAGTATATTGTCTTGGAAGAATATGTATAGAGAACATAAACCATTTGGCTAAAAAGAATTCATTATTTAATCTCCATAAAGTGCTCATAACTTCTATTGTGCCCTTACATCATCATAGGGTTTCCTAGTGAACACATTTATAAATGAATGAGCTAAAAATCCTAATAAGGAATGAACATATGGACACATCATAGAAAACTGAGTTAGAATGCATGACATAATGATTTCAAAATCCTAGAACATATGAAATAATATCATATAAGCAGGGGATCATATAAAGAACGAATCATAAAACACGTCTTTAGTACAGGTAAAGGCAAACCACAAATCCCAATTCCCATTTTAGATCAGGTAAAGGATATCTTCCAATACCGTTTCACATCGCATCTCATGAGGCATAACATTACCCAATATGTTGGATTGCTATCTGGATGCACCCATCTCAACATTTTCATGAATATTATTTCCACATAAATAATCATACATAATCAACCATTCTTAAACATAAGGTTACCCAAGGAAAGAACTGGGTACCACTACCGATTGGTGTATTATGAATGTGCCTATGAAAGAATGTCTTTAGAACATACAAGGTTTTTTATAAGGTAAATAGTCATATAACATGGTATGTCGTGTTGAATAGAAGTTACAACATATAAGAGATGTATTTGAGAAACATGAGAATTAAAACATTTTTGTGTGCTTTTATAGAAAATTCTATAGAGACATTAAAATAGAAAAGAAAGAAATCTTTCAAATAAAACAAGAAATTAAACAATAAGGTTTTAAAATTAAAAATACTGATTTTAAATATAATATTTTTCCTTAAAATTGAATATTGGGTGCACTTGAAATAAGTTATGAATTTGGGAAGTTCCCTTAAAATAGGTTTTCTAATCAGAAGGTTCTGTGGAGGGAATTGTTTAAAAACCTGTGTATCTCAAAATCATAGTGATAAAATGGTAATCATAAATGAATTTTGTAAAACTAAATCAAATAAAGAATATTTACATAAAGAGATATGATAAATCCATTTTTATATAATGAAATATAAGGCAACCCAAATGAAAAATGAAGTTTCATGTAGAATTCATTACAGTTTATTGGCATGGTGATGGGATTACCGAAAATGGATTGATGAGATAGAAAAGGGTGTTTCTAATTACATATATATCATGAGAGAAGTATGAGGGAGGAGAAAAAACATACCCCGTCATTTGGGATTACACATAAAAATGAATATCATTGAGAGAAATCTTGACTTAAGATTGAAATTGATAGGATCACTTACCTTAAATCTAGTGATGTTCTCCACATGTTATTAATCACCTGAATAAACAAGTTAGGTTTATTATTTAACAATTCCAAAACCTATTATATATTAAATTTATTAATTATAACCCTTTTGGTTCATTTAATTACTTTTAGAATGGTTATAAGGTTCAATTTCATTGTTCATGCTTGTTTTCTTACTTGGTTTTTAATGACCGGTTCACTTATATTCCTGTTTGGATACACATGAAAGATGAAATTAGATTTACAAAATTGAAGGTATATGCTATTAGTGAACAACCATAATATTACGATGTTTCAAATTTAATTGTGTTACTTATAGTGAATTAGATTTTTTATATAAAACCATAGTGATAACCATTTTGGTTAATCAGTGGGTTTGATTGAAAGGAAGATGTTTTGATTTATAAGATAATAAAATTTTTACAAAAATATTTCAGAACCATAAATAGGATATAATATATATAATAATCTATTTAAACCATAATACAAATGTTTTCATGACCAGAATCCAGGATGATAATTGAAATTGATAAAATATTGTCCTTGAATGTGCTAAATTAACACATCTCAAACGGTGTTTTCATTTCTATATTAAATATGGGTAAAAGATATATGATAATGAAATATTATATTATCATAAAAACATTCTATTACATGCATGTTACTTGAGTTATAATACTATTTGGGTGAAGGTAGGTGAGGAATTAAATATAAAAAGAAAAGATCTCAAAACAAATAAATAATTTGAAAGAGGAATTTAATTCTTAAGTTTATCACATTTGAGAACCTCTTAATGGGAGAGGCTTTGATATTTTGAAGAGGCTATGGGATGTTGAACGTCATGGAGGTTCATGGTGTGAGATTTGGGTAGAATATTGGAAAAACACAAGGCTTGAGAGTAGTGAAGAGAGGAGGGAGTGAGGGTGTTTTTAAAGTGGAGGAGAAGAGGGTTTCCATAATTTTTTAATCATTAGTTTATTAATTTACCTCAAGACCAAAAATAGTGTTGATTCCAAGACAAATAATAGTAATAAATTCATGTTACATCAATACAATTGGGATTTCATTAGCATATCATCATCAATGACTTAATAAATCTATAATTTAGCATTTATAGTAAATTGTCGTATCTTACCATTCATCAGAAATTCATGTATTTCAGAAAAAATTCAAAAATTCACCCTAACCATTTTTCGATTTGTAGAACCCAAAAATGAGGTCCATTTTTCAAAAATAATTTTTTAATATAATTAATTTAATATTTAATCATACTCATAATTTATTATTAAAAAACTGATTTTAAAACATTTATTAACTCAATCTAAAATATAGGTATATTGAACTTTCACATGAATATTATGTTTATGATATCATAAGTAAGGTTACTATTCATTAGGGTATATCAATATTAATAATGGTACTATCCATAACGGTAGGTTACTATTCCCCAAAAATTATGTTTTTCTTTATCGGACTCCAAAAAACATAATTATTGCAACTGTGTTGGTCAAATTTTTGAAATTCCAAACATAGAAGTGACCAACATGTGTTTACAGGTCACATTTCCCTTACAGGATCATTATGTTTTTCTTTCATGACAAATTTAAAAAAACGTAATTTCTATTTAAAAACATTAGATCATTACATTCTTCCCCCCATATGAAATTTCACCCTCTTAATTTTTTTATAAATTATATGCTATAAATATGTGGGGTTTCTTTTTTTTCAAAGCATCCACCAGTTCCTATGCTGCCTCATCTTACTTATGGTTTCTCCATAGTACCTTAACAAGATGATTAGTCTTGTTGCATAGAACATTGTCTCCACGATCCAAGATCTTCATTGGATGCTCCTCAAAGGAATGATCATCCTCTAAATGTACCAACTCTGAATAGAGAACATGTGAAGGGTCCAGTATGAACTTCCATAAGAGGGATACATGAAATACATCATGAATTTTTTACTTGGTAGGTTTATGTGCGATTAAATAGTCCACAGCTCCAACTAGATCAAAGATCTTGAAGGGGCCAATATACCTGGGATATAACATTCCTTTCTTCCCAAATCTCATGACCTTCTTCCACAGAGATATGCATAGAAATACCATGTCTCCAATAGTAAACTCAATGTCTCATCGACGATTGTCTGCATAACTTTTCTATAAACATTGGGCTGCCTTGATGTGCTATAGAATGTTTTTCCCCTTCTCCACCATTTCTTCTTCCATTTCATGTCCTAGTAGCTTACGCTCATCGACATCATCTCCACATGTATGTGTTCTACACCTTTTCCCAAAAAGGGATTCATTTGGTACCATTCAGATGATCGCTTCGAAACTATTATTATAGGGGAATTCAGCCAGTGAAATATGGTGGTCCCATCCTCCATTAAAATCCATTGAACATGATCTCAACATGTCTTCCAATGTCGAAATAGTTTTCTCAGATTCTGCATCATTATGATGTTGATATGTCATACTGAAGATCCATTCAATGCTTAGAGCATGTTAGAGACATTTTCAAAACATTGACATGAATCTCGGATCATGATCAAATACAATATACAGTTTTACTCCATGCATCCTTACCACTTCTTTGATGTAAATCCATGTAATTTGATCCAATGATATGTCCTCTCGAATCGCGATAACGGGAGTTGTCTTTGTAAGACGATCTACAATGCCTCATATAGAATTGATTCCTCTGGATGTACTTGGAAGTCTAGTGACCAAGTCCATGGTAATGTTGTCCCACTTCCATGTGTTTATCCGTAGTAATTACATCACCCCTAATACTTTTTCCTCTCAAACTTCACTTTCTGACATACCAGGCACTTTGTTGTGTATTCAGTAATATCCTTTTTCATATTGTCCCACTAAAATTCCTCACGGAGATCCAGATACATCTTTGTGATACCTGGGTGCATAGAGAAGGTTTATCTAGGTGGGTCATTCAGAAGCTCCTTCTTTATATGTGGATCAAAAGGTAAACATAATCAGGACCCAAATCTTACAACTCCTTCCTCATCAATATTAAAATTGGAGGATTTCCCATTTCTGATAGCTTCCACCTTTTTCTAAATTTCCACATCCTTTCTTGGAGCATACATTATTTTTTATAATAGTGATGGTTAAGCAATCATTTTACAAAAGATTAATGATGTTCCTCCCTTAATGATTCAAATGTCTATCCTTCTCTCATCTAAGAGGATCAGATCCTTTTCAATTCTCATCACTGATAAATATGCATGATCCTTTCTACATAGAGAATCAACCACCTTATTTGACATACCGGGATGGTACTGGATTGGGGAGATATAATCCTTGATGAGATCAATCCATCTTCACTAGTGCATAATTATCTCTTTCTGTGTGAATATATATTTGAGACTCTTGTGATAAGTATATATCACACACTACTCTTAATAAAGAAAAGTATGCTATAATTTCAGTGCAAAGATCCCAGCCACCATCTCTAGATCTTACATGGGATAGTTTTCTCTTTGATTTTAAGATTCCATGAGGCATATTCTCTCCCTTTATTATATTGTATATGCATACATCGTAATCCCTTGTTCGATGAATCAATATACATCACAACGAGTTCTCCACTTATTGGCAGTGTGAGTAATGGTGCAGTGATAAGCATCTTTTCAACTCCTAAAAACTTTCTTAACATTCATGAGTCCAGATAAACATAACTCATTTCTTTTTTGTCTTGGTCGTTGTGTTTTACAATCAATAACCGTTCTTCAAAAATTGTCGATAATACCTAGATAGACACAAATATATATAGATATCCATTAAAGGTGTTGTCCTAGGCCACTCTTCAAATTCCTTTGTCTTGTAAGGGTCCATAAATATCCATTTTTGGGGATAAAATGAACAAAGAATTATACTTCCTCTATTCAGAACTCACATTTAATTTACTTTTCATACAACATGTCCCTTTGTGAGGACTTTAACACAGTATTCAAGTTATTCTCATTTTCCTCCTTTCTCTTGGAGTATATCAGAATATCATCAATAAAGACTACCACAAATTTGTCAACGTAATATTTAAAGAAAATATTCATTAAATCCATGAATATTTATGGAGCATTAGTGAGTTTGAAGGGCATCAATATGAACTCATATTTTCCATACCATGTTCGAAAGGCAGTCTTGGGACTATCTTATTTCCTCACCTTTAATTCATGATAACCCAACCAAAGGTCCACCATAGTGATAAAACTGGCCCCATGAAGCTGATCAAACAAGTAATCTATTAGGGGAAGGGGGTACTTTTTCTTTATCGTTATTTTATTAAGCTCACTATAATCAATGAAGATGAACACTAATCCATCATTCTTCATTATGATGATTAATGGTCACCCCACAGTGAATCACTCGGGTGTATAATACCATTCTCCATATTATCCTGTAATTTCTTCTTCAGCGCTTCTAGCTCTACGGTGGCAATTCTGTAAGGTGTATTTGAGATAGGCAGAGATCTACGGACATGTTCAATTGAGAAATCAACTCTCGGTCAGGATAAAGACCAAGATACTCTTCATGGAATACATCCGTGTAATCTCTAACAATGGTCATGTATTCAAGAATGATTCTCTCCTTTGCCTCAATCATTTGAGCTAGATATTCCAAATCACAAGTAAGAAATATCCACACATCAAATGACAATTCAAAAGTAGATCCATCTTCCTCCATACACGTATAAATAATCAGAGGATGCTTTTGGATATGAAGAGTAAAATCCCTTTCCTGAAAGTTGATGTTTCATTTGTATGATGACAGCCCATCGATTCCTAAGATAGAATCTAAATCCACTAAAATAAATATGATGGGATTTGCTGAGAGTATTAGTAAAAAAACGTTAACCGGGGAGGAGTTATAATCTATGGATGAAATAATTCTCTTATTAGTTGTTCTCACAGATAACTTTTCCTCAATATTTTGAGGTGGTGTTTGCATAGTAATTCTAATCATGCAATCTTTGAATGAATGCATATAACCTGAATCAAATAGTACATCTATTATAGTACATCTATGATACGTATTATAAATACGTATCAAATAGTACATCTATAATAGTACATATATGAATCAAATAGTACATCTATGATACGTATCACCGCATCATTATCTGGATCCACCTCAGTAGTAGTGATACAATAATCCATAACTTGTTTCCTTGGAAGTTGATACTGATTATCTCCAACAACCATTAGAATAAGGAATTTATATTCCTAATTTCCATGCTCCTTGAATTTTAAACACTACGCAAGAAGGTGAGTGTTGATATGAACCTTACTTTCTTCTTCTAAATTAGAGATATTATTTATATACCAATGGTAGTTTGTAGAAAGATGACCTAAAATTCGTCATTTGAATCCATTATTAAGTCCCTTCATATAAATCTCAGGATGCCTCTTCCCATAACATTTACAAGGGGAAAGGTCAGGCTTCATTCCATCATGGGATTTGTTCAATGAACCACCCATCTTCTTCTCAATTTTACGCTTCTAGTCACTGGGCCCATGAGACCACCGAGAGTCTCCAATCTTTATTTCTATTTTTAGGGCACAATGAAAAATATCCTCATAAAATTGTATTTCATGAATCACCAAATGTATTCATAAACTATCATTTATTCTGCTAACAAAACGATCCACCTTGCATTCAGTGTTCATCAAAAATCCAGGTTATTACCTTTAAAGCATTATACGTTTTTCTTTATATTCCCTGATGGAATCATATACCTTCTTCTTGATTCCTAGGAAAATATTTCTTAAAAACATCCTCTTGAATTCTTCACAATCCAGGTAATAAATTTCTTCTTGGGAATTTTCATTTTTTATCAGTGCCCACCAATTATCAGCTTCCCCGTATAAAAAAATAGACTGCCAAAACAACATTCTCTTCATCTAGGCACTGGAGGATTGAAACATCTCTTCAATGGAGTTAATCCATTATTCTATGAGGAGGGGATCAAGAGATCTACTAAAACTTGGGGGCCTTTTCTGTATGAAGGATTCTACAACATCATGCTCTTTTTTTAGAGGAGGTGGGTGTTCCATATGATTCATGTCATTATTTAAAACTCGAGCAAGCTGAAAAAAAATTTCATGATGGTTTGACTAACTTATCTCATCATATTAGGAATATCATTAGGTCAATTTTCACATTTTCTATCACATTTATTATTGGAACAATTTCATCTAGTTACAGCTATTAACTAATAAAAATAATGTATAATAAGAGGGATTGAATACTTATACATTGATTATAAAAGGAATCATTGATCATAAAAGGATAAACTTGTAAAGGAGAAGTATATCATATCTTTTGATTCCATAGGTTCAAATATATGTTATCCATGATCTATTTTTTAACAAAATTTCATATGGTTTTTTGTTCCTTAATAAATGTATTTTCAACACTCATGAATCTACTAAAGCATACCCCCCAAGAGTGTTGTAACCAAGAGTGCATCAAGGCTCGTTGTCATGCACCAGTTCCCATTCTACTCTATCTCAAAGTAGTATTTTTTGGTTTTACCCCTAGATACACATGTTCTAAATCCACCTCTACCCACTCGTATCTAGACATGTATGTATTTTCTTGATAAACCACACACTCAATACTCACCAAATTTTATGGATGTTTTCATGTACATAGTCTTATTAATAAGATTCTCACTACAGTTCTCTATTCCTAATCTCTAGAAATATCTAGACCATCCTATGATACTAACTATTGTGACCCAAGCCTTATACACATAACATTAAATGATTTAAATCATAATTATACATCATAGTACAAGCCATGGATCGTTAGGTCTAGTATCTTTGAAGACTAGGTACAAAGAACATAAAACATGGGGCTACAAAAAAATCCCGGGTTTATTTAATCTCCATAAAGAGATCCTAAATTCCACTGAGTCATTAAATCGACATAGGGTGCCCTAGGGAACACATGAATAATGGTATTAGCTAAAATTTACATTAATGGAATGAACATAAGGATGCATCTTAAGCACATGAGTTAGGAGGCATGACATATTGATATCCAAAGCATGGGACTTATGAAATCATATCAAATATGAATTGGATCATATAAACATGGAATAATATAAATGTGGACGAATCATAAAACATGTCCTTAGTATCGGTCAAGGCTAACCTATAATCCCTTTTCCAATTTTAGTATGGGTCAAGGCCAGCCGCCAATCCCGATTCACAATTTAGTATGAGTCAAAGCTAACCACCAATCCCATTTCACATCACATCTCATAAGACCAAACATTACCAAATGAATTAGAGTGCTATTTGGGGGTACCCATCTCAAAATATTCTTGAATTTTCCTTCCACATAAATAATCAAACCTAATCTACCATACATAAACATAAGGGTACCAATGGAAGGAATTGGGTACCACAATCATGACATAAAGAATAATAATTTGGCATATAATGAATATGTATATGAAATAAAGCTTTATAAAATACATGGACGTTCATAAAGTGATTTAGGAATATAAATTGGTATGTGGTGTCGAATATAAGTGACAAAATATAAGAAATGTATTTGAGAAACATTTTTATTAAAAAAAATTATGTTCTTTTAAAGAAAATACTATAGAGCCTTTAAAATAGAAGATAGGAATATCATTTATATAAAACTATAATTTAACAAAAAAAATTCATAATAAAATCAAAGATGTTATAAAGAAAATAGTGTCTTAAAAACGATTGACTACTCTTCAAAATTGGGTAAAAGTTTGGAAAGTTCTCTTAAAACAGGTTTTCTTATCAGAAAGTTCAAAGGAGGGAATCTATTAAATACATGTATATCCCCAAAAGAGAGTGATTAAAGGGTATTCATAAATGAATGTTATAAAACTAAAAATCATTTTTAATATGTACATTAAATGATAAGATAATTCCATTTTGATATAAAGAAATTTAAGGCAACCCGAAATAACACAGAATGTTCTGTTAGAATTCGTTTTTGGTTTATTGGCATGTTGTCAGGTGTACCTTAGTGGAATTGATGAGAGATGAAAGGGGTTTCTCATCGCATATAAATCATGATTAAATTATGGGTTAGGATCAAAAACATACCCTGACATTTGGGATTACACATCAAAAGGAATACTTTAGTGGACAATCATTATTTTAGATTGAAATTGAGAGTATCCCTTACCTTAAATTTGTTGGTGTTCTCCACTTTTTATTAATGGCATGAATAAAAAAAATTGTGTTTGTTAATTATAAAATGAGGAAACTATTCTATATATAATTGATTTATTATAATTTATTGTTTCAATAAAGTCCTTTTTTATTGGTAATAAGGTTCAATTTAATTGTTTGGGATCGTTTGTTTACTTGGTCTTTAATGACCGGTTCGCGTATATTCATGTTTGGTTACAAAAGAAAGACGAAAGTGGTTTCCCTTAATTGATGTTATATTATATTAGTGATCATATATTAGATTATATGGTTTTAAATTTAATGTAGTTACTTAGAGTAAATTTGAATTATTATATAAAACTTTTGTGATAACAGTTTTGTTTAATTAGTGGGTTTGATTACAACGAACATTTGTTGATTTATAAAATAATACCATTTTTAACAAAGGACTACAGAACTGTAAATATGATATATTATATATATAATAATCTCGTTCCACCTTAAGACAAAAGGATTCATGAACAGAAACAATGATGCTAATAGAAATTGATTAACCGTTTTCCTTTAATGTGCTAAATTAAGAAATCTCAAATAGTGTTTTCATTTATTAATAAAATATGGGGAATGAAGATATGATAATGAAATATCCCATTAGAATAAATATGTTCCAGTACATGTATATTACTAGAGTTATCATACTATTTGGGTGAAGGGAGGTGATGAATGAACTTTGAAAAGAAAGTAATATTAAATAAATAAATTAATTTGAAAGAGGAATTAACATCTTGAGTTTATTCCTTTGGAGAACCTTTAAAAGGGAGCGGATTTGGTATTTATAAGAGGATATGTGATATTGGAAGTGGGGGGGGGAATTGAAAAGTGATTTTGGAAGAATATTGGAATGGTATAAGGCTTGATTGTATTGATGAGAGGATGTAGTGAGGGGGTTTTATAGTGGAGGAGTATATGGTTTTCATAATTTTTTAATCATTAGATTATAAATTCACCTCAAAACCAAAAATAATGACGATTCTAAGACAAATAAAAGTGTTAAATTCATGTTACTTTGAACCAATTAGGCTTACATCAGCATATCATCATCAATAACCCAAAAAATCCATTATTTTCCATTTATCATAAATTGTCTTAGTTTACTATTCCTAAAAATCCAAGTATTTCAAAAAAATCCCAACATGTCAACCAAAACATTATTCTATGTGTATAATCCATGAATAAAGTCCATTTTTTAAAAATAATTTTCTTACTATGATTAATTTAATATTTAATTAAACTCTAAATTTATTATTAAAAGCCAGTTTTAAAACATTCATTTACATATTCTAAAATATAGGTATATCGTACTATCACATTAATATTATCTTTATACTATCATATATAAGGTTACCATTCATTTAGGTATATAATTATTCATAAGGGTATGTTACTATTTATAATTGTACGTTACTATTCACCAACAATTCACTTATTCTAATCAGACACCGAATAACTTACTGATTGCAAAAATGTGTGTATGATTTTTTAAATTCCAAACATAGAACTAAAAAAATATTGTTTAAAGATCACATAAAACATATAACATCATTATTTTGTTATTTTATAACATATTTATAAGATATGTTTTTTCATTGAAAAAAATTTGGTTGTTAGAGTTGATTTATGATAAAATTACCGAGTGTGAATTTTGGATTTGGAATATTTTATTATTGGGTCGTATAATCTCATATGATGTCATATCAGTAGACCCATCAATGAAAAAGAAATTGAATGTAGTCTCAAACCAAATTTTGTGACTGAGATTCACAAGTTTCTCATTTTTGATGGATATTATTGGCAGTTTGTGTAAAATATATCATGACCATCTAATCTAGTAACCATGTTAATATGGAAGGGAAATATGTTCCTTTGGATTGATGACAGTGAAGAACATTTAAAAGAATTTTTCAAAATCATAGTCGACTCAAACATATTTACATTACCATATAGTGAAGAAGGATTTATAATCTTTTGTGGTGTATTAATGAAATGATTCTGGTATATTTTTATTCAAAATGATATAGTGACTATTTGTATGTAATTCCAATTGAGGGATCAGGATAAAAAATTACCCAAAATTTTTTTTAGATGGATATTTAGAAATTTATTCACTAATGATATTAATGAATTATATTAACTAATAAAGGTTTTTACTAAATACTAGTCATATAAATCTAATTATATTCTCACAAAATAAATGTTGAAAACGAGACATTAAAGATAATTGGATTTGATTAATGTTTATAAGTACTCAACACATTACCACCCTGGGAAAGAAAATACCACACTAGATTATAAAATATGAAAGGAGAATTTTAGATTATATATGATGAGTATTGGAAAAGATCCTGTTTTTTTGGATTTCCAAAGGTTGATTCCTGAAATCATGAACGATTTGGAGATATTATATAATTTCTAAACGATTGTTCAACTCTATATCCAATCAAAATTTAAAGAGGTGAAAAATAAAATATGTAACAATTGAATAAGGTGAATATAATCATATGTTTGACCTTGATTGTGATGGGAAGATAAGTCTTAGGATCTATGTATGTCTTCCATCTATATTGGAATTAATGTTTCAGATGTTGGATAATGCTCACATATCACAATTACCTAATTCATTTTTGGAGTAAAAATATTTAATGTGATAAGAAATAGTATTTCTGGGGGGACAACATAAATTTATATATTGGTTAGTTTAAATCTCACAACATGGTAATTCATTAATTTAATACTGAGACAGAAAGGATTAATGTTATGTTAAAACCATTACCCTTACCAATAATGAAATGGGAAAACATCATCATGGATTTTTTCATTAAAGAACACAAATCATTAAAATGGAATATTGATATATGGGATGTAGTCGATTGAATTATAGATTCATTACAATTAATTGATATTAGAGATTTTTTCTATAAAAAAATATTTCTAAAATTTATAATAATAATATTTTAAAGCTGAATAGAGTATCATATTCTATTGTATACGATCGGGATCTGAGGTTTAACAAGATATTCTGTTGAATTCTTCTGCAGTCCCTGGATATAATGTTTTTTTGTGTGTCATATCATCATAAATATATTTTTATAATGAGTTAAAAATTATAACTCATAGGATATTCTATGATCATATTCCATTGATTTCAAATGTGGTTGGGATTAACATCATCCTCTAGTTGTGTTTCATAAAACAATTTTATTCACTTGATCATTCAAAGGGATCCTTTTGAATCCCTCTACGGAAAAAGGGTATAAATACAACATGTTGGGATGATATTTGGTAATAATACTATTTGGACCAGGAAAAATGTTGTATATGATAATGAATTACTAATATATTCAGGAACACCTCAATATATCTTATAGATTATAGAAAATTTATGCTAACATTCATCAAAGTGGCCTAGATATTGAAGTTTGTGAGAGGGTTTCCCAATGAATATCAATATGTATTAAGGATTGGGATTAAAAATTAAGGGAATGTTGATCCTAATTTATGATTCCCCTCGTTATATTTGTGATTGAGTTGGGAAGGTAGTGTATCTATTGGTGCATCCACCAAACCCCTATCATGTTCCCAATGTGTTTCATATAGCTCTCATATAAATGTACATATATGATCTATCACATGAACTAAAAAACATCTCCATTACAATGGAATATGATATTTGATATAAACAAATATTAAATCATTGATCATAAATATAATGTTCTATAAAACAAGACTACACACTCGGTAAATGATATCTGGAAAAATCAAAATTACAAAAAAGCTACATGGGAACTAGAGGAAGAAATGAAAAAATGTTATCTTCAATTATTTATATCAGAGTGATCAATTTTAATGGTGAAATTAATATATTGGTTTTTTAATACAACAACATAATATTTAACAAATTAATAATTTTCCAAAAAGAAATTAATTTTTTTATAGTATGTGTTACATGCAATATCGATTTTAAACAAACAATGACATAATACTATAATATTATTATCTAAAGTGAAAGTTATGACCAATAAATTTTATTGGAGGATATAAATACTAAAAAAAGTATAAAAAAAATACATTATTGAGCATTTATATAATTATTCCACTGGTTATCATATTATTAAAAATGAAAATATTAATAATTTTAATGAAAAAAATTACCCTTCTAAACAATTGTTTTTATAAATGAAATTTATTTTTGTACTAATAAATTAAATTAATCACCATGTTGGAAAATTAGAATTATATTTATATATTAAATATTCATTAAAAAGTTTGAACATTAATTAAATATTTTACTAATCATGTGATAATAATAAAATTTATATTATGCTTAAAATATTATTTTTCAAAAAAATGTGTTCATCATTTTATATGAACATATTTTAAAATGAATTTTTACTACTTAAATAAGTTTAATTTGATAATATTGCTTCCACAATTTTAATCAGGTTGTTCAGAGTTTGTAAATAAGACCCTTTTATATTTTACCAATATGAATAATAACAATGGTAAAATTTATTAACTCGATAATAGTTAAATCGGACTAATTTAGGATAAACATAATAGTTATGGCCATAAAATATTCATAATAATTCTAATTAGATGAATTTAATTCGAATATTATAATATTATTATTTATCATGGGTTGTTTTATTCAAACATTCTTACTAAATTTTTTTATATATTATATAAATAAAAGTGTGTAACAAAATGTAACCCTATTAGTTTTATACATGCATTATGAGCTCACATTGGGAAAAAAATATAGGAATGAATATTTATTTTCATGTTTTCGATAGTAAAATTAATACGTTATACATTTTTATTTATAATATTATGTACCATACTTTTATATTAAATTCTTACACAATGCCAAAACAGTATATATTTAATGAAATAAAATAAAATAAATGATATTAAAAAAAATAAAAAGTGGTATATTTTCATTAAAAATTAGTGTTATAAAAATTTATCATCATAATATGATATATTATTTCTATTTCAAATTATTTTAATCGAATAATAAAATTTTCCATTTTTTATTTAATTCTTATTAAATTAATTGTGTCTAAATTGAAAATAATGATATGTTTTGAAAATAATAATTTATTAAATTTTATAAAAATAAAAAAAATGTTAAATTTGAAAAAAGGGGACAATATAATGTAAAAAGAGTCTCTATATCCCATTTATTGTTTATTTGGAAGAATTTTTATTAATAATAACTTTAATATATGTTAATCTTATAAAAAATTATTTGGGTACTCCTCCCGGCAATTATAAAACAGAACCCATTCTTTCTTTTTTCCACACGACATTGAGATTTATATCTTGACCAAATTGATCAATTTTCTCTAATCCATTCAACTATCCAAATTATATATGTGTTTTTATACCAAAAATATGAACCCTAGATCCTATAAAATGATATTTAAGTGAGTTATTTTAAAGAGGTAGTAATCACATTACTCATTCAAATTCATTTTAATTATTATATAACCTCATATAAATCAATTATATTGTTAATAATATAATATCTTATGTATCCTATGTCTTTTTAAATCTTACTATTATTATTATAAGGCCATTATTAACCAACTATCAATCATGTGAGAAGTGAAAATATAGCTTGTGCGTATGTACTTTCTACCATCTCCATGAACTACACAATTCATTTTTCTATATTTAACATTAATAGATGAGTATAAATATAGGAATATAATTTATACATATGATATTTAAATTGTAATTCACATCATGAATTTGATTTATATATGATAAAATTAAGATGATTACAAGAACCAAACTAAAATACAAGTATAAATGAAACATTTAACAACCATAAAAAAATTATTTTAAGGAAATATAGATAAAATGGGTGCTAAAATGTTTTAAATAGATCATATATGACAATATATATTATTTTTTCAATTTTATGTAAGTTTAAAAAATATATATTTAATATTCATGAAGTTATATTTATTTCAAAACAATGCGATCTCAAGGTTAGGATTTTATGTTACAATCTCACTGTTAATCGAGAATTTATATGATGATTTTTATAATGATGATATTTTATGATATATATATCAAAAATATCACCAATTATCAACTCCCATGGTTATTTATTTTGATTACATTTTTTAATTTCATTTTACTCTATTAATTTTCTCAAGAAGAACTTTTTATTATGCAAAACCGATTGTATCTCCCACTAAGGTCGAAATCCCCTTTCTATTACTTGTCCATGTTCTCTAAACTCATTTTGAAGAAGGATTTAAATAATCATAAAATATTATTGTAATACATTTCGCTGAATATTTTTTATTTTTTTAAAAAAAGTTCTAATTGAATATTCTTTTCATATTTAGAATTTATTAAGTTTTTTTGAATTCTTATATGAATGTTTCAAAGGACTATTTTTTAATATATATGGGGTGGCTAAAATTTAATCACTGTTATGAGTTTTAAATGTTTTGAATATTATATTATAATTTTACAATGATATTTTAAAATAAATTAATTCCATTCATTTATATAATATTTTTCAGATTATAAATTCATTTCTAAAATATGGGGAGGGTATTTTCCTCAAGAAGGTTTTAATGATCATTTGATCATATTTTTATTCATCAAGAACTATGAAAAATAAATTTTATTATTCATTACTGAGAACATGATCTAGAAATACCATACTTTAACTTTCTCTATCTATTTTAAGATAAAAATTATATTATTCATATGAATATTATTTATTTTTTAGGGTTTATTCCACGAAGAGTCGTTGAAATTTTTATGAAATATTTTTTTATTTAGGGGTTATCAAATTAAGAAATTCATATAAAACCCATTTAATTCCATTTGATATTATATCAATATTTTCATTACGATCTTGTGTAACATATATTTTTTATTTTTTTCTGTTCTGTGGGAATTATATCTCCATCAACTACATTGGGTAAATATTTATATATTAGTAGATAAACAATACTTGAGTAGGGAGTGAAAAAAAAAATTTATAAGGGTTTATATCTACAATGATATGCTTGTGATTTAACCATTACTACTATGATAATATGTGGAGTGAACAAATTACATTATGAAATTATGGTAAATGATCCTTGATTTATAAGGAAATGATTTTACATGAAAAGGTATATTAAATAATTCCATGTCTTCTACCAACATTATTCATCCATGGATTATATCATATGATTCCATTATGATTCATATCTTATGAACTTCCAGGATTTATGAAATTACTTATAATTATGATCTATGATATATATGGTATGATTTTAAAATGTATGCTCATGTTGTCATTACGTTATGATCATTTTATGCATTATTTATCATTAATATCTAAATATTTATCCTTTATGATAATATGAGTTCACCCGTTTATATGTTTCAATTACCAATGTTATGAGCAAAACTACTAAGTATGATATTTATAAGAGGATTTCTAGTTTTGCATAACAAAGTTGGAGACGATGTAGATATTACTGAATCATTTATTTACATATCAATGTTTCTATGGACATTAGACCTATACAATTATATAGTGGGTCATTAGGAAATGTAATGAATATTTATTTACAAATATATGATATCTAAGTTTGATAATTCTAGGTAGTTATAGTAATGATTGAATGATATCTATGGAAGGGTCAATCCTTCAACATTAATAATTCATAATGGTAATATAGTCTCTTAATTAGGGCCATCAACTCATATGTATGAGTCACCCTAAAGAAATGTATGTTTTCATCGAACCCTATGTAAATACAATTCAATGTATGGCTTATCCCCAAACAATGAAGGCTATGTATGGTCCATAGAGACTCAAATAAAAGAAATTACAAAGATAAATCTTGTTAATAACATTGTTAGGATGAAAACCCAATAAGATAAATATAATTAAGATATGAACATGATAAATTACAATGAAAATAATAATGATTTATTAGTTTCATTTTGAAATCAGTGGGAATGCTAATATCTACAATTATATTGAAAATATTAAATAATTTAATCATCTATAAACAATATAAAGTTAAAAATCTAAAAAATAACAAATCAAAATGTATTGGGTTTTCTATAGATCAATGATATACTTGTAAGAGTCATGATATCATTTTGTTGGACTACCTATTGTTAATATCTGGTCATGCGATGTTGTATTCAAAACTATCATATTATTTCACCTGTATTAATTCCATCAATTTTAATTATATATCAATTGATAGGTTAGTGCCTATTCAATCAATTTTATAGAAATATATTTCTTTTTTAAACTATATTTTTACACGTTATAAAAACACTTTAATCTTTTCAAGACCTACCCCATTATCGGTTATTTATAATTTCAAGAATTCTCTTTGCTCTAGTAAATTTTTTATTTTATTCTATTGAAACATTATTAAGACTAAAATCAATTTGGGTCATCGGAAAATATATTCTTGATATTTTTCTAGAGAATATCATAGTCTTGATCCATATTTTACATACGTGGTTTTAGAGATATTTTTTGGATAACAACACCACTATACCTTATCATTAATTATTACTTCAATTTTATTTTGAATGAATATATATAAACTAATAATTAATTCATTATGGTGTTCCTTAAAAAATTGTAATAAAAAATTTTATATAAAATATAATTACTATTAAAAACATCACCTATGAAATTTTATAAAACTAACACACATGACTGTTAAAAAAATATATTATTCATTATAAATGAAAATAATCTATTAAAATATTAATCATAAATTTTATTATAAGAGGTGTATGAAGATAAAATATATTATTTGATTGGTGATAAACATCAAAAACAAGTTATAAAATCTGAGTGTATTTAATACAACCATTATACCCCAATGAGGATTTAAGATTGATATTTTCAAAATATCATATATTTTCAAAATGATATGTAAAATGATTTATAATATATGACATTTAAATAAGAAAATTATCATATATGAATAACTTTTAGAAAATAAATGTCTTGTATTTATGTATATAAGTATATTATTTTAATAGTAAAAAAATAATGAATCATACATATTCTACGTATAAATGAAAGAGAAGAGAAAAATAATAACTGCATTTAAAATCATATATAAAAAAAAACAAAATAACTATTTCAAATGAAAGGCTGGTAAAAAAAATTATTTGAGAAATTTACAAAAAAATTATAAATCATTATGACAAATTAATTTTTTTTTTATAAAAATAAAAAAAAAAATTAATCATTCATTTTCCATAATATAAATATGAAATTAAGAAGAAAATATTTTATGTAAAATGAAACTGAAATTTAATTTATTCTATAAACAAATGGAGAAAATTGGAAGGCATAATAATAAAAAAATTACATTTAAACATATGATATAATTTGTAGAAAAAATATTTCCTTTTTTATAAAACTTATTGACAATTATTTATAGTGAATATTATTACATATAATAATGTAAATTTTTTAGAAAAAATATCATTGAAAAAAATATATCTCCTGAAGTTGGAATAAAATAAATTAATGATTGAAAAATTATTGTTGTGTTTTTAATATATTTTTAAGGGTCTATAAGAAAATTTATTATTTATATATAGTTCATTTTTCATTTGATTCATGTGTGATTTTAGTCCAAGATGTAGACTATTTTACATTGATTATTACACTTACTATGAATTAAGTTATTTTAGTAGATATTTATGAAAGTGAGGTTTTTTCAATCATAATAAAATATTTCCCACTAAGGCCCTTCGGTTTTAAGGTCTCTATGCTATTTTCACCCTAAAATTATACCATTTTATTATAGATTATATTGATAAAATAATTATAAAAATTCATTTGTAGTGGATAACTATGAGTAGATAAGTGATACTATTAACAAATTAATTCCTAATGTGAAGAACGTATATTTTATTTTATTTTTTATTCCAATCATCTTGTGAAATGTTTTTCATATAGTATTTTCTAAAATTAAATCTAATAAGATTTAGAATTTTTCCCTTTCAGTATTTTAGAGGGTAAATTTGAGATTACACCTATGAAATTCATTTTGATAACAACATCATCCACAATGATATTTTTCATTCAATGAGAAATAAACTTACTTCATATAATGTTATTATTGATTTGATACATGATATGATGATAATGTGCCACTACATGTAGTGTGTTATTAATGGGATTTTGGATGAAAAGTGGTTTTGATGTTGTATGGGTTGATATAATTATAATATTCATCACCAAAGTTTCATAAAAATAAATATTAATAGTTGTAATTCAATTCACGTTAATACGTAAATGGGATTACATCAAGGTGATCCACATCCAACATAATTTATTACTATTTCATTTTGTTTTTATAGCCATGTTAATATCATATGTAGGTCCTTTTGGAGAAATTATTGGTGTTATGACTTTTGTGATTGGACCATCAATTTTTCACATATTCTTTGGAGAGAAAATGGTTTTATTTTTCATATTTACTCTTGTGGGGTGGAATTTAATTGAAACACTTATTTTTTGTTATGAAAGATAGTTGAGGTAGAAAGTGAAATTCAAAAAATTTGACGCATCTTTTAGTAAGTGTGTTATGATTTAGACAATGAATAATCATTGGGAGATGAATAATGTTAATCATATTTTAATGTAATAAATATTTTTTGCTATAATATATTGTTGGAGAATAAATATTCATTTTTTTAAATCATTTTGGGATAAAATTGATAAAATAAATAGTTTTAGATATTGAAATAACTTTTTTAATGAATGAAATTATGTACTTATTAAGTAGTTATCCGAGTCTATAAAATAATATGTTATTTCATTGTATATTTTTTTAATAAATCAACATTAATTAGAAACATTAAATGTTATTTAATTGGGGGGGGTATTATAATGGCTGGATTAAAAATCATTTCCATTTATCGGATTGTTTATGAAAACCAAGTACTGACAGTTGGATGGCATATATGAAATATTAATATTTCACATATTTAAAAAATAATGCTACGCCATCCAAAATCTAGATTATCAATATGTAAATATTATTATATTAATAAACTTCCCTAGTGTTGATTATATACATGCTAATTTTGGTCCAAGGTCTTATTATTTATATAATAGTCTTCAATATTATTTTTTATTGCAAACTAATTTTTTTCCAATATGGTATATTATGTAGAATTTTTTTAGTAATTTACATAATCCATTGATTTGGAAAAATAATAATAAAGGGTACTCTTCGATCATTCATCTAGGTGGATAGGTGTATTTATTTGAGATATTATGAATAAAAATCACATTAATTGGTGCTTTGATGGAAACAATTAATGAGGTAGTGAAAGGGAACATGATGTTATAATGATGATTTCATAAGGATATATGTTAATAATGAATTTATAAATTTCTATCACGGATTGAGATTGGTATAAAATTACTATCGTTAATCATTCCCCAAATGTACATCATTTCTGTGAAAATTTTAATGGAGTATTTTCCTACAAAGGATAGTAATTTCAAATGTATTGTCGTATTAGATAATACATTTAACCAATTCTTAAATATTATTGTTTTTGTATCACATTATTTTTTTTATAGATTTAGTGATTTTAATGATTGGGATAATTCAAGAACATATTCATCTAAATATATTATATAAAATAATAATATTCAAAGGATTTCGTTGGGATATGTTTAATCATATGAAATTATATTTTTTATTGAAATTATATTTCTATAATTTCTTAATTGTATCAAATTTAATGAACTATATTTTTAAAATATTGGTCAACCTGATTAATTGTGGATCCAATAAATGTTTAATAGCTTTTATTTTTGTTGAAATGGTTGAAAGGATGTTTGTTATACATTTTTTGTTTTTCTAGTTATTGGTTTCCACCTCATTAATGATATATAAAGTTATATATTAATGGATCCATTTTTTTGTAAAAAAGTAGATATTATAGGTTTTATTGTGAATGTGTATTGAAATTTTCAACCTACAACTTCAATGTCTCTTCTAGGAAACTAGTGTCCTCGTTCTTGAGGAGGCTATAGAAATGGATATTATCTTGGAGCTTAATTTAGATTTTTTGGATATTGTTTATTCTTGTGTATTATTTTGTTGTTTTGATTTTTAATTTATTTAAATTATATAATAATTTTTATTTTTTGGAATTTTAGTGGAGGAAATTATTAGTATATCCCATAATTTCAGAGTTTTTATGTTTTCTTTGGTCAGTAGGTTGGTTAATCATGTTGCATATAATATTTAATGTTTTTTCAATTCATTTGGAGATATTTCATTGAATGATTTTGTTCATATTACATAATAGTGTTTTCTAACATATGATTTTAGATCCGAATTTTATTTTTTAAGTTAAATAAATTAGACTTTGTATTATTAATGTAAGACCAGTGGTACATTCTAAATCCAATTACAATAAGAGTCACGTTGAAACATTTTCAATCATCTCCCATGAGAGAAATATTCTAGAAAATAATAATATGTAATTATTGTTATAAGTCAATTATTTGATCAAATAATGTGTATATACATATAATAGGGAACTAATTACGAGAAAATATGAATATATTATAAATCCATATAAGAAAGTTAGTATGAAATCACATTTTAATATATCAAATAAAACAGTTATACAAAATATATTTTATTATATAATAAGTTTAAGGAAATGTTTTTTACTTATCTTGTTAAAATATATAAAATTTATTTGAAAAAAAACCCATCTTAATGAAGCTCTTTTTAAGAAAAAAACGTAAAAATTATTATAAAAAATCCATTTGATAAATAATATGAACTATATAAATTTTTTCAATAGGTAATATCAAATCATTCAATAATTTTTTTTAATTAAAATATTCAAAAATTTTAAATATCCATCATGAAATTTATAAAATTATATGTTACATTATAGGTAAATTTTATAATAACAATTTAGAAATTTTTTAAAATCATTTAATGAAATTTTAGAAAAACATCCTAAATTGCAAAAAATATTTATATAAAAAATATAATTCATTTATATAAAAATGTTTTTTTGACTCAAATAATTATTATTAAATAAGAAAAAAATTATTATTTCTAATCATTCATAAATACATAAAATTAAATTTATTATAAATGATTTGGTTTATAAGAAATATGTTTAATAAAATGGAACTCTTCATTTGGGATACATAAAATTTTAAAAATATCAGTTCCACACTTCCTATACATAATTGATCTTTATATATAAAACTCATTGCAATACGTGTCTCCTAACACTAAAACAAAATTTATTTCCCAAAAAATTGTAATTGATCAAAATAATCATATTTATCAAAGGATTAGTTAATGTCATTCTTATAGAGAAACAAACATATACCATTATAGGAATTCAAATTAAATTTTTGTCTAATTATACAATCCATATATTTCATCACACAGTATCCATAATGTGATCATTTTTATTTATTATTATGAAAAATTAAAAGAAAATATTATCTAAATCAACATAATATTTATTTATAATATATCCAATATATATAATTAGTCACCAAAATAATGTTTCATGGGTATATATTTTGATATTTTTTAATCAAGAGATATGTTGCTTAATATATATAGAGTAAATCAGAAAAACATCAAAAATGTTGACCATACTCTTAATGTAATAATATAAATGAAACATAAGGATAATTATGATTTAATATACTTATTAGATATGTATAACAAACACTCTTAGTTTTTTATTTCACCGTATGTCAAATCCAAGTAATAATTTATAATTTTTTTATAGTTAAGGTGTATAGTGAACAAAATACATTTATCTCCAAAAAATTATAATGGAATATTGTTTATCTAAATTTAATAATGATACAAAATTATAATTATATGTAATACATTTTTTTGGAGTTTAGATTTATCTCTTATTGTGAATGTATCATATAAACTATGTGACTATATGTTCAAAAGATATGCATCATAGTGATGGGGGAAAATAATTTCATTTAGAGAGATGGCCAACATCAAAAATATTCTGTTTTATTTTAATATATATATGTGATAAAGAATCATTCAATTTATGAAAATAAAAAATATTAAAACATAGTAAAAATTTAAATCATAATGAAATTGATAACAAATCATATCATCATTTCATGTTGAAAGATTCCATTGACCACATCAAGAGTGTTAATTCATATTTTATTATTTTCAAACATATATCAGGGATAATATAATGAAACCATAACCAATTTTTTGAATCTCGTCTTATTATTACATAACAATTCATTTCATTTTTCAAAAAGAGGATCTTTAACGACTATTGCCTTGGAAAAAACGGTAAATAATACAAGAAAACATGAATCATTATTCTATTACACTTGAAATGATTCTTCAGAATTCGTAATATGTAAATTTATTTAATCTCATAACTTAGAGACATACATCAAAGGAAAGGGTGAGCAGAAGTCCCAGTATGGGAAAAGCTATATAAATAGATTACCTGTGAACTTGAGTGATATCAATAAGAACATGCAGAATATAATAAAAAATGAAAAAAGAAATACATAAAAATAATACCATGAATAATATATTGAAAATGTGGCTACAACATTTAATTTATACATTCATTATCATATCACCAAGGTCCATCCACAAGGTGTCATAAAAATTAACAAGGTTATTCACCAAGGTATCATAAAACATGTCATATCTAGAGATTATTTACATTACACAATGAATTAGAGTGCTATCAAGGAGAAACCTTAATATTTATTTATTTTAATGTGAGACAGATAAATCAAAATCAAAAATTTCATAAATAACCCATAGAGGGTAAAAGAAATGGGTTATATTTCAAAATCATGGCATTTTAAAATGTTATTAAAAACTTGATGATTATATTATTTGTAACACAGGGAAATGTAATGTGGGTTTTGTGTATGTCAATTTCAGAATAAAAGATATCAATTTCATGTTTGAGGAATACACCAGAAATGAAATAGGTATGTGCATTCATATAAATATAACAAGATAATTTCTTTTGAAAAATAGATATATTTTGAGACAACAATTCTACAGAATAATGACTATGCAACATTGTTTAAGAAAACATTAAAAGAGGGGAAAGGGGTAAACCATTAATAAGAGAGTGATAATATAGTATATTTATATAATATAATGGATATAAGAACATGGTACGAACCTTTTCATGACATTCAACATCAAATGGAATTTGAATGAAAAAAATAGAGGTTTTAAATTCCCTTACGAAAATCCTCTGGCCTAACAGCGTTGCTTAAAAATTCATTAAATTAGTTGGTGAGAGGGAAAGGTTTCTCTCATCATTTGGACATATAATGGAAAAAGATAAGGATACATAATTACATAATCCAAAATAGTAAAATTCAAATTAAAATATATAACATAAAAAAAGTCTTGTCTAAAAGCGGAGGGTGAAAGGTTCCCTTACATTGAAGAGTAACTTTAAAAACCAAAAGATTTGGTCCTACTGGGGATCGATGGCTCTTTGGAAAGATTAATTATGAGGTAAATAGACCCTAGATTCATATAGTAAAATTTTTTAATGAAATTAATGAAGGAATCAGTTTGTATTTTTCTAAAAATTGAGGGATTATTTTATTAATTTCCAAGGGACACCACATTAGAGATATTTAAAAGAACCATGGGCTTTACCATGGAAATGGCCACATGGTAATCCTCATATAATATTTTAATCCAACTGAGTCAAGCAGAATTTTATATTACTTATTACATCATTGTGATGACTTAAAACAGACCAAAAACTCAAAAATGATATTTCTACTATTCTCTAGAAAACAAAACATTATATAAAAATATCATAAATTCAATGTAACCAAAAAAATATTTTTTAAATTCTAAAATGAATACCATTTTATGAAAATAAAATTCAAAATTAGAGATATTTAATTTTCATGTAAAATCACAATTAACCTGAAAAAAATACTAATACATAACTAATAATTTCAGAAACACTTATTTAATTATGAAATTATATATTATTACCATTCATGATGCCTAAATTATATTTACACATTTTTATATGATGTTACTATTCCATTGGTAAATTTACTATTCATATTGGTAATATTATGATTCAATAATTACTATTTACAAAAAAACTACATTGATTTTATCAGATTCTAAATTTCTAAGTGATCACAACTGTACATGTCTATTTTTTTAATATAATTTCATATTTTTAATTATTTATAGTATGAATATTGTTTTAACATAGTCTATATTTTATTTCCATATTCACCAATAATATAAGTGTTCAAAAAATTCATCCTAAATTTATTTTGACATTTGAAATTCAAACAATTTACCATATTACGACAGAACCATTTTATTTGTACAAAAGTATTACAAAAAGTTACTTAGTAATCATTACATAGACCATTATAAAACTAGCATAGGACCATAGAGTATGCTTTTCAGTGGTGATATAATCCTTGGGTTGCTCGAACAACATTTCCCAATTGGTGATTTCTATCATCATAAACCTATACAAAAGGCTATTTCATTCATACGTAACATGTTGAATCTGGGGTTGGGATTGGTCTACAGAAAATACATGTCATTATACCTCATTACCAAGAACTAACATATGAGATTCGTTTGGGTTAAGTTGATGAGGCCATAAAATCTTCTTTCTAAATTTTTTATCCATTGTTATCATAATTTTAAATAAAAATTATAATGTTAAAATTTTTTATTTCTTCCAAGAGTTATATTTACCAATAATCATATAACGGTTAGAACCCAATGGTCACATTTCATTTATACAAATATATTTTTTATTGAGTAATACATAAATTTTTTGGAAACAATATATTATTCAAAAGATTGGGAAATTACATTCTTCCCCCCTTAATAAATTTCATCACGAAAATTTGAACTGGTACCCCCAAAAAAGAAAAGGTGTGGGTACTTTAGAATCATAGAATCATCTCATTCCCATGTGTCTTTTCATATTTGTGGTTCCTCCAAAACACATAAAAATGTTGGTAGTCCTCTTGTGAATAATCTTGTCTATATGATCTACGATCTACATTTGATAATCATCATAAGAGAGGCCATGATCCAATTGTACCAACTCTAGATTTACTAAATTTGAACGGTCAGGTGTATACTTCATCAAGAGAGATACGTGGAAGACACCAAGAATTTGTGCTATATTGGGAGGAAGTGTAAGCTGATAGGCAACTACTCTTAAGTGATCAAGGATTTCATATGGGATAATGTATATAGGGATGAGCTTCTCTTTCTTAAAGAACCTCATGACACTCTTCTAATATGAATTTCAATGAAATACCTTGTCACCAACATCAAACAACATGTTCCTTCATTGGATGTCGGCGTAACACTTTTTTCCCACTCTGAGTAGCCTTCATGTGTTGTTGGATTGGATGAACATTTTCTATTAACTCTTTCAAAGGATCAGGACCAAGAATCATTTTCTCACCAAATTCATCCCAACAAGTATGAGTTCTACATCGCTTCCCAAATAGGACGTCATAAAATTCCATTTTCAGGCTCAAGTGGAAACTATTGTTGAAAAAAATATCAACTATTTTGATATGGTGATCCCATCCACCATTAAATTTCATTGAGAATTTTATCCCCATTTCTTATAGGGTTCGAATAGTCCTTTCATATTGGACCTCATTTTGGGGGTGATATACAACACTGAAATTCTATATAGTACACAATGCATTTTCAATACGTCTCCAAAATTTTGATGTGAACATTGGTTCATGATAACATACAATAGAAAGTTGAACTCCATGCATCCTTACCAATTTCTTAACATAAAACCCATTAATTTGATTAATAGATAAATATTATGAAATAAATATAAAATTTTAATTCTTGGCGAGATGGTCCACTATAACCCATATCTCTTTGTTTCCATTAAATGTTCATGGGAGACTAGTGAAAAGTCTGTAGTGATATTTTCCTACATCAATTATGGTATGGGTAGTGATTATAATACCCCTTTAGGAACTAGTCACACTTCCATTACTTTCTAATATACCATGAACCATGTATTGTAGTCAAAAATCTCCCTTTTCATATTATCCAACCATAATTGATCGTCAAGGTCCCAGTACATTTCCATGTCTGCAAGATATATAAAGAAAGTAGATCTAGGAGCTTCATCAATCAACTCATTATTTATTTATGGAATAAATAGAACACATTACATTTTATTAAATTTTAGTAGACCTTCTTGATCAATATTTCTCTTAGTAAACATACAATCATTAAAAAATCAAATTATTCTATAATAAAGGATCTTCTTTTTATGCCTTCATGATATATACTAGTAATGACTGTTGAGAAATCATTTGGGATAGGTTTGATGATATCCCTTCACAAAAAATAACCATTTCCATTTTCAATAGGTCTTGGATCAAGGGATCTCTTTGAATCCTCATCATGGATAAAAAAATTGGGTCTTTCCTAAATAATGCATCTGTAACATTTTTTTTCTCTTCCGGGATGATAATAAATTGAACAATCATAGTCTTTAAGAAGTTACAACCATCTTATATGTCTAAATTTCTATTTTTTTGTATAAAAATATACTTCAAACATTGATGGTCTGTGTATATATTACATTTATCCCCATAATGTTAGTTCATGTATATCTTAAAAGAAAAAACAACCATATACAGCTCATGATCATGCATAGAATATATTTTCTCCAGAGTCTTCAATGGTTGAGAAGCATAATTAATGACATTCATTTTTCATGTTGATGTACCAAAATCTCTTTCAGATATGCATCATTAATAATAACGAATCCTTATAAACATGAGGGTAGATTTAACATTGGTGAAGTAATAAATCTATTCTTCAGTTCTTGGAAACATTAATCACACTCTTTTTTCAGATGAAGTTGACACCTCTTTTAGTTTACAAGGTTAATGAAATAAGAAGTCATGAATTATTTTTCACAACCCTCCAATAATATCCCTCGAATCCAAGGAAAATATGAATCTATGTTACATTTGGAGGAAAATTCCACTCCTCTACAACCTTTTTATTTTCAAGGTAAATTTTGATTCCTTCATTGGTTAAAATGTTCCCCAATAAAGCTACTCATTGTTAACAAAATTTACATTTTCTGATCATTCCAAAATAACCTATCCTCTTGTTGTGTATGTAAAATAACCCTTAGATGATCCTCATGCTCCTTGTGAAATTTTCAATATATTATTATATTATCAACAAAATCTACCACATAATTATCAAGGTAGTCCTTAAATACATTATTCATTAAATCCATAAAAATAGGAGGGCATTAGTTATACTAAAGGGCCTAACAAAAAACTCATAATTCCCATATCTAGACCGGAAGGGAGTTTTTGGAATATCATAAATCATTACCATCAATTGATGATATCCATTTCTAAGATAAATCTTGGGGAAGAACTGATCCCCACCAATATGTTCAAATAATTCATCTATTCATGGAAGAGGGTTTTTATTCTCCACTTTGACCCCATTCGGTTCTCTATAATCTATCTGTAGCCTCATTGATCGATCCTTCATCATCAAAAAGTGAGATGGCTCCCTCCAAATATGAACGCTCGGTCATATAAAACACTTTTCCAAAAGACCTTGTAGTTTCTTCATTAATTCTGATATCTCCACATTATCCATCCAATACGGGGTCTTCGATATCAGATTAGATCAACATATAGGTTCTAATGAGAACTCTACCTCTCATTTTGTGGGAGGCCTCGGTAACTTCTTAAGAAATTTGTCAATGTATTCCTAGACTATGATGACATTTTTTATCATTATAATATCATTTCCTTCTTCTTCATCACTAATAATCTTATAAAGAAGAATATATAAGGTTCTTTTAGGAAAAGATGAGGTTGGGATATCTCTCCTTGGAATATAACTATAGGTTTTCCATTCAAGACTATTGAGATTTCATTGCTTCTACATTTGATCATTGAATTATAATTTTGAGAGAATGTCCATACCTAGTATAATTTTTAATACCAGCATGGGAATGAATACTATATTTTCGTTAATATTATGATCACTAATGTAAATTCAATAGGTTCTAAAAAATGATTCTTGGATAATCCCACTTGGATTCATGACTTATAACTCTACTTGTAGTAATTTAAGGTTTGATTCAAAATTCCTTACAAACATGGTGGAAATAAAGGAATGTGTTGATATATAATCAAACAATGTACTTGATAGCTCGGAAAGAAAAACATCATTACCTAACACCACATCATTTGGAATATCGACATCTACTTTCGTGAAAAAAAAACAACCTATCTCCCTTGGTCTTTCCTGAGGATGATGGATATTCCCCGGCATATCCCCCAAATTTGGATAGTGATTGGAAAAGTTCCCATGTTTTCTACACTTATAGAATTAGAATTCAGGTAGAGAATACACTATCATACCATTTTGTTATTGTTTGTATGTTGAGGCATCACCTCACTATTAAAACACCATGCAGTATACCCATCTTTTATAGACTTGTTGAAATTACCACTCCCAAGAAGGAAATTCGCCGAATCCTTCTTCCAACATTTATTATTCATGGGAAGTTTCACATGAGTTCTCCACTTCCCTGATCAAATCTCTACCTAAGTTGGAACCATTGATATGTTCTGGTTACTGGATTAATGTGACCACTACATCTCACTGAACTCTAGTTTGACATTCATAGCACTCTACACGATCTCCTCATAGTTATTACAGTCTCATCTGGTTAGATTCTTCCACAGATAATGCCTTCATCCTCTAAAGAATCTATAGTAATTTCTATTAGGATTCATGCCAATGATTGAGGTGTAATAGGAATGTCTAATGAAGCTCATCTTGTAGCTTCCAATAGGTTCATTATTCTTCAACGTTAGATCAAGAAACTCCTTCTCCATTTTTGTTCTCATCGAATGAGGGAAATAGTTAATGAAGAATATCCATATAAACATTTCCCACTCTATATATTAATCCAAAACTATTGGTCACATGTTTTTACTCAGTTCCCACCACTTCTCAGATTATCCCTTTAAGCATATACTTCATGGATGACATTATCTTATCTGAATAGTTGACCACATAAAACATACTTTCAATAAGGATGATACACTATTCAGAAATCAATGGGTTATTAGATCCACTAAATGATGTAGGTCGCTAATTCATAAAGGACTGAACAGAAAGTTGTTAATTTTGAGGTGAAATCGGTCTCTTAGAATTATTAAGTTATTTATAATATCTTGAGTCAGTTGCTTCATAATTTTCATGAATGTTTCCATTTCGACTTCTGTCGGAGGACATTTAACGCTTGGTTCATTGAAGTCAACATTTTCATAGTTTCACCTATTTCCCACCATTTTCTAAAATAATAAACCTTAGTGAAAATCTTATTTCAGTTGCGAATCGTTTAAATAGAATGGGTTTTTATGGCTTAAAAAATCATGCTTAAACATATTATTCTTTGACAAAAATTACATTTCTCTATAAATCCTTCATAATGATTCATTAACATCTTGTTATTAACAATACATATGTCCTAGGAGTATCAAATTAGAAGTGCAGTGAGGCCCGTTTTTATGGACCGGTTCCCATTCAAGTATAGCTCAATGAATTGTTTTTTGGGTTTTACCCCAAGATACATATGTTCTAGGGCCATATCCACTTTTTTTTATCCATATTGGTATTTATTTTTTCAGAAACCACATACATAATATTTCACTGAAATACCATGAAGTTTTTACTATATTTAAACATTTCATTATGGTTCTTATAGAAATTTTCATATCCAAATTTCCACAAATAACAAAACTATCCTTTTATAATAACTACAGAATCCCACCTTTTAATTACATATCATTTCATTTCATTTTACAAACATGGGATCATTAAAGTATAATGTCTTAAAAAAAATCTACATAATAAAAGAAAACATAAAACATTATTCAATTCAACACAAAAGGCTTCATTAAGGTTTATCCTATGATCATTCACTTCATCTCATAACCCGGGTACAAGCATCAATGGAAATGGTTAACAGAATGACCACTAAGAGAAAATCAAGTGAAACGATTTTCATGTGAACTTGAGAGATTTCTATAAGAACAAGAGAAATATCATAAACGAATGATAAAGGGGCATACATGTCAATATTTACACGAATCTTATATTAATAATTTGGCCAAAATTTCTCATTTATACATTCATTATCATATCATTATGGTCAATCTCCATGATTTCTTAATAATTTCCAATGTTATTCACCAAGGAATTAGAAAAAATGTCAGATCTAGAGATTAATTTTATTAACCAAATAATTGAAGAGGTATTAAGTAGAATTATTTAATATTTAATTATATTATTGTGATCCAATGAGTTAATAATAAAAAATGTCATAAATTTCCCATAGAGAATAAATGTAATGGTATTTCTATCAAAATCATGATGTTTTAAAAAGTGCATAAAAGCATGATCAATATATCATTTATAACCCATGGAAATGGAATTAGGGTTTTATGTTCATAAATTCAAAAATAAAATATATCACATTAATGTCTTGATAAATATATCATGAAATGATAAATCTATGGGTATTCTCATAATTAAAATTAGATAATTTCTTTGGAAAAAAAGAGATATTTTTTGAGATGAAAATTTTGCTGCATAACGGCTAGGCAACATGGTTTCAGAAAACATTAAAATGGAGGTACATAGGTCAAGAATTCATAAGAGAGTCATAATACAGTATAAGGAAAAAATTACATGGAGATAAATACATACTATGTAAATTTTATAGACATACCACATAAAATATAATTTGAATGAAAAAAAGAAAAGATGAAAATTCCCTTATGGAAATTCACTAGCCTAATGGTGTCTCTTAAAAATTTTAACAATATGTTAATGAGAGATAAAATGGTCACTCGTCATTTGGACGTAAAATGGACCGAAATAGTGATACATAATAACATACCACATCATAATAAAATTAAAATGAAAAGACATAACATAAAATAAGTCTTCAAAAAAATGGAGGGTGAACGGTTCCCTTACGTTGAAGAGTAACGTTAAAAACATGAAGGATGGGTCCTATAGGGTCTTCATGAAACATTGGGATGACTCCATGAAAGGTAATTAGACCATATATTCATTAATTATTAATTTAAAAAGAAATTAATGAAGGAAAGGGTTGGTGTTAATAGAAAAATTAATGGAATATTTTATTAATTTACAAGGGAAACCTCATTAGTGGAATTTTCAAAACCATGGGCTTTCACAAGGTATTTTCCCATGGAATTGGACACATGGGACACCTCATACAATATTATATTCCATATATGTCTATGAATATTTTAATTAACATATTACATCATTATGATGTCATAAAACACACAGAATAGTCAAAACTATATTTTTACAATTTACCGAAAAACAAAGCATTTTATAAAAATATCATAAATTCACTATATCCAACTATCAGTGATCTTAATTGGAAAATAAATTCCATTTTATGGTAATTTTTTTCTAAATATGATATATTTAATTTCATGTAAAATAACTATTTTTTGATAAAATGATTATATATAACAAAAAATATCTAAAATTGTTATTTACTTATTCTATTATATCACATTACCATTCAAGATGCATAAATTATATTTATAATATCTTATGTTCGGTTACTATTCCACTCGTCACATTACAATTCATAAGGGTAATATTAAAATTAATAATTTACTATTCCCCAAAAATTATATTGATCTTATCAGAAGTTAAATTTCATAAATATCATTACTGTATATTTCCATCTTTTTAATATATTTTCAAATTTATTAATTATTTAAAGAATCAAAAATATTTTAAAATACTCTCTTTTTTTCAATATTCATCAATAGTATGAAACATCTAAAAATTAATTATATATTTATTTTTCCATTGGGAATAATTTTTTTTCTGATAATAATAAATAACAATATTATTTATTAAAAAGGATAACACAAAGAAACTAAGGCCTCATAGCATATCCCCTTATAACACATGAATATGACCTAAGAGTATGGTAAGATGTGAAATGGTGATAAAATATTGGGGAAGCTCGTACAACATTACCCAAGTGGTGATTTATATTAGCTTGAACTTATACTGAATGTGATTACATTCAATATAAATATGTTGAATGTCATCTTGGGCTTAGTTCGGAGCAAAGCCCATTGATTCTATCTCCATCCAAGGTACCAACAGATGGTCTTCGTACAACCTGAGTCCAGTGGGTGAGGACAAAGACTCTTATTTATAAATTAATTATCCTTTATTCTTTATATGTTATGAAAAATTATAAAGTTAAAAATAATTATCATGTTAATCATTGATATTAACCAATGGTCATATAACGGTCAAACCCCAATGGTCACATTTCATTTATACTTAGATATTTTTAATTTAGTAAGGAAAAAATTTTCAAGAATCAAAATAGTATTCCAAATATCATGTATTTACACACTTCATCACTATATAAATATATATCCACTAATTTCCCATGTGTGATTTGATATTATTATGATAGTTAAGGAACATGTCATTTCATATTCATTATTTCTAAATAAACACTTCTTGAAAATTTTTTATCATTATTTTCTTATTTAGGTAAAGTATTTTAATTATAATTTCACAACATATTTCATTATGAATTATTATAAATTATATTAAACTTATTTATGGGATATCGGTACCTATGAAAAATGTGAAAAAATGAGATCATAAGTCATCTACCAAATATGCTTATAATGTATCGAACTATATTTAAATCCTTAATACAAATAGATTACTCATAATTCAAATCCTATGAAATTTAAATATTGAAAAATAAATTATCAATTGTAAATGTTTTGTTTTGTATAGTGTTACAGGGGATATTATTTATTAAACTAGAAATAGCTATATGATAAATATATATTTGAAATATAAATTTATAGAAAAATTGCCCTAAAAACAAAATCAAACCCAATAAGAAATATAATTAATGATGATCCAATATAAAATAATAAATTATCATAAAATTAACTTATAGATGTGGTTATGGTAAGAGTGTTCTATGTTGTACCTATCCATTATGTTGGGGAAAATTTTGATGATTTCATTTTATATTTGATAACCCTTATAAAATGTTTAATCAATAATTTATTATATTTTTTATCCTTCCAGAACTATGATTCTTCACCCTTATAATACAAATCCTCATTTTTTCATTTTTTTATTAGTTGAACAAATATTGCATTCTTAAAATGACAAACAATTCATAATATATGGCTCATCACATATTCATCATCTACAATATTATCATTTTTTATTCATCCTCTAATATATAGACTTCTGGATTGATGTAAAAATATTAAATCATTTTCTGATTATAATAAAACATGTAATTGTTATGAAAATTAATCTCACAATACATAAACATAGATCTATTATCTCTTGGATTCAATCATAAAATTTTAAACTTCTTTCTCCATATGAGTATGTATTAATTTTTAACCCTATTATTTACATAAATAAATAATTTATTTTAAAAAATTATATCCTATTTCATCCTCAATTTATTTAAAAACATAATATTAATTCAAAATCTTTGTTCACTTTAGATAATTTAGTAATAGACGTCAAATGTAACCCTCACATTATGTTTTTATTTTTGAAATATGTCCTAGTTTTTTAAAAAAATTATGAATAAAAGGTAATTTTAATTTTGATTATTTATTCCCTGACATCATCCCTCTACAGATAACACAATGAAGGGAGATGGATAATGATCCCTGAGTCTCACATCCAGCAGGCCTTACGTAGGGGACTTGTACCATGTGTTAAAGAAACTCATGAATATGAATAATTCATTCTAGAAAATATATAGGATCTGTATATCAGATAATAGATATCAATAGACTCCATAACATAATATAAAATAAAAATAAAAACAATTCGATAATTCATGTATAAATAAAACATGTATAGATTAAAGTCACCAAAGTTAATACTAAAATGTAATAGCTAATGTATTGACACAACAACTCTTTAGAGGTTTGATCTAGTAATGTCTATTACAGTGCATTTAACCCACATTTAAAAATAATAATAGTTATATAGATATTGGTAAACCATATGTATATAATCAATAGTAAAACCAATGTCTATCATGTATGTGTGAAAGAAGCATAATAATGCACTCATGATAAAAAAAATAGAACTGAATACCCCCTAAAAATGTAAAATAACAAAACTAATTCTCACCATAGAATTTTGAAAAAATAACACATGAATGTATAATAACATAATATGAACTATATCAAAAAAATTTACCTGACACTAATTTCCCTATGATTATCCACTCTAACTTCCCAAAAATGTACATTCTACCACTACCACCACATTTTTATAACATCTTTTCAAATCAAATTACATTCCATCCTACTCGCAGACATTTGTGCCATCATCTCACGTCAATGGAATAACAAGAATTATAGCGTATCATTAACAGGATAAAATACCATTTTCCCTCCTCTGACCATGTTCAACCAAAACTATAATATCTTGAATATTTTGGGTATTATTATTGATATTATATCTATTACTTTCTAGACTAGTCATTGTGATTTCATGTGATTATGAGACCTTTTGTGATTGAAATAAATATTTAAATTTTTTGAAGTATATTAAATATCACATGAAAACGTTTTTCTAGAAAACAAATTTAATATCATATGAATGGGTCCCTAGATCAGAAATATGAGGAAACCATTCAGTTTAGGATATTGGTTTCCCCCAGGGCTTCATAGAACCTATATCAGTGCATGCCATTTGAGAAAAAATAATCTTGGTTGCAATTAAATGAAATAAATAAATATATTTATATTTGTTGATATTTATGACACATTTACCTATTTTATGTTTCATTTATACTGTTATGGCCATTCCATAAGGTTTTGTACTAAATCCATGAGGATTTCAATCAAATCGTTTGAGATCTATTCTTGTTGGATGACGACAGATCGATATCTGATCATAGATCATCACGCCAATAAAGATCGTTTATAATTTCAATGAATAAAACAAAATTGTTAGTCATAATTGATATTTAAAAACTCCATGTAGTAATTTTTTAAGTGGAATGAGTCCTCATTCTTGATTTCTAAAATGAACTTGAATTAATCGACTGACGAATTGATATGTGGATTGTGCATTTTTCAGGATGGTTTTATTTTGCAGATTATGTCAATATAATTAATTATAATTCATTATTCTTCATTTTTAATCTCACAGAAATGATAGAGATTGAAATGAACACAGATTGAAGATTCTTCGTCTAATTTTATTTTGTTTTTTCTCCCCTGGTTCTTCGTTCAGCATGGATGTTCTTCATTTTAAACATGGTTTAACATTTCTTAATCAATCGATCATTGCACAAATGATTCATAGGGAAAAGATAAAAATCAATGATATGGATGACAAGGACATGGAAGGGGTTTCAAAATGGAAGTGATAAGAAAATTGGATGATGGGGGATACTCGATTACTCATTCTTCGATGTATAATAAATACTAACACATAGATATATTTTTTTGAAAACATGATGGAGGATCAAGTTTTTCTACAATGAAGAGGCATAGAGGTGACATTATCATGATTTCCTTTGAAAACTTTCACCATATCAAAAGACAAGGTACTGGTCGAAGGCACCTATATCATATCTCAGTTTCAATAATTTCCTGCTCTATAGGGTGAGTACTTCAGGGTTACATTCCATGTCGGACACATGGATGTGAATATCGGATTTAAGCCAATGTTATTGATCAAACTATGTATAATCCCTATCACATAGATTGTGACACATTACTTGTGAAATTTCATGTCATTCAAAGAGTACACTAACACATGAAAAATTAAATTGTCATATGGAACACAATGTACTTACAGACAAACACTACTTTGCATACATAGGGTAGTTCATAGACATGGTGTCGGTACACATACATGGCTTTGAATCGTGGTCTGAAAACCATCTGCCAATAACATCTGTTTAATCCTTCTATACATAGCTTGTATTGAGACTACACATCGTGTGGGGCTCTTCCACATGGGATGGAATAGGGATAGCTTGACATGTCATGTACTCCATTTTACATGTTGTGTTCTCAATTCATGTGGGCTTATTGATCTTCTTTTTCATATTTTGGTCACGTATAGGGTGATTTTATTCCATTGGTTCCCTACCTTAATGGTGGAGTGTTGTATTTCATCCATATTTACTAGATTATGATCTCTTCTAGTGGTCGATTATTAGATAAAATTGTTGTGTCCCTCCGTGAGTCTGGAGTGGGATCCTCAATCATCTTTTTTTCCCTCAGTGGGGTTGGTAGAATAATCATGAACTACTTAATAAATTATTTCATCATCAATATAATAGGCCATATCATTTCAATTTTTTTTGGAATCATTTTCAAACAAACCCTTACGTAATTGGACAATCCAGATTGGGTTCATGGAGTCCCCCAGCAGTTCTTGATGAGACCCACTATCTTTGAATCAATGTCATCTTAGACCATTGAGATTATTAAGGGTGTGTCCAAATGTGTTATACCTCTTCATAGAATTTCATGGATTATAGTATTGCTCATGGATTGATTTCTTCAAGAACAAGAATTACTTCAAACGAAATATGGTTCATGGAAGCTGTTTATGTCCTCATTCTTCCATTGTGTGTTCCCAGATTATATCTAGGTATTGTATTCTTTAAAATGAGATTGATATCTTATATTGATTATACTACACTATTTTAATTGAGTATAGTGTGTTCAGGGTATCTTACAATGTCTTTTTATACTGATTCCATCTGGGGTCTCTCCCACATGTGTCATGTCTTATGAAAATTATGACCTATTTAATGGTTTCTTAAGAGGGTAGGGAGTGAGTGGATAATATTAGAAATTTTAAATACTGAGTTTCATACTAGGATTTTTTATTTTACATTATTCCTATCTATTGGAGAAGTTTGTACATGTTACATTATTTAGTTGAGATTTTATTTGGCCAATTTCTAATTTTCAATACTTTTAACCTCATACTCTATTGTGGGATCTTACATGTATGCATGACTTGTTTTAGTTGTTTTACATTTCGTCACTTTGTGGTAGTATAGAGGTGTTCATGTTTATATTTATAAAAAGATAATTCATCACATTTTTGGGATAAGACTACTTGACACTAATAGTGACCCCCTAGCAAATTATCTGCGGTCAAGGTGTAGTCATGAGTTATAGCATGGTGGGTTAGGTCATGATTGAGTGGTATTTAAGGAGTTAAGTACAACATGGGGGCTAGGAAATTTCAAGCATGAACACATTATACCACAATGGTGAGGATCAAACATGATGGGATTATTATTTTCATAGTGAAATGGTCATTGTATTAGTGGGTGGAGGATTGGTCGAAGGAATTTGCAATAGATTTGTTTTTCAAGAATTTTCCACACTACATGGTGTGTACTTTGGGATTACGCGTTGTGTGGGCGACATTAATTGTGTTGCCATGTTGTTTGCAACAGTTAAGGATCACATGGACTATGCCCACTAAAAAATGTTGTGTGATCCCTTCTCTGTGAATTGTTAGGTACATAGTAGAGTACACATACACTGTAAAAAAACACATCTAGATGGATTATCATCTACCTATATATAGAAATGGCTTGGCGTACATGGGAAGATACTGAGACATGACCCTAGTACAAAGACATGACTAGGAAACATGGGTAGATAACCATATGTTCATAAATTCCATGTAATACTTCTTTATTACCTATATATTGATAATACATGATGTGTGAGGCTCTACCACACTAGTTGTGATAGGAATATATGGACACATCATGTTCACCCTGGTACAATCTGTGTACTCTCTTCAAGAGTTATTCTAGCTCCTTGTTTTCTTATGTTTTCCTTGTATTTGTTGAGTGTGTTACAATTTTACTTTAACTCAAGGATATAGTGTGGAATTAAATTCATATTTAATTAATTTTGATACCCACACGAGGAAAAGTCATAGATAGAGTTGTGGTCCCCCACTATGAGACTGAAGTGCTATCATCAATCATCATTGTTCTTTTGGTGGGGTTTGTGAAATCAATGTGACCTCCTAAAGAAAAGAGTTCATACTCCAAATAGTATACCATACCAGTATGGGTTTTGTATTTATTGTCATATGATCCTCTACATAGCATGTTGATCTATATTGTGTTCGTGTTGTTCCCCAATGGTCCTGGGTGTGACCCAATATCATTGTATCAGCGTCTTATTAGTCCAATGAGATTTCATTGGGTAGGACCCAATGATATAGAACTATTCATTGATTTTCTCAAATGAAATCATGGTGTTTTGAGTGTGTTTACCTAGAAATAGTATTTCTTAGAACAGAATCCAATTGCTAGCAGTTGGTTATGACCTCATGGTGGTGTGGTGTCATTCTTGAGTATATCATGCTTGCTTTAGTTCCACATTGGTTGTTATATATTTTATTTACATGATTTTACATGGTGCATCGTGTTTAATTTGTTAGGGATTTCCTACTATGTATTATTATAATCACACCTGAATGGGCCATGATTGAATGTGTAGTGTCTTATGTTGATGATGGACTATTTGATAATTTCCTAGGAGGATAGAGAGTAGGTGGAGCATATGTAGAGACTAAAAGACCAAGGTGTTTTATAGGGATATTTATTTTAGCATCCACACTATCCCTTGAAGTGATTCAAAATATTTATAGATTTTTTTTGGGATTGTATTTAGCCCCATTATCTTTTTTGTACATTTACCATCATACTCTATTATGGGATCTTAGACGTTTGCATGTATTGTTTCAATTGATTTACATTCCAGCATTGTGTGGGCTTGGGGATGTGTACATATGTACATGTGTACATGTACTTTTGGATAATGCCTTCAATTTTTTGATATTCCTACTCCGCACTAGTCTCAAACACCAGACATATTAAACACGGGCATGGGGTAGTCATGGGTCATACCATCCCGGTACAGGTTATGAAAACCACCATAATCCATCTCATCATCTCATATGAAATCACCTAGGTCATTCTCTCACAAATTTATAAAAGATATCTATGAAACTATAGAACATTATATTTTGATAGTGAGTTATTTATTTATGGACATCACATCCCATCCTTATTCTCATCACCTTGATGAGGGAGCATGGAAGATCGGGCTGCTAGCCATTCAACCTCACAACTAGTATGTTGGAAAAAACACCATCTAATTTATTTGTTGTTTGTACTAGGATATCAACATGTGTGGGGATTATTTCGAGAATTAGAATGATATTTTATATATAATTATATTATCATACAATATAATCACATCCTTTATGTGTATAACAAGAACATAATCCCAACTCACAACATCACCTCATCACCTCATAACCTCCACCAATTTTTCTACAAACACACTATGAAAAAAACCACCCAAAATATGTTAAACCAAATTTCATATTAATTCAAAGTAAAATATATTTTATTTATTTCAAATTACCAAATTTTTATATTTAAAAATCTAATTTATTTCATGTACCCATCCTAGAAATTCCATATTTTTCCATCGAATAATTCATTTAATAATATTTACCACTCAGACTATGTGAACAACTCCAATTAAAGTGTTCATTAGTCCATAAACTGATATTCCAAACAACGTCATACCATTGTGATTTCAATGGACTCATTCATTAAATACTATCACTAGTTACGAAACTATAATAACATAGATAACCAGAACAACAAACATCCCATCCCCCTGATGAAAACATTCCCATGTAGCCACATCCTCATCAAAATATCAACAACAATACAACATCCTATCAGAACCACCTCAAAAAAAAGAAACACAACCTGAAACCCATTTACATATCATTGAAAGGTCCACCTAAAGGCTTTATTCATTTTTTTAAAAGATTGTATGAGTTTATTTTCACTAATTCCACTTTAATTTTTATTGTGTTCTCAGACATGATAAATTTCCCATTGGAACTTATTTCATTAACCATATATATGTGAATAAACAATTCTATTTACGGTGATATAAAAAATCCTAAAAAATGGTGCTCCCAACATGTATGATTTCTAACAGAGCAACATGTATATATTTATTCAATATCATATTATCAAAAATATGTAAAAACATTCTAATAATTCACTTACCTATTAAATTCAATTAGAAATTTTAATTTATCATTTTTAGTCAAGATGAAAATATATTTCCTAACAATTAAAAAACCAAGATCACTTCAAACATGATACAAGTGGTGAGAAAGGAAGGAACACATTACCATGAATAATGAATCTTCATGTGATAAACTACCCTAAAAATAGTGGTCTAACACATAAGCAAGATCCAGTTACATGAACAATATAATCTAATGGGAATATGATTTCATAAATCTATGAGAAAGGAATCCGAGCCTCTAGTGTGACGATAAATTGTAAATGGATGAATGGAGGATGAATATTTATTTTAAAATTCACACATATGAAATGATAGGTATTTTAGAAAACAGATATTATTTTAATTGACCATTAATGTTAATCCCATTAATTTAAAAATGGAGGATACATTTAAAATATAATTTCATTAATAATATTATAGGTATGAATATTTTCATTTGAATGGAACTTAATTCCAAAAGTCATGTCTTCAAAAAAATTTAATGTAAAAAAATATAAAAATGAAAAAATGTAAATATTGGATAAACAAGAAATTTATACTACTAGGAGATACCACCAGGACCAACCATCAAAAGCTCCCATATGTAGATACCATTATAATCAACATCTATAATCCACCTCCTAAATCTAACACAATACTAATTCTACTATTGCATGATGCTAACATCAGAAGCTACATCCAGAGCTTCTACCAGACTATGTCTACTACAATTAAGAGATATTGTTAGGAGATAACATCTGAATCTAAAACCATAATAAGTCTCTTACAATTAAGAGAAACCAATAAAAGCTACAAACATGATCCACATCTAGATGATGTATTCTACCACTACATTCATTCATAGGGGATATCATCAACCTCTAAAATGTCACTTTTCCTCCTAAAAATTTCCAAAATTCATGGGTCCTACTAAGGACACTAAAAACACCATATTTCATGTTTCAAACCATGTTTTTATGAAATATATATTTTTTAAAATAAGTTAATTTCTTTGATAGTTTTTTTTGTAAAACAATGATTTTTAATGAACCACCACACACTATTTACATTTTTTATTTTGATCTTTATAACAACGTTTTTAAATATAGAATTATGAATATGAATAACTAAATTTTAAATATTACTTAAATATAGATTTATATAAGTAAACAATATTGTATTAATGTAACATAATTTTCAGTAAAGACTATTTATTATTTAAAAATAATATGTTCTCAAAAAAGGGATTTTATTGATTTTTTTGAAAAAATATATTAATTTGAAATACTAAAAGGATTTTTGAAAAAATTTAAATTAAATTTAAAATATAAATTACAAAATTCTATTTCGGTTATTTTATGAGAATTCTATGAAAACTGTAATTTTTAATGAATAGTACTAAATAATAATGTTTAATAAATAGTTTCATTCCATATTTAAAAATTTATTAGATAAATTTTATTTTAACATGATATTAAATGTATAAATATCTAAATAATATATTTAGTATTCCAGTTTATTTTATTTTACAAAATTTCTTATTGATTTTTGATTCAAAAATTTCTATAATTTTGAAATATATCTCCATGAAAAAATACTTTTTTATGTCATCAGCAAGTTTAATTGTCAATTAAAATTTTAAACTTATGTGACTGAAAATTGGATACGTGAATAGGAAATTCATATTAATCATAATACATATTATATAATAATATCAACATATTTATTGTTTAAAATGATATACACAAACTAAAAAATTAATTATCGGGGTTAGGGTTAAAACATGTTTACTTGGGGTTAAATTAAATAGATAAGGGTTAAAAGGAGCTATTGACTTGTACAATTAGTATTTAATGGGAGTATTTCATCCCTTATTACCTGACTATGTATTCTAGTTTTATTGAGGAACGATTTTCAATGAAATTCACCAATGTAACAATTTATGAAATAAAAAATTAGAAAATTTTACCCACTTAATTTTAGATTTAAATTTTAAACTATCATACAAAAAAATTAATATGTGAACGAATAATGATGGAAATTTTTATTACAAAATATATTTTTCCATATGTTATTTTAGTTTATGTTTTTTTGTAATTATATAATTACTTTAAATGCCTATGTAATTCCAACACAATAATTATTCAATTACTATAAAAATAAATTAAATGATACTAAAAATATTTAATGTAACAATGTTTTATATGTTTGCCTAATATCAATACATAAATATTACATTTTATATAACTTTTAAAATAGTAGATTTGAATTATATATTTTCATTTATGTTTTTTATGTCAAATTATATGTATAGTGTCAAAGTTGACATTAATGTTATTTTCTAATAAATAATATTATTATAGAGTGATTTAAAATTTACGAAAATACTCTCTTTATAGGTATTTTTATATTTGTAAAAATATAAGTCATGGTACAATCATGTTACAATTTCTCTTTCATTATAATTATATTTACCCTAAACTATAAATAATATATTTACCTGTGGAAATAGATAAACGAGGTTTTGTGTATTACATGTTCCCGTATTAAAATTAATTTTCGACACATATATGATTTATATTATATAAAATGGGATTTATATGAATATTTTTTGGTTAAAAATTACCAATTAATAATAATTTTATTTTAATAAATAATTAGTAAATCATCTTGGTAAATAAATATATAATTACATGCCTACCATGGTGAAAAATGAAATCATAAAATTAAGTAATGTTGATGAATAAGGAATAAAATATTTAAAATATCAGGTTTTATGTGTGTTGGTGGAATGTAATGAACTAATATTTTTTAACCTCTTTAATTATCAATATTTACAGAACTTTGGTCAATATTGATTATTCTTTATTTAATAGTTTTTGTTATTTACTAAAATGGAACTCCTTATCTATTAAAAAAGGCGACTTCCAACCCTCATATATTCATAAACCCTAAGTCCCTTTTCAAGAATTTTTTTTGAATAATCATCCCATAAATCCTTATATGGGTTTTAGAGATTCTTTTTATCCCATAATATCAATCCTAGGGTACTGATTATATGTTCCCAAGGGGGTTGTTCTATGCAATAATATTTGTCTTCAATAAATTCATTCCATTTTTATTCTTCTATTACAAAATTTAAAAAATATATATTAACTAATGTATAAAAACAAAATATATACCATATAATGATATTTTTTTATTTCAATTTAACTATTAGATATTTCTATAATTCCATTATAAGGGAAATGAAACTTTTGATTGTGTGTATAACGAACTACGTCCTCGAAAAACAATGTTATTAGTTTTCGATAACCAACTCTCACATATATAAATAATGATATTTTTCACATATAGAGAAGTTATTTATTTTATTTTAATACATATATGAATATAATATCACCGATACAATTTCAGATTCCATTCAGTGGGAATACGACAATGTCATTATGTGTACGGAGGACTACAGCTGAGGGAAGTATTGTGATTCATTTTTCAATTACGCTTTACGTGGAAAAAATAATTATTTTTTAATGGAAATATTATATATATATTTAAAAAAATATTCTTATTTTAATATATTAGTTACATTTCATTCATTTCATTTATCAAGAAGATGGAAATAGTGTTTCCTCGTTTGTACGCCTGACCATCTCCATGAATGATGTATTTAATTTTCTATCCCTAACTCATATTGATTAGTTGAAATTGAAACACACACACACACACACACATATAAGATATATATATATATCTGATATTTATATAATGGAATAAATTATGGATATTTGGGGATAATAATCAATGTAATAGAGAACAAAAATACACTATCAAAATATTCACAAAAACTTTGCAGTTATTACCCGAACATGATTTTAACAAGTAATTGTTAATAAATGGGAAATAAAATGTAATTAGTAAATAAATTATATAATGATAATTTTGATTATTATTATTTAATATATATAAAATGATCATATATTTTTTTTAAAAAATGTTTAAATGTGTATGAAGGAATTTTATACTTATTGTAATGGATTTCAAGTCTCTCTATTATTTTTAAGAGACAAATGTCATATTCAAAAATTGATTATTTTTTGTGGTATATATACTCATATTTGAATATTTATATCAAAAATATGATTATCTTAGTGATATTTAGGATTCAATTAATTTTATTATTTATTGGGCCTTACCATTAACTAGATTTTAATATCAGTAAGTGGATTGTGTCTCCAATTCACTTATTTGAGACATATTTTATGTTATAAACATATCATTTTTTATTAGTTGTACATAAATAATGTATTAAATTTTATATAAAAAATTTATTATTTATCATGATATTTAATGTCTCATTTAGTGTAATTATATTTTTGGAATTACAATTTCGAAGATACCTAATTTGAAATCGTTTAATTTCATAATCAAATTGTATATCATGATTGTTTATGATTATGTTTCATATGAAAAACTAATAAGATTTCTTTCTCAATAAAGTAATTTATTTTATTCTCCAAATGTTATTTCATGAAATACATATACTTTTTTCATATAACTATCTTGATCTACTCAATCTTCCAAAATAATGATTTTAATGAAAATCGACATTATATATCTCTTCAGTAGAAAGCCATATTTCTTATGTATGAATGATTTAGATAGAAAATTATTTAAGGAATGTATAGATAAATGAATTATAGAGATAATTTTCCCTTTTATCACTTTTTTTACATTTTAAAAGGAATCTACTTGTCATTTTACTACCAAGGTACGTTTTAGTTTAATGAAAATTGTTAACATATTATTTTTTCATGTGGTATATGAATTGAATATCCCATAATCATGAACAAATAGATATTTTAAAGTAATCATTTAAATGTTTCAAATTTTACTTTCCAATTAATGGTTTTTTTCGTGAATTTTATATTTTGAAATGTTATTCTAAAATATTAAGTACAATTTCCTCAAAAAATAGAAAAATGATATTTCAAAAAAAAAATACATATCAGAGGAAATTCTTTGATGTAATTTATGTTTTATGGGGGATATTACCTATTTATAACATTATTATTATTTCACTTAATGGTTATTTATTATGATGATATGAATTTTATTTAACATGTATATCTTATAAATGTTATACTGTGATAAAATTATCAAGAAACCCACATCGTTTCCCATGGAATATGACTTATTGAAATTATGAAATAGTTATGAAACATATTTTATTCATTTGGATATTAAATGATATGATTTTCCTAAGACCCATTAATTATCATGTATTATGATATGAGAAATAGTTTATGATCTATTGAAACATGAATATGTTATTTTTATTATGTGATTTGTGTGAATAATATCTTTCGATAATGAATTGTGTAAATATTGATATCACATGAGACAAATAATAGTAGAATGAGGGGTAAGCATAGTTTCGTAACATACTATATCCAATATGATAGTCCAAGGGGAAATTATGGATACTCTAATTTTTTAATGTGTGAACCCAACCCCCTAAGATAGTCTATGGAGTGATCATGGACTACTATTATTTCTTGGGGAGTAATCCAACTCTACTATTAATGTCATATAATTGAGGAGTAAACTACTATTGAAATGATATTCTATGCTCATTTGTCATCATGAAAACTATATATTATGTTAATATTATTATTTCATATATCATGGTCATTTATTACAATATGATTCATGGATTATAAACCACTATGATATATAACATCACTCAGGATTTATTATATTTGATATGTAGTGTACAATTTTAAAATGTTAACTTCACATTATCATGCCCTTATGCTAATGTTTTTATTATGATATAATTGATATCTCTATATTTACCTTTACAAAACATATGATATGAACACATCATAGGTTTCATTTCCCCATGATATGAATAAAGGTATAATGTATTAATTTTTATTGAATGGTTCTTGTTATGGTGGACTTAGTCGAAGATGATGCAGTTCACTTATGAACTAGTTGTTTATGATTCTGTGTTTTCCAAGGTACTGGAAAAAAAACATTGTGGAATCTATATTTATTTTGTATAATAAATACTCATATATTATCATTTTGTTTAATTTTGAGATTTTTTTTATATTACAGTTTGTATTAGAGAAGGGTTTAGGTAATCCTTTGGAAACCAGAGAGTGAAAACATTAGTAAAAACCCTAAGGATCTATCAAAGTATAATAAAACAACCTATCACTTTTTTAATTAAGAGAGTGAGTGTTTTGTAAAAATTATACACTAATTTCGATATTAAAATTTGAAATGGATTTGGATCATAGGTACCTATGGGTGATTACTCTGAAAAGGGAATATTGGAAGACAAATAATTATCGCTTAGTGCATGAATGCATACCCTTATGCAAAATAAGTTTTTCACTCCTAAAGGATATTATTTTAAAATAAATAAAATCATTATGAACCACCATTGGAGTTTGAGAAATTAGTCTATGTGTTCATTTGAGTCTCACCTCGAAGTAGATTTTGATGATTTAGATGTGGTAAAAATATATCTTTGAGATACAATGGCCTTTTTCAGATTCTATGTAGAGTTATCAAGGTGGCGTAACACCTAACTCTACCCCATAGTTGCACTTGTTTTATTATTCCTTCCACATGTCATAGATTAATAGGTAAGTGAATGCTCCATCTCAGGTCATCTAATAGGGATATCTGCAAAATGGGGATGAGGTTAATTTTGAAATGTAACTTGTAAAGAATAAGGATTCATAGGATTAGATCCTTCTTCAGTGATTGATTCCTCTTGTCAGAAAATGGTGGTAGCACAGTAATATTTTGGAGAGTGCATGGTAGTGGGAGGCTCCTTTTAATGCTCATTACCATCATATTTTTGTTGAGTAGACCTTGTTTTGGATTTCATGGGAAAAAATACAAAAGGTAGGGAGAATTTAATGACTCGAATTATTTTAGGTTTTATATTTATAAATTAATAGAGAAAATTCCACGAACAGGTGCTCAGATGACATAAGATTCCAATGACCAATTTTTCAGGAATGGTATGTGGAAAAATTTTATGTTCTATGTAAATTATGTGGGATGTTTTTGTTTAAAACATGAATAAATATAAAGTGGTTCTTAGATCAGAAATATGAGGCTACCTTTTTTTTCCAAGTTAACTTAGGCGGGGCCTAACATTGCATGGTGTGGGTCGAGGGTGAATGTTAGTTTTTGGAATAACTATAATAAATATATTTAGTAAATTTGTTTAATTCATGATGTGTTCTATTATTTAAATTTTGAAATTTTGTCATTATTACTGGTTTTTCACCATAACCCTATATATTCCTCGGAGGCATGGAGATGGAAACTTGTATGATGAATGAGGACCAATTCTACATGATCGAGGATTAGAGATGACACGACCCTCCATTCATTATCAATGATTGATCCAACGATGAGGTTGTACGTTAATTTCTTCTTGATTTTGATTTTCCTTCATAGAATCAAATTATGAACACTAACCGCCCCATAGACAGGATGATCCATGGTTTCTTAATTCTTACTAGATGGATAAATACTTGTTTAATTTCGAGTGGGTATTAGATCTATTTTTTGAATGGTTGTTCATAATCTTTTTAATAGGAATGGATGAAATCTAACATAAGAAATTCCCAGATCAGTTCTTTGGGATTTCATGAGAAATATTTCATTTCTCCAAATCTCTTCTCATTTCATAGTCTTCGCATAATGCAAATAAAAGATCTTTGTTCTTTCTATCCGTGTTATTATGATTCATGTCCGGGGGTTTGATACCGCAACGACATCACAAAAGTGAAATTGTGAAGGTGGGGTACGAATCACCCAAGATAGTGGGCTACGGTGCTGCAAGGTTATAGTGCATGATAGTACCCAGAGTAGCATCTCTGGCATAGTTTGGGTGGAGGGTGCAGTGACTAGCAAGCTACAGTTATGGTGGCCCCAAATGGAGGTATTTGTATCCCAACAATGGGGGGTTGGGCTAGGAGGAGTACAAAGAAAGAAGGGGCCACTATTAGGGTGGCCTACAACGTAGGAAGAAGTAGTCTGGAAGGGACTATATGGGAGGACATGAAAATAGAGGTCCTAGGTGGTGGCTATGTGGCCATAGAAATAGAATGTGATGGCCAAATTTGGATGCAGCTCAGAGCAACATCTGAAGGAGCCTGCAGTGATGGTGATACTGATTGACTAGGGTGAGGAGGTGGCTGACCATGTGAAACAAGGAATGGATCCGCGTAGAATGGAGGGATATGAATTGGGTAGTTTACAACCGACAAACTAAAACTAGCCCACATGTGGTGGGTCAGAATAGATGATTCGGGCTGCTCTAGTGGCTGAGTGGCCTAGAAAGCTGAGCCCAATGATCTAATCCCTATGGGCCGAGTTGATCGGGGTCGGGAAAAATTGGGTTTGGTCAGTCGATCGGCCGGGTTAGGTCTGACGGGTCAGATTGAACCTGTACCAAACCTGGGTCGGGCCGTTTTACAAAAATGTGCATACCTTTAATACAGTGTGATTGTTTGATATACATTTCGCATTGTTGGGCTGTTATGATGAGTTGATCCTTTTGAGATACTCTATTTGAGACTCTGTGAAATTTTAAATACGTCCTATTGGATTGATTGGTATACTCTCCCTGTACAAGAATGTTATCAGTGGAATCTTATAGGTCTCTGGCTCATTGTGTATATGTGACATAAGGTCTGCATAGCCCATTGAAATTATGTGTGCCTTCGACTCTCAATATTCTATCGATGCTCTGTACACCATCGATGCTTCATGCATTATTAATGTTACATGTCCCATCGACGCTTCGGGTTCCATCGATGCTCCTTGCACCATCGACTCTATATGAACCATCGATACTATGGGTTCCCTCGACGCTCTGTGATCCATCTATGCTCCATGCATCAACAATTCCCTCTAGGTCATGTAAATTGGGAGATCAGTGGACTACACTAGGAAATAAATCTCTTCAATTTTTAGACTTATACCTTTGTGAATTGGATATACTTCGTGTGTTTTATTTTTGGAGTACTTTGTGTGTTTTCTTTATATTGTACTTTTTGTGATTCCATTGTGGTAAAACTCGTGTATTTCATACTGGTATTTCCTATTTTGTTTTGGGTGTCATAATGAGAATTGTTTTACACACCCCTACATAGGCTTTCCCTGCACATGTTGTTTCATATTATGATTATTGGTGGGAGTGGATACTCAAGAGGGGGGTGAATTGAGTTCCAATTAAAATTTCTGCTAAAAGTTATTCTTAAAAACGTTTCCCCCATTGATTAAATACAACCTAGTTAATCAAGATTATACTGTTATATGATTTTTACTGTTTAAATAACTTCTTAGAAACTTGATTAATTCTCATTAAACATAATTTTTGTTATTCATATTACATTTGAAGTTATTCTACTAAGACCGGCCACCTATAACTTCTTTCCATGATTAACTATCAAAGTGAAATTAGTGATTTTTGGATTAAATAATAAAGCAATAAAATATAGATAACTAAATTAAGCAGCACAACGGATACGAAACAAGTGGTTCGGTCTCAAGCCGAGAATTAATCCACTACACTTGAAGATCACCTTCCACATAGCGGTTTATATAAATAGACATTGATGCACACTCTAGAATGGTGTTTACAATAGTACTCAAACTATCCAGGTCCTCAGACCTCTACCACAGTTCTACGTGGGAAAGCAACAACAACAACACAAAGGTTGTCCAGGTTCTCAATAATATACCACAGTTCTACGTGGGATACAAAAAGGTATAAGAAGTTTTGTTTGAGGATTTCAATATCCTCCTGTTCAGCATTGGAGTTAGTGTGTGTCCAAACAGACAAGAGCACACACTGCTTTAAATTTAAAGAAAACTATGATCACAGTAGAGCAAGAATATAAGGATGAGTTTAGAATGCTCTTCTTTGATGTAAATGTGGCTCCGGACTCCTTTGTATTAAATAGGATAAAGATTTGATTCCTTCTTTAGATGTTGTGTGGAAAAAAGAGTGGTGTGATTCAGCTTGTGTTATTCATGAGGTTTAATCGAGTGAAGATGTTCATTAAGAATCAAAAATTATTTGTGTGTTCAGCATTGTCGAATTGAATGCAATGTGCCTTTCTCTCAAAAATTCCTCCAAGTATTTTCTTTGTTATATTTCTCACGGCCTTGATTTTCATTTTTGTATCGTACACATTCATTCTTGGTCACACATCGCTTTTAACATGTAATTCACACCTCAGAGCCGACATGTTGTATGCGTTTTTCAGCCCATACCTCATACTGTCCGATGATATGTCTACATGGAAACATTAATTATGTCAGTGCATTAAAATCATAAAACATGACCATTAGAAATTAAATTGAAAGACGAAAAAATAGATTAAGAAACGGTGTCACAATAAGTCATGGAAATGGTGTCTCCTTCACACGGTGTCTATATTTATCATGGATTATAAGTGTCATGGTTTCTCATGGTCACAGTGTCTTGATTACGGTGTCTTTTTCATGGGGTCTTGTTCACGGTGTCTTGTTCAAGGTGTCCACTTCATAGTGTCTGCTTCATGGTGTCTGCTTCACGGTGCCAGAAATACATAGCTGGTGGCAGACTCATGGTGCCTTAGTATTTTCAAAGTAATTATGTTCAGACATAAATAGTTATGATAATATAAAGGATTAAAAATAATTATTTGTCAAAGAAGGTATTTTGAGAGTAGATCGAAGATAGTATAATGTATGTAAAATGAAAATAGAGCACTTATGATCTTGAATTTATCTTCTTAAAGCATGATAAAACATTAAACATAAATACACATGATTGGATATAATTTAGTGGAATTAAAAAGGTTGAATATGATTTATGATTGTTAAAAAATGATTAATACATGAAGAGTCCAACAATATCCCCCTTTTGATGATCACAAATCATGTACAGTTAAAGTGTATATTGGATTAAACTATAGAGATAAATTCAACTTTAGTGATAAATTCCACTATAAAGATAAATGAATAACATATAGATACTTCTCCCCCTTGTGGGATTATCAATAAGATGGAATAAGATAAGTCCAAAAGTGCCCAGTCCATTAATAAAAAGTAAGAGACTGTACAATAAAAGAGTAATAAAAAATCAATATCATACCTATTATAAAGAGTAATCACTTTTTTTCGTCATCTCATCCCCGTATCTTTACATTTAGTAGCAGTAAATGAGGAAGCCATAGGGGTAGAGGTTGAGGTAGAATAAGGCATAGAGGTGGTTGATAAAGAGGGTAAAGGAATTCCTTCAAAGACTGAGAAATCCAAGGTAGGAGTTATAGAATATCTAGGCAGTTGCTGATCTAGAATCACAAGCCTGATCAGACTGAGTGCATGGCTATCAGACATGGTGGTTTAGACTAGGGCAGAGGAGAAGACAGGCATCTCAGGTCTGAGAGGTGTAGCCACTGGGGAAAAAATGGTTGTACTCTGGACATGAAGATAGGGCCTCCAGAGTTTGATGAAATCTGTAATGATCTATCCACCATGTTGCATGGCTTTCTCCAAGTCGTCCATGTTGTCCATAAACATGTACAAAAATCGAGTAATCTCTATGAGCTTCTGGACTAGGTTCTTGAAAGCTTTAGTCACATGAAGAATATGCAGATTTTCTAAAAGGTACTTGAAATGGTTTGTCATATCGGTCTTGGAGAATATTCTGCTGAAGTAGAAATCCACTTTCATGGAAATCTCTTGGTGAGCATCATTAGCGATTTAGGAGTGGATTTGTACTAGGTCAATATCTCTATCACTGTTCTTGGCCACTTCAAGTAAAGAATCTGTATTGAAGAAACTGAGAATATTCTGAATCTATTCATTGACTATAGTTCTGAGCACATCATTGTCCAATGACGGGTTTGAGGATTGACTAGATAATTTGACAGTTGTGGTCAGATATTTTAGTTTATTTAGCCCCTTTTGATGACACCATGTATACTCATCAGTGAGTTTATTAAGATTAGAAAAAAGATCTTTAATTTCCTTCACAATTTGTTCATTCCTTTCAGTTATCTTTTCATCTAACGATGCAAGATAAGGTTGAATCTTAGACACACCAACTTGTGTGATTTGTGGAGTAACAATTTCAGATCTCGAATGCAGCTCTCTCTACATGTCATCAACCATACCTCATAGGGTATTTAATACATTATTGAGTAGATTATATTCAACTAATACTTCTTGAATATCATGGAACATCTTCGGTTGTATTTTTTATATAATTTTCTCCAATAACAGTGTGGGACCTCTATCACTTAAATTTTTCACAGGAAGAGGTTGGGTATTCATGAGTATCTCAATTCTAGATAAGAGAGTAGAACCAAATTCCATCAGATCATCCTTACTAAAAAAGGATGGATGTTCAGATAAGGGTTCAGGAGTAGGGACTGAAACAAGCATAGGTTCCTTATCAGTTGCAAAATTGGAGAGTTATTTTAAATGAAATAGGGAGGAAATATCATGTCCCGTTGTTGTAACCTTCTGAGAGTCATTAACATCATAGAAACTAGTAAATTTATACTGAGTGTCTACAGGACATGAATCTATTCGATGTGATGTTTCAATAGAGTCATGATTTTTTGTTTGATCCCCCTCAACTGATGGCTCCATCTCAAGATTGAGAGGCTTAGGATCTGGGTCTAATTCCACAGACCCACCTCTAGGTTCCTCCCTCATTTCATGTTTATCCTGTTGAAAGGCTAGCTCCATCCTTTCTTCAGCTGAAAGAATGATTTCAGGAACAGATTATTCCACATAGATTTCCTCAAGATTGACCTCTTTAAAAAGTTGTAGCTATAACACTATAGGCTCTTCTATGGTATTATTTTCAGATTCTTTGGCAACTGATTCTATTATAGCTTCAGGTTGTGTGTCCAAATTAGCAGCTTATTTAAAAGTAGGTACTTCTTCTTCAAGAACATCAGGAGGACCAGTTGTCCTATCTTCCACAATAGTAACAGCTTCTCTAGGTGTCACTATAGCCTCTTCATCCTATTCTTCAGGATACTCAACAATCTCATCAGGTTCCAAACCAGGATAAGAAATGTGTTTCAGTATTGGGGGATAATCTATAAGATTGAATTCCTCATAAACTCTATCACTGTCTTCCACCCATTCCTTTTTTCAATGATTATTTTAATCTTAATTCTTTTGATAGTGGATTTTGAGATACAATACTCACAGTCCTTAATTACATCCTCATTAGGTCCATCCATACCTTTGGTAAGAATCATTGAAAATATTATCTGAGAGTAGAATAGATAAGATGGATCAAATTTGACTTTGATTAACTCACACATATGGTGTATTATATACTTGAACATGTTGATCTTATGCCAATTTTTCATAAGGTGAATAAAAAACACATCTTGGTATTGTAAAATAGAAAAATCACCATTTCTTAGACTAAAAATATATTGTATAAACATGAATATAAGCCTTGATTCTCCATAAAAATTAGCAGCAATGTCCCTCCTCTGGGTGCCAATTCCTGTTAGGTTTTCCTATGAATCATCTAATCCAAAAAAAATTGTTGAAGGTGGAGCTCCTCTCTAGTAATCCTCATAGATGACTTCATGAGATAACCTAAGGCATGCAACCCCTAACCTCGATGAGAATGAGAATCGCAGACCATTGACCCAACTTCATACTATATAACTCTCACAAGAATCAAATGAGAATTGTATGTACTGGTAAAAATGATCCACTAACCTAATATAGATGGGTCTATCCTACTTCGAGAACCATTCTAACCAACCTTGATGTTCTAAAACTTTAAATACCAGATAAATACTAGAAATAATACATTTGGGGAAAATCTCTTTCTCAGGTACAACAACGCGGTTTACCAGATTCCGATTTAAATGTCTTTCGGGTGTTAGCTTAGGTGAAATCTTCTTCTTCTTCGATCTGAGCTTCTCAGGTGTCGATGATGATAGAAATTTCATTCTTGGCATTCACTGATGGTTCGAGAGACAGAAGGGTTTCAAGGATGAATTAGGGTTCAAAAAGAGTAGGTAGAAAATACCTCGAATGAAGAATCGAGTGATACTTACTTTGTTTTATCATTTAGGAATTGTAAAAATTTTAAAAATAAAATAAATCAGGAAAATAAAAAAGGTGAAAAAGATAATTACCTCGATACAGGTTAAAAAAAGAAAATAAAAACAGAAGGAATTTTTACTGTGATACCATATCTGGTCATTACGGTGAGATAGTAAATGAGTTTCATGGTGAGACAGTGACCGAACTTTTCAGTGTGTGTAACGGTGATACAGTAAATGTTAGACTGTAAGTACAAAATATTAATGGTGAGACCATAAACATAAAACATTACAATGAGGTAGTAAACATGAGAGACATTAACTGAGAAAATGTAATCATGAAATAGTAAGGTATAACAAAGTAAGATATCGAATAGTAAGACCTAAAACAGAAACAAGTAAGGTATCTATTTGAGATTTATCATGCCTAGTTCTTGTATGATTTAGTCTATTCTGTAAGAATTTATTGGTTTAGTTAATATATCAACAAGTTGATATTTAGTACCAATGAATTCCAAAGTGATATCACTGTTTTGATAATGATCTCTAAAAAATTGATGTCTTATATCAATATCTGTTGTCCTAGAATGTGAAACAATATTTTCTGATATGTTAATAGATCTTTTGTTGTCACAATTTATAGGTTCATGTCTGAATTGATATCCAAAATCTAGTAATGCATGTTTCATCCACATAATTTGTGCACAAAAACTTCCAACATCTAGGTATCCAGCTTCTATAGTAGATAATACAACATAATTTTGTTTATTACCACACCAAGAAACTAGAGACTTGACTAAAAGGTGACATGTTCTATAGGTTCTTTTTGTATCTAACTTACATCCACCGAATTCATCATCATAATAACTCACAAATTCAAATGATTGTCCTTTAGGATAAAACAGTCCAAGATTGGGTGTATTATTAAGGTATTTGAAAAATATATTTACAACATTTAAATGAGATTCCATAGGGTTTTCTAGAAAACAAGAACACATACACACACTAAACATTATGTTAGGATGACTAGTAGTTAAGTAGAGTAAAGTTCTGATCATTCTTCTATAAGTTGTTTGATCAACATATTTTTCATCTTCATCAAGATCCAACTTACAAGTGGTACTAATGGGAGTCTCACTACTTTTAGTTCTATCCAATCCAAACCATTTTATATGATCCTCTATATAATTACTTTGATTTAATATAATACCATATTCATTTTGAAAAACAAGAAATCCAAAAAAAAATTGAGTTCTCCGATTAAACTCATTTCAAATTCTTTTTGCATCAATTTAGAAAAATCAACACATAAAAAATTCATAGAATATCCAAAAATAATTTCATCTATATATATTTTTACAACTAAAACATCATTAAAATTTTGTTTTATAAAAAGGATAGGATCAGCTATTCCTTTTATAAAACATTTGGAAATAAGAAAAGTACTCAATCTGTCATACCAAGCTCATGGGGATTGCTTCAACCCATATTAGACTTTCGATAGTTTAAAAATATGATTTGAGAAATTGGATATTGTAATTATATGGGTTTTTTCAACAATATCATCCTCAGTTATATACCCATTAATGAATGCACTCTTAACATCCATTTGATATAGTTTGAAATTCAAATGTGCAGAATAGGCAAGCAGGATAATGATGGCTTCATGTCTAGCTACAGGTACAGAGGTCTCCTCATAGTCAATTCCATATTCACGACTATAGCCTTGTGCAACTAGTAAAGCCATGTTTCTAACTATGTTACTAGCATCATCAACTTTATTCCTAAAAACCTATTTAATTCCTATGGTCAAAGTGTCCTTAGGTCTGTCATCATGTTTCAGAACATTATTCCTTTCAAAATGATTTAGTTTTTCTTTCATAGCTATCACCCATAATTCATCATTGATTGAATCATTGATATATTTTAGGTTCATGGTGTGAAAGAAAATCTTTATGTTCAACATGGTTTCTCATAAAATCTCTAGTTTGTATCCCTCTACCTAAATCTCATACTACATCATCTAAAGGATTATTTTTAAGGGTCCTTGTCGGTCAAGAGAAGGTAGGGATAGAAATTTCAGTTTCATTTACAGGTTTGGGTTCTCCAGAAACTGATTCATGATATTTTTTAAAACTGGTTGTATTAACGACAGGTTCAGAGTTATTGTCATTATGGTTTAGAATGAACATATCATCTTCAATATTTTAAATAGGGGTCTTAGTTTCATGTGGATCCATTTCATCAAATTTGATGTGTATAGATTCTTCCACACATTTGGTTCTCTTATTGGATACTCGATATGATTTACTTGAGTTTGAGAAACCTTGGAAAATTCCTTCATCACTTTTGGAAGAAATTTTTTCAATATTATCTTTAGTATTAAGGACATAAACATTGAAACCCAAAACACTAAAGTAATTAACCTTAGTAATTTTATTGTTCCAAAGCCCATAATGTTTCTTTCTAAGAATTGGTCTAATCAAGACTCTATTTATACTGTAACAAGCTGTATTAACAACTTCATCCAAAAAGTATATTGGAAAATCATATTCATTGAGCTTTGTCCTAGCAATCTTTTAAAGTGTCATATTTCTTATTTCTACTACACCATTCTGTTGAGGTATTCTAAGAGTAGAGAATTTGTGACTTTAGTCATTGTGTGAGAAATAAGATTCAAACACTCGATTTTCAAACTCACAGCCATGATCACTTCTCAAGGTCTTGATCCTATGTCCACTAAGGTTTTCTTCAGACATGGAATATTTGATAAAATAAAAACACGATTCACTTTTTTGAGTAAGAAAGTATACACAAGTGTACCTTGAAAAATAATCTACAACAACATAAACATAGTCCTTCCCATTTACACTTGAAACTCTTGATGGTCTAAACAAAATCATGTGAACCAACTCGAGAGGTTGAGAAGTATAATCTTCTTTCATTGATTTGAAATAACCTTTGTGTTGTTTTATTTTTGACAAGTATTACACACTTTGTTAAGTGGGAATTCCAGTTTAGGTAAGTATCTAACTAAACCTTTCCTAGTCAGTTTGCTAAGTGATTGCACATTGTAGTGTCCTAGACATCTGTTTCATAGCCAAGATTCTTTATGACAATCATTTAAACAAGTAACATTTTGTTTAGCTAAATAATTAAAATCTAAAACATAAATATTTTCAATTATTAATGAAGTAAATACCAAAAAAAATTATAATTAAAAACATTATATAAATCACTTTCAAATTTTACATTTAAACCATTATCACACAACACAGAAATACATAGCAGGTTGTATTTTAATCCATCAACAAATAGTACTTTAGAAATTAAAATTGAATCAGTGTTACGAATCTGGCCTAAGCTGGTTATTTTTCCTTTTGAGTTATCCCCAAAGGTAACATGTCCACCATTAAAATTGATTAATCTCTTAAAGCATGAGTAGTCTCCTATCATATTACATGATCATCCACTTTCCATGTACCATTAAATCCTACATGAACTTTTCTAGAAATTTTCCTACAAAATAGATTTATAAAGAAGATAATTTTGGTACACAGATTTTCTTGGGTCCAGAAAGGTTAGCAAGTAAAAATTCAGGAACCCATATTTGTCTCATGGGTTTCCTATAATTAAAATATTCAAATGATTCTGATATGTAAACGGTCTTTGGTCTTTATGAATTTGAATTGATAGATAAAACATAAGAGATTCTAGATCTTGAACTAGCAACATACTGCCCATGTTTTGGAATAAATATATTCATAATAATCTGTCTCTCTCCAGTTTGGTATCCTAAACCAGTTGTATACATTGGTTCAACTTGTTTTCCAAGAATTTTAGTTAGAGTATTAATTCCATTTGTGAACATTTCTAGGTTCATTCTAAGATTCTCATTAGAAATTTTGAGTTCGGTAATCTCCTATAACAGTTGAGCATTCTTTTCCTTTTCTGTACTAATATCAGGTTTAACAATACTAGTCAAGGCATACTGTTTCATTAATGATTTGTACATATATTTCATCTCATTATATATATATTCTAACTTATTATAGTATTCAAATAATTTATCTTTAGACATATTATCATCATTATTTGAATCACTTTAATTCCCAGAATAGTAATCATTCATCATAGAGAAAACATGTACCTAAAATGTTTTAGTCATGAAACACATGTTGGCATGATTATATTATTCGATATCAGAATTTTAAGATCCACTTGAGTTGTCTTCTTATGAACTTCATGTTACTTTATAGCTTTCATATATTTTTTGTCCTTAAAATCATATTTCTTCTTTACCTTAAATTTTGGAAAATCATCATTAACAAGTCTATTCCTTTTACAATCATAACAGAATATATCATAATTTTTATCAACTTTCTTCCAATATCAATTCCAATTCCCTTGTTGGTCATACATACCCTTATAATTTGATTTTATAGAAAAAATTATTTCTATATAATTTCTTGAATCTCCTAACTATATGAGCTATCTCTTCATCACTGTGTGAGTAATAATTTTCACTAGTTGAGCTTTCGTCAGTTGTGTGAACTTTCTCTTTTCCTTGATTTTTGAAGAAGTATATTTAAATGCCAATTAATTCTTCTTAGGTTAATCATTTTTCTCTTTTATTTACCTTCAACTCTTCTTCATACATCATAAATTTTCCAATCAGCCCCTTGACAGGTAGCTTGCTAATGTCAAAAGATTCTTGTATAAAGATAGAGGTTCCTCTCCATCTGTCTGGTAGGCATCTTAGTATCCTCATGATTTTCTTCTTTTGCTAGAAAAACATTTCCAAGTGAGATCATTGTATTGACTATCTCATTAAACCTGAGATACATATCAGAAATAGATTTATCATATTTCATTTCAAAATTATCATACTTAATAGTGTATGTATTTAGTCTAATTTTCTTAACATTGGTTGTTCCCTCATGGGAAACTCCCAAAGTATCCCATATTTCATAAGCAGTCATACAAGCAGATATTCGATTAAATTCTTTATCTCCTAAGGCACAATATAGAGCATTCATTTCTTTACAATTATTATTATAAGCAGCATTCATATGTTCATCCAAAGTAGTTCTAACAGTTTCAGTAATCGTATACTGAGTCTCTGTGGTATTTCAAATGTAAAATCCCATACATTCTAAATGGATTTTCATTTTTATTTTCCATTCGGCATAATTGACACTATTAATGTAGGGTGGAATATTGGTAGATACACCTTATAATCTGTATCCATAAGTAGATTTTATCAAATGTATTTAAAGAGATACAAATTTTGAAATAATAGAAATTTATGATCATTCAGACACATCTAAAATCACAGTTGAATAAGATTACATAGATTCCTAATAAATATCCTCTGATACAAAATGTTGGTTGGAGTGGATACTCAAGAGGGGGTGAATTGAGTTCCAATTAGAATTTCTGTTAAATTTTATTCTTAAAAAGGTTTTCACCAATGATTAAATACATCCCAGTTAATCAATGTTATACAATTAATTGAGTTTGACAGTTTAAATAACTACAGAGAAGATTTATTAATTCTCAGTAATCTTAATTTGTGTTATTAATATTACTTTTGAAGTTATTCTACTAATACAGGCCAATTATAATATCATTCCAAGATTAACTATTAATGTGAAATAAGTGATTTCTGGATTATACAGTAAAGTAATAAAATAGAGACAACTAAATTAAGCATCACAGTGGATAAGAAACAAGTGGTTCAGTCTCAAGATGAGACCTAATCCACACCACATGGTGATAACCTTCCATCAAGAAGTTTATATAAATAAACATTGATGCACACCATGTATCAGGGTTTACAACAGTACTCACACTATCCAGGTCCTCATACCCCTACCACATTTCTACGTGGGAAAGCAACAACAACAGCACACAAGATTTCCAAGTCCTCATACCACATCAATATTTCTACGTGGGTGACACAAAGGTACAAGGGGTTTGGTGTGAGGTTTTTAGTGTCCTACAGTTTAGATTATGAGTTAGTGTGTGTCCAAACAGACAGAATTACACATTTCATGTAATGTAAAGAAAAGGATGAACACAAAATGGAAACTATATAGAGATGAGTTTAGAATTATCCTGTGTGACGTCAATGCAGCTCTGGACTCCTTTGGATTTAAGCATATGAATATTTGAGTCCTTCTCTTGAAGTTCTGTGGAAAACAGAGTGTCGTGATTAATCTTGTGTTCTTCGTGAGGTTCAATCGAGCGAAGATGTTCTTTATACATAAAAAATGAATCATGTGTTCAGTAGTGTCGAATTGCAAGCAGTGTTCCTTTCATTCGAAACATTCTCCATGTATCTTCTTCATTATATTTCTCATAGACTGGATTTTTGTTTCTGTATCATGCACATTGATTTTTGTTCACACTTATCTTTTAACTTGGAATAAACGTGTTAGAGCTGAAAGGTTGCATGTGTTCTACACCTTGTACCATGTACTGTCCGATTATATGTCTACAAAGAAACATTAATTATGTCAGTACATTAAAATCATTAAATCTGACTGTTAGAAATTAAATTGGATGATTACAAAATAGTTTATGAAATGGTGTCACAATAAGTCATGGAAACGGTGTCTCCTTCACACGGTGTCTACGTTTATCATGGTTTATCAGTGTCACGGTGTCTCATGGTCACGACGTCTTGTTTACAATGTCTTGTTCATGGTGTCTTGTTTAAGATGTCTTGTTCAAGATGTATGCTTCACAGTGTCTTCTTCAGGGTGTCTTATTCACGATGTCTGCTTCATGGTGTCTGCTTCACATTGTTTTCTTCTGGGTGTATGCTTCACATTGTCTCGCTTCACGGTGTCTGGATTCAAGGTATCTGGTTCACGGTGCCAGAAAAACATAGTCGGTGGATGACTCATAGTGTTTTAGAATTTTCAAAGTAACTGTGTTCATAAATAAATAATGATGATAATGGAAAGGATTAGACTTAAGCATTTTTTAAAGAAGGTACTTTGAGAGTACATCAAAGATATTATAAAGTAAGTAAACATAAAATAGTGCAATTAAGATCTTGTATGGATCTTTTTAAACCACAAGAAAACATTATACAAAAATACACATGATTGGATATAATTCATAGGAGTTAACTAGGTTGAATAAAATTTGTGATTATTAAAACATTATTAATACATGAGGAGTCCAACAATGATGATCAATGAATTAATGGATTTCATGATGGAATAGGACCAAGTGGTTTTTAGAGGGATTAGAAATACATGTTGTAATCCTATGACATCAGGAAAATGTCTTGCACCTACATTGTTGGTAGGTTTTTCTATAGATAAACTTTATGAACTTGTGCATTCACATGGTAGACTCCTTAATTTAGTGGGATTGTATTATGACCATGTTTACATTCTAGTTTTCCTACTATTATACTCTGTGGTTGGTAACATAATGTATACATGCATTGTTTTCTTACTATTTTTAAATTATAGAATTTCAGGCTAGGAGATGTGTGTGTGTGTACCTGTACACACTAAATTTCATCCCATTCGTGGGATATTCCTACGTGGTTCTAGTCGCCAGCCCCTAGAGAGGTAGGCTATGGGTAGTAACATCATGGGCCCATCTATGATGAGTCATGACAAATAACTAGAATGAACTGGGTTAATGATGAATGTGATAGATAATTTTTTATTTTTAATTTAAGTTGTTTGATTAATGGTGTGAAGGATATTATTATATTTCCTAATTAGTTAGCTTGGTATTTGATTAACATATTTAATGATAAAAAAACTCTTAGACTTAATAAAGAATAGAATGATAGGGTTCATTGAGTGTTCAGTTGGTGATGACCATAAATAAAAGATGATTTAGTTTTATCGTTTCCATAAATTTGGGAAGAATTACTCAAGGTAATGTGTCAAAGGAATGTGAATATATTTTATGGGTGGATAAGGGATCATGATAAGATAAAATCGAGGAAAAATTAAATTTTTATATAACATAATAGATGAGAAATATGGTTACACAAATTCATAATGAATTTTTTTTTATAAATTGTGATGTATGTGTATTAAAAAATATTTGTCCAAAGGGGGAAGAAAATTAAGTGAATCAACAGGGTGGTATGAGTAATGATTTTGATAATGGTGACAAATAAACTAAAAATAAAATATAATGGGAATGATTTATTAGGAAATCAAATTATAAAGACTTGTTAATGTTTTAAGAATGGTGAATAATTATTGAATTGATTATGTATTGGAATTAAATAATTATGAAATATATAAAGAATATTCAGTACATGTTTGATTATAATTATTTAAAATAATATTTTGAAGTGTACCGATGACCTAAAAACATTATTTAGTAATGAAATGTAATATTTTATTGAAAATACATTAGTAATTGTATAAAACTCTTAACATATTCCAAATGTTGATAAAATAGTGCTTAGTTTTGGGAGGGTTTTTATTGATGTGGATAATGTAAATTGGATAGTATTCATTAACATGGAAAGGAATAATGATGTTATGAGTAATTGGTTTATTTTATCATTAATGGAGTTTACAATATTTTTTGATATATTGAATGTATTAAATAATAATTTATTTTATTTAATGAATGAAGAGGGAGTCAAACTTTTATCAAATTGGTGTTTTCATTAAGGATTTATGGAAATTTAGAAGATTAACATTTTTCAGGAGAATTTGTGATCAATTCATTCCCAAAAATGGTATGTGACATTAATAGCTACTCATATTTTTTATCGATTAATGAAAATTTTATTTATGAAATTTAATATGACCTTCAATATATTTTTTATTAATTTTTGTTAGACATAATGAATCCTTAAAGAAAATAATTTGTGTAATAGATTAAGGAGAACTTTAGATACTATTAGATAAATTGTGCTAATAATTTGTATTGTAAATATTTAGATACCAAAAGAATAAATTAAATAAATTATGATTGTTTAAGTGATTCAAGGATAAAAAATTTATCATGAATATTAATTTCATGGAGTAATATATGAAGTTTTAATTTACTGATGAAAAACCAATGATGAAATTTTTCTAATGATATAAAGGAATGTTGGAACATGTATATATTGGTGCCTTTTAAATTCTTGATCATATCCGGATGGTAGCTAATCGATCAGCCCTTCTACCAAACCACACTCAAGTCCATGATGAGTTCTATGAACATCTCATGGTGCTGTAAATAAATGATCCTCTAAATATAATAAACTATTAGATGGAACCAATAGAGAAGTTTATATCTTATGAGGAATAACATGTGAATATTATGTTTTATAATGTTATGTTTTGTTGAAAGAAGACTACTCACATGGTCAATGTTTTTTTACAAAACCAAGAGCTTAAGGATGCTATGTTGAAACCTGAGGAAGCAATGAGACAAAATTGATGACAAATTTTTAGCAATGGAATAACAAATTTATAGAGAAAAATTAATTTTTAGAGGGGTATAATTAAACAATTTTTATTATTAAATTTATATTGTGAATAATTATCATTTCATTGATATATTGTATTACATGAAATGCTGAGTTTTACCCAAATGAAATATAATATTAATATAATTTTTTAATTTTATCTCCTAAAAAACCGACCCATTAAACATTGTGGTGTCAAAAGAAATAAACACATGTTAAATATTAAGTTAATATTTTTTAATTACATTAAAACATATTCATATAAATATTACATAATTTTTAGTAAATTAGTTGTATGATTAAAATACAACAATTTATTTAAAAATGTTTTTATTTATTATTGTGAATAAATAATAAATGAATATTTTCCCATTGTAGAAAATTTATTCATCAAAATAATATTTCATTTTCAAATCAACATGGAAATGTTTTGGTTTGAGTGATTTTTTGAGAATTATCGGAAAAGGATAATATTCCGATGAAATGTAATGAAATGAAAAATTTTATTAAACAAATGCCTTTTAGTTTAAATATTTTACAAAATATATTTTATTTTAATATAGTTTTAGATATTAAATTAGTCAATTTATATATATTTTAGTAATATTTAGTTGATTAGAATCATTTTGGTATGGAATTTTTTAATTTACCTTTCTATACTATTGAAATTTTTTCATTAGAAAACAACTTTTTCATCTCCTATTCCAGTTTAATTTTAATTAAAAAATTTAACTTCAATAAATTGATTACAAAAAAATAGATTCCATATTTTGAATAAAAAATAAATATATAATATTATAAGTATGAATTAAATATTGATCAAAATGAATAATAAAAAGAGTTAAAACTAATTAACTTGATTATGGATTAAATGGGTATATATATAAGTAAACTAAATGTATATGTTTTAAAATGATCTATAAAAATATCCAATTCCTATTTTGTTGAAATGTAATGAAATAATGACCTTTGTATATATTTTATGTTCCTTTTGGAAACGTTTCCATGAATGTGACTAATGTAACAAATTACGTTATGTATAAAGTATAAATGTCACACACTTGCTTTTAAATATCAATTTTTTCAAATATATAAAAAATAGAAAAAATGAATGAATACATATAAAATTTAATAGAATAATGAAATTAATTTCGATTTTATAAATTATTTTTAATTATTATTTTTTATATAATTATTTGAAATTCGTAAGAAACGATAATGTAGTAATAATTTAATTAATTGAAAAATAAAATTAATGATACTGAAAATATTTAAAGTAATATTGATTTATATTGATTCATAATTTTTTTAGAAAAAAATAACATGATTGAAATATTTTAAAACACTATATTATAATTCCTATATTGTGTTGATTTTTTATACCAAATTAAATGAATATTGTCGTAATAGACATTGATGTTATATTAAAATATATATCATTTCTTAAAATTATTCAAAATTACTAATAATATATTCTTCTATAATGTAATGAGAATATTTAAATAAGTACAAATAATGTTCTATTAATTTTTTATTGGTCAATTTTTAATAATTATATTATCCCAAAAATAGTAAAACATAGTTAACATAGTAAAGGGTAAAACATTGTTTACACAATCTATGTGATTCTACAAAAATTAAATTTCCCTATAAATGGAATTTTAGTTCTATAAATTGGAATTAATATTTATAAATAGGGGATAATGATATTATAATAATATTAATATTTCATTCATTTAAATAATGAACCATCATGATAAAAATTAAAAACACCTGTTCCCATGGAGAAAACTAAAACCGAAAAATTATGTAAACATAATGAAAATTGAATTACAGATATAATTTTTTTATTCCTTTATTTAATTTATGTATCTAACATATATTACATAAAAAATTAAAATATCAATTTTTAATAACATGGTTTGAGAGTGACTTGTCTTCATTTAACATTGTTAGATATTTAAAAACCAAAACTCATCCTCCATTATAAAATGGTACCTCCTCCCATCAATTATTCACATCTATTAAGATATCTTGATATGGAAAAACCTAAATAATTAAACCCCAACATCATTGTATAGGTTTTATAACTTTTTTTCATCCCAATATTCCAACACTGGTATCCTTAATATGTGATCCAAAGGGGGTTATTATCTACGAATGTAATTGTCTTCACAAAACTCTTTTTTAACTTATTTTGTTACCACATAAATTCATGTTATTTTAATTTCAATATAACATCACCTTTATAAAAACATACTTATATTTTATTATGTTAATGTAATTACCTTTATCTATATTCTCTTCTAAAAATTGAGAAATAAAACTGTCGACATGTATATGTAGGATTACCTCCTCGCAAACTGATGTTATTTGTTTTCCATCACAACCTCACAAGAATAAACATAGTGATATAATAAACATTATTATATTATATTTTTTATATTATTATAATTTTGTAATAAAAATATCTCGTCTACATTCTTACCTTCCATTCTATCGAAATTTGATAACGTTGCAAATTTTTATGGCAGGCTTCTGCCTCGCGAAACGATGTGATTCATTATTAACATACTATATACATGTAAATTATCAATAACAAGATTTATGAAAATGTGTGATATATATTTCATACCAATTATTTTTAATTTCAAATATATTATTTATCATACTTTTGTTTCATCTGTCAAGAAAATTGATACAACATTAATGTGTGTGTAAAACCTACAATATCTATGAGGTTTGTATTTTATTTTCTATCACCAAATTTTATGGATTACTATTAATAAATATATAAATTATATAAAATAAATTTATATTATTACTAAAATTCATTATATAATATATGCATAATAATTATAATAGAATCAAAATACCCAATCAAAAGATACATGAACAACAAATTAGTTATAATGAAAAATGTGATTTTAAAAAGGATTTGATAATAAAGAGGTAATAAAAATTAATATGTATATCATATATGTTATAATGAAAATTATTTTATATAATATATTTAAAATAAACCAAATTTAATTATATTGTATTTCTAAATGTTTACGAATAAATTCAAAACATATGGTATGTTATTTATAGTCTCACTTTTGTTTGTGTGAGCCATTTTTAATATTTGACACAAGTTCCTTTTATATGGTGTACATAGTTCCCATTTGACATGCTATATCATAAATATCATTCATTTTATTAGAGTTAATTTTCAATTTTCTTTTAATATTTATTAGTCCTTGCGATTCAAAATATTCCCAATGCAGTAATGGAACATTGCCTTAAATTAAATTCTTTGGGAAATACATTTGGTTATCCACATATCATATTTTATGAGGTGCGTATAATAACCCTATTACATGTTATACAATGAATTTTTTTACTCTAATTATTTTTAACATCCCATTTAATGTTATTCATTCATTGGGATTATGATTATTAATATACCCAACTAGTAAATGTCTTAAGATATTATCTCATTATTTATCATTTTTGTTTATGATTATGTTTCTGATGATGCAATATTATGATATATATCACAATAAATTCATATATTTTACTATCCTATTGTAATATAAATAAAATAAATTTTTTTCCTTTCATTATACTTTCTTTATGTATTCAATATTCAAAAATAAATTTTTATTTAAATTAACACTATTTGGCCCTTCAGTCAAAATCAATTTTTTCATTCATATCCATGTTTTCTAAAAAAATGTGTAAATTTAATAATAATCTATAATTATTTTTTGTGAATTATATACAATTGTTTGATTTTTTTTAAAAAATAAAATTAATCATCATTTCATTTTCCAAAATATGTCCCTTTGGGTAATACCAAAAGTGTGAATGTAATAAATATGTTAATTTGATATACATGAACATAATTTCCTACATTCAGGACAACTCATTATCTTTAAATTGTCATTTATATGTTCACATGGTCATTTAAAGGTAACATATTCAATAATTTTTTTTTGGATTTTTTTAATTTTTTTAATGGAACATCTATTTTCATCATGAAATTATCCAACTAATCATTCTAAATAATATTACATCTATGCAGACATACATTGATTTTACATATTATTTTTTGAGTATATATTCCAAGGATACCATTCTTATTATTTATATAAATGGATTATTTACATAATGAATATATATTTATTTAATTCATTTAACTTTCATAGGTTATACTATGATAAAATGATTATGAAACCAACACCATTTTCCATGGGATATGATTTGAAAAAATGATGAAATTAGCAATAATATTTTTTTCCCAGTTTTATAGGGGATAATATGGTGAAATATTTATGAAACACATTTATTTTCATGGGTTATTATATAAATATTTTTTGGTTCATATGGATCATGATTAAATGATTATCATTTTTTGTAGAGTGTGGGATATCTTTCCCTAAAATGATTTGGTTAAATATTTTATCTTGGGATATATAGAAGATAATAATGGGGAGTGAACATTTATTATAAAGGGAATCTGTCCACTATGATAGTATTGGGAGGTAACCATGACCACTACTATGGTTTGAAGAGGGAACCCATCCCACTATGATAGTATGGATAGTTTACCTTAAAAACAATAATGGACTGATGGGTGAACAAATCCACTATGAAGGACCTCAATGTTATTTATAGAATATTTAGGAATTGATTTTATATAATTACATTTGTTGAAAAATTTCTATATAATATTCCAATTTTCATACCTTATTGATAAAACTCATTTATTCCATTATCATTAATGTGTTATTAACTACAATTATTTATGCAATGACAGATGTTTATGTTCTATTATATGTTGGGTATTTTTTCCAATTGTTATGATATTGTACTCATAAACTTATGATAATTTTATTCTTATATGAACATTGATATCTTTGTTTTTTAAAAACTCCGTGAAATTGAGGTCACCATTTCTTATGGTTCTATTCCCTCTGATGTGAAGAACAAAAATATAAGTAATTTTTAAAAAAGGGTGAATGATATTGAGATCTTTGTGGGATATTATGTTTATCACGTATGAACTAGTAGTTTTTTTCACTAATTTAAAGAAATTATGAAACTAACTATTCTATCATGGATTACAATGTTATAAAATAATTTATTTTTAACACTTATTTAATATTTATGTATGAGATGTTTGGGTTTTTAAATTTACTATATTGTAATAAGAAATAATAACTGGGTTGATATAGAAGTTACCTCTCAAACATTTATCTCCCTATAAAATTCAAAACCATCTTAGAATGAAATAGGGAAGTTGTCCAAACTATCATCCCCATATAGACATATAAATGATCTCATCACATCAAAAAACTGAGGATAACTAAACACACCATAAAAATGAAAGCATCCAAAAAAACCCCTCAGAACCAAATGCATACTCTCTTTTACATAACCAACTTCAGAACCCTTTCAACTCCTATACACCACTAATGAAAAAAACTACCACAATCACCACACGACAAAACCCCAAGTATAAAAATTAACTCATTTCATCTTCCATTTATAATTACTAATCCCTTTAGGAATAACTGACTCACCTACATTGTTCAAAATGAATCTATGTATAACACCTCTAAATTAGAGGCAATCTTTTAACTTTTTCATATAAATTAAATATTTAACCACACAAAATATCAACAATGAATAAGCACATATAATATAAAATAACAACGTCCAAACATCTAATCATCAACAAAAATAGGGGAAAACAATACATGATAAAAAAACGCAGGTTATTGTTCACATAACCCTATCTCATACACTATGTACTCACATTTATTCTACAATATCACCACAACACATCAAAAAAAAATAATCCATCCTTTCATCAAATTCTCAAAATGATAATTGATCTCAACTTACATCTCCATTAACATTGTACTATCCAGGATATCCAACTATCTATAATAAATGTTTTGGGATTCATTTTTGATGATATATATGATAAGAAAACATGTGGAATATGACATGAATCTGGTCCAATCATCGTGGAAGAGTAAACTGACAATACACCTCACGAACAGGTACAAACACCTCAAAGGGCCCAATAATCTAGTGTAACAACATACTCCACCAGACAAACATCCACTACCCATGTCATGGGTTGTCCTTGAGAAAAATATGTTCTCTAAAATAAAACAACAAGGTAATCATTTTATTCATGGTAAAAAAATTATTTTGGCCCATTGCTTCTTTCATCATTTCTTAAATAAGAAGAATCTTTTTTTAAATGATATACACAACATTAGAACTGGGAAAAGATTACTCCATAAAATCATCCCAACTAAAGACAGAGTTAAATAATTACAATCATGAAACTTATAATTCGGACATGATGATTGATTATAGATATATGTTTTATAAAGAAACTCAAAAAATTGGATGTTTATAATCCCAAGATCTAATTAAGTCTACGATGAAGGCTCACAATATGTTATGTGGAATATAGATGGACCACTCGAACTATTTGGTTGTTTTAGTGTGGAACGAAATATTAAGGTGTAAATGAGATCCATCATCAAGTTTCAATCCCATATATAATCATGAAGTGAAATATTCCTCATGATCCTAGACTAAGAACCTCATATCTCTATTCAACTACATTAGCTAATCTATATACCTCATCTGCAAAACATACATAACAAGTGACTTTGAGATCTATATTAATTGAATTGATTTATTTATAATAACCTTGTTTAACTAGATGACATCGAATCATCCATGACATCATGGTAACCCATTGATTAATTCCATCAATATGTATTAAAATTTTAATAGGGGAACATCCACAGTATGATACATGGCATGGGGAACATGATGATCATCCAATAACTTCTAGAATACAACACACCAATCCAAAATCTCTACAATATCTTATTTCATCTCTGTCCACAGAAACATAATCATAAATCCATGGTAAATATTCGATTCCCTCAATTTTACCACCAACTATCATATATGAAAATTATTATTGAATCCCATAAAGACTGATATCTAAAAACATTTAATCCAAAAAACACATGTTTATGTCCATCCCAATAAATAATCACCATGGATGAAGTGATTTGGAATCACATTTTCATATTTGCCTCCCCAATCAGACTCATTCACTTTCCACATAAAAAAAGATATCACTATAATCAATAATAACCATCATTCTTAATCAACCTCCCTCACATCTATGTATTGAATTCCAACTCATACATCTCCCTCATACCATCTCAGGAATCTCAGACCACATCCTCTCATGACATCCTTATCAATGCTCCAAAAACAACATTTTTCTTTCCCGGGGTGTGGGATATCTCGAAATAATAATCCAGTAGAAAATACATCATAATATATTTCCACATATTTCGATCATGTTGTGATAATATATTCCTTAAAATCTGTTGATCTATGAAGAATTGAAATACCAAACCAATGATGTAATGTCACCACATCTTTATCGAATATACTGCCTTTACTAACTATAAATCAGTGGAAAATTATTAATTTTCATGGGGGTGAGACATTTTACAATTAAGTGAGATCATATATTTTTAATGCATCAAGATGCATAATAAACTATGAAATAAAATATAAAAAAACCATAGAAAACATATCATTCTGTAAAAATAACATTATAAATCACTGACTAACATATGCTTGAGATAGTTGAAATCAACCTAACACTAATTAAAAAATCTAAAATTTGGGTCCTTTATGGTAAAGGTGAATCAATATGTGATAATTTATATATGAAACATCAATAATATTCTGTAAGTTTAAGGATGATCTAAACCTCCCCCACATTCTTGGGAGTTTCCCTAGAAAAAACCACCTTGACCTTTGACAAGTCCATAGACGCACCATACCAAGACACCATATTCCAAATGATGTGCACGACTAATGTCTAATAAATTCACTTGGACATCACTATATAGAGGTGGGTTCCTCTCAAAAACATTAAAAAACTATGATATGATCATTATACACTTCCTCTTACATCATATAGATTAATATATACTCAATGAACATTACTATAAACTGGCCCATGAATTCATGAAATACAGAGTTCATGTGCCTCATAAAAAAAACTAGTTAATTTGTGCAACCAAATGGAATGACCAAAAATTTAACTGCCTGTGATTTTATTTTAATGTAGTAATCTAGTTATATCCTTATTCCCTATTAAAAGGGAATATCCATAACAAAAAGATATCATATAAAACTAACTCTCCCCATTCATATTGTCATAAAATAAAATATCCCCAATCAATTTGATGATTTTTGACAATCACACAGGTTAGCCTCTAGTATTTGACATACAACCTCATACTACCAGGCTCATTGTTTATGAATTAAAATGTAGAATCCTAAGATAATACACTTGTCTAGTTGAATGCCTTCTACATCAAATCATCCTTTTTAATCCTGAAATCTCAAAAAAAAACTGTTTCACATTCTATATGGAGCCTTGGAAATATGAGAAGAAATATGATATAAAACTATCCAATAATCAACATCATTTATTATGGGTAGAGTCACAACAATCTAAGGAAAAACCTCCTCAAAATCCATTACATCCCTTGGACTCTCCTCTAACCCAGTTCCCCACTAATTCCACAGTAAAATAATCCATTATGTATTGAAGGGATACCACTTTTCTACTTCAATAATAAAAAATCCACTCACCAATGAAAATTTCACAATGGGAATCCACATATGAGAAAATTACTCTAATTACAATGATTTTAATAAGAACAATCATATAACACTGCCTATAGATTTTGTGGATGATATATTACTGCTTCATCTAAAGAAAAAATATGTCCCCACATGACTGATCGGGTCCCATCACCAATCTGAATAGCCATCGCACATTAAACAAGTTTTACTATACTCTAAATGATTTAGTAAACACCATGGGCATAGAAAGAATTTCTACATCATGTTTTTAATAGGTATAAGAGTTTAGAATACGTCAAATGAGCATGGCCCCTTTCGGTGTTATCACCTACACTACATATTACTGGAAACACCACGCTCATATACCTCTCTAATAATGATAATCTCAATTTCAAAACTCATTCCATGGTTATGAAAATAATTAAAAACATTAGATCAGCCAATACCCACCTCATACCCTATCGAATGTCAAAAATCAAGAAACCCCTGCTACAGAAATGGCCTTGCTAGAAACTAATTATAAGGGTAAACCATAACCTTTCCACATGTACCAAAATGAGCTCTTGCATCGACTGGGAAGTAATCTTGATGATTTATATGAACACCAATGATGAATCAAACTATCATCAAGACTCCATAAAAATCATGGAAACCACTATCCCTAAATGGATGGAAGGTATTATGTTTAGTTTTATTCCATACTCATTGAATCATCAAAGTACTCGGTGCTTGGAGGCTACTATTGGTGAACCTTCTCCTCAAGGAATTTTATTGGATCCCCACTCATAGTAATCCTCTACATAATAGAATTCACTATATCACCTTTTAATTATTATGAAACTCTAGATAAATTAGCAAATATGAACTGACTAAATTCATATTGAATAGTGTTTAGTTCTTCTTTATGATGCTACAAAAGAGGCTGCTTATCCTAAAATTGGACTGGTCAAATGAACACCATGTCATTGAATTTGATCATTATATCATTCAAAAAAATATCTCCTTAATGAATGGAAATATGATTCATTATATTGACTATATTCATATATGATGAAGGTAACACCTCCTATAATTCATTCTGGATGTAGACCCATGAAACATCTTCCATCGCCAGCTTAATAAGGTATATTATTTACCACTGACTCATAGCTCCGTGAATCTAACTAATCGATAGTAGGACATAGTACTCTACTAGTTACTTAATTAAACTGATTTAAATATCCATATAATTCTATAATTTTAGTATATATATGTTGGAAATTATACCCTCATACTTCCCTGAGTCCCAACTATTGAAATGCATAAAATTTTCTCTACTAGAAATCATCCAACTCAATTGGTTCAACCCTCTAGTAAATATCTAGATCAGCCTTATAAACCTCCACTACCTATTCCACATTTGGATGATGACCATAAGCCGTAAATAAAATGAAAACAAAGAGTTCATAATATTGATAGTATGAAATTATATTATAACTTAATTAATTTGTTTTTCATGTTTCAAATTTCCCAAAACAAAAACCACCCAATTCAGAAAATAACACAACTAATCATGATTTATTTACCTCTCCTAGGTCTATATCATATAAAATGGTCCAACTAACTTCAACATTCAATAATAATAGAGTATGTTCACTAGATCACATGGGGTCCCTATAGTACCATGTCCTAGAGAACCTCCATAATCAATGCTATACACAAGGGGAAATGAGGAAAATTACAATAACAACCAATGAAAGCATCAAGATAAGTATTTCTAAAATCCATATAATTTATCAACCATAATTCGTTGATAAAACTCAATCATTACCACTACCAACATACATAACACAATGAGTAGCGACATATAACGACTCATGTGTCCCTCCTCCAACAGGCCCCATGTTGGTGACTACCACTGATTGAATAAAAACATCATAATTCATAAGAATTAAGATCTACAATATATACAGTATCACGATATATGATATTTTTGATTAGTCAACTACATTACATTATTTAAAAGAGAAACAGAAACCTCCACCCAATGAATGTATAAATAAATTTTTTGTTGATAAATGTCACAAAAGTAAATTACAAAGAGAATATACTATATTAGCGACACATCGACTATCCATAAATTAGATATACTATTGTATAGAATGGTTCACATAATCTACTTGGAAGCCTAAATAAATTATATTTGTATCCTCATCATACTGGTATACTCATTAGGAAATCCAAATTACATCATTCAAATGTGAAATACACATACTAATGTAACCATTATCAAATAGTAGAGTCAAAGATCACCTAAAAAACTCAACTAGGCAATCTTGTACTCACCATAACTCCCTCACAAAATAAAAAATACATTTATATTTAAAAAATGAGATTCATATTGAAATAATGGTAACTTTTACCACATTCCCTTAATTAGTTACTCTCACACCATGAACAAATATGTTCAGGAACACCCACCACTTCTATATAACATATCATCACCTTACATCACATCCTATCCTTACTATAAACACATGGGCCATCACATCACATAACATTAAATCTATTACCAATATAGTAGGGTATCAAGAACATTAATGACATCAACACCATTCCCCACTCCTACAATGCGTCCACCCACCATAAGTTATCTTGTAATATTACCTGAAAAGTACAGGGTCATCACATTATATCCCACCTGATGAATAATGGGCCACCACATCACATCAAATATTTGTAGTTTACAATTTAATTATAACCATCGTAGACCATACATGTAATAGTATGACAGATGAAGGACTAGAGATGATCAAGTGTCCTATCATCCACCTTCACATCCAGAATTATGAAAAAAATAGAACAAAATTTTTTGGTTGTTTACAATAGGTTCATGACTTGGGTGGGGCACATATATAAAATCATAAGGAAATATATTTTACATATATATATATATATATATATTCACAGAACATAATAAAACTTATGGGTTAACAATAATAATAAAAAATCAACTCACAACATCATCGCATCACCTCAAAACCTCCACCATGTTCACTGCCAAAACTAAATTCATAACAACACCCAAAAAACACAAACTGAATATCATTTACTTCCTCAATAAACTTGATTTTTAAATATTTGAAATTACTTGTTAGTCTCTATTTAAACATCCCATTTTTTTCCTTTACCTATCAAATAAAATATAAATTTTCTGTCCCATAAATTCATTTATTACCATTGATTATTTAAACTACACATAACATTTCATTAATGTGATCATTATTCCTTTCAAACCATATTCATAAACAACTCATATCATTTAAATTTCATTTTTATAATCCTTTTATTTCCAAATCTACTTGGGATAAAATCAGAACAAAACACATCAAAAAAACATACATCTTATTATCCTAATTAAAACAATATTACATAGTAATCTCAGAAGAAGAACTACCACACCACCACTACTTACAGTAATAACAAATAGATAGAAAACCCACAGAAAACAACACCCATTCAAAAATAATATAACCTTCCACAAAAAGTAACATATAATTATTCATGATTATGAAACTGTATTTCTCATCAATTACGCTTTATATTAAAGGGTATTCTCAGATAAAAAGAAATTTCTAGGGTATCAATTTCATTATCTAGGTATAAAGGATTAGCAAATTTTATCTAGCGTGATATTTATAAATCATACAAATAGGGGTTTATTAACATAACCACAACATCAAGAAAAATTTCTCCTATCATAGTTGATATTTCATAGTTTAAGAACCATATATATGATCAATATCATTATATCAAAATTTTGTAAAAACATGGGAATCATTTTATTCCCATTCTATTTTAACTGAACTAGTTATTTTATATATGTTAATCTAGATGAAAACATCATAAAAATAAATAAAAAAATGTTGAATGCATATTAAATTATTCTGTTGATGAGAAAAATGTATTACCCTCCATGTTCATTAGAGATTTATGTAATTGGATACACCAAAATAGGGGTTGACTGTAAATTCTAGAACAACGTATATGATGTACATAAAAAATAGAAACAATTTTCTACAACCCCAATAGAAATGATTTGTAACCAATAGTCTTGAGAAATACATGATGGATTCATGAAGTGATGGATCGTGAATTTATAAATATCATATACCAAATGATTAGAATTTTAGATCACAGATGGGATTTTAATTTATCATTCATACAGATCTTATTAAATTCCATATTTTAGGTCCTCTTAAGTATTAGATTATTTTATGATATGGATGATATAGCTATTTTAAATTGACATATGCATTAATTACATCCATATGTGATTTAAAACCATTGTATGTCAAATAAATTTAGTGGGAAAATTAGTAAATTTTTGAAACAATGGACCATGTTACAGCTACGGGATACCACTTGAAGATACCATTATGTTATACAGTCAAGTTTTATAGTTATAAGTTAGCATCATATGTCATAAGTATAATCTATTTGAAGAAGTTACTACTACATTATGTGTTCTCCATCCCAAATCTACCCTCAGAAGATACAGTCTAAATCTACATCCAAAATCAACTATCAGAAGATACCATGAGACTATGTCTTCTACTATCAATTTCTACAAATATGAGATACTAGTGGAATACTTATTCTTATTCTAGGAGATACCACAACGATACAATATTCGTAAATACTACAATAAGAAGCTGTCTTCAGTCATGAGGTTTTTTCAGGAACTACTATCAAGATCTACCACTAGAGACAAAACTAAACTCTGTATACTACATCAAATAGAAACCATTAGGAGATAAAATAATGATATATATTCATGAGATAAAATCATCCTTTAAAACATCTATCTTCATCCTAAACACCCCAAAAATCCATGGGACCCCCTCTAAGAACCACTACTATCAGATTTATTTCAATGTAATGGGTCATGAGATCTAAGATGTTACTATTTGTTTCCCTATTTAAATTCTTTCAGAAAAATACACATACAAATATCCCAATGTCCTTATAGGAAAAATACCAATAAAATATCGCACCCATTTTGAAATGAAAATTAAAATTATTATCCTTATAAGTTTATTCAATAATAAACCATTTCTCATATGAATGATCGAATGTCTATATGAATATACATAAAAAATATATTCATTTAATTAAATATTCCACGAATTGGATGAGGTATTTCATCTTACATTCTTAATATATATCATCGAAGAAAACATTTTTTCAGATCATTCATTATAATATTTAAATATAGAGATGATCAATTATTAAATTAGAAACTATCCTTAATAAATATGATAGTTTTGAAAATAATTTTTTTATATTAAAAAATAAAAATTATGTGCTCATTCAATTTTTATTTATTTAATAAATAGAACATATTGTAAAAAGAATGTTATAAAACTCCCCACATGGTCCTAAATAATGGGAATATATTGATAGAAGGCCCAAAGACATGCAGATTCTATGCAATTTGACCAAATTTTCTAATACAAGAACCACCATACCCCCACCATCCTTTTGTATGTCCTCTCCAGCTAAGCACTCTGGTGTTATTTATAGGGCCCTCCATTTCCTCATAATTTAGAATGGTAAAATACTATTTTTGGTATCATGCTTTACATCTCTACTGATTATCCTCCCTATCTACATCCTGATTTCAAGACTAAATTTTATCCCAATATATTTCAAGATTAAATTGGGATATAATATTTCAAAATAATGCTATTAATTTTATATTTAAATCAATCCAATGGACTCAAAATAATACATTCATTCAATTATATTAATATTTAAACACAATATATATAGTATGATTTAAAACATACTTCTTTATCCATTTATTTAAATTTATTTCTAATTCCATATAAATTATTATAAAATAAATTTGGAATATATATTAATTATAATTATATTAAAAAGAAACAAATTTATTTGAAGAAAATATTTTTGTCAACTGTATAATATTTTTTTCATTCTCCTTCCAAAATATATTGAACTTAGATTCCAATTGATACACTTTCTACAATGATAATATCTTACTTTATTCTTGATACATACATTAGGTTTCAATGATCTAAGAATAATATTTGACCAATAATTATAGAGGTATATGTTCTATAATAACCCATGATTAACATATATGGGTATTAAATCATTTTAGATGAATATTAGGTACATTACAGAAAGAAATTCCCAAGAACCATAATATATTTGTTTCTTTGGAAACATTGGAACAAAATATTCTATCATGGTGAATGATATTCAATATCTCCCATAAAGAACTACACCTTCAATACATATACCTAAAACCTTTATTCGTAACCCAAGAAAGGAAAAATAAGAAATGGGTGAGCTCATATCATCTATACGGGTATTTAAATTACATATATAATCATAAAATAAAAAAAAGTTTATAGAACATGATCATAACATTTTAAGATCGTACCCAGTATAATAGAGATCATATTAATGATTAGTAGTTAAAAAGACATGAATTATATTTAAATAAGGAACATAATTCATGAAATCATAAAATAGGAAAAAATGGAATTGTTGAATACACATAAGCATATATAAAAAATTCCCTTGTAGTGAAGGTATTGTTGTTGATACCATCAAAGTAGACAACATACTTTACTAAACTGGGTTCACTCCCTATTCAATGCATGTTTTACAAAACTGATTCCACTCCAAATTCTAGCCATGTAATGCTGAGTCATATTCAGTTATCATTCTAGACATGTTCATATCATGAGATATAAATCACTAACCAATCTTTTGTAGGGATATATAGGTCATACCCATCTCATAATAAAATCATACATACATGTGACACCAAATCATAAACAATCATATCATAACCCATGTTATGATATGGGTATAATAAACATGTAAACATATCATATCATGCAGGAAAAATACATGTTTCATAATCATTTCATCAAATTAATAACATGTTAATGAAAAATAGATATCTTAAACATTTCATACATGACATAAAAATGGATTTCATAAACACATAACCAGTAAATGATAAATAAATTTCCCATGGAACATGACATTAAGAATAACACATTCAACAAAATAATATGAATGGACCCAATAGATCATTTCCTAAAAAAGAATTAGTAACATCAACATATGTTCTATTATATGTAATATAATATTTAAATATCATTAAAAACACATTTCTTGGGAATGTTTCATTTCATCACTAAAAAGGATTTTTAATTCCTAAAACAATTTAAAAACCACTTTCATAGAAAATACCACGAAATATTATAAATAAAACACTAAATCATTTAAAAAAATTCATGAAAACCCATAAAATAATATTCAAAACCTTTTTAAAGAAAATCATTGAAAACACTTTAAAAACAAGGATTGAAAACATGAAAATGGGTTGAAACCCTTTTTATATGAAAATATATTAAGGAATCTTAATAATGATTCAAAATAAATTTATTTGAAAATAGTCTTCAATATTATAAATTGTGAATTGAAATCATTTCAAAATCTATTTTCTTAAAATAATATAAATAATGCTTGAAATAATTTTGAAAAAAAAATCCTTAAAAAAATATAATATGTTCTTGAAATTAATATTAAACAAATTCCATGAAAATATCTTTTAAAAACATTTTCTAAAAAATTATTCATTTAAACATGAAAAAAAATTATAAAAGATTTATGATGGATAAATCTATACATGTCGAATGTCGTAAAAAGAAAATCTCCTTAACACGGTAAAAATGATAGAAATAATGAATCGTTCAGAAATAAAAAATATGATACTATTGTAAACATTATAAACAGATAAAATGATAAAAATGTATTTTAATGATCATCGGAGAAAGGTAAATAATTTTGGAACCCATTGTTGAAAACAAAGACATCTAATGGAAGAGATGATGAAGTCAGGCTTTAATAAAAACACTTTCATAATGAACATATGTAAAAAAGAGTAGAAATATGGTACCAATACATTTATATATCATGAATAAACAAATAGGAATAAAATTCCTTAATTTTCTTAATTAAATGGTCATAATATTTCATCAACTAATGCATAAACCTAAACAATCATGAAAAGTGATGAGATTGTTCCAGTAAACTCTTATCACATGGAAAACTAGGATCATACTACCCATATAAGAAAAAAAATCACGAATATTATAATAACATTAGAATAATTATATTCATGATATATCATGTAAAATTTATTTATATTATCATAAAAATTAATTTAGGCATATAGCAAAACATGAGTCTCAATGAAAGAAAAATTGAGCCAAAAATATTTTACCGATTTTGTATCTTTTAAAACAAACCCCCATGAAATAGTAGTCATAATATATATATATATATATAAATAAAACTGATTATATGAATCTCTTAATACATATATGGAAAACATAACCACCAAATATAATAGAATATGTGCTAAATAAAGTTTTAATCACATGGAAATGAAAAATAAGAGAAATCACATAACGTTATGTCTTGACTAACTTCGTGCTCAGACAAACAACCTATATAAATATACATTTATTATAAATATATCATAGTACTATATTATTAAGTAAAATATCATATATGGTTTGATCATGACTTTATATTATCGTATTTTCTATAGTTCTATGTTAGTGTTTCACTTTGGGTAATATTCTCATTATTGTTCGCATGTTCCTTAATTCGTTATTTCATTGGTATTTATACTTATATCATTATTTCAAGAATTTAAAAGATGATATAAATATAATTTTCATTAATTATATGTTTATTATATTAATTTATTTAATATATATGTATGAAATGGAATCCACCATTCCTGGAGATAGTAGGCAGAACATATGAATGGACACTATATCTGTTTAATTATAATGTTGAAAGAATGAAAGTAATATTCATATATGTATATATAGTAATATATATATAAATATTTAAAAATATTTCTTATATCATATATATCATATATATTCAATAAAACAACCATTAAAACAATCCATATTGTTTATGAATGAATCATATCGCATTAAAAGGGTGGTAGTCCACAGTTTCTTAAATGAAATTATCATGTTAATAAAGAATGGAATGTAAAAATATATTTATTTGTAAAAACTAATTAAGAATTATAAATAAATAATATAAATAATATATTAAATATATAAGCATATTTTTTATCCCAATTTACCAAATTTTAGTAGGTAGAAGAAAAATAAACAATCATGGCTTAGTAAGGCGGTAATTCACTATACACATAAATAGTATGTTTGTTACCCATTTGATGGAGGTGTTTGAAATTTTTGGTCAAAAAATATCATAAAAACATTATAGTATATTAAATATAATTTTTCTATATTAAATAATTATTTAAATATAGTGGAGGGTGTGGATAATGAAAATAAAAGAAATGAGCTTGAGAGAAGATGTTGCCTCTTAATCGGGTAACTCCTTTTGGTTTCACCCAAAATGAATCCATATGATGCTTTGTTCCCAAATTATTTATTAAATGTGATATTTAAGTGGGTTTTTATGTTAATTTGGATGATATTTAATGAACATAATTTATTTTATTGTTGTTAAGAAGAGGGAGATGTCGCAGCCTTTTTTAGGGAAGGAGGAGTGGCAGTCTTGTAAATATTTTAAGAGGGAATTGCACCCACGTTTTTTATGTTGAATGTGGATACAATAATGGTTCAATATCCATAAAAGATAGTATAGGGTCTAAATATATACATAACATGTATTGTGGAGATTTTTATTAGTATTGTTTTGACATACAGTTATGGTTTAGTCACTTATTATGCGTAATTTAACAGTAAACGACTGAAATAATTTTAATGGCTATCACTGATCATTTTGGAAAAAAATAAGTCGAACATTTTATAAATTATAAATTATTATGATTAGTAATATTAAATCCATTTTTCTAAATTCTAATCATACAAGTTTCAGAAATTGTTTTAAAATTAATCCTACAGTTGAGTCGACAATGCATGATATTAATAAAAAAATGATCAAAAGTTTGCAAATATTTTATATCAAATTTAAATTTTAAATAGTTTGTAATTAACAAAATTAGAGTAATTGATAAAAATATAATTTAATTAATATTTTAAACAAAATTTAAAATAATTTTATTTTTATAAATAAACTATATGAAATAAAAGTTTTGAATTTAGAATCCTGTATTTTTAACTATTCATCTAAAAATGTAGTTTCTTGGAAATAACCTGAAAAAAAATAAATGATAATATCAAAATTCTAAATTAAATAATGAAGACTATATTATCAATATAAATTTATAAATATTTCTAAAAATAATTTTATATTATTTCATAGAAAGAAATGAAATGTAGTTCATCTGTGAAAATTGGATTATTAAACATATAAGGTATTTACAAAAAATTATATCATTCATTATAAATATGTTTTATTAATATAAATACATTATAAGAAATATTTAAATAGTATTTATTATTATTCATATGACAATGTTTATCATCTAGGTCATAATTATCTCATATAAATACTTTTAATTGTAAAAGGATGTTTTGTAGAAGCACAAGTTTTGCGTAAAACATACATCATGTTAGTTTTGTGTGTAACATAAAAAAATCCATGATTGTAGGTAACATATATTTGAGCATATGATTCACTTATCGTATAACACATTTTTTCTGTGTATTGTACACCAATTTAGTATTGGATGAACGAAATTTTTGTCTTAGTGATTTAATAATGATGATGCATTTTCAGAGGATCAGGAAATGAAAAATATCAACAGATTAAATTTATTTGAAAAAGAATGATTAAAATAATCTCAAGGCATTACTTTATACCCCCCATTAAATGAATTTCACCCTCCAAATTTCTCTAAGTTATCAATGTTTTAGTACATTAAATATCATTTCATAGAAACCCACATCATAAAAATAAATACTAACAAATCATTTAAAAATGCATTTTGGAAACATAGTGGTTATCCAAAGTAATATATGAAACGGTTTCCATGTAGGAAAACATAGGAGGGATGTGAAAACATGAACATGGATAAAAAATTTCACTATCACGTTCGGATGGAGAGTGATAGAGAATAAGGTTTATAGAATGTTAACAATCAGAAAGCCATAAATTTAAGATACAATAAAGGAACATTTGATTAATCAGAAACAACAGTTCTAGAATAAAATTTTTTGTTTCGAAATAATTCATCCAAAAGTTAAATAATATTACTTAAAATATATTTTTACGCGATCTTTGGAAAACCTCACCTTTTTTTATTCCTTTATCCACATCGCCTATTTCTTTAAAAATGATGGCGACCTTTTTATTTTTGAATAACTAACAGATCGTGAGATCGATGATATGGAATCCCATTTTTCATTAGTTATCATCTATATCATATTTTCATAAGAGTTTCACAAATATGAATAAATTATAATGAAGTAGGATAAAATATCATTATCACAATATTCATCCAATGTGTTACTTAATCATTCCATAAATGTTTAACCTTATAACCATTTCAAAAGTTGAAAATAGAAAACAATAGAAAAATGTCACGAAATTATATTAACATTGATCCACTTATATATCAGAATAAAACTCTTGGTTGTCACATTCCAAACATATTAATAACCTCATCGTATTTTTCTTTGAAACATATGATTAACATGAATTACCATAACTACATTAGGAAACCATGTATGCCTCTTTATTACAAAGGATACTAGATATAATCCATAAGTAAAATATGTTGTAAAATTCAACCATTATGACATTGAATGTTTTTTAAACCAATCAATAATCAAATTCAGGGTAATTAGTTTTATCCAATTTACCTTATCCAAATACATCATATCTTTATCGAAGAAATGCATACATTTCTCAACATATTTTTCACAATATTTCTTACCTTATCTTAATGAAAATATCACTTTCAAATGTATTCATTACCATTGAAAAAAGATTTTTACATATTAATGAAAACATATATTGAGAATACTTATATATTTCGTGAATCATAATTTGAAAATTCCAAATCATAAATACTTCATTAAAACAACATTATTATTAAACATTAACTTAGGCTTCATCTACATTTTCATTAAGGCCTCTTTTATAGAATATGAAATATTAATCAAATTTTAAGGTTCATAAATTCAACAAAATATTGATTCTTATGATCAATGTAAAAATACTAGAATATTATTACAGTCCATTTATATGTCATTATTTATTTTATTATCTTCATTAGTATAATCAATACAAAAAATATATTCATAATTCTCATGATGAGATTTCAACATTGGAAATAGATTTTCCTAATTCCCATACCTTCCATATATAAAACACTCAATGTTAACCATCTTCCTTCAAGTTATCAGCATTGAATAAAACCAGAATACTGGGGGTGAGAAACACATATCATATAAGAAATCCACACAATGATGAAAAATTAATTATAGGATGTCATAATCATGACACCTACCACTTAATCAAGGTAACCCTAGGATTTTCTTATATCATTAATAGGACTATAATATCTAAATCATTCATAATGGTTCATTAAGAGTTTGGGAATTTCCCACAAATATCTTGTGGGAGTGTCAAACAAGGTGTGTAGAAATGCTCGTTGTCATGTACCAAATTAGGATGAGTTAGGCTTGAATCATATTGTAAAAATGATTACTCAGTGTTATATCTGTGGAAAAGTACATACACATTTTGTATCAAGTAAAGGATATATTTTAATGAATCAACTCAATCTATCCATTACTAAATTTCTAGTATGTTCTCTTATTATATTCCATATATTTATACTTGTCCTAAGACACATCACTACATACATTCTTAGAAATACCAATATGGGTCACATTAAGGTTTTCTGATGCTATATTAAAAAGTTAGACTAAGAATTTACTTTTATACCAACAATAGATAACTAGTCATAACATACACTAATATGAAATCAGTTTAGATGAATATTTAGTCCATTAAAAAATTACTAAGCATAATAATAGTTTAATGTCTTTGGAAACATGGAAAAAAATATTATATACTAGAGAATGACCTTAAATATCTCCCATAAAGATCTCAACCATTAGTAATTCTACATAAAACCATTGTTCATAACATATGGAAAGGAAACACAAGAAATAGGTAAACTTATATTCTCATTAAGGGTTAATACATGAAATGTGTAAGGAAAACATTAACTAAGGGTATAAAACCTGAGAAAAAATTTTTAAGATCATACCCTACATATTATAGGTCTTAATAAATATTGTATTATCATAAGAGATGAATCATAAGGAAATTAAGAACAAAAGAAAATAGTCCTATCCTCTGAATAAAAAAAAGATTTTTTGGTAGATAGATATTCATATATAATAAATTTTATATTAGTATTCATATTTTTTGTGAGACAATATTAGTGGAAAAATTAATTTAATGAACTGGGTTCACACTAGGATCCATCACTCTATTTATGATCTGATTTCACCCCTTATTTCATCCATATAATATTAAACTGAGTAAATTTCACATTCCAATAAAGTCAATTGGATGAGAAATAAATATTAACCTTATACATTGAAGGGAGATATAGGTCCCACAAATTTCATAATTATATAATTCATACATGTTCCAAAAAACCACAAACAATCATATCATAACACATGAAATAAAATGGGAATCATAGTCCTTTAAATATATCATAACATGTGGGAAATGATACAAGATTCATAATTGTTTCTCCAATATAATAAAATATTTCAAATAGAATTGAATTTCATAAACATATATCCATGGAATGTGAAATCGATTTCATAAACATATAACCCATGAAAGAGAAAATGGATTACTAAAGTTAATGAAATTAATAATACCCCATTCATAGAAATAATATTAATGGAATTAGTTTATCATTTCTTAGAGAGGCATGAGTAACATCAACTGATGACATCATAGATGAAAAATAATTTTGAAATTTATTTAAAAGTGAATTACATAAGGAAAATATAATTTCTTATTTGAAAAATTATTTATATTGCATATAACCATTTGAAAATAATATTCATAACAAAACCTTGAAAACATATAACAAAGAGTTGAAATAATGTTAAAACCTTTTTTATGAAAACATAAAAATTAGCTTCAAAACATTTCAAAAACTTTTATCTAAATATTTTTTAAAATTTTATAAAAAAACATGAACATGTTTTGAAAATTGTTTTACTTGAAATCATTTAAAAGATGTTTGAAATATTTTTTGATAACCATTTCCTTGAAAATAATTTTCAATATTTTAAATGAGGATTAAAATCATATTGAAACCAATTTCCCATGAAAACATATACAATAGGAATGAAAACATTTTCAAAACAATTTTTCTTTAAAAATTTTGAAAATAGCATGAAAACCATTAGAAAACCATTTATTTAAAAATTTAAATTAAAAAAATATAAATAATTAACCTTACTCATTAAAATAATGTTTTAAATTATTAATGGTATATAAATCTGTACATTTCATACAAGCTCATAAGAACATTCCTTTTTCATAGTAAAAAGGATTAAAAATGAATCATTCATAAAGAAACAAGAATATTACATTGAAAAATTTATAAAATTAAAAAATGGTTAAAATTTTATTTTAATGGTGTTAATATAATTGTGCAATATTCATGGAACCCTTTTTAGAAAACATTTACTTCTGACTGAAGTGCAGGTAATGTCAGACATTCTTAAAAACATTGTATGAACTATCATACATACCAAAGAGTATAATAATAATTTCAATACATTAGTATATCATGAATAAACAATATAGAAGATGATTAATTAATTTTTTATATATTTATCATTATATTCCTTCAAGGGAAGAAAAAAGCAAATTAATCATGAAAAGTAATGAGATTATTGCAATAAACTCTTATAACCTAGGAACATGGGATCATACTCTACATGTAATAATGGAAAATTACATGAATCTTAATATATAATGAAATTAAGAAGATTCATGTCATTTAAAGTAAAAGGTATGTATATAAACCCAAAACCATTATAGGTGCATAATAAAACATGAGTCTCAATGAAGAAAAATTGAATGAAAACTATTTTACTAATTTTGTATCATTTAAAAAAACCCATAAAATAATGTCATAGAATGGACATGTTAATAACTATAAATATTAATATATAAATTATTTAATAACTCCATGGGATGTATACACCTGACACAAAATAATCGGGTGGTGAATAAAACATGTATCACACAAAATTAAAAAGTGAGATGAAATCCACTTATCTTGTGTCTTGACAATATTCATACTCCAACAAACCTCCTGTATAAATATAAATTATATATAAATCTAAAAAATAATTATATTTTTACATATAATATCACATATTATTTGAATATTACTTTATACTACCCTCTTGTTGAACATCTTATGTTAATGGTTCACTTCATGTAATATTTTCTTTATTCTTCGCATGTGCCTTAATTTGTTATATATTTGATCCTTATAAATATATCATGATAACGATAATATAAATAAATATATAATTATAATTTATATATAGTATATTTTTATTACAATAATCTATATAATATATAAGTATAAAACATAATACACTGATCATTGAAACGGTAGGTCATGCGTACATATGAATGCTATTTTCTTATACTTGTCGTGTTGAAAAAAGAATGAAAAATAAATATATGTATATATATTTTATTATAAATGAATCTATATAATGTCATATATATCATATATATTCTCTAAAACCATCCTCAATGCAATCCATATAGTTTTTGAATGACTAATATCAATTTGATGGGTAGGTAGTCCACCCTTCCTAATACCAAATTTTCGTATTTACATAAATTGTAAAGTAATAATATATGTGTTGTTAAAAGTAATAAATAAAATTAAGGATTTAATAAATATAATATATTAAAAATATAAAATAAAAAATCATCATAAATTCAACCATGATTGGGAGTAAATGAAAAATTAAAATTCATCATTTAGTGAGGTAGTACTTCACCATACACATAAACAGTATGTTCATTACCCACTATATGGTGGTCTTTGTAATTTAAAGATGAATCATTATCATAAATAATTACTAATATATTTTATAAACTATATTTTTTATACAATAATATAATTGAGTTAATGGGTGGAGAAATAATATAAAATAAAGGATCATGAGAGAAGATGATACCTCTTAATATGGTAACTACTTTTCGATTATTTGAAATTAATTCCATGTATCTCATTCTTCTCAGAGGGATGATTCACATAGTAGGGTAGTTATGTTGGTGATTTTATGGTCTAGATATTAGTCAATCCTATGTTTTCTTACATGTGTGAGGAAGAGGGATGTTTGGCGTCCTTTAATAGGAATAGAGGAGTGGTACATTTGTAAACAATTGAAGATAAACTTCCACCAACATTTTTCATATTAAAAGTGGACCCAATAATGATCCAATGCCTAAAAAGGTATTATAGGGTCTATATATCTATATAAAATTTATTTTCGACATTTTAAGAGGACTTTTCTTTCTTAATGTTATCTTTTAGTCCCCTATTATGATTAATTTAAATATAATTGATGTAATTAATTTTAATCACTTGTACTAATACTTTTGGTAAAAAAACTAAGAGGACTATAAAATAAATTATAAATTATAAAGATTAAAAATATCAATCAACTTTTTTCAAATTTAATTATTATAATTGGATGAAATTAATTTAAAATCAATCATGTGGTCCAGTCGATAATGTTTCCTTTTAAAGTAAAAATGATCAAAGGATTACTAAGCATTCATATGTACTATCATTGTGAAATTTGTTATAATTTCTTATATTAGAGTAATTTAAAAATATAAAATATAATTAATGTTTTATGTACATTAAATAATAATTTCACTATATAAATATATTAGATGAAAATTCATAATTTAATTAAAAATTTGTTTTTATTACTATTCATACAAAAATTGATGCTTCTGAAAAAATAAGAAAAATTCATGATATGCTAATTTTGAAATTATAAATTAAAATTTAGTGTTTATTTTATGAATTTCAATTTCTAAATGTGTATCAAATTAATATTATTTTTTTAATATTAGGACATTAAGTGTCGTTCAATTGATAAAATTAAATTCTTAACACGTAATTTCATTACTAAGAATTATATATTTTGTTATCATCACGTTTTTTATCAATAAAAACATTTTAAAAACATTATAAAAGTATATATTACTATTATAAATACTATGTTTTACATATAAGTTATAATTATTTCATGTAAATACTTTTAACAATAAAATGATGTTCTTTAGTAACATTAGTGATGGATGTAAAATATGCCTATCCGGTGTTGTGTGTAACATATAAATATTCATGGTTTAATGTAACACATGAAAATTTGATTATCCATGTATCATAGTTTGAGTTGGTGTCATGTAACATACTCTAATTCAGTGCCGTGTGAAAGAAAAATTTGGATTTGTGATTAAATAAAAAATAATTATTTTCAGAGTCGTGTGAAATGAAAAATATAAAAATATAAAATTAATTCAAATAAAAAACAATTCATAAAATCTAGGGGTGTTACATGCCATTTTTGGATGCATTTTTAATGAGATTTGGATCATGTTTGTTGTGAAATGATTAAAAGTTTCCTTTTCCATATTAATGGTCATGTATACAACATTTTATATGACAATAGTTAGAAAAGTATACCATTGTTATTTTTAATCTATTGAAATATAAAGGGGTGAAGAAGGTTTTCTATATAATTTTATGTTCTGATTGGTGTTCTAGGATTTTTTTGAGTGAATATAAAAATTCTATATAATAAATCCCAAAAAATCTATAGTATTAGAAGTTAATGAATGGTTATAGAGATAATATGATAAAATTATAATTACATTTACATTGTATGGTTTTATAATTCATTATAACTTGAGGATGAGAGATTTATTTCCAATATATATGTAGTATGTGAGAACAACTGTTTAATATTTTAGTGGTAAAACTTGTGTTTAGATCATGTACAATTCATTATAATATTGAAATTATTGACTTGGGAGAGGATAATTATATTATTAGTATTACTTATAACAAGTAGTATATTACTTTATTAGCTGAGGATTCATGTATGTAATAGTTTTGAAAATGATTATAATATATACAGATGAATATTATATTACATTAAATATTTTTTTTCATTAGCTTAATTGATGAAGAGGGCTTTTGTGAAATATATTAAATATAACCATATAATATTTTATCAGTTTCTGAAATACATTTTTAATTTCAATTAATGGTCATTTCATACATGTAAATTCTTATATTTTGAAGGATGCTATTTTAGATGATGTAGTAGTGGCCAAATTTATTTTTGGTCATTATTTATCTTTATGGACATTGAGGTTTTTGTTGAATTACTTATAAATTAATGAATTTTATAGAATTTTTTAATTTTTATCATCAATTCATTACATTCATTAATTATGGATTTATTTTTTGAAGCTATATCATAATAGGAATCAATGATCGACTAGGATTTTAATAAATCCACTGAATACATGAACATCAATTATCCAAAATATTCCTTGAAGTACCAAAAAAAAGATAAAAGTCTATAATTTCCTACAATTATGTACACCAGAAGTAGTTAGATTTCATTCAAAACTCACCAAACATGGTCTTCATTTATCACATGAACTAGAAAACACAAACAATTTCAAAGGCCCCATCAAATAAAATCAATGATAATACCCAAATTTTAAAAAAAATTAATAAGATATTGACATGTTGTAGAAAATATGTCCCACATACATGAGAAAAACAATTCTTGCGCCATTATAATTATAACCAGAACTATATATAATTTCATATAGATTATTATACGTAAGTAATCTCACAAAAAATTCCATTCGCCAAATCTATTAATTTTTTTTATTACTTTTACATTTCATTGATTTCACATAAACATATATATTTTGTGTCATCTGGTCATCCTGTAATACATTCCCCCTTGAAATCACATATTAATAATCATGACCATCTCAGCTTGGTTACCAACCTAGTGACCATATAGATTTGTTAAATTTATAAACCTATAAATATTCAATGTAAAAAAAGTACATTATGAGAATTTCTGATGATCATGTTACCCATGGAGAAGACATGATGACACTATCTCCAAAAAAAATATAACACTAAACATTGGGGGATAATAATATTGGTGACCTAAACACATTTAATGAACTTATTGTGAACTAAAATTAACATCACCTCCCAAAAATTTCCCACTTGAAGACTTTTATCAAGGAACCATGGAAACACAAAATACTTCAGTAGAATTACTCCCTTCATATAATGTATTTGTTCTCTCTATTTCATTCTTTATTCACCCATTCTTTAAGAAAGCGCTTCTTTCTTTATGTTATGAATCTTTTCGTTTCAATTGGTAAACACGAAAATGGGGAAAAACAGTTCGAGTTTATGATTTAGATATGTTTTGAGACATGACTTGGGGTTATAAGAAATATAATCCCAATACACTCCATGTAATGTTTTGTCCGAGACACTTTTATGATGTGTAAGGAATGTTCTTAACAATGGAAAAATAATTAATATGTACAAAAAGTATATCCCAGAACAAGACATGACTTTTTATTCTATAATGGGTAGTAGACACATCCCATGTCAGATAGAAGGATCACCCAAGAGTCGCCAATGAGAATGATTAGAGGGTCGTTTGGATCCAGAATCTTCATACGAAATCCATTTCGATCATCATCAGTTGTATTGGAACCCCATTTGTGATTTCTCAAATCATCTTAATCCATGCATAATTTTTTCATTTCTTGAAAAAAATTCTTGGTTTTGGATTTTAAAATAATTTTTCTGATCTCCCCTATTCTAGGTCGAATTATAGGTTGACGTTGGATGAGGATCGTTGTACAAGTATGAGTTATGTGGCCTCGTGCCTTTGGACAGTTTTAATGATTTTTATATATGTAGCAGTTCCATGCATCCATTTTTCGGGTGTTTCATGGATTGATTTTTGACACTTGTTATGTCCAATTATTTTTTTAGGTCATTGAATAAGTGATTTAATTCATGTTTATGGTTTTCACCCTTGATTTTTGGCCACCCCCATGGGTGTATTTCCCATATATGACCTTTTATGTCCACTTAGTCAGTGATTCCAATGAGGTGTTCCTTTTTCCCCTTGATGGGTTGTTTAAAATGAAATTGGACAAATAAAATGAATTTACCATGTGAGAAAATTTAATGTAAATCATTTTGATATTTTAAATTACATGATAGTTTTCTTATATTATATATTCCAAAATGAATCAATTAATGTTAAAGTCATTTAATAGTTCAATTTACAAATGATTCTTGTTATGCTATTTTCTCACCTATGATTAATTGAAAGGCCAAGACTTATGAGGCCAGTCCATTCTTGTGATTTTATTATATGCATTGCGTTTTGATCTTTTCATCACTCATGAAATGTTTAATTGAATATTATATGATTAATGTTTTATTATCATTGGGTGATCCATGATTCAGATTTGAATGACATCAATGATTTTATATGACTATTATACCTTATACCTTGGGTGTGTTGTGGATCCATTTATGGATTCCACAGACAGACTCAAAATGGGAGGATTTATGTTTACTCCCTGATCAAACCACATATGTTGTGCATTTGTTCATGGAAGTTTTAATTAAATGCATTACAAATCATGGAATGAGGGATGCCATGAATGGGGTCAAATAGAATTGTTTATATATCATTACTGATACTTGGGGATTATTTATAGGATCCAAGGAAAACCCAATTAACATATACATGCACCACACCTAGAGTGATATGGGGTTCTATATAGGGTTATCCAAATGGGATCTTAGGATGTCGGTGGAATTTCACCTAGAGTGATAGTTGAATTCAAACATAGGAATGTCCAGGACAGACTCCGATTATAACACGATTACTGAAATGGAATTACATATGATTCATTTTCAAAACCGAAGCACATGTAGGGATTTGGTCTTCACTAATACTTATTTAGATATCTATCTGATGTATCTATTGTGCTTACCATACACGGTGGTTTTTGAGATTATGTCAGATCCCGAGATATATATAATTCATTGAAATTGAACAATAAATGAATATGAAATGATGTAAATGGAAACCAATGAATGAAATAATGTCTACATTGGAGTACATATATTTTACTTCTTTAACTATTGTATGATTCCGGTTATATATATATTCAATAATATGTTCTCATAGACCATGGGTGGTTGAATACTCAGATTTAGACTAACACCCAGTTTGGGTCATGTCTTTAGGCCCAAACAGATTAAAAAGATGAACGTGTCTATAAAGTCATGCACCATTCTCCGTGTACATTATATGATTTTTATGAGAAGGCGAGCATGGGACCTAGCTATGGTTTGCGATGCCTCAAATTTTATTTTTTCGATTTCTTAAAGTTCGTACATATATCATGTATTACTATAGTTTAACCTATTTGGCTATTATCCCTGAACATTTACCATGCTTCATTAACATTTGTATGGTTTGAAACATGGTTATTTATATTAGTAGTCTTCTGATATTTAATTATGTTGTTTGGTATTATTTATTCCACTATTGATTTATTAATGAATTCCATTGTGTTATACTCTTCCAATGAGTGCATGGTTTCTCCACTATCACTCATAGTCTATCACTATTAGTCTATAGCCTCCAGAGTTTGGTGAATACCCCTTGAGACCATGTGGCCTATAGGTAATGTGGAACCATTGAGTGGAATACAAATTTGGGTTGTTAAAAATTGGTATATGAGGAGTCTATTCTAGTTTTTCATATTGTTTGGAGACATTATAACAATATAATAAATAAATATTGTTTTGCAAAAAATTATGTCTAGGAGTAGCTACCCCGTATATAGAGATAATCCATATTTCTCCGAATTGAATCATGAACTTTGGGTTTTCACCTATTACAATTTATTTGATTTCACCTTTGGGTGACACACTTGTATTGTGCTATTATTAATTATATGATTGTGGTTCTAATTTGATGAAACTAGATGAGATGATTGTATTTCATATCATGCATCAGATATACACTTGATAAAAATCACATTCAATTAATTCTATCCATTCCATTTACAACCATTACTGATTGCATGTGATTGTGATAGGTATTGTGAAATATGAGACTACTTTTTTGATAGGTGTATTAGTACATGTTATGATAAAATTGGAAGGAATCAAAGATTTGGGATTTAAGGTGTGGGTCATCTTGGATCAGAATTTGGTGGATCTTGTCTCAGCCTTATGTTGATTTGTACTAGGATGTGCTCTTTGTGGACTCCAAACATTGAATCGTAGAGAGTATGACACCCATGGATTGGAACATAGAATACTATTTGTTTAATTTTAAAATATGGGGGTTATAGTGAAATTTCTAGCTATTATCTATTCAGGAACTAATACAACATGATGTTTCATTCTATGAACAGACACTAGGTTTTAATCTTTTTTTGAAAAAAAGATTATTACTTAGTACATGTCATGAATTATAATAACTTTTCATGTTGTACATGGCATTGTTTCTATTGTGTGATAATGAACACAAAATTATGGTTTTTGGAAAGGGCGCACTATGTAATTTAGTTACACATAGTTTTTGATTTACACATGAATACAATATGTGGTTTTGGACATGTAAAATTATATGGCCAATAGGGGAGACTTGAGTAAACTTCATATAACTTCTTTAAGAGTTGTTTATCTAGGAAACATGGTTAGGGGAAACCATATAGCCCAGCCCAAACCATATTCCTTACTTGGTGTTTTGAGATAGTGGGGTGCATGGGGTCGTATGGTCTATTTGAAATCATCTATTCCTAGGTACATGACCAAGCATTGTTTCATAAATCTTGGATTCTGTAATTTTTCTTATTTTTTACATGGTTATCTGAACAATGCACATCAACCATGTAGGGTCCCAAATTATGAAAAATGGGGTTTTTGGATGTTGCGCGGTTCATCCAATTGTGTGGAAAATCCATGTAGACTATTAAATAAAGAGAAAATTACAATTTTTAAAATAAAAATTTCAAATATATCATATCGTTTCTCCCTTAATGTTTTTCTCCTATAGAAGTTTCATATGTTTTCATCCTCAACACATCTACGGAGCATTCATATTTACATCATATTTCTACCAAACCATTCACCATCAGAAGAATCAGAAATATTGTGGTAAGCTTCAAACTATTCTTCATTCCATTCAATTTTGATTCTACAATTTTTTGTTCTATTTATGTGGAACATCATTTTCTATATTTTCAAGTCATTTAATGATTTATTTGATATATTCCATTATAAATTTATACATAGATAAAAAATGGTGGAGTGTCATTCTTCTATCCTACGATGGATGATCTAGCATCATTCTAGATGTTTAATCATCTTTTATTTTGGTGTTCCATTTTGCTGCATGTTGAACATTATGAAATAGATTCTATGATGTTAAATTAATATAAATGAAATATTCAAAATTTTCTCTATGACTCTAATTATAGATGAATCATCAATATTCTGATATCCTAAACCCGATAAATCCTAATGGGATTGTTTTTCTATAGATGTATCATTTAATTGTTTCCTAAATTGAATAAACATCTTTTAATTTGTCTTACACATGTAATAAGTGAGTGAAACTAATGAAATGAATGTATAAGTGTTGTAATGGATGATTTAGTATATAATTATTGATAAATTTTTCTTAATTATCCATTTCTTATGCTCATTTATTGTGTCATCTACCATGTTCCTTGTTCATTATTCCTTGATCACATCTTACTAACTTGTTCTCATGCTTATTTCCATGTGGTAATGACTTGTATCCTTGTTCTTATGTGTGTGATTATTTCCAAATTTCCAAGGTCATAATCCATGGTTGTTGAGATTGAATAAGATTAATTGGAAATCATTAATAAATATTCAATATAAAATAACTTCAATAAGATATATGATCTTGGTTTCCATGCCATACTTGATAATGGTATGGTAGAGAAAATGAGCAATGAATTATGGAATCCATTGATGGAATTGTCATGCTCTATAACTAGATCTGTTGGACAAACATTGAATGACATATGGTGTTCATTCGATTGGCTCCCCAGTTGGATTATTTAAACAATTGATTGACACTGGTTCCCTCGATGTGAAAATATGGATTGGATCATTGGAAATATGGATACAACAAACCTTAGGTGATACTATATCCACTGTGATAGAAATCTTTCATGATCTTATATGTTATTGTTCTAAGAGTGATACATGGGATGTCGAAGAAAGTATCTATAGATAAACTATTTGAAATTATTTATATTGAAGGACTATGTTGAGACCCTCGGGATTCCTTATGGATCTACTTAGATAGGCTTTTGATTCCATACTAGATTTTATTTATTTTTTTACATTACATGTTATTTATTTAGATTATTGTTATAGTATGACAATTAATGAATATGACATAGGGGTTACCGAAAAAACAAATCACAAGCTTCGAGTTATCCAACTATTGGTTTCATTTTTATTAATGTCCAATTACACACATTATTACTTGTATAGGTTACCTTGTTCTAGAAATTTATTTTAGGATAATGGAGGTAGAATTCGTTAAACACCCATCAAGGGGCCTTGACCAAGTGTAATTATTTAATATTTATTTAAAGCCTTGTATTCAGTTATATTGGAATTATTCTCATTTTATAATTCATAGAATTGATTGATCAAGACACTTTTAGTGGTAGAATATTGGGATAATATCTCACACATTACATGGGATGCCTTTGGAACCCAATAAAACTGCATAACTTCATGTATACATAAGCGGAAGTGGCTAGCTTCTGATGCGTGATCACCATTTCTAGAATATATAATGGGAGAAAATTACCATGAAAATTCATATACTGATATTAGTAGTGATCTTTTGGTCTATTTTGTATCTCAATATCATTTTGTATATTCTTATATCCCATATTCTCAGTGAACACTTTTTTGGATGGCTACGGGATAATCATCAGGATTTTGTATCTATTATTTATCATCTTCCATCTTTATTTATTTATTATGGTTGTCATCTCATTATTTATAACGATTTCAATTTATTTCAAATTTTACCTATACAGTGGGACAGTAGTCCAATTTTCATTATATAGAATTCTTTTGGAATTTCTTATAACTTATTACCCACATTTCTTCTATCAGATATATGAGGGAATTGTCTCCATACTGACAATCCCTAGGCCCTTGCTGCTACAAATCAACCTCTAGGTTATAGGGAGTTCTGATACATGTCATGTGGCCACTTTATTGAGTAACAACTACATGTAACCTCAAGAGGTATACAACATGAATAATTACTACTTTATCACATATTTGTCACCATTATTTTCTTGATTTAATCTTTACATGGGTAATACTTTTTAACATAGTTATTATTAATATCGAGGAAAAATACAAGGGACTATTTTACCAAATTTGAACATCATAATTTTAAATAAAAAAAATCAATATATTTTTCTTAAAGTTAAATATTTTTTATGAAAATAAGCTTGAAATAAATGATATAACAACCAATTTAAAAATATAAATTTTTATGAATAAAACATGTTTTATTCTATTATAATTCATAGAAAAAACATTAAAATAATGGTAAAAAGTTTAATTTAATATAAAATATATAATATTCTTTACAGTCATTCACCAATAAAGATTAATTTAATATATTAATATCAAAATCAAATATAATCAAAAATATTTTTCTGAAACTATAAATTTTACATTCTATTGAATTTTTTTCATTTCCAATTAATCGATAAATAATGAATTCATTTTAAAAATATATAAAAAATATGTTTTTAATGATTTTCATAGTCTTATTTGTACCAAAAAATCCAATGGCTATGATATAAATATAATTTAAAATAACACCATGATTGATTCAAACTCTTTGTTGTGAGTAATGAATGTTACCAATGAAAATAAATTTATTTTAAAAAGTGATATATAAAATTTCATTGAATTAAATTATACCCCTTAAAATTAATTTAAATCTCAATTTTCATCACTATGATACAATAAAATGTGGATATATTTGTTTTGAAGTGTCCTAAGGTTCTCGTGGAGCTTCTTTTAAATTTTTGTTCCTCTATAGAACATTCACAAGGTTTGTAGTCCGGTTTCATAAAACTTTGTCTCTATAATCAAATACTTATAAATTTTTTTAAAAATAAGAGTAATCAATTTCTATTATTATGACCACTATGTCTATCACATTTTATGGATTTTGAAGGTACTTTATATAGAATGATATATTGAACACATCATGAACATGAGTGAGGTTCAGAGGATGCCCCTAGAAATAAGATACCATACATAATATATCAAAAATATTGAATTTTATAACTTAAATAAGTCCGAACATTAATTAATAAGAAATATCATAACATTATTCAATGTTTAAATTCATTGAAAAATGTTGTTAGAAAGATATAAATCCAGATCTCGCTGATGATTATCAGTATAACATTTATGTATACTCTGAGATATCGTTATGTGTTGACGAATTTAAATAAAATTATATTATATTTTCCTTATCTAGAAAATTTCATAATGTATTTTTTTCTCCAATATCAATAAATATTTTATGACATCAAGGCATCATTCCATAGAGGGTTTTATAAAGATCCATCTAAATTCTCACGTGAATTATATTGTTTAATAAAACTCAACTCGTTGAGTGTGTTGGCCCCAAACATCATTCAAATCCCATGGAAAATATATCAGCCTAACATATATGGTTTTAATAGTTCTGTCAGATTAACCATATATCTGTGGATGATATGGTGCACTAAATCTCAAGTCTGTATCTAGATACTGTAGAAGGATTGTCCATAACATTATGGTAAAACTCGTATCTTAGTTAGATATAATATAATTTGATACTCAATGAATCCTTACCACTTGCTAAATTTAAATTTATAACTAATATCCCTAGGTAAATATTTTCTAATGAAAATGAAGTGTGATGAATTCATAATGTTTTCGACTAAAAACCATAAATTTTTTTTTGTTTTGACGTTCTTGGTAGTCTAGTGAAAAAATATATATCTACATTTTCTCATTTAAATATGGGTAAGGGTAATGGTTTATGAATCCCACTAGAATCATGTTTCCCTTACATAACAAGTATACATATAAATAACCATGATACATACTCAGAAATATCACTCATTGTGCCATACCACTGAAAATATTCTATCAAATGTCTATAAATCATTGGAATTATATAATTAATATATAATTGTGAACAATGAGAATCAACCAACAAATCCTTTTTCATATAGGTTATGGGTGGAATACATACACAATTTTAGAACCATACCAACCAATCATAATCAAGGTTTAATTCATAAATATTTCTCAACTAATTGTTTCATTCCATATCTTATTTATAAGTATCTTTAATCATCATCTAGATTGATGGTTGAACACTGATTTGAGAAATATAATATTTCACCCATTTTGATGATATTTGAAGACTCATCCATTATAAATACCTAAATATTTAATATTTCGGATCCTAATCGTAGATAAGCTATCATAATCAATATATATCAGAGTATCCTCCACCATATTAATTTTTTGAGGTTGAAATATGTTGCAGATATATAATCCATTATCATCTTCAACAAACATATCCTATGTATATTGAACTCTTAATGCTTGAAAATGTTATATAATCATTGTATTATCATTTTATATATCCATAAATTCACACTAATGATAATAAATCCATATATTTAATCTATAAATTACCACGACTAAATCTAAATCTTAGTTGGCTATTTTTTATCAAATTATTATATTTTTGTTGGAAGAAATCAATCACCACGATTTTATAGGTTATAATTCATCTCAATATCTTATAATATACAAAAATATAGATTAAATACCATTATGGGCTACAAGATATTGTAATTATAGGTTGAATGACAAAATTTCCCCTTATTTTAATAATCATTAATTCATATTCATCTATAAAAAGGGACTTAGCTACCTTCTGAGTGGACTTGATGATTCGATTAGATAGTCATTGAGAAATTATTCATAATTTTCCAATAATATCCATTGAAATATAGATATATATATATCTCAGTTATAGTTAATTGTCTAGGATAATGTTGAATAACTTTTCTCATAGAAGAATCTTCTAGTAGACCTTCATTGAAGATTATATGACTCATTAGTGAATATTTTTAAATCTATAATTATATCATGTTATATTTTTCATTAATCTTATTATTTCATAGAATATTTAGTACACTTATCACATGATCATCATTATATTCCAATATCATTAAATATATAATTATTTAATCTTCAAATACTACTAAAAACTAATCATAGAAATGTATCTAAAACCTTATTGATATCATACATGAAGATGGTGGGACTCATCCTTAAAACATTACACAATATAGATTTAAATTAATAATTCACATTAGGGATATTTTCAGGTTTAGAGTATAATAGAATTAGGACATAACTATTACAACTCACAAGACTACAAAGCAGAAACTTCTACTCAGTTTCCATTTTTTTATAAAATAAAAAACTCTTAAAAAGGAAACATGTATACTTCCATGTTTTAGATAGAGTATCTTTCCGTGATCCCATATTTGACCCTATTCATATTTAAGTCTTGTGGAAAACATTTCGAAAACATGGGATGATCATAAAAATCTCAATAAGGGATATAATAATACGGAAAGACAACATTTGTCCATGTATACATAACATTTAATAAAATCATAATTTACTCATAAAACATAATTACATTAACATACCTTATTAAATCATAAGATTTATGAATAACTCATAGAAATCATAAGACATAAATTTAACTTGAGGCATTCATAACATTCTTATGTAGGGAGTAACCCTCATGGTTATATATGGAATACCCACGACAGTATATTCCCTAAATATATTTGGAGAAACCATAGAGTTTAACTCCTTTGAATTACCCAATGCATTGGAGAGCTATATCGAGCACACCCACCCTTATTTTATCAAGGAACCACCAATCTTCCTAAACAATGCCCAATAACCATAACCTAATCATATCACATAAAACATGCATAAAGGAAACATAACATTTCCACATTTCAATCACAAGATATCAATACAAAAAATTGATATAATAAAACATTATAAAAACCATTTTAAATACCAAAATAGAAGAAAAATAAAACATGGTATATATTTTTCATTTAAAAAAAGTGTTATGGCTTGTAGAGAAATCTTAAAATCAAATAATGGTAAAGGTGGTGGAGAAGTTGTTATTGACGCATACATAGGACAAAAACATTCCCATTTTTCATTTAGTAAAATTCTTCATATAAAAATATTCCTTTTGAATAAAGTTAAATGTCAAATTTGTTTATACACCGTATAAAATAAATTTGTGTGTAAAACAAAATATGCCTCAATGAAAAGAGATGAGACAAAGTCCCTTATAAAGACGGTATCTTTAGATTAAGGATAAATGAATTATGTAATGATGTGTGAAAAATATAAATACACAAGATATAAGTGGATGTTAAGTTTAAAACAATCAGAGGTCATCCACACATATTCATAGCATGACATAACCAAGAATTAGAGGTTTAACCCAAAGAATAGAAATTGGGTTAAGAAGTTCCTTTGCAAATATTCGATAGTCTAATGGCCTCACATCAAATTTTAGAAAAAGAGTTGATGAGAGAGAGAAAGGGTATCTCATAACTTGGAAATAAAATTTACCACAATATTTATATATAATATCATATTGCAACATAGTAATATGTAAATTAAAAGACATAACAAAAGAAGTCTTTCAAAAATTGAAGGAAGAATAGTTCCCTTACCAACTTGGATAACATATGAAACGTACACCCCATGAAAGAAATACTATTATACATTAATGTAAATACCCATAAACGAAATTATATTAGACAAATATTAGAATAATGGGAAGTAAAAACACAACATAAATGAAATGGTGTAAAATGTAGCATAAATCTCAGGGGAATAAAAGTGAGATGAAAAATCCCTTATGAAAACTCGGCAGCATAACGGCGCCACTTAAAAATCCCAAAAATGGATTTATGAGATCAAATATGGTCTCTAATAATATGAACATAAAAAATATAGTATGAGGAATATAAAATAACATCCCCAAACATAAGAAAGATTAGCTTAAAATAAATGACATAAAAGAGAGTACTTAAAAAGAAAGAGAGAGGTAGGATCCCTTACCTCAAGTCCGACTTGTCTTGTTCACTTAATTATATTCCAGAATAATTAACTTTTTTCAATTTATAATTGCTTAATTACCTCATTTAAATTTTATTATTCAATTAATATCACATATTGTAATGTTTTAATATTTAGTTAATTATGTGAGTTCATATCAGATGTTTTTCTCGATGTTCGGTACGTGAGTCAAAAATGAACTTGTTTGAAAAAAATTGTCCATGTAGTTATAATTACACCATCTCCAGAATAGTATTAATGATATAAATATCATATATATACAATATATATTCATTTTATACAATTCCATAAAATTTGGAGATAAAAAAATGAAATGCACCGTTCATGGAGACGGTAGGCCGTACGTACGCATGAACACAACTTTCATTTTATTGTCACATTAATGGAATTGAAACTAAATGAGATATAAATATATTATAATTCCAATGTAATATATATGTTATATAGGTCACGTAAGTTCATTAATTTTTTTCTTTATACATTCCATGTATTGAATGAACGAGTCACATCACATGAGGGGGCGGTAGTCCACACATCCTCAAATGAAATTATCACATTTGCACAACATACAAAGCATAAAGGTATGTTTTACATGAAAAATACAAAAGCATATAGAATAAATAAATATAATATATATCATAAATAAATATATTTCCCTCATAATTTCCACCATGATAGGTGGTAGGAGAAGATCGAACAATCATCATTTCGTGAGGCAGTAATTCACCATCCACGAAAACAGTATGTTCTTTAAGCATTAGACAGAGGTGTGGGTTAGTGTAGCTAGAATACATCTCATAAAAACATCCTAGTATATTGAATATAATTTTTTGTTACAAAATAATTGAATAAAAAGTGTTTAAGGAGTTGGAGAAGAAAAATAAAACAAAATAACATAACAGAAGACATTATCATTAAATCAGGTAACTCCCTTTGGTTTTAACCAAAAGGGTTTCATAAAGAGATTTCTGCCTAAGTTAAGGCTTCTAAGATTAATAGAGGGATGTGGAGAGATATAATAATCATAGTTTGGTCGAGCCAAATTCTTGAGAGTTGTCGGTAAGGGGGTAGAGGTGGGGACCTTTTATAAGAGGGAGGAGGGGCACTCTTGTAATGTTATAAAATGTTACTTTATTATAAAATGATTTTCGGATTTTAAGGGACCCAAAATTATACATTTCAAGGATAATATGATAAGGGTTAGAAATACACCCATCCAATAGGTTTTAAAAAAGTTTATGTCTTTTATTTCACCTTTTCTTTTTAGTTGACCTAAATCGTTCATTAATGACGTAATCACTGAATCATCATGATGTCATAAATTAATTAATTTATATATTGTTTAAAAATTATAAAACAAATACTATTATGTAGGAAATATGCTTATGATTCCAATAAATATTTATTGACTAATAGATAAGTTACACAGACAAAACTAAAATTGTTTTACTTGGGTTATACATACTTTGGTTATACTTTCCTTCAAAAAAAATTAAAATGATAAAGTGTCACTATCACCCAAAAGTGATTCCATGGGGTCCCGAAGTTTGGCACAAGGCATCCCATAGTTGGCCATGACACAACCAGTAGAATTAGTACACATTCTGGGGTCATTCAATATTATTATGATACCATTTTACTACCCTTAACTACCTGATTACTAATTAAACATGATAATTAAAGATAAATACCGTCTTTACTATTCATAATGTCCAAAAACCAAAGAGTCTTACTTAAATAATTTGGAACTTCTGATTCCAAATATGGAATCCATTTTTTCAAATTCCAAACAAAGTAATTTCAATAATTAATTTAAAATAATTACCATTGTCAAAACAAATAGCGTGTTTTTAAGAAAAAATGTCTATTAAAAGATTGACACTTGTTTATGTCCAATTTCAAAGTGAAATTAATACAAATGACCACCATTACATTAAATGGTAAAAATATATTTTAATTAATCTTTAAGAAAAATTAAATAAAAATCTAACAATATATTTAGATTATATTAAAATGAGGTTTGGAATTAAAATACAGCATTTTTCACTAAAAATGATCTTTATCGGAAATAACAAAAATTTACACTAAGTAAATTTTGATGTATTGATTCTAAAAATGATTTTATTTTGTCATATATAAAATATAAAAGTGGGAAAAAGTATATTTAAAAAGTTTTATCCATCAAAAGGCGGTTAATCATCCTTTAAAAAAATATTAGAATATTTATTCTTAAATTTGGATTCATTTTCATTTTAAGCCTATAACAATTATTGAATAATGTAAAAACATTTAAAAAACATATATAATAATGTTTTAGTTAGTTCTGTTCATTCCCTCTATTACAATGACTAGACATTATCTACCATTTAAAATAATATTATTATATTATTGGTGTGCAACGTAAGATTTCAACAAAACTCGTTGATGCATATTGGGTACTCCATCGAACATATCATCTCATTTAATGTAATATTAAAATTTTATTCAAAAATATTAGTAAATATGAAAATTTCATATTATTTATTTACCTTGGATGTTACATCCTTCCCCCCTTTGGGAATTGCGTCCTAGGAATTTTAAAATTGGGATTTGAAACTTTATTGAAAGCCCCACATCGGAAAAAGAGTTAGCAAAACTACAACTTTGAATGAAAGAAATATAAGTACAAAGGTTGCCCAAGATAGAAGATACTAGGGTTCCATGAAAAGATGGATATGTAAGAGAAAATAAATGGTCATGTTGTGATGGAGAGTGATAGAAAACTTGTTTAAGAGAAAGTTAACCACCAGATAATCACAAACTTTTGATGGGTTAAATGTAATTTGATTCCCCAGTTGGAAAAGTTAACAGACAAAATTTTTGTTTTAAGTTACATTTCATTGAGGAATTTATTTATGACCTTAACTAAATCATAAGGAAACATACATACATGTCATGAATACTTTTATCTCTTACTAAATTTCTTTCAAAAACTCATATTTTCTCCAAAAGATGAGTATTTAGGATGACTTGTTCACATTAAGAGCACTATATTCAACTTCTATAGAATCACCTAATCCACAAAAGAGAACAATATATTTCCCATGTATTTATACTAAAACCAAAACCAAAATTGTTAGTACGAGATCAGATAATACCCAAAAAGGATAATCCTTTATAAAAATAAAATCTATTATTAATCTCCAAAAATTTTCCAACAGAACACAAAGGTCAACAAAGACCATTCGATAATCAATTGTTCATAAAATTCATCAAAATAAATAAAACTATGATTGAAACACAAATCTTTGAAGGGTTTAATCACATAGTCTTCCAAGGTAAATATTAACATTTATCTCCAAATAACTTCAGTTACTCTTAATGTCTCATACTGGAAATTAATTAACCTAATCACATATCTTCCATTATAGGATAATAATTTCCATACATAACCCAAAAAAAACTTATTCCTCATTCATAAGATCATCTAACTAAAGATAATTAGTCAAAATAACTGGGGACTTCACGTATTCTAGTGGTAGGTGATAAATCTCAATCGCACTTTAGTTGGGGGTTCGATTCCTACAGCTTTATCTGACGCGACGGGTTGTCACATAGTCTACATGTTGTACTTTCTCCAAAACTACATAATTCTTATAACATTCCCCAAAAAACATTGATTCATAAAAAATAACCATAACATAATTTAACGACAAATGTTATCTAATAAAATTCGTTTTCCATCCCGAAATGTATTAACTAGTAATTGCCTCAAATTCAAGGATCATATAAACCAAAATGGTTCTTTATAACTATATCAACAAAAGAACAGAGAATTATTCCTTGAATAAAATTTTCATATATCAATCATCAGGGTTACACATACTATAAATTTTTTTCTAATCATCAAAAGAGGCATAATACTTTTAAGCATTTCACCATCCTAAAATCTATCATAACTCATGAATCTCTTATATATTGAATTCTTACTCATTCAGAAATCCTCATGATCCATTAACCATTCCTTTACTTCTTATTCTGAAATATTTCTTTCTTGCAAACAAAATCATGAATCATATCCCAAGAATCAATAATAGGAAAACATATGTTAATAAGTAATACATACCTTTCATTGGTCGTTTTCATTTTCATCATCCTCAATCGGAATGGCATTAGGTATTGGTAAATGAATATTTATACAATCCTGGGGATCCCATTCCTGAAACATCTTCGTAGGACATGTGTTTGCATAATTACCATGCACACCACATTTAAAACATTCAATTGATCCTTCAGAAAGAAATCTGTTCCCTTTCCTAGAGTCAACTAGATGCTTCCTTTTTCCATGCCAGGTTCTTGCTTTATGACCATCATTTCCACAACCATTTCATCTTTCTATCCCTTTGAATGATTTTCCTATGTGTTTCTTTCCCCATCTCTGACACATGGGTTTTTGATCATACTTACCATTATGATTAATACATGAACTTCCGTAGGGATTTGTTTCTCGCATATATGATTCCTTATAAAAATAAATAAGGTTCACGTGGTAAATCACGACTCCATATAGTTGGTTGAGAATAAACACAAGAGTTCTCATTACAGCTCCCATATCATTCAGTTGCTTGTTCAAGAAAACTATCATAGTTTCCTTCACATCCGTTGTTACTTTGGTGCCTTCTAAATCCAGACATTTATTAAAACCAAAAAGGACATTGAGAGTATATCGGTAAAACCATCATATAATAACGAGGAAGATAAACACCGTGATATACTTATCCAAGTTATCTCAAACTCATTACAACATTCTAAAAAACAATGACTCCATCCAATAAACTAACCATTGTGGTTAACTACAACTTGTCACTTATGCATAAATAACACTATAACCTTTAAAGTTATCTAAACCGACCTATGATACCAACTATCAAGACCCAGACTTAAAACATTACATAATATTTAATTAAATGAATAATTCACATTGAGGATCTTTTCAGGTTTATATTTGTAGGGAATTAAGACATAACTATTACATCTCAAAAGATTACAAAGTAGACACTTCTACTCAGTTTCCATTTTTTCATAAAATAAAAAACTCTTAAAAAGGAAACATGTATAGTTCCATGTTTTAGATAGAATGTCTTTCCTTGATCCCATCCCTGACCATATTTATCTTTAATTCCTATGGAAAACATTTCAAAAAATTGGGATGATAATAAAAATCTCAGTAAGGGATATAAAAATACTGAAAGAAAACATTAGTCCATGTATACATAAGATTCAACGAAATCATACTTTACACATAAGACATAATCACTTTATCATACCTCATGAATTCATAATATTTATAAATAACTCATAGAAATCATAATATGTAAAGGTAACTTGAGGCATTCATAACATTCTTACGTAAGGAGTAATCCTCATAGTTACGTTTGGAATACACACCAGAGCATATTCCCTAAATCGCTTCGGAGAAACCTTAGCATTTAACTCCTTCACCTTACCCAATTCATTAGAGATCTATATCAGGATCACCCACCCTTAGTTTATCATGGAACCACCTGTCATCATAAAAAATTCCCAAGAACCATAACATAATCGTATCACATAAAACATGTATAAAGGAAACATATCCTTTCCACATTTCAATCACAATATATCATTAAAACACATTGATATAATAAAAACATTATGAAACTCATTTTCAATACCAAAATTAAATAAAATTAAAACCTGGTTTTTATTTTTCATTCAAAAAATTTATTATGGCTTGTAGAGGAAGCCGAAACTCAAATAATGGTCACAGCGGTGGAGAAGACATTGTTTCCGCATACGTAAGACAAAAACATTACCTTTTGTTGTTTAGTAAAACTCTTCGTATAAAAAGATTCCTTCTGAATAAAAGTAAAAGTAAAAGGGGTTTATACACCGTATAAAATAAATTTGTGTATAAACCAAAATATTAATCAATGAAAGTATATTGAGACGAAGTCCCTTACAAAGATGGTATCCTTAGATTAAGGTTAAATCAATTATGTAATTACTTGTGACAAATATAAATACACCCAATATATGTGGATATTAACTATAAAACAATCATAGGTCATACCAAATTATTCATAGCATGACATAACCATGAAGTAGAAGTTTATCCCAAAGAATTGAAATTGGGTTAAGAAGTTCCCTTGCTAAAATTCGATAGTATAACGATGTAACAAAAAAATTTAGAAAAAGAGTTGATGAGAGAGATAAAGGGTATATCATCACTTGGACATAAAATTCACAGCAGTAAGGGTATATAAAAAAATCCCAACATAATTATATGTAAATTAAAAGACATACCAAACAAGTATTTTAAAAATAGGAGTGTGAAAGGTTCCCTTACCAACTAGGGTAACTTTCAAAACGTACAACCCATGAAAGAAGGACTATAAAACATTGATGTAAATACCCATAAACAAAATAATATTACACAATTATTTGAATAATGGGAAGTACATACACCACTCAATGGAAATGGATGAAAATGTAGCTTAAATCTCATGGGAATAAAAGTGAGATGAAAAATCCCTTACGAAATCTCGGCAGCCTAACGATGCCACATAAAACTTCCAAAAATGGATTTATGAGATAAAATAGGGTCTCTCATAAAATGAACATAAAAATTACATTATGAGGAATATAGAATAACATCCCCAAACATAATAAATATGAGATTAAAATAAATTACATAAAATATAGTACTTAAAAAGAATGATAGAGGTAGGATCCTTTACCTCATGTCGGACTTGTCTTGTTCACTTCTTTATATTCCTGAATAATAAACTTTTGTCAATTTATAATTGATTAAGGACCTCCTTTAAAGTATATTATTAAAATAATATCACATATTATAATGTTATAATAATTTGTTAATTTTATGAGTTCATATCAGACGTTTTTGTCGATGTTCGTTACATGAGTCAAAAATGAACTTGTTTGAAAAAACTTATCCATGTAGTTATAATTACACCATATCCCGAATAGTATTAATGATTTAAATATCATATATATCCAGTATATATTCATTTTATACTATTTTATAACATTTGGAGATAAAAAAATGAAATTCACCGCTCATGGAGACGGTAGGTCCTACGTACGCATGACAGCTACTTTCATTTCTTTGTCACATTAATGTAATTGAAACTAAATGAGAGATATATACATATTATAATTACAGTATAATATATATTTTATATAGGTCACATAAGTTCATTAATTTTATTCTTTATACATTCCATGTATTGCATGAACGAGTCACATCATTTGAGGGGGCGGTAGTAAAAACATTCTCAAATGAAATTATCGCATTTGCACAACATGCAAAGAATAAAGGTATGTTTTAAATATAAAATACAGAAGCATAGAGAGGAAATAAATATAATATATATCATAAATAAATATATTTCCATCATAATGTCCCCCAGGAGATATGGTAGGAGAATATAGAACAATCATCGTTTCGTGAGGCATTAATTTGCTATCCACGGAAACAGTATGTTCTTTAAGCATTTGACGAATGTGTGTGCAAGTGTAGATCGAATCCTACTCATAACAACATCCTAGTATATTGAAGATACTGTTGTTGTTATAAAATAAAGGAATAAAAAGAGTTTAAGGAGTTAGAGAAGCAAAATAAAACAAAACAAACCTAAGAGAAGACATTGCCTTTAAATCGGGTAACTCCCTTTGGATTGAACCATAAAGATTTATTAAAGAGATTTTTTCCAAAGGTAAGGATTCTAAGATGAAGAGAGGGATGTGGAAAGATAAAATGAACATAGTTTGGTTGAGCCAAAGGTTTTAGTGGTGTGGGTAAGGGGGTAGAGTTGGGGGCCTTTTATAAGAGGGAGGAGGGGGACTCTTGGAAATTTATAAAATGTTACTTTATTATAAAATGATTTTTGGATTTTAAAGGACCCACAATTATATATTTCTAAGATAAGGTGATAAGGGTTTGAAATCCACCAATTTAATAGGTTTTAGATAACTGTATTTTTTTATTTCACTTTATCTTTGCATTTTATTTAAATCGTTCATTAATGACCTAATCACTGCATCATCATGATGTCATAAATAAATTTATTTATTTATTGTTAAAAAATTATAAAACAAATACTATGATGTAGGAAATATTTTTATCTTCCAATGAATATTTATACTCTAAGATATAATTTACACATAAAAACTAAAATTGTTTTACTTGTGTGATATATACTTTGGTTATACTTTCCTTTTAAAAAAAATAAAATGATAAAGTGTCACTATCACCCAAAAGTGCTTCCATGGGGTCCCAATGTTTGGCACAAATCATCCCATGGTCGGCCATGACACAACCTATAACACCCCAAAATTTTATGATGAGTATTATTTTATATTTATTTGATGTCATGTGTTATACTCTACAACAAGATTACCTTGCGCTATACACAACACCGTATTAGCTTATAGTATACACAACACTATTCTTGGATCATGTTACACACAATTTTGATAGTATTTTTTCTACGCAACATTAAGTGTCTGTTTATATATATATATATTAAATGTATAAATGAAATAAGGATGGATTCTATTATACGCAACAACTAAGGAGTCTTGCACTACACGCAACCCTGACTTGGCTTGCATTACACGCAAATCGCGACCTACCTTGATAGAGTGTGTTGTACGCAATACCGGGTTTCACTAAACAATGATACATGGTTATAATATTATCACGAAATATCCTTTTTGAAATTATTAACTACATTTTGAATTTTATAACATTTTTATTTATGTTAAAAATTTTCTAGAACGTGGTTTGAGAATAAAATAAATTTTTCCGATAAAATAAGTATTTTTCAAATAATGTAGTTTTGCCGGCTTTTGATGGAGCACCTAAATTAAATCTAGTTTTTGACATGTATATAAGTTTAATTTGATAAAATATTATTCTTCCTTGGTCTCAGGATATAAAAATTTAATTTGGATAAATCCTCATATTATTATGATAACTTTCAAATTTTGATGAATAGTAAAAACACGCAATATTTTAATTAAAAACAAATTTTTTTCATCGCAATAATTTATATGGTCAGATTAAATTTTTAATTGGTTTTAATGTGTAATTAGAATATATTTTTACCATTTAATCCAATTTTTTTCATTGGAATTAATTTTACTTTGAATTTTGACATAAACAAGTGTCGATCTTTTGATAGTTATTGTTTCTTGAAAAACACGCTATTTGTTTTGATAAAAGGAATTAATTTTAAAATTAATTAATGACACTTATATGTTTTGAATTTTGAAAAATGGTAATCATTTTTTAATTCATAATATCAATTATATCATTGGATGAATTTTTGGTGTTTTTATGAAAACTTTAAATTTTTTGATGAATAGTGAAAACACTAGGTTACTATAAAAAACAGACTTTTTATTTAAATAATTATTTATTTTATTTAAATATATTTTAGGTAAAAATTGATACATAAAACCTATATAAGTTCAATTTAATTAATTGGAGTCATTTTATAATAATTTTAGATATATAAAAAATTTATTGAACTTTTCATCGTTTTTTACACATCTCCTATGAGGATTTAAAAATTTACAATAAACATAATTTTACCGCTTCTGTGAGAGAAATTGCAAAAATCATAGAGACACATTTAATATCAAGGACTAAAATGTGGTTCAATGAGATGAAAATATTTTTTTGTGAATAGTACCCTTTTACTTTTATTTACTGCGGTTAAAGGTAAATAGGGTAATTCAAGGTTAAAAAATATTATAATAATTTGATATTACTTTAACACTTTTCCAAAACTTATTGGATGAGTAATGGCCGACCATGGACATCCTTGGGTCGATTTTGGGACCCCATGGAGCCACTTATGAAAGACAATAACACATTAGATTAATTAATTTAATGTAAAGACAAAATTGACATTAACAAAAATCTTTTATTAAATTAATCATTATATTGTGTTATATAAGTCATATTTTCGACTATAAATATTCATTAGAACTATAAAATTATTTCTTACATTATTTTATTTTGTTTCATAATTTTTAGACATAAAATGAATTAAATTATTTATGACACAATAATGATGAAGTGTTTACCTTATTAATAAATGATTTAAATAAATAAGATTATAATGATTAAAATATTATCCAAAACATTTCCAATTCCTATTGGATGGTTTTATTTATAATATGATCCATCTTATCTTAGACATTAATGTGTTTTGGACCTCTTGAAACCGAAGATAAGTTTATAATAAAATAATTTTTTCACACTTTCTTAAAGATTCCCTCCTCTCCATTATAAAAGGAGACCACTTCTATGCAATTCCATACACCTCTCAAGCCATTTGGCTCGTCCAAACTCTTCCCAATTATGCTCCCTACATCCCTATCCTACCCCTATAAGCCTTACATTAGGCAGAAGGCACTCCAAGAAGTCCTTTTGGTTCAATCCAAATGAAGTTAACCAAATTAAAGGTAATAGTTTCCCTTATGTTGTTTTCTTTAATTCAACTTCTCCAACCCTGAAACTCTTTTTAACCCTTTCTTTTGTAACAAAACCAGTATCCTAAATATACTAAAATGTTTTTATGAGATGTATTAGAACTGAACTTACACACACCTCTATCTAATGGATGAAGAACATAATGTTTCTGCGGATGACAATCTAATGCCTGACGAAACGATGATTGTTCGATTTTCACCTACCGCCTCTCATGGTGGCCATTATGAAGGAAATTTATTTATATATGATATATATTATGTTTATTATTTCATTATTCTTCTTTACTTCCAAATTATATCATGCCTTTATGGTTTACATAGTGGGTAAATACGATGATCTCATTTGAGAAGTGTGGACTACCGCCCCCTCAAAGTGATGTGATTTGTTAATGCCTTATGTGGGATATATAAAGGATGGAGTTAATGATATTATATGTGATATTATACTGGAATTATAATATACCTATTCCATTAAAATAATAAATAGAAATGAAATTATAGTTCATGCGTATGTACTGCTTACCGTCTCCATGAACGGTGCATTTCATTTCTTACCTCCATATGTTATTTATACATGTATATGCTGGATATATAATGAATATATATGATATATAAATAATGATTTACATTATGAAAGTAAGTAAATAATGATATAATTAATAATAACATCAATAACAATAATTCCTAACACATACGATAAATAAGATGATTTTACCCAAAACGTTACTTTAACATGGGATTTACAAAAGAACGGGTAATATAAAGTCATAAGTGAAACATATTTGATATCATAACAATGAATATGATTATGTAAGAAGTCAATTATGTTATTTAAATCATTATAATGGAGGTTTGGATATGTACAAAGCATATCAGACCTAAGGTAAGGGATAATGTTGCAATCTCAATTATTTTCTATCTCAGATTGCTTATACATAAGTATTTTCTAGGGTTATATTTATCATCCTTGTACAAGTTTTATAAAAATGTTTTCATGAATTTTTAAAGTAATTTTTACCCATTTTTAACTTTTACTACATGGTATGTAAGGAATATTTCTTTTTTTACATTATGAGGTACTTTTTGACTTTTCCAAAAAAATTACGAGAAGAAAGTTATTTCTTAACTTATACGGCCTAAACAGAATTTTACAGTTTCATAATGCATTATTTTCATGAAGATTACTCTACAATATTTCCTAAGTATTTTCAAAAAATCATTTTCTTTTAAATTTTTATGGTATTTTGTGAAATGAAAATGTTTTTGATGAAGAAAGTATATTTTCCTTAAAAATTCATTTCAAGTGTTTTTTCAAAACTATTTTCCATCTAAGATGACAATATTTAGTATAATTATGATTCAAGTATAATGTGTCTATGATTTAATTGGTTTCATATTTCTTATGATGAAATGATATCCATCTGGTTTATATATATTATGTTATGATGGGATGATGTTTATGAAACCCATTTTATTCTTTGGGTTATGATGAATGATTTATGGTTATGTTGTGGCACAAGTAAGAATGATTTCATTATGAGATGAGTGGGACCTATATCTCCATCCAATGAATTGGGTAAAGATTTATATCTCATCAGATATACTTGGCTGAAATGACAAGTAAATCTGATTCAGTAATACAGGTCTAGAACAGTATGTAATCCCAGTTCAGTAAGGGGCATTGTCCACTAAGATGGTCTTGGAAGCAATGCCTTGGCTACTATGGAAATAATATCAGGTGCTTAATGTTTTTCCACAATCACATGTTTTATTCCCATGCTATTTTATCATGACTAATGTTTCTTTATGATCTATTCTTTATGTAATGACCTTTTATGTCATTGCCCATGATTTTAATGTTTAAACATTATGTTCGTGTTTTTTACTTCAAATGTATATGATTTGTTTTATTTTATCCATGATTACCCTTACTGAGCATTAATCTCACCCTTTATATGTTTTCTTTTCCCCTTGATATAAAGAATGTTTTTACGTAAGAAAACAAAAGGGGAAGATATTTATGGGAGATGTTGAAGATCTTTCAACATGATTAGAAGATTATTTTCCGTGTTTCCAAAGACACTAAACTATTACGGTCCTTATGTGTCTGTTCTTGTCATGTATTAAGTATTCTGCAAAAGTAATGTAATGTACTTGTACATCAACTTCTGGCCTCTACAGTTTGTATTAGAGGAATGGTTTAGTTAACCTTTTGAAACATGGATGAGAAAACTTTATTGAGATCCCTAGAGATATTTCTATGGTATGTCTAGGGATGTCCCTAAGGTAATGTATAAGTATAGGTTATAGTCCTAAGATTATGGTAACGATCATAGAATTAAACCTAGGATGATAGATATTGATAGTACTTCCCCTTTATTATGTTGTTTCCCCTATCATGATTTTTTCCTCTCACACTATTCTTTTTGGGTTTTATATGATAGATGGAACCCGAAAGAACCGTGTTGATCAATGTAATGGACGTTGCAATGATTGTCCTCTTGAAGAAACCAACATTATGGGAGATGGAGTGCAAAATATTATTGCTATAGTTAAACAAGTTATGAATCATTCTGTACTTGTAAATGAGCAGAGGAGGGAACAATATTCTATTGAGTCTATCATGAGGCAACGTCCACCTTCATTAAGTGGGTCTTCTGATCCACTTGTTTCTAAACAATGGATCAGTACAAATGAAAAGATATTTTCCATACTTTTCTATTCATAACATGATAAAGTCATTCTAGTTGTATACCGTTTTGAAGGTGAAGCAGACCAATGGTGGAATCTAATTAAGAATACAAGGCCCCAAGATGAAATTGAATCCATGGAATGGGATGAGTTCAAGAACTTGGTTTTTAGTAATTACGTCCCTCGTATTCTTCAAAAAAAGATGGAAAAAGAGTTCCTTGAGCTTAAGCAGAAGGATGATTAATCTGTTTGTATATACGAAGCGAATTTTACAAGACTCGAAAGGTATGCATCTGGCATTATCATCCAACCAGAAAGTAAAGATGATCCATTCTTCAGTGGATTAAAACCACGTATTTGAAGGGAATTAGATATAATAGACTTCAGTAGATATGTATAAATTGTGTGTTGTGATATCAAGGTAGAACTGGAAGTTGATGTTACATATCCATCTCATGGTTTTGACAAGAAACGAATGATGGAGATCATGGAGAAATCGCAGAACAATGGTGAAAAGATTATGAATGTTTCTTTATGCTCAAAGTGTGGAAGGATGCATGGAAGAGATTGCCTAAAAGGTACTAGAAACTGTTTTAAGTGTGGAATAGAAGGTCATCGAGAAGTTTATTAACGATGTAATGGGAAAAAGGTTTCTAATGATGTGAATAGTGAAAAGACTACAGATAATGTTCCACCAACACTTCAATTCTTCAAGTGCAAGGAAATGGGGCATTATGCTAATAAAGGCCCTAATACATAGGTTAATGATGATCAACATGAGAAACCAGTTAAGAAAAAGGATAAAGGGATGTCACATGCGATCACTATTTGTGATGTTGAGTATGAAAATGATGTTGTGCAATGATTAAGTGTTTATGTATTGGGATTTCTAAATAGTATCATGGAATCTCATTTATGGCATCGTGGAATTTTAGAATATCTAAGTATTTGTTTTCAATAATTATATGGTACCGGTAACCATGAAAAGTGATTGAAGTATTTTTAGAAAGAAGATGATATGCGTATAATGAAGGGATAAGGAGAAAATAATATGTTTGATAGTATTCATGAGCTCATGACGGATATAAGGACAAAGTTATACCATGGTTTGAGTATATAGAAATTTTTGGATTTTGGTATGTGGAAAGAGTTACCTTTTGACCGTGCTCATCTGTTCACTATGTAACTATGGTAATTTCTGTTTCAAGAGAAGACATGAATAATGAATTCACATGTTTGGAATGTGACCAACAAGATATATCGAATGATAAATGATGTTATTCACGTTCTTGTTATGAGGCCTTTCTAGTAATCATTTTCTGTATACTATGAAATTAGACAGATGTGTATGGGATAAGTCTAAATATTGGAATGGATTATGTCAGACATTAGATAGTATTGTTTAAGGCTAGAACTTTTTTCAAAATTATTTCTGTAATGTTATAATAGTGTAGTTTTAGAAAAATGAAAACATACAGGACAGGTGACAGCCTGTCATGTTGGACAAGGCTGTGGGAGTCGATCCGACAACAGATGTGCGACAGGCCTTCATCGCCTACCACTGGCCTACAAGAGTCCCCTGGTTAGTAGAAACAAGTTTTATTATATTAAGAGGTATGATAGATGATGTACAAGTCTATTTTTTGATCCGTATACTATTAATCTCACAATATATGGACTAATATATATATATCTTTTTCTAACCATATGTTTGAGATAGATGGAATTACCTACAATTCTATCACATGATCTACTAACACTTCACGGAAGAAAAATTCTACTTCATTTCATTAAGAGATGAAGTGGAAATTGTTTAACGCACAAACAACGGTGAGATTGTACCGAAATAAAGTAAGTATTATTCTAACTCAAATTCTTCTACTTTAAGGAAATGATCTTGAAAACAAAAAAAGTTATTGTCCAAGTGATCTCACATCTGATTAATCAGATGGAACCTTAGATCATCACAAATTTATGGCTTTGTGATTGTTGAATTTTTCATAGTCGTGTCCTCTACCACTGTCCATCAGAACTTGATGGTTAGATTTCTCCTCCATATCCATATTTTTCACCTATGTTATCCTATGTGGAAACCTAGTGATTAGTTAATCTGGGTAACTGTTACGTTTCATAATTTAGTTTTTAATTTTATGTTTTGGTATTCCTTTTTATGATGTGGGTTTCTATTAAAGGAACTTTCAAGTAGTAAAACAATTATTACCCCGACAAATTTGGGGGGCGAAACTCATTTTAAGGGGTGTAGAATGTAACACCCCAAGATTTTTTGATGATTATTCTTTTTAATTTATCTGTTGTCATGTGTTGTATACTACACCAAGATTACCTTGTGCTATACGCAACACTGTATTAGCTTGTAGTATACGCAACACTATTCTTGGATCATGTTACACAAAATTTTGATCGTAGTTATTCTAGGCTACAGTAAGTGTATATATATATATATAATGTATAATTGAAATATGGTTGGATTATGTTATACACAACACCAATGGAGTATTGCACTACTTCCAACCCACAATTTTCTTACATTACACGCAATCACGACCTTCCTCGATATCGAGTGTTGTACGCAATTCTGGGTTTCACTAAACCACGATATATGGTTATAATATTATCACGAACTAGCCATTTTAAATAGTATTTCCTAAATTTTTTATTTTATTACATTATTAGTCATCTTACACATTTTCTATAACATGGTATGAGAATAAAATAAATTTTTCAGCTAAAATAAGTATTTTTTAAAAAATGCAGTGTTGACGCCTTTTGATGGCGCACCCACATTAAATCTATTTTTTTACATTTTTATAAGTTCAATTTGAAAAAATTAAATTCTTCCTTGCAATCAGGATATAAAAATTTAATTTGGATAAATTTTTCATATTATTATGATAACTTTCATATTTTGATAAATAGCCAGGACATGCTATATTTTAATTAAAAAAAATATTTTCCTTCGCAATAATTTATATCGTTAGATTATCTTTTTAATTGTTTTTAAAGTGTAATTAGAATATATTTATTCTATTTAATCCAATTTTGGTCATTGGAATTAATTTCAATTTGAATTTTGACATAAACAAGTGTCGATCTTTTGATAGTTGTTGTTTTTTTTAAAACACGCTATTTGTTTTGATAACAGGAATTAATTTTAAAATTAATTGATGCCACTTATGTTTATTGAATTTGGAAAAATGGAAATCATTTTTTAATTCAGAATATAAAATATATCTTAGGATTAATTTTTGGTTTTTTCTGAAAACATTCAATTTTTGATGAATAGTGAAAACAATGGGTTACTATTTAAAAACAGACAGTTTATTTAAATAATTATTTATTTTAATTAAATTTATTTAAGGTAAAAATTTATACATTATTCCTATATACATTCAATTAAATTAATTTGAGTCATTTTATAATAATTTTAGATATATAAAAAATTTATTGAACATTTCATCGTCTTTTACCCACCTCCTTGGAAAATTTAGAAATTCACATTAAACATAATTTTACCTCTTCTGTGAGTGGAATTTTGAAAATATGAGAGACAAAGTTAATATGAAATTCTAAAATTTGGTTCAATGAGATGAAAATAATTTTTGGTGAATAGTAACTTTTTACTTTTATTTACAGCGGTTAAAGATAAATGGGTTAATTCAAGGTTAAAAGAATATTATAATAATTTAAAATTACCTTAACACTTGTCCAAAACATATTGGAGGAGTAATGGCCGACCATGGTCCTCCATGGTTCTATTTTGGGACCCCATGGAGCCACTTATGAAAGACAATGATACATTAGATTAATTAATTTATTGTAATGTCAAAATTGACATTATCAAAAATCATTTAGTAAATAAACTTTTATATGTTATTATATAAGTCATATTTTCAAATATAAATATTCTTTAGAAATGTAAAAATATTTCCTATATCATTGTAATTTTTTCATAATTTTTAGACTTCAAATGAATTAAATTATTTATGACACAATAATGATGCAGTGTTTACCTCATTAATAATTGATTTAAATAGATAAGATTATAATGATTAAAATATTATCCAAAACATTTCCAACTCCTATTGGATTATTTTATTTCAAATATGAGTCATCGTATCATGAAAATTAATGTGATTTGGACCTATTGAAACCGATGATATGTTTATAATAAACTAATGTTTTCATACTTTCCTAAAGAGCCCCTCATATACATTATAAAAGGAGACCACTTCGATGCAATTCCACACACCTATCAATCCCTTTGGCTCTTCCAAAATCTGCCCAATTATTCTACCTACATCCCTCTCCTACCCCTAGAATCCTTACACTAGGCATAAGGACTCCAAGAAGTCCTTTAGGTCAATCCAAAAGAAGTTACCCAAATTAAAGGTAACATTTTCTCTTAAGTTGATTTCTTTTATTCTACTTCTCCAACACCTAAAATATTTTTCAACAATTTTTTGTAACATCACCAGTATACTAAATATACTAGGATGTTTTTATGATAAGTATTCTAACGAAACATACACGTACCTCTATTTAATGGATGAAGAATATAATGTTTCTGTGGATGGAAAACTAACGCCTCACAAAACAATGATTGTTCGTTTTTTCTCCTAACGCCTCTCATGGTGGCCAATATGATGGAACTATATTTATATATGATATATATTATGTTTATTATTTCCTTATTATTTTTTAATTTCCAATTATATCAAGCCTTTATGGTTTCCATAGTGGGTAAATACGATGATCTCATTTGAGGAAGTGCGGACTACCGCCCCCTCAAAATGATGTGATTCGTTAATGCCTTATGTGGGATGTATAAAGGATAGAATTACTGATATTATATATGATATTATACTGGAATTATAATATACCTATTCCATTAAAATAATAAATATAAATGAATGTAGCATTCATGTGTACATACAGCTTACTGTCTCCATGAACGGTGCATTTCATTTCTTACCTCCATATGTTATGTATACATGTATATGCTGGATATATAATTAATATATATGATATATAAATAATGATTTACAGTCTAAAAGTAATTAAATAATGATATAAATAATAATAACATCAAGAACAACAAGTTCAAACATGTAAGATAAATAAGATGATTTTTCCCAAAACGTTTCTTTAACATGGGATTTACAAAAAAAAGGTAATATAAAGTCATAAGTGAACCATATATGATATCATAACAATGAATATGAGTCTTTAATAATTCAATGACATTATTTAAATCATTATACATGAGGTTTGGATTTGTACGATGCTTATCAGACCTTAGGTAAGGGATAACTTTGCAATCTCAATTTTTTTCTATCTGAGAATTCTTATACGTAATTATTTTCTGGGGTTATATTTATCATCCATGTCCAAGTATTATAAAAAACATTTCATTTATGATTGAAGTCCTTTTTACCAATTTTTGACTTTTACTACATGGTATGTAAGGAATCTTTCTTTTTTTTACGTTATGATGTACTTTTTGACTTTTCTGAAAAAAGTATGAGAAGACTGTTATTATTTATCTTATACGGCATGAATAAATTTTTACGGTTTAATAATGCATTATTTTCATGAAGATTACTCTAAAATATTTCATAAGTATTTTAAAAAAATCGTTTTCTTTAAAATTGCATGGCATTTTGTGAAAAGAAAATGTTTTTGAGGAAGAAATGATATTTTCCTAAATAATTCATTTCAAGTGTTTTGTCAAAACTATTTTCCATCTAAGATGACATTATTTAGTATGATTATGATTCAAGTATAATTTCTATAAGATTTACATTTTTTAATTTTTCTTATGATGAAATGGTATCTGTTTGTTTTATATGGATTATGTTATGATGGGATGATGTTTATGAAAACCATTTTATTCTTTGGGTTTTGATGAATGATTTATGTTTATGTTGTGGCACATGTAAGAAGGATTTAATTAGGAGATGGGTGGGACCTATATATCCCTCCAATGAATTGGGTAAAGATTTATATCTAATGAGATAGTCATGGCTGAAATAGAATGTAAATCTGGTTCAGTAATACAGGGCTAGAACGACATGTCAACCCAGTTCAGTAAGGTACTTTGTCCACTAAGATGGTCTTGGCAGCAATTCATTGGATACTATGGAAATCATATCATGTGCTTAATGTTTTCACACAATCACATGTTTTATTTGTAAGAACCATGTTTTTGCTGAGAAAGACTTTGGAATATTCTTGATAATATTCCAGAGCAGTGCCTTCAGATGGCATGCGATTCAGAGCCCCGGAGTGGCCGGAATTAAATTTCCAGTGCGTTCACACTGGAAACTCTAAATAAATGGGATAACTCCTAAACGGAGTTCAGGATCAGAGATCCGAGTGTACGGATGGGTCCGGAATGGGATGTTTACCCTAGGAACGACATACAACTTGTCGGCGCGGGAGTTTTGGACCCCCGCCCGCTTCTGGAACGTTATACGGATAAATAAATTAATTAATTTATTCGTTTAATGGTGAAACTAGAGTATCTATTAAACGGTGGCTCGGTCCAGAAAACTGAGGGCACCGTTGAGTTCGGAGCGTGCCGTTTACCCTAGGATGGGTATAAGTTTCACGGGCGTGGGTCGTTTGAGAAAAATGGCCCCAGGGGCGTTATCGTAATTTAGCGACTTCGGACGTTAAATTTTATTACTTTTGAACGAGGTCTCGGAATAATATTCTGAGACTGCCGTTGCGCTCAGAGCGTGGTTCTTATCCTAGGGGAGGCTAAATCCCGACCCCGTTAGGAGTTCGGGTTCGGGGCTCTCGGGCGAGGGTTTAATTGATTTGTACTTAAACACCCCCTCTTCTTCTTCATCTTCCTCAAACCCTCCCCCCACTCCTTCACCTCCGGCGAGGTGAGCTCCGGTGAGGTGACTCCGGCAAGGTGCGGTGGTGCCGGCGGGTTGAAGACGAAGCGACGAGCATCGCCCAAGAGGTAGGAGTTTATCGTTTGCGTTTTTCTTTCCCGCACCTCCTTTGATTCTAATTTATACCCTCTAATCGTTGTTTGATCTTAAAAAAAAAGCCATGAATGCGTAGTAGAGTTAATTCCCTTTTCAACTCATCTTTTGGATTCAAATTCCGAGCTCCGTGGCATCCGCAATGATCCGCCGAACTTTGCGGGTTTTCAGCTTCCAGCGAGTACAAGCGAGGCGGCGGCTCGGTGGAGGGGAGGCGGCGACTCGGTGGAAGCGGTCCGCGGCATGGGTGCTCGGCGGAGGGTCGGCCGAGTGCGAGGCGCTAGACGCCGGTGTGAGGGAAGCCGGCCACGCGAGGCGGCGGCTCCAGGCGGCGAGGCCGAGCCGCCTAGGCGAGGCGACCTCGCGGTCGCGGCTTGCGACCCCAGCGCGGGGACAATACCCACGCGATGCGAGTCTTCGCACAGACCAAGTGACTGGGCATGAGGTCCGGTGGGCGCGTGGTCCGCTGGCCAGCGGCTGGACCGTGCGGTTGGACCGCGGCCTGGCCCCGAACGGCCGGAGCGGCCGGTTTAGGCCGGTCCGGCCCAAGGGGCCCTGCCCTCAGGGTTCAGACGCCCATATTTTTTGCTACAGACGTCCGTATTGTACGCCGTCTGTGGCTGTGGGGCCGTATCGTCGAGGCAGACATGTTGAGATAGTTTTGGGAATTTTCTATTCCCGAAACGAGGGGCCGCAGTGGCACGACGTGTCTTTAAGTGGACGAGCGTTTCTCCCGAGATTCTTGTTCCGGACGGCGCGGACGGGTCCGGCGTCCGTTTTGAGCGCCGTCAGTGGCGTTGGGACCCTGGCGCAAGGGCGAAGCCTTCCAATGCGGTTCCAGGAGTTGAGGCCGAAGTTGAGGCGCAGGCCCCACGTCCCGTCCTTTGAGCTGCGGGTAGCGTTAAATGACTTTTTCACCGGACGCCCGTTCGGGGCGTGAGAGCAGTCCATGTTGGGTGTTTTTATGAGGGAATTGCAATGGTGCAATCCGCCCACCCTAGTTCGGCACGATGGTGCGGGCCCCACGAGGGCCACTTCGGGAGTTGACGGTGATTTCCAGCTTTATCACTGGGTGACCATTTTGGACAAGTGAATAGTCCATCTTGTGTGCTTTTTCGAGAGGACCTGAATGGTGTGATCCGTTCATTGAGTTTCGGGACCGGGATGCGGGTCCCACGTGGCACCGCTCGTGTACGTTGCGCCGGGATACACCTTTTTCTATGGATATCTGTTGCACTCATGTGAGTAGTGCTTTTGACGTGTTTTCCTGAGGGGATCACAATGGTGCGATGCGCCCGACTGTTTTCGGGGCCGAGGCTCGGGATCACGGGAAGCCGTTCGGGCGTGAGGCGGTGTTGGTGACTTTTTCATCAGATATCCGTTGGAGGCGAGTAAGTAGTCGATCTCACGTGTTTTTTCACGAGGATTACAACGGTGTGATCCGTTTGGTTGTGCGGAGCCTCTTGCGCGATCTTATTGAATGTGGAGCATGAGAGGTGCTCCGGTGGCGGTTCGTCCTACCTTGTTTGTAGCGGACCCTTGGCATGTGATCACGCATTCATGAGATAGTGATATTAATGGTTCACGAGATGTGGTTGGCCGTGCCTGGGCCTTTGAGGTGGATTTGTTACATCACTTCTTCGCGTTGACGTTGGGTGCCATGCGCACGATAGCCTTGGGCTGGAGACGTGGTATACTCTAAGAGTATACGAGAGCACTTGGAGGTACGTGTGGTTCGTGCCTGAGACGTTCGTGCTCTTGGATGGGGTTGACTTGGGACCACACGTCGTGTTGTCCCCATGTGGGTGATGTGTTCTTCTTTGCATACTTTGACCTCTCGCGGCGTAGAGGGTCCCTTTGTGCTCATTTGTTTGGTTAGCAGGGTGGAGTGTATTTCCCATGGCTTTGTGCTCGATTGTTTGACCATTAGGGATGAGTGGTCTCCCCTGGTTTCATTCTTGATGGATCGGCCAGTAGCTGTGCTAGTGGCACCCCATGATGGAACAGGCGCTGAACCCCTCGGGGTGAGTTGTACTGGAGTTGGGTGGTTGCGCGATACCCACATCGTGTTCGGTTGGCCAGTGTTGTACCCTCCAGTGGATTTGGCCAGATCAGTTCTGAGTTTTACCCTCCAGCGGGGCTGGGCAGTGGGTTACTCATCGGCACTTAGGGTCTACCCTCCAGTAGAGACTGGGCAGTGGGTCACCCGACGACCTCTTAGGGTCTACCTTCTGGTAGGGCTGGGAAGTGGGTTGCTCGTCGTCTAGTTCCAGGTCTACCCTCCAGCAAGGCTGGACAGTGGGTCGCCTATCAACATATTCTAGGTCTACCCTCTAGCGGGGCTAGGCAGTGGGTCGCCGATGATGTATTAAGGTCTACCTTCTAGCAGGGCTGGACAATGGGTCACCCAGTATCTTATTATGGTTTACCCTCCAGCGGGGCTGGGCAGTGGGTTGCCTATTGATGTATTATGGTTTACCCTCCAGTAGGGCTAGGCAGTGGGTCACCCATTGTCTTGTTATGGCTTACCCTCCTGCGGGGCTGGGGAGTGGGTCGCCTGTTGATGTATTATAGTTTACCCTCCAGCAGGGCTGGGCAGTGGGTCACCCAGTATCTTATTGTGGTTTACCCTCCAGTGGGGCTGGGCAGTGGGTCGCCTGATGATGTATTACGGTTCACCCTCCAGTAGGGCTGGGCAGTGGGTCACCCGATATCTGGTTATGAATTACCCTCTAGCAGGGCTGGGTAGTGGGGACACCAGTTGGAATTCCAGACTCAGTCCTCTCGAAAAGGCTAGTCTGTGGCTTTCCTCCGTGACCACCGGAGCGGGAACCTTGGTTGTACGGGTCGGTGATGGATCAGCTTGACTTTGAGGAGACCTCTGGACTATGGGGCAGTGACATGTTGTGGTTTGATGTTCCCCCAGAACTCTCAAGTACGAGGGGTGCTTTCGCCAACGAGACGCGTTCTTGTGACGCGATCTAAAACCGTGCGGGTGAGTCAGTGCCGCCCAAAGTGGATAGTGTCAAGGTGTGGTGATTGATCCCCTTGGCTTGCGGTTCAGGGAAGACATGAGGGATGCTGAGCATCGCTGATGGTTTACTTCTGGGACTGTTGGTGACTCTTTTCTTGGGCTGAGCTACGGGATGGAGATCCCCTTATGACGTTGTTCGGGCATCTTGTTTGAGCATATGTATATGTATATACCTTGTTTCGGTACCCACTTCTTGGGTTTGGTTAATCTCCTTCCAGGAGAGGCGAAGATGCGCGGGGTATGCCACATGCTTTCTGTTTCTAGATTCTCATGGTTGGACGAGTCTACTCTCCTGCTATAGGTAGCGAATACTCGACGGGAAGTTCATCTTCTCACCGTTTCCATCTCCTTGAGTCTGGAAGAGTCTACATTCTTTCCTATTGTTGAGTTCAGCTGGACTCTTTACTATACTCTCTGTTTTACCCCTTAACTTTCCTATTCGTTGTACTTCTCACCCTTCGGTACCTCCTTTTGTTTCTCCCTCGAGCCTTCGGGGTATCCTACTGAGTATTTTTATACTCACCCCTGCTTGGGATTTTCCCGCACTTGGCGTGCCCTTACAGACGACAGACAGGTGGAGCGTGACTTAAGTGGAGCGTAGGAGCTTGGGAGCTTGGACCGCGTGCGGTGGTCGTGGTCGGGATCTAGGTGGGAGACCCGTCAGCTATTTCTTTTTGTTTACCTGTTGCCGGGTTGTGACACTTTTTGGTAGGCCGCATGTTTTGCCCCTTTTCTTTTCATCATGTACCCTGTATTGTTTAGAGGTCGATGCACTCTTGTGGTTTATATATAGCAGTTCCCCTTTCCATTTCATTGCTTGTCTTTACTTTTACTCTGCACTATTTCATTGAGTTTGATGCGTGTGTGTGCACATGTTATAAGGACCCAGCCTTAATCCTTACTTAATATTGAGTTATTACAAGATTACACATTGAGGATCTTTTCAGGTTTAGAGTTTTAGAGAATTAGATCATGAAACTTTCATTACATTCCACATTTAAACAATGTGGTTACATAAAAGACAATATTCATTCTTCCAATCAACGAATCATATTTAAAATATAACACGGATTCTTTCTTGACACATCCTTGACACTATCATCACATCATGTACCCTTCCCTTGACCTGTGAAAAACATTTCAAAAAAACTTGGGATGGGCATAAAAAGCTCAGTAAGGGATATAAAAAATATGGAAAGGAAACATGGGTACATATATACATAAGAATGAAATCATACTTTACCCATAAAACATAGGCCCTTTAACATACCTCATCAAACAATGAATAAATCATAGAAATCATAAGACATAAAGGTAACTTGAGGCATTCATAACATTCTTACGTAGGGAGTAACCCTCTTGGTTACGTTTGGAATACCCATCACAGAATATTCCCTAAATCTTTTCGGAGAAACCTTAACGTTTCACTCCTTCGCGTTACCCAATGCATTGGAGAGCTATATCGGGCTCACCCGCACTTAGTTTATCACAGAACCACCCGTTTTCATAACAATGCCCAAGAACCATAACATAAATGTGTCACAGAAAACATGCATAAAGGAAACATAACATTTCCACATTTCAATCACAATATAACATTTTAGTATATTGAAATAATGAATCGATTCGAAAAGAAACAATTTTCAAAACCATTTAAAACATTTAATAAATAGATTTTTGAATTAATGTGTCCCATACCACCTTGAACCTTAAAATTTTAAACCATTAATATCCATATAAATAAATCCTTAAAACCATTTTGAAAACATGGATATTAATAAGAAAAAATAATTAAAACATTTAAAATGATATATTGGTTATAGGGGTTTTACCAAAATTAGAGACACTTGAATACAATAATTGAGGAATAACATTTAGTCAGAACATTATAATATCATGATAATAAATGGATTCATGATATAATACTCCAAGGGACAGTATATACACCATATAAGAGTGAATTGGTTCATAACAACAATGAACCCTCAATAGATATGTCAAATGTGACGAAATCCCTTATAAAGAATGTATCCTTAAATTAAGGACAAGTCAATCTCCAAAATATGTGTGATAAATATAAATACACCAAATATAAGTGGATATTAAGTGTAAAACAATAAAAGGACATTCACACATATTTAATGGATGACATATTCAATGACTACATGTTGAACCCAAAGAAATCGAAATTGGGTTAAAAAGTTCCCTTGACAGCCTAACGACATCACATCAAAATGAGTTGATGAGAGATCAAAAGTGTATCACATCACATGTACATAAAATTTAAATCAATAAGGATATATGATAACATATCCCAACATAAAAATATGTAAATTAAAAGACCCAACAAAAGAAGACTTTTAAAAAAGAGGAGGGTGAAAGGTTCCCTTACCGACTTGGGTATCTTTCAAAACATACACCCCATGAAAGAAGGACAATAGATCATTTATGTAAATACGCATAAACGAAATTATATTACACAAATAGTATAATAATGGCAGTACATACATCACTCAATGGAATTTGTGGAAAATGTAGCATAAATCTCACGGGAATAAAAGTGAGATGAAAAATCCCTTACGAAAACTCAGCAGCCTAACAGCGCCACATAAAACATCCGAATATGGATTGATGATATAAAATAGTGTATATCATCAAATTACAATAAAATTTACAGAAAGAGGAATATAAAATAACATCCCCCAACATTACAAGGAGGAGCTTAAAAGAAGTGACATAAAGGAGAGTACTTAAAAAGAAAGAGAGAGGTTAGATCTCTTACGAAAGTTTGGCAGCCTAACGACGCCACTCAAAACCTCCAAAATGGATTGATGAGAGAGAATAGGGTCTATCATCACATGAACATAAAAATTACAGTATGTTTAATATAAAATATCATCCCAATAACAAGAAATATGAGCTTTAAAAGGAATGACATAAAAGTGTGTACTTAAAAAGAAATAGAGGAGTAGGATCCCTTACCTCGGGTCCGACTTGACTCGATCGTTCTTTAATCTACTGAATAATAAACTTGAGTTAATTTCTACTTCCTTAAGAACCTTTTTCAAGTTCATTATTCCTTTTATATCACTTATTACCATGTCAAAAACATTATGTAATCATTTAAGTTAATAATATTTGTTTTGCCGATATTTGGTTCTTAAGTCGAAAGTGGACTTCTTACAATTACATGTTGTTCGTGTGGACAAATGATTATTATATCCAGAATTGTATTAATGATGTAGATATAATATATGTCATATATATCCAGTACATTCATGAATTTATAACATTACATAATCATTTAGAGGTAAGAAATGAAATGCACCGTTCATGGAGACGGTAAGCCGTACGTATGCATGAACGCTACTTTCATTTCTATTTCGTATTTTATAGAATGGAATAATAATGATATAAAGGTATATTATAATTACAGTATAATATCATATATAATATCATAGTTCCATCCTTTATACATCCCACATATGGTATTTAACGAATCAAATCAGTTTGAGGGGGCGGTAGTCCGCACTTCCTTAAATAAAGATCTCGCGTTTACCCATAATGGAAACCATAAAGGTATGCCCAAAATGAAAAAAATAGAAGCTTAAGGAAAACATAAACATATTATATATCATATATAAAAATAGTGACATCATAATGGCCACCTTTTAAGATGTTAAATGAGTATTGAACAATCATCATTTTGGGAGGCAGAATTTCGCCATTCACAGATACCGTATGTTCATTAACCATTTGATGTAGTTGTGTGAGAGTGTAGCTCGAATAAATCTTATAACAACATCCTAGTATATTTAAGATACTTTTTGTGTTACAAAAGAATTAAATAAAAAGATTTTAGGGGGTTGGAGAAGAAAAATAAATCAAATGAACATGAGAGAATGAATTACCTTTAAAAGTGTAACTCCTTTTGATTTGAGCCTATAGGCTTCCATTCAAAGGATTCTACCCAAAGGGAATCCTCTAGGATTATGAGAGGTATGTGTAGAGAGTAAATGGGCAGGGTATGGTCGATCCAAAGGCTTGAGGAGTGTGTGAAATGAGGTAGAGGTGGGGGCCTTTTATAAGAGGAGAGGAGGGGCACTTTTGGAATGTAAAGAAATATTACTTTATTTGAAAATGTGTTTCGGTTTCAAAAGGTCCCACATTGATATAATTCGTGGATAAGGTGTTAAGGGTTCGAAATCCACCCATACAATAAGTTTTGGATATGTGTAGTTTATAGATTTTACATTATCTTTCCATTTTATTTAAAACGTTCAATAATGAGGTCATCGCTGCAACATCATGATGTCATATATAATATAATTTATTTAGAGTCTAAAAATTATAAAAAAATTACTATGATGTAGGGAATATTTTTAGATTTCCACTGACTATTTATAATCAAAAATCTGATCTTTATAACCCCATGTAAAAATTGTTTTTGTAAAACATATGATGTTTGTGTCATTTTTACTTTTACATTAAATAAAAAGTTATTTATTTCATTTCCCAACCAATGTGGCTACATGGGGTCCCCAAGTTGACCCATGGCTTGTATTGGACGGCCATGACACAACCAATGATGGTAGGACATGTTTCAAGCTCATCTTATTTTATTAATGCATTATTTTTACCTTAAACTACACTAATTACCACTAATCGCGATTAAAAACATAATAAGTTACTGTTCACTAAAAAATTATTTTTATCCCATTGAACCACATTTTAATTCTTAATGACAACGATGTATGTCATATTTTTGAAATTAAAAACACAAAGATGGAAAAATTTCATTTAAACGGAAAAAACTGTTTTTATAAGTACCACTTAGTGGTTTCACTATTCATCAAAAATTGAAGTTTTTCAGAAAAATCCCAAAAATTCACCATAAGTTATATTTGATATTCCGAATTCAAAAATTAATTCTATTTTACAAAATTCAAAACATATAAGTATGATTAATTAATTTAATAATTAACTCCCGCTGTCAGAGCAAATAGTGTGTTTTTATGAAACAATAAGTATCAAAAGATTGACACTGGTTTAAGTCTGATTTCAAAGTGAAATTAATTCAACAACCACTATTGGATTTAACGGTAAAAATATATTCTAATTTAACATTAAAACCAATTCAAAAGATAATCTAATCATATAAATAAATTAGATTAAAAAGAGGTTTTGAATTAAAATACAACATTTTACACTATTCATTAAAAAAATGAACTTTATCGTAAAGATACCACAAATTTACACAAAGTAAATTTTGATGTCCCGATTCTTAATAAGAGTTTTATTTGGTCCAAAAGAATTTTTAAGTGTGAACAAAACTATATTTAATGATGGTTCAACATCAAAATGTGATAAGTGAACCTTTAGTGAAAACTAGGGCATATACGCCTAAAATTTAATTCATTCCGTATTTTAAGCCTCTATACATTATTGGATAAATGTAAAAACATTTAAAAAAACATATATAATAATATTTTAGTTATTTCTATCCATTCCCGCCAACACAACGGCTACATGTTAACTACCATTTAAAATAATATTATTTTATTATTAGAGTGCAACGTAAGATTCCCAAGAAACTCGTTGTTGCGTGTTGGGTACGCCATCGAGCATAGCGTCCCCTTTAAATTCATATTAATATTTTATTCACAAATATGGATAAATATAAAAAATTTCATATTCTTTATTTACCTAGGTTGTTACATCCTTCCCCTGTTTTGGGAATTGCGTCCTCGCAATTTTAAAAAATGGGCATGGAAACATCCTTGAAAGTCCCACATCGGAAGAAGAGTCGGTAAAACAATCACTTTAAAATAAAGAAAGATAAGCACAGAGGTCTCCTGAGTTAACCCATACTAGGATTCCATGTGGGAAAACATGGACATGGAGGAGAAAAAATATGGTCATGTTCTGATGGAGAGTGATAGAAAACATGTTTAGGAGAAAGTTAACAATAAGAAAATCACAAACTTGTGATGGGTTAAACGGTATTCGATTCCCCAGTAGGAAACGTTAATAGACAACATTCTTGTTTTATGTTAATTTTTATTGAGGAATTTATTCATAAGGAAACATAATCACTTATCATGTTGAATTTCAACTTTTACTAGATTCCTTAATCAAACTCATAATTTTTCCAAAAGACGAGTATTTAGGGAGACTTGTTCGCATTAAGAGTACTATAATCGACTTCTAGAGGATCACCTAATCCACAAAAGAGAACTATGTACATCCCATGTCTTTAGGCTTTAACCAAAACCAAAACCGAGAAGGTTAGTACAAGGTCAGATAATCCAGAAAAGGATAACCCATTAAAAAGAAAATTCTTGCTTAATCTCCAAAATTTGTCCAACAAAACCCAAAGTTCAACGACGACCATCCGATAAACAATTTGTCCATAAAATTCTTCAACATAAACCAATATAAGATTGAAACCCAAATATTTGAAGGATTTAGTCACATAGTCTTCCAAGTTAAATCGTAACATTTATCTCCAAACAACATCAGTTGCTCCTAAAGTCTCGTATTGAAAAGTAACTAACCTAATCACATATCCTCTATGACAGGTTAATCATTTTCATAAATAACCCAAAATCAACTTACTATTAATTCATAAAATCATCTAACTAAAAAGAATCGATCAAACTAACCAGGGACTTCACATAGTCCAGTGGTAGGTGATAAATACCAGTTGCACTTTGATTATGGGTTCGATTCCCGCAGCTTTGTCCGAAGCGACGGGTAGTCACACGGTCTATGTGTTGTCCTTTTTCCAAAACTATATAATTCTCAAATCATTCCCCCAAAAGGGATAAAATCATCAAAAATAACCATAACATAATTTAACCTCAATTTTATCTCATGCCTTTCACTTCAATCATAAAATATAGTAACCCATAATTACCTCAAAAGTAAGGATCATATAAACCCAAATGGTTCTTTATAACTATGTCCACAAAAGAAAATATAACTATTACTTGAATAAAATTTTCCTATATTAAACATCAGGGTTACACATAATATAAAAAGTCTTCTAATGTAACCCCATCATCAAAAGAGACTTAATACTCTTAAGAATTTCACCATCACTCTTGAAGCACTTATATGATGACATCTTACTCATTCAACATTCATCCTGATCCATTATCCATTCCTTTCCAACATATTCCAAAATACCTGTTTCCTACAAAAAAAAACATGAGTCATATCCAAAGATTCCAAAATAGGAAAACAATAGTCATGAAATAGTACATACCTTTGATTGGTCATTGTCAGTTTCTTCATCCTCAATCGGAATGACATTAGGTATTGGTAAACGAATATTGGTATGCTCTTGGTGACCCCATTCACGAAACTTCTTCATAGGACATGTGTTTTCATAATGACCATGCACACCACATTTAAAACATTCAATTGATCCCTCAGAAAGAACTTCTTTCCATTTCCTCGAGTCAACTGGTTGCTTCCTTTTTCCATGGCAGGTTCTTGCTTTATGACCTTCATTTCCACATCTATAGAATATTTCTGTCCCTTTGAAACATTTTCCTAGGTGTTTCTTTCCACATCTTTGACACATAGGTTTTTGAACACACTTACCTTTATGATTATTACATGTACTTCCGTAGGGATTTGTTTCTTGCATACATGATGCCTTAGAGAAATCTCCATGGTTTAGGTGGTCAATAATTACTCCAGATAGTTGGTTGAGGATAATCACAAGAGTTCTCATTGCATCTCCCATATCATTCAATTGCTTGCTCAAAAAACTGTCACAGTTTCCTTCACATCCACTGTTACTTTGGTGCCTACTAGATCCATCCATTTACTAAAACCAAAAAGGCAGTGTGAGTATATCAACAAAACCATCATGTACTAATGAGTAAGATAAACACTAAGATATACTTACTCATTCACTTTATCTAAAACTAGGACTCTTTCTGAAATCCTAACCATTATGGTAATGTCACTTATGCTTAAAGAATACCCTAACCTCTAAAGTTATCTAAACCGGCCTTTGATACCAACTATAAGGCCCCAGCCTTAAACCTTACTTAATCTTGAGTTATTACAAGATTACAAATTAGGGATCATTTCAGGTTTAGAGTTTTTGAGAATTAGATCATGAAACTTGCATTACATTCCACATTTAAACAATGTGGTTACATAAAAGTCAGTATTCATTCTTCCCATCAACGAATCATATTTAAAATATAACACGAATTCTTTCTTGACACATCCTTGACACTATCATCACATCATGTACCCTTCCCTTGACCTGTGAAAAAACATTTAAAAAAAATTTGGGATGGGCATAAAAATCTCAGTAAAGGATATAAAAAATATGGAAAGGAAACATGGGTACATATATACATAATAATGAAATCATACTTTACCCATAAAACATAGGCACTTTAACATACCGCATCAAACAATGAATAAATCATAGAAATCATAAGACATAAAGGTAACATGAGGCATTCATAACATTCTTACGTAGGGAGTATCCCTCTTGGTTACATTTGGAATACCCATCACAGTATATTCCCTAAATCTCTTCGGAAAACCTTAACGTTTCACTCCTTCGCGTTACCCAATGCATTGGAGAGCTATATCGGGCTCACCCGCCCTTAGTTTATCACGAAACCACAAGTTTTCATAACAATGCCCATGAACCATAACATAAATGTGTCACATAAAACATGCATAAAGGAAACATAACATTTCCACATTTCAATCACAATATAACATTTTAGTATATTGAAATAATGAATCCATTCAAAAAAAAACCATATCCAAAACCATTTAAAACATTTAATAAAGAGATTTTTGAATCAAAGTGTCTCATACCACCTTGAAGCTTATAATTTTAAACCACTAATATCCATATAAATAAATCCTTAAAACCATTTTGAAAACATGGATATTAATAAGAACAAATAATTAAAACATTTAAAACGATATTTTGGTTAAAGGGGTTTTACCAAAATTAGAGACACTTGAATACAATAATTGAGGAATAACATTAAGTCATAACTTTATAATATCATGAGAATAAATTTATTCATGATATAATACTCCAAAGGATAGTATATACACCATATATGAGTGAATTGGTGCATAACAACAGTGAACCCTCAATAGAAATGTCAAATGTGACGAAATCCCTTATAAAAAAGGTATCCTTAAATTAAGGACAAGTCAATCTCAAAAATATGTGTGACAAATATAAATACACCCAATATAAGTGGATATTAAGTGTAAAACAATAAATGGACATTCACACCTATTCAATGGATGACATATTCAATGACTAAATGTTGAACCCAAAGAAATCGAAATTGGGTTAAAAAGTTCCCTTGACAGCCTAACGGAATCACATCAAAATGAGTTGATGAGAGATAAAAAGTGTATCTCATCACTTGGACATACAATTTACATCAATAAGGATATATGAGAACATATACCAACATAAAAATATGTAAATTAAAATACCCAACAAAAGAAGTCTTTTAAAAAAGAGGAGGGTGAAAGGTTCCCTTACCGACTTGGGTATCATTCAAAACATACACCCCATGAAATAAGGAGAATAGATCATTTATGTAAATACTCATAAATGAAAGTATATTACACAAAGAGTATAATAATGGCAGTACATACACCACTCAATGGAATTTGTGGAAAATGTAGCATAAATCTCACGGGAATAAAAGTGAGATGAAAAATCCCTTACGAAAACTCGGCAGCCTAACGGTGCCACATAAAACTTACGAATATGGATTGATGAGATAAAATAGGGTATCTAATCACATTACAAAAAAATGTACAGAAAGAGGAATATAGAAGAACATCCCCCAACATTACAAAGAGGAGCTTAAAAGAAGTGACATAAAGGAGAGTACTTAAAAATAAAGAGAGAGGTTAGATCACTTACGAATGTTCGGCAGCCTAACGGCGCTACTCAAAACCTCCAAAATGAATTGATGAGAGAGAATAGGGTCTCTCATCACATGAACATAAAAATTACAGTAAGTGTAATATAAAAGATCATCCCAATAACAAGAAATATGAGTTTTAAAAGGAATGACATAAAAGTGTGTACTTAAAAAGAAAGAGAGGAGTAGGATCCCTTACCTCGGGTCCAACTTGACTCGATCGTTCTTTAATCTCCTGAATAATAAACTTTAGTTAATTTATAATTCCTTAAGAACCTTTTTAAAGTTCATTATTCCTTTTATATCACTTATTACCATGTCATAAACATTATGTAATCATATATGTTAATAATATTTGTTTTGCCGATATTTGGTTCTTAAGTCGAAAGTGGACTTCTTACAATTACATGTTGTTCGTGTGGCCAAATGTTTATTATATCCAGAATTTTATTCTTGATTTAGATATCATATATGCCATATATGTACAGTACATTCATGGATTTATAACATTACATAATCATTTAGAGGTAAGAAATGAAATGCACCGTTCATGGAGACGGTAAGCCGTACGTACGCATGAACGCTACTTTCATTTCTATTTCGTATTTTATAGAATGGAATAATAATGATATAAAGGTATATTATAATTCCAGTATAATATCATATATAATATCATAGTTCCATCCTTTATACGTCCCACATATGGTATTTAACGAATCAAATCACTTTGAGGGGGCGGTAGTCCGCACTTCCTGAAATGAAGATATCGCGTTTACCCATAATGGAAACGATAAAGGTATGACCAAAATGAAAAAAACAGAAGCTTAAGGAAAAAATAAACATATTATATATCATATATAAAAATAGTGACATCATAATGGACACCTTTTAAGGTGTTAAATGAGTATTGAACAATCATCGTTTCGGGAGGCAGAATTTTGCCATCCACGGAAACCGTATGTTCTTTAACCATTTGATGTAGTTGTGTGAGAGTGTAGCTCGAATAAATCTTAAAACAACATCGTAGTATATTTAAGATAATTTTTTTGTTACAAAAGAAGTAAATAAAAAGATTTTAGGGGGTTGGCGAAGCAAAATAAAACAAATGAACATGAGAAAATGAATTACCTTTAAAAGTGTAACTCCTTTTGATTTGAGCCTAAAGGCTTCCTTTGAAATGATTCTGCCCAAAGGGAATCCTCTAGAATTAGGAGAGGGATGTGTAGAGAGTAAATGGGCAGGGTATGGCCGAGCCAAAGGCTTTAGGAGTGTGTGAAATGAGGTAGAGGTGGGGGCCTTTTATAAGAGGAGAGGAGGGGCACTTTTGGAATGTAAAGAAATATTACTTTATTTGAAAATGTTTTTCGGTTTCAAAAGGTCCCACATTGATATAATTCGTGGATAAGGTGTTAAGGGTTTTAAATACACCCATCCAATAAGTTTTGGACATGTGTAGTTCATAGCTGTTACATTATATTTCCATTTTATTTAAATCGTTAAATAATGAGGTCATCGCTGCATCATCATGATGTCATAAATAATATAATTTATTTAGTGTCTAAAAATTATAAAACAAATACTATGATGTAGGAAATCTTTTTATATTTCCAATTACTATTTATAATAAAAAATATGATCTTTATAACCCCATGTAAATTTTTTTTTCGTAAAACATATGATGTTTGTGTCATTTTTATTTTTACATTAAATAAAACGTTATTTATGTCATTTCCCAACCAAAGTGGCTTCATGGGGTCCCCAAGTTGACCCATGGCTTGTATTGGTCGGCCATGACACAACCAATGAGGGTAGGACATGTGTCAAGCTCATCTTATTTTATTAAAGCATTATTTTTACCTTAAACTACACTAATTACCACTAATCACGATTAAAAACTTAATAAGTTACTATTCACCAAAAAAATTATTTTTATCCCATTTAACCACATTTTACTTCTTAATTACAACCATGTATATCAGATTTTTGAAATTAAAAACACAATGATGGCAAAATTTCATTTAAACGGAAAAATCAGTTTTTATAAGTACCACTTAGTGGTTTCACTATTCATCACAAATTGATGTTTTTCAGAAAAATCCCAAAAATTCACCATAAGCTATATATGATATTCCGAATTCAAAAATAAATTCTATTTTAAAAAATTCAAAACATATATGTAAGATTAATTAATTTAATAATTAACTCCTGCTGTCAGAGAAAATAGCGTGTTTTTATGATACAATAAGTATCAAAAGATTGACACTGGTTTAAGTCTGATTTCAATGTGAAATTAATTCCAACGAACGCTATTGGATTTAATGGTAAAAATATATTCTAATTTCACTTTAAAATCAATTCAAAAGATAATCTAATCATATAAATAAATTAGATTAAAAAGAAGTTTTGAATTAAAATACAACATTTTACACTATTCATTAAAAAAATGAACTTTATCGGAAAGATACCAAAAATTTACACAAAGTAAATTTTGATGTCCCGATTCTTAATAAGAGTTTTATTTGGTATAAAATAATGTTTAAGAGTGAACAAAACTATATTTAATGATGGTTCAACATCAAAAGGTGATAAGTGAACCTTTAGTGAAAACTATGGCATATACCCCTAAAATTGAATTCTTTCCGTATTTTAAGCCTCTATCCTTTATTGGATAAATGTAAAAACATTTAAAAAAACATATATAATCATATTTTAGTTATTTCTATCCATTCCCACCAATACAACGGCTACATGTTAACTACCATTTAAAATAATATTATTTTATTATTAGAGTGCAACGTAAGATTTCCAAGAAACTCGTTGTTGCGTGTTGGGTATGCCATAGAGCATAGCGTCCCCTTTAAAGTCATATTAATATTTTATTAACAAATATGGATAAATATAAAAAATTTCATATTCTTTATTTACTTGGGGTGTTACACAGGTGCTTAGGCAAAGGCCTCCCCGAGTTATTGTGCCTTCGGCACTGGTCTCCAGCCCCTGGCCTATGGAGGTGGGCTTGGGGTAGTTGTGGTTCGAGCCCGGGTTGGGTCGGGTCGTGACAAAGTGGTATCAGAGGTGGTTCGTTCCTTGGGACATTGTGCGGACGTCCCTAAAAGAGGAATTGGTTGGGATATAGGGCAACAGTGTTAACATGTCTCGAGAGAGACTCTCTGGCCAGGGAGTCCAGTGATGGTGCGGCGGCTGACGTATCCATTCACGAAGACCCTGATAACCCGCTTGTCGACTCGGAATGCTGAGACAGTTGTTGTAGGGAATTTGTTTGTGCATCACATAGAACTAAGTCTTGACTGTCCTTCTTGAGTCAGCTCCCCATCATTGTTGTTGTGGTATATACATATATGCTCATCTGACCGCGACACTCCATGATAATATTCAAGATGTCTCCACGAGGACAACCAGCCAAGATACCAGCTTAGGTTCATGACAAAGACCCTGTGAGCTACGAGGCCACGGTCCAGGACCCATCATACGAGCCCCTTTCACCGGGTTGGCTGGTAGAAGCACCCCCACCTGTTGAGCAGCCGACAGTTTCAGCAGAGCAGGCTGAGTTTGAGCGTTGGTTGAGCGCGCTCCATGAGTTCCAGTGGCAGGGACCGCTGAGGTTCAGTGGTGAGACGGACCCTCAGGCAGCAGTGGCTTGGCTCGAGACAGTGGGTTGCCTTTTTAGGCTTGTGCAGACGCTGATAGATCAGAGAGTGGCTTTGGCCGCCACCCTTTTTTGAGGAGCAGCTCGGCTTTGGTAGAGTCTGGTGACTCAGTTCCTTGATGAGTCGACGCTTTCATAGGGAAACTCTCAGTTGTTGTTTCCTGATGAGTTTTTCCCCTCCTACTTGCGCTCCATTCGGATTCAGGAGCTCCTACAGTTTCATCAGGGAGGGATGGTGGTGGCCGAGTACGCGGCTAGTTTTGCAGACCGTGCACGCTTTTACCCGGACTTGGTCCATGACGACAACTTCTGAGCGAGGAAGTTTGAGCAGGGTCTCCGCCGAGAGATTCGTGCTGTCAGATTACCCTTGGGAATTACCACATATGCCAGGGTGCTAGAGCACGCGCTGGTGATAGAGGGCTTCCTGTCATGTTTTTCGTTTGGTAGTGGCAGTGGGCGCAACGGAGCCGGGACGTCTGCCGAAGCTAGCAGGCACCGGAGGATAGGACCTCGATGCAGGTGGCCTTCCCAATGCCGGTTTTGGAGACGTGGTCGTATACCACTGTGGCGAAAAGGCGCAGGGCCTCAGCTGAGGTTTCCCTTCCGTGAGTGGATTACGGGCCGTGGATGTACACCACAGTGGCGCCGGAGGGCACTAGTGCAGCCCAGGGAGGTGGTGCTAGCAGAGGAGCGGGAGGCGATGGTAGTGGGGGATGACTTTACGAGATCTCCCCATCACCACTAGGCGGTCCACTTCAGGCTTCGGGAGATGACGGTTTGGACCTCGGGTAACCGCGAGCTTTGGATGTCTATGATCCTGCAGAGCACAACATGGTGAGAGGTACCCCTTGCGACTCTTCTACATTTTGCAGTAGAATTGTTAGACTCTGCGTGTGGAAGGCATTTCTCCCTACTCCTTGTTTGATGTGTTACCAGGGTGACGCGGGGTGTTAGGTGTAACCCTGTGTTGGTAAGTTAAAAGGTGTGAGACCTTTTCCTTTAGTCGATGGTGTTGGATCCTTCGCATGTTGAGCGTGTAAGAGAGCATCGACTGTGGAACCTTGTGTGATCAGATATCGATGGGTGTTCCACCATATGAATATTCTAAAGGAGGGAATAACCAGGCCCTGTTTCAGGTGCGGGTGGTGATTCCAGTCGCGGCGTGCGACGTAGAGGTTGGAACGGGGAGGTGAGCTACCCCCGAGAGCCTTCGGGCCATTTGAGATCGTGCAGAGGGATGGCGAGGCTCTTTACTACGTTGCCTTAACCCCAATGTCTGGAGTGGGTGCACGACGTCGTCAAGGGCCGACCTCGCATGAACAGATCAATCCTTTGGTCTATGTGTAGTGACACAGAGTTGTGCATGGGTTCTTCTGGGTATGGGAAATCCAGGTGTGGGATTAGTACCCCGTGTTGCTACCTAGTTTTTCTTTTTGAGGAAACAAATCTGGAAGGAGGGAATGATGTAAGTACCCGGTTTTTTCTGAGAAATACTTTGGAATATTCTTGATAATTTTCCAGAGCAGTGCCTTCAGAAGGCGTGCGATTCCGAGCCCCGGAGTGTCCGGAATTAAATTTCCAGTGCGTTCACACTGGAAACGCTAAATAAATAGGACAAATTTTAAACATAGTTCCGTATCAGAGATCCGAGTGTATGTATGGGTCCGTAATGGGGTGTTTACCCTAGGAACGACATAAAACTTGTCGGTGCAGGATGTTTGGACCCCTCAACCACTTCCGGAACGTTAAACGGATAAATAAATAAATTAACTTATTCGTTTAATGGTGAAACTCGAGTATCTTTTAAACGGTGGCTCGGACCAGAAAACCAAGGGCATCGTTGAGTTCGGAGCGTGCCATTTACCCTAGGAGGGGTATAAGTTTCGTGGGCGCGGGCCGTTTGTGAAAAATGGCCCCAGGGGTGTTTTCGTAATTTAGCGACTTCGAATGTTAAATTTTATAACTTTTGAACGGGGTCTCGGAAAAAAATTCCTAGATCGCCGTTGCGCTCAGAGCGTGGTTCTTAGCCTAGGGGAGGCTAAATCCCGACCCCGTCGGTAGTTCGGGTTTGGGGCTGTCGGGCGGGCGTTTAAGTGATTTGTACTTAAACACCCCCCCCCCTCTTCTTCTTCTTCTTCTTCCTCAAACCCTCCTCCCCCTCTATCACCTCTGGCTAGGCGAGATCCGGTAAGGCGTTCTTCCGCGAGCTGAGCTCCAGCAAGGCGACTCCGGCAAGGTGCGGTGGTGCCGGCGGGTTGACGGCGAAGCGACGGGCATCGCCCAAGAGGTAGGAGTTTATCGTTTGAGTTTTTCATTCCTGCACCTCATTTGAGCCTAATTTATACCCCCAAATCGTTCTTTGACCTTATAACAAAACCAATGAATGTGTAGTAGAGTTAATTCCATTTTCAACGCATCTTTCGGATTCAAATTCCGAGCTTCGTGGCATCCGCAATGATCCGCCGAACTTTGCGGGTTTTCGAGTTCCGGAGAGTTCAAGCGAGGTGGCGGCTCGGTGGAGGTGAGGAGGCGGCTCGGTGGAAGCGGTCGGCGACGAGGGTGCTCAGCAGGGGGGCGGCCGAGTGCGAGGCGCTAGGCGCCGGCGCGAGGGAAGCCGGCCGCGCGAGGCGGCGGCTCCAGGCGGCGACGCCGAGCCGCCGGGGGGCGGCGACCTCACGGCCGCGGCGCATGACCCCAGCGCGGGGACAAGACCCGCGTGATGCGGGTCTTCACGCAGACCAAGAGACCATCCATGAGGTCCGGTCGGTGCGTGGTCCGCTGGCCAGCGGCTAGACCGTGCGGTTGGACTGCGGCCTGGGCCAGAATGGCCGGACTGGCCGGTTTAGGCCGGTCCGGGCCAAGGGGCCCTGCCCTAAGGGTTCGGATGCCCGTATTTTCTGCTACAGACATCCGTTTTGTAAGACGTCTGCGGCTGTGGGGCCGTATCATCGAGGCGGACATGTTGAGGTAGTTTTGGAAATTTTTAATTCCCAAAACGAGGGGCCGCGGAGGCACGTCGTGTCTTTAATTGGACGAGCGTTTCTCCCGAGATTCTTGTTTCAGAAGACACAGACGCGTCCGACATCCGTTTTGAGCGCCGTCAGTGGTGTTGGGAACCTAGCGCAGGGGCGAAGCCTTCCAACACAGTTCCAGTCATTGAGGATGATGTTGCGGCGTGGGTCCCACGGCCCGTCCTTTGAGCTGCGGGCAGCGTTTCACGACTTTTTCACTGGATGCTCGTTCAAGGCATGCGAGCAGTCGATGTTGTGTGTTTTTCCGAGGTAATTGCAATGGTACAATCCGATTTCCCTAGTTCGGCACGATGGTGAGGGCCCCACGAGGGCCGTTTCGGGAGTTGACGGTGATTTCCATCTCTATCATCGGGCGACCATTTTGGACAAGTGAATAGTCCATCTTGTGATCTTTTTCGAGAGGATCTCAACGGTGCGATCCGTTCGTTGTGTTTTGGGACTGGGATGCAGTTCCCTCATGGAACCGCTCGTGTACGGTGCACCTAGATACACCTTTTTCTACGGATATTGGTTGCACTCAAGTGAGTAGTTCTTTTGACGGTTTTTGGGGCTGAGGCTCGGGGTCATTGGACGCCGTTCGGGTGTGAGGCGGTGTTGCTGACTTTTTTATCAGATATCCATTGGAGGTGAGTATGTAGTCGATCTCACGTGTTTTTCCGTGAGGATTATAAAGGTGTGATCTGTTTGGTTGTGCGGAGCCTCTTGCGTGATCTTATTGATTGTGGAGCATGAGAGGTGCTCCGGTGGCGGTTCGTCCTACCTTGTTTGTAGAGGACCCTTGGCGTGTGATCGCGCATTCTTGAAGGAGTGATACAAATGGTTCACGAGATGTGGTTGGCCGTGCCTGGGCCTTTGAGGCGGATTTTTTACGTCACACCTTCGCGTTGACGTTGGGTGTCGTGCGCACGATAGCCTTGGGCTGGAGACGTGGTATACTCTGGGAGTATACGAGAACGCTTGGAGGTATGTGTGGTTTGTGCCGGAGACGTTCGTGTGCTTGGTTGGGGTAGACTTGGGACCACACGTCATGTGGGCCCCATGTGCGTGCTGTGTTCTGCATTGCGTACTTGGACCTCTCACGGCGTAGAGGGTCCCTTTGTGCTCGTTTGTTTGGTTAGCAGGGTGGAGTGTATTTTTCATGGATTTGTGCTCGTTGGTTTTTACCAGCAGGGTTGAGTGGTCTCCTCCTAGTTTCATTCTCGATGGATCAGCCAATAGCGGTGCTAGTGGAAACCCGTGATGGAATGGGAGCTGAACCCCTCGGGGTGAGCTGTGCTGGAGTTGGGTGGTTGCGCGATACCCACTTCGTGTTTGGTTGGCCGGTGTTGTACCCTCCAGTGGATACGGCCAGAGCAGTTCTGAGTTTTACCCTCCAGGGGAGCTGGGCAGTTGGTTACTCATCGGCACATAGGGTCTACCCTCCAGCAGAGACTGGGCAGTGGGTCACTAGATTTATTTTATTTTCATTTTCTCCCAAAAAAACTAAGATATTGCTTCTTTTTTAATATGAATCAAGAACCATGAACTTGGAGTAATTGTAATCTGAAGTTTATATTTATCGTCACACTGATAGATGATCATATGTTGATTCAAAATATCAAATGTGACATTCCACCCTCAAATTTTGATTTTGAATTTATGAAAATAAATCCAATCCATTATAAAAAACTAATATCCCATGAGGTGGAGGATAACATGGTTTTCAATATGTAAATACCCAAACACATCTAATGGAGAATTATCTTAGGAATAATATGTGATAATTTATCCATTACGGGTGTTCACTAATAATGGAACATTTTATAATTGTGGATATAAATTATCATTCCCTGAGACATTCCATAGTATACATGAAATTATATAACTGATATTGAATATGGTATTATAAAAATCTATCTTTACAATTATCACCTCAACATATATATTTTTTACACAATATTGAGTAAAACCAAAATTATTAGTAAGAATTCTAGATATATTTAAACATAATAGTTTATCATGAATAATAAATTGTTAAACGTCTTAATAGAGTAACAATATTTCAAATATATGAATCATTAAGATTAAAATATCCCATCCATCATTATTAGAAAAAAAATTATTATGTTATCATATATATAGATTTTTTTTATTGGGTTCTCAGTAATGATTTATCATTCTATTTTCCAAAGGATAACTAAATTATGATCTTGTATCAATTAGAGAGAGTAATAATTTTTATACAGAGATATACCATCTTAGTTTATGAATAATAATTACAATATATAATGACCCAAAAATTAATCTTATATGTCCATTGAAATTGAATAGATAAAAATATAAATAAGTGGCTGCAAAAATAACTACATCATCTCCCACATTATTCTTCATAACATGAAATTTTCATATATATGTCATACTAAGTGACTTTCATCACAACCTAGGTAAAGGGAAAATTAAAAATGGTGACCTCCAATGACCAAATAGTGAAAACAATGGAAATATCAATGATCACTTCAGAATTACTAGAATATAATAATATTAAAACATGGTATGGACGATTTGAAATCTGACCCAGTATAACGACCCATACATTACATACATTGTTAATACTTCAAAATTGAAGCACACTTATTACAACATATGACCAAACCACAAAGGACCATATAGGTATAGTGTCTTTAGAAACTGGGAAACATAAAAAAACTGGTTCATAAATCTTCTACAGTGTCTCCCATTTATTTCATCATATCTAGGGTCCCTTTTAGCATATTCTACTTAATATCCATCTTCCTGACCTGGGGAAAAGAAAACATAAAAGGGTGAGCTCAAATGCTCAGCAAGGGCAAATAAAGGAAATAAAAATCATATCATATCTTTTTGAAAATCATGACGTACAAAAGAGATCATAATATCTTAACATGTAATAAATCATAGAAGTGAAAATGAGATCCCAATAATCATAACATGAAACTTGAAACTTTGTGTCATGCACACATAATCATGGAAAATCATTTCTTGTTAGTCATGACTCATTGCCAAGACTATCTTAGTGGACAAAGTCCCTTTCTGAACTGAGTTCACTCCTCGTTTCAATCCTGTATCACTGAACCGAAATAACCTTCCGTTCCAGCCATGTCTATCTCATGAGATATGAAATCCTTACCCAATGCATTGGAGGGAGATATAGGTCCCACCCATATTATAATGAATCCTTTCTTATGTGTGCCACATAATCATAAACCATACATCACAGCGTAACCCATGTAATAAAAAATGGGATTCTTAAACAACATGACATCATAAAACAATTAATATAAGATAAAGGAATTCATAAAAATATTTCCATCACAACAAAATCAAACCAATGTAATAATAGGGATAAAAACAGAACCCTTTTATTATCTTAGATGGAAAATAATTTTGATAAAATACTTGAACTCCATTCTTGAGGAAAATATCCTTTCTACTTCAAAAACATTTTTCCTTTCATAACATGTCATACGACATTAAAATAAAAGAAGTTGATTAAAAATAAACTTGAAAACTTGTAAAGGATGTTTCTTGGAAATAATGTTTTAAAAATCCATTCATGCCGTATAAGTTAAAAAAAACATTCTTCGTACTTTTGTCGGAAAAGTCAAAAAGTACCTCGTATGAAAAATGACAAAAGATTCCTTTCATATCTTTTACAAAAAAACTTACCAAAGGGTAAAATTGGATATAAAATATTGAATAGGGATGGAAATAATATTACATATTGAGGGAACATGGATGTGGATGATAAAATACACCCCAGTAATTACCAAAGTAAAAACAATCTCGGATAAAAGTGAGATTGTGATATTTCACTTACCTTAGGTCCGATTTTCTTTGTACGTGTCCGAAGCTCCTGTATAATGGTTTAAATAATGTTATTGACTTATTCCAGAATAATACATATTTATATGATATCATATATGGTCATATTCTTAGCTTCTTGTTAGTAATATTTCATTGTTACTTGTTACTCGGGTCTTTATTGCCTTTTGCTCTTATGCGTGTTTTGCCGAATAAATTCTTATTCTTCTTTTAAGGTTATAGATAATTTATATCCAGAATGGTATTAGGTTAAAATATATCATATTTATTCATTCAATTCATTTATATAATTATTATGTAATGATGATCATGTAGAACGAGTCGCTTCACATCGTGGAGATGGTATTCCGTACGTACGCACGAGTGATGATATCGTTCCTATGATCGTGGAATTGTATTGGAGTATATATATATATATTATTTAAGTATCAATATTACTTTATAATAATCATAAATAGTTACTAATTACACCATTATACCCATCCTTGTAAAGTGATGGTGGAAAATAGATTACACCACGGCGTGGAGACTGTATTCCGTATGTACGCACGCGCGGTGATTTCATTTTTCCGTAGGATGGATAGAAGGTGAATTAGGGTTGTTTCATAATTATAATAACATATTAGTATGTAAGTAATAATGATGTTATTACTTTATCATGAAACAACTAAAGAAGAAGAAGTTGAAGAAGAAAGAAATTGAAATGATCGGTAATGGATATTACCTCTTCTTTAGAACGCTTCTTTGAATCCTCCACTTAGGGAACTAATATTGGTCTTTGAAGAAGACCAGGACCTCTAGGATTATTCTAGGGAAGTGGAGAGGAGAAAATTTTAGGGGTTGGCCGAGCTTGAGTGCTCAATTTGGTGTGAGGAGGAGGGGGAGGAGGTGCCCTTTAATAAGGGAGGAGAGGGGCACCTTAGGAATATCTCAAAATATTATTTTATATTAAAGTCAAAATCGGTTTATAATGGTTCCAAAGGGTCTTATTTTGAATCTATAGTGGGGAAGGGTCGAAATCCTATCAACCAATAGGATTTAGACAAGTTTAGGATATTATTTTAACCTTATCAATTAGATTTAACTCTAAGTTAAATAATTTAACTTTTACCATGTCTTTTTGTTTTCTTTCACTATATGGTTAATACACTTACTATAACATGCCAAACGAACCCCAAATTGTTTATTATTAATATATATATCCTTATCTAAGTCATTTGGACGAACCTTAGATTTTTAGGAATAAAATAACAATTAATAATATAATATTTGATTTAAAAACTATTTTGTGTCAATTTTGACACTATTTGATATATGATTTTTGTGAAAGTCATAAAAGAATTATATGTTCGAACCAAGTTGATTAAATAAACACTAATATATCATAGTAACCTATAAAATATGTGTAATTCATAAAAAGTCTCAAATTAAATTTATTTTGGTGTTTATAACATCAATTATGTCAATATTTCATAAATAAGATAATTACTGCATCATAATTGTGTCATACATAAATTAAATTATTTAATATCTAAAAATTATAAATAAAATACCATTATGTAAGAACTCTTTTTAGCTTTCTAATGAATATTTATAGTCGAATTTATCTAATGTATAACCCCATATTAATAATGATTTACTTATTAAACTTTGATTTTAACTATTTTAACCCTTCTTTAAATAAATTAATAATAAATGTCGTAATCTAACCCAAGTGGGCCTAAATGGTCATATTTTATTCATAAGGTTGTTTTTGGTTGAATTACACTTATCCAATAGAATTAGGACATGTGTTAGTGTAATAGTAATATCATATGTATCCTTAGTTACCCTATTTACTATTAATCGCGGTAAAAAAAGTAAAAAGTTACTATTCACCAAAAAATTATTTTTATCTCATTGAACCACATTTTACTTACTGATATCAACCGTGTCTGTCAGATTTTTGAAATTCCATTCACAGAAGTGGTAAAATTAAGTTTTATGCAAAATTCAGTTTTTTAACCTACCACTTAGTGGTTTCACTATTCATCAAAAATTGAATGTTTTCTGAAAAATACCAAAATTTCACCCTAGGATAATTTCGGTATTCCGAATCCAAAAATGAAGTCCATTTTGAAAAATAAAATTTATATAATTTCAAAAAGTGGTTATTACTATTCATAACGGCTAGTTTTAAAAATATTTTAATAGCATATCGTTGTTTAGTGAAACTCAGTATTGCGTACGACGCAAGCTATCGAGGAAGTTCGTGATTGCGTGTAAAGTAAGCCAAGAACGTGTGTAGTGAAAGATTCCTTTGATGATATAAAAACAAAATATTACTCATAAAAATCTCGGGTGTTACATTCTACCCCCCTTAAAAAGAATTTCGCCCTCGAAATTCGTCACTTTGTAACAAACAGATGAGGATACTTCTCCCTCATCATATCCTCAAGCTGCCACGTAGCTTCTTCAAGTTGGTGGTTCCTCCATAAAACGTTCACCAATCGACTGGTCTTGTTTCGTAGGACTTTTTCGCTACGATCCAGAATCTCTATCGGTTGTTCTTCATAAGAAAGATCTTGCTCCAGCGGTACAACTTCTGAGCTGAGTACATGTGAAGGATCTGGTATGTACTTTCTCAGGAGAGATACATGGAACACATCGTGAACTTGAGAGAGATTCGGTGGAAGCGCCAATCGGTAAACTACCTTCCCAACACGATCCAGTATTTCGAAAGGACCGATATATCTAGGGCTCAACTTCCACTTCTTTCCAAATCTCATAACCCTCTTCCACGGAGATATTCGTAAGAACACTTTATCACCCACTTCAAACTCTAGGTCTTTTCTTCGGTTGTCGGCATAAATTTTTTGTCGACTCTGAGCTGATCTTATGTGTTGTTGAATAGATCTGACCTTTTCTACCATTTCATCAACGAGATCAGGTTCTAATAGCTTTCTTTCCCCAACTTCATCCCAGCAAGTTGGAATCCTTCATTTCATTCCGTAGAGAGCTTCATAAGGAGCCATCTGAATACTGGAGAGAAAGCTATTATTATAAGAAAATTCCACCAAAGGTAGGTGTTGATCTCAAAATCCTTTGAAATCCATAGAGCAAGCTCTCAACATATCTTCTAGGGTTTGAATTGTTCTCTCAGACTGACCGTCTGTCTGAGGATGATAAGCAGTGCTGAAACTCAACTCTGTATCCAGAGTATGCTGAAGACTTCGCCAGAACTTCGAGGTAAATCTCGGATCCCGATCAGATATAATAGAAAGTGGTACTCCATGAAATCTTACCACTTCCTTTACATATATCCTGGCAAGCTGATCTAGAGAGAAATCCTCTCTAATAGCAATGAAGTGTGCAGACTTTGTAAGACGATCAACTATGACCCAAATAGCATTTTTGCCTTTGGATGTTTTAGGATGTCCTGTGACAAAGTCCATAGTGATGTTTTCCCATTTCCATTCAGGTATGGGTAATGGTTGTAACATCCCCTTAGACTTCAGTCTCTCAGCTTTAACTTGTTGACAAACCAAGCATCGAGAGACATATTCAGCAACATCTCTTTTCATGCCATCCCACCAGAAGTACTCTTTCAGGTCCCTATACATCTTCGTGCTTCTAGGATGAATAGAGAATGAAGAACTATGAGCCTCATCCAGCAGCTCCTTCTTTAATTCGGGTATGGGAGGAACACAAACCTGATTCCTGAACTTTATTATCCCATCACAATCAAGGTTGAATTCAGGAACATTTCTCTCCTTCTTTTGTAACTCTACATCTTCTTTCTGTGCCTCTTTAATCTTCATATATATAGATGGTTGAACATTCATTTGAGAAAGATAAGATTTTTCCCCTTCCATTATAATTCCAAGATCCATCCTTTGTAAATCCATAAATATTGGATCTTTTGTGATCCTCAACATGGATAAACTAGACTTGTCTTGTCGACTTAATGCATCTGCCACCTTGTTTGCTTTCCCAGGGTGGTAATGGATTGAGGAGTCATAATCCTTAATCAGCTCCAACCATCTCCTTTGACGCATATTCAGCTCCTTTTGTGTGAAAATATACTTTAAACTTTTATGATCATTATAAATATCACACCTTTCACCATAAAGGTAATGCCTCCAAATCTTTAATGCGAAGATTACCGCAGCTAACTCCAAATCTTGTGTTGGGTAATTTTGCTCATGGATTTTCAACTGTCGTGAGGCATAAGCTATCACCATATCATTTTGCATAAGAACACACCCCAATACCTTCTTGGATGCATCACTGTAGATCACAAACCTTTCTCCACTACAAGGCAGTGTGAGCACAGGTGCACTGGATAACCTTCTTTTCAACTCCTTGAAATTCTCTTCACATTCTTCCGTCCATACAAACTTAACCCCATTCCGAGTCAACTTGGTGGGTGGATTAGATAATCGTGAAAAATCCTTTACAAAACGTCGATAATATCCAGCCAAACCAAGAAAACTTCGGATCTCAGTTACTGTTGTTGGTCTTGACCATCTTTCGATAACCTCTGTTTTTGCTGGATACACAGATATCCCCTCTTTTAAGATTATGTGACCCAAAAATGCAACTTTTTTAAGCCAAAATTCACACTTGGTAAATTTGGCATAAAGCTTCTCCTTTCTCAGGGTCTTCAATATAATTCTCAAGTGATCATCATGCACTTCCTTGCTCTTTGAATAAACAAGAATATCGTCTATAAAGACTACCACAAATTGATCAAGATAGTCTCTAAAGACTCTATTCATTAGATCCATGAAGATAGCAGGGGCATTAGTAAGACCAAATGGCATCACTATAAATTCATAGTGTCCATACCTTGTACGGAAAGTCGTCTTTGGTATATCCTCCCTTTTGACCCTTAATTGATGATACCCTGAACGAAGATCAATCTTGGAAAAGTATTGAGCTCCGCGTAGTTGGTCAAATAAGTCATCAATGTGTGGGAGAGGATATTTGTTCTTGATAGTGATCTTGTTAAGTTCTCGATAATCAATGTAGAGTCTCATTGATCCATCTTTCTTCTTAACAAATAGAACAAGTGCTCCCCAAGGTGATGCACTAGGGCGTATGAATCCCTTATCAAGATTCTCTTGGAGTTGCTTCTTCAATTCCTGCAACTCAATTGGGGCCATTCTATAAGGTGTCTTTGAAATAGGCAAAGCACCTGGTACGAGTTCTATTGAAAACTCAACTTCACGATTTGGTGGAAGACCTGGTAATTCCTCCGGAAAGACATCATCAAACTCCCGTACGATGGGCATATTCTTAATCATAAGTTTCTCACCAACCATTTGAGATAAATAACCTTCATTTAGTGGTATCAAGACCCATAAGATGGAAGGAATTTCCACTAGAAGGTTACGTTCATCGTTGCATCGATAGACGATCGTAGATTGATCTGGAATATGAAATGTGACTTCCCTTATTTGGAAATTGATATGAGCTCCATATAGAGAAAGCCAATCCATGCCAAGAATCACATCAAATTCCACTAAAGGAAGGATCACAAGATTTGCAGGAAGCACTGTCCCGCAAACTTCGATCGGAGAAGAATTATAAACATTTGATGCGACTGTTGTTCCATTAGGTGTTGTCACAGCTAACTCAATATCTAATCGTTGAGGTAATACGGTGATACCCTTAGAAAATTTTTCAGAAATAAAAGAGTGGGTGGATCTAGAATCAAATAAAACATTTTCTACTTTAGAGTGGATGGTAAGTGTACCTTTCACCACTTCATTATCGTATTCCACCTCGCTGATAGAAATTGCATGTGACTTTCCTTTGTCTTTAGCCTTAAGATTTTGTTGATGTCGACCATCATCATCAACCCTTGGATTTGGGCATTGATTGGCATAATGCCCCATCTCCTTGCCCTTGAAACATTGAAGTGTATTAGGTTCATTCTGTGTATCCCTTCCTTTGTTTGCATCATTAGACATCTTCTTCCCATTATCGCGGCATTCAAATTCCCGATGACCTTCCTTTCCACATTTGAAACATTTACTTGTCCCTTTAAGACAACTCCCTCCATGTTTCATTCCACACTTTGAGCATAAGGGAAAACTCATCTTCTTTTCAGTGTGCTCTTTAGATTTTCTTTTGAATTCCATGTTCCTCTTCTTATCAAACCCATGTGACTGATGGGTTACTCTAATCTCCATCTCGACTTTGAGAGCACATCGAACGATTTCCTCGTAGCTATTGAAGTCCCTTATGGCTAATGCCCTTCGAATACTTGGTTTTAAGCCACTAAAGAATCGATCGATCTTACTCTCAGGTTGGATAATAATACCAGAAGCGTACCTTGCAAGTCTTGTAAAATTTGCTTCATAGGTACCAACAGATTCATCATCCCTCTGCTTCAGTTCAAGAAACTCTTTCTCCATCTTTGTTCGAAGAATACGAGGGATGTACTTATTGAAAAATAAGTTCTTGAACTCGTCCCATTCCATAGACTCAATTTCAACCCTTTTCCTCATATTCTTAACAATATTCCACCATTGATCAGCATCTCCTTCCAAACGATACACTGCTAGGATGACTTTATCATGTTCAGAACATTGATGAACTGAAAATATCTTTTCAGTAGTACTAATCCATTGTTCAGCAACTAATGGATCAATAGACCCACTGAAAGAAGGCGGACGCTGCCTCATGAAGGATTCAACAGAATGTTGCTCCTTCCTTTGCTCGTTTGGAAGTCCTGCATGATTCATAGCTTGAGAAAGTTGTGTGAGCATGGCTACAAGATTTTTCATTCCAGCTCCCATATCTTTTGGTTGCTCAGGGGGACAATCATTGCATTGCCCATCGCATTCCGCATTAACACGGTTCCTTCGGGTTCCAGCCATTGACAAAAACAAAGAGGAATAGTGTGAGCAACACTAATTATAATAGGAAAACCACATAATCAAGAATAAAATTTCACACTTAAGGTCTTATCCTAGGGTATTCATGGCCATTTCTAAAACACTAAGACTGTGTTCTATGCTTAGACTTATCCTTAGGGTTCTTACTAAGGCTTTCACATCCTAGTTTCCAAAGGTTGACTATACCTTTCCTCTTATACCAACTATAACGACCCATACTTTACATACATTGTTAATACTTCAAAATTGAAGCACACTTATTACAACATATGACCAAACCACAAAGGACCGTATAGGTATAGTGTCTTTAGAAACTGGGAAACATAAAAAAACTAGTTCATAAATCTTCTACAGTGTCTCCCATTTATTTGATCATATCTAGGGTCCATTTTAGCATATTCTACATAATATCCATCTTCCTGACCTGGGGAAAAGAAAACATAAAAGGGTGAGCTCAAATGCTCAGCAAGGGCAAATAAAGGAAATAAAAATCATATCATATCTTTTTGAAAATCATGACCTGCAAAAGAGATCATAATATCTTAACATGGAATAAATCATAGAAGTGAAAATGAGATCCCCATAATCATAACATGAAACTTGAAACTTTGTGGCATGAACACATAATCATGGAAAATCATTTCTTGTTAGTCATGACTCATTGCCAAGACTATCTTAGTGGACAAAGTCCCTTTCTGAACCGAGTTCACTCCTCGTTTCAGTCCTGTATCACTGAACCGAAATAACCTTCCGTTCCAGCCATGTTTATCTCATGAGATATGAAATCTTTGCCCAATGCATTGGAGGGAGATATAGGTTCCACCCATCTTATAATGAATCCTTTCTTATGTGTGCCACATAATCATAAACCATACATCATAGCGTAACCCATGTAATAAAAATGGGATTCTTAAACAACATGACATCATAAAACAATTAATATAAGATAAAGGAATTCATAAAAATATTTCCATCACAACATAATCAAACCAATGTAATAATAGGGATAAAAACAGAACCCTTTTATTATCTTAGATGGAAAATAATTTTGATAAAATACTTGAACTCCATTCTTGAGGAAAATATCCTTTCTACTTCAAAAACATTTTTCCTTTCATAACATGCCATACGACTTTAAAATAAAAGAAGTTGATTAAAAATAAACTTGAAAACTTGAAAACTTGTAAAGGAAGTTTCTTGGAAATAATTTTTTAAAAATCCATTCATGCCGTATAAGTTAAAAAAAACATTCTTCGTACTTTTGTCGGAAAAGTCAAAAAGTACCTCGTATGAAAAACGACAAAAGATTCCTTTCATATCATTTACAAAAAAACATACCGAAGGGTAAAATTGGATATAAACTATTGTATAGGGATGGAAATAATATTACATATTGAGGGAACATGGATGTGGATGATAAAATACACCCCAGTAATTACCAAAGTAAAAACAATCTCGGATAAAAGTGAGATTGTGATATTTCCCTTACCTTAGGTCCAATTTGCTTTGTACGTGTCCGAATCTCCTTTATAATGGTTTAAATAATGTTATTGAATTATTACAGAATCATAAATATTGATATGATATCATATATGGTCATATTCTTAGCTTCTTGTTAGTAATATTTCATTGTTACTTGTTACTCGGGTCTTTATTGCCTTTTGCTCTTATGCGTGTTTTGCCGAATAAATTTTTATTCTTCTTTTAAGGTTATAGATACTTTATATCCAGAATGGTATTAGTGTAACATATATCATATGTATTCATTCAATTCATTTAAATAATTATTATGTAATGATGATCATGTAGAACGAGTCGCTTCACATCGTGGAGACGGTATTCCGTACATACGCACGAGTGATGATATCGTTCCTATGATCGTGGAATTGTATTGGAGTATATATATATATATTATTTCAGTATCAATATTACTTTATAATAATCATAAATAGTTACTCATTACACCATTATACCCATCCTTGTAAAGTGATGGTGGAAAATAGATTACACCACGGCGTGGAGACGGTATTCCGTACGTACACACGCGCGGTGATTTCATTTTTCCGTAGGATGGATAGAAGGTTAATTAGGGTTGTTTCATAATTATAATAACATATCAGTATATAATTAATACTGATGTTATTACTTTATCATGAAACAACTAAAGAAGAAGAAGTTGAAGAAGAAAGAAATTGAAAAGATCGGTAATGGATATTACATCTTCTTTAGAACGCTTCTTTGAATCCTCCACTTAGGGAACTAATATTGGTCTTTGAAGAAGACCAGGACCTCTAGGATTATTCTAGGATAGTGGAGAGGAGAAAATTTCAGGGGTTGGCCGAGCTTGAGTGCTCAATTTGGTGTGAGGAGGAGGGGGAGGAGGTGCCCTTTTATAAGGGAGGAGAGGGGCACCTTAGGAATATCTCAAAATATTATTTTATATTAAAGTCAAAATCGGTTTATAATGGTTCCAAAGGGTATTATTTCGAATCTATAGTGGGGAAGGGTCGAAATCCTATCAACCAATAGGATTTAGACAAGTTTAGGATATTATTTTAACCTTATCAATTAGATTTAACTCTAAGTTGAATAATTAACTTTTACCATGTCTTTTTGTTTTCTTTCACTATATGGTTAATACACTTACTATAACATGCCAAACGAACCCCAAATTGTTTATTATTAATATATATATCCTTATATAAGTCATTTGGCCGAACCTTATATTTTTAGGAATAAAATAACAATTAATAATATAATATTTGATTTAAAAACTATTTTGTGTCAATTTTGACACTATTTGATATATGATTTTTCTGAAAGTCATAACAGAATTATATGTTCGAACCAAGTTGATTACATCAACACTAATATATCATAGTAACCTATAAAATTTGTGTAATTCATAAAAAGTCTCAAATTACATTTATTTTGGTGTTTATAACATCAATTATGTCAATATTTCATAAATAAGATAATTACTGCATCATAATTGTGTCATACATAAATTAAATTATTTAATGTCTAAAAATTATAAATAAAATACCATTATGTAAGAAATCTTTTTATATTTCTAATGAATATATATAGTCGAATTTATCTTATGTATAACCCCATATTAATAATGATTTACTTATTAAACTTTGATTTTAACTATTTTAACCCTTCTTTAAATAAATTAATAATAAATGTCCTAATCTAACCCAAGTGGGCCTAAATGGTCATATTTTATTCATAAGGTTGTTTTTGGTCGAATTACACTTATCCAATAGAATTAGGACATGTGTTAGGGTAATAGTAATATCATATGTACCCTTAGTTACCCTATTTACTATTAATCGCGGTAAAAAAAAGTAAAAAGTTACTATTCACCAAAAAATTATTTTTATCTCATTGAACCAAATTTTACATACTGATATCAACCGTGTCTGTCGGATTTTCAAAATTCCATTCACAGAAGCGGTAAAATTAAGTTTTATGCAAAATTCAGTTTTTTAACCTACCAATTAGTGGTTTCACTATTCATCAAAAATTGAAAGTTTTCAGAAAAATACCAAAATTTCACCCTAGGCTAATTTCGGTATTCCGAATCCAAAAATGAAGTCCATTTTGAAAAATAAAATTTATAAAATTTCAAAAAGTGGTTATTACTATTCATAACGGCTAGTTTTAATAATATTTTAATAGCATATCATTGTTTAGTGAAACTCATTATTGCGTACGACGCAAGCTATCGAGGAAGGTCGTGATTGTGTGTAAAGTAAGCCAAGAAAGTGTGTAGTGAAAGATTTCATTGATGATATAAAAACAAAATATTACTCATAAAAATCTCGGGTGTTACACCCAGCATATCATAGATCATAATCAAGATTCATTGAATAAGTTAATATAATATGAATCATAATGGAATTAAATAACATGATCCTTGGGAGAATAAAATTATCATAGGACATACGTTTGTTCGAAACACATTAATAAAAGAAAAAATTTTACTTATAATTCATTGATCATTGAAAAGACTATCAGAATGGAAAGGGTTTAATCCATACATAAATCTAGTAGTCATGGTTCATTCTTTATACTGTCATTGTGGAAAAATTCACTTACAAAAATAAGTTCAAAAAAATCATTATCCTTTTTATATCAAGTGATATCAATATTTAACCAATGAATTGGATGAAGGTAATTTTTACCCCATTATTAGTTATAATGTTACCACCATACATGGTTATAATATAACCATTTTCCTTAGTTAATCTATAGCCACAATTCTTGGATATAATGTAACAATAATCCTTCATTATAATATAACCACTATCCATGGTTATAATATATAAATGGTTACATAACAAAAATCATACATATATCTTCCAAAAAATCATAAAATGCACATAATATTATAACAAATGATAAGAAATGGGTTTCATTACTATGTCATAATTTCATAAACCATTTAAAAAGAATGGATAACATAATTATTTCATAATGTCATCATAGAATCACACTTCGAATAGGTAGTGGTTTTATAAATTTCTTTTCATTTAAAAAATATACCATCCAGAAAATGTGCACAATTAGTATCCTTGTATAATTTATATATTAAATAATGAATGAAATAACATTTTTTGTTTATTGATAAATAAGAATTTCATTAATATATTTTTAAATCATTTCGTAGTAAAATTACATTATAATTTCGAAATCACTACTCAAAAATATTGATATTTAAAAAAATATTTTGGGAAATCATTTTTTTAAATATCCATGGAATATTATAAATGAATTTTTAATGTATTTAGTGGACATGAGGGTATGAAGTTTAATTTATTCTGAATCTCTTAGAAGAAAATATTCGTATTATAGTTATTTAAAAAAATAATATATTATATTATTTAAAAAATTAAAAAATTAATCAATTTAAAACATTTTTTAAAAAGTTATAAATAGGTAAAAATTTATTTATAAAATAATATTAAATATATAAAACCATCCTTAATAGATTTTTAGAAAATATTGATATATAATTAAATAGTTTTTGGACAAAAGTGACAAATAATGTCGATTTAAATTAAAAACAGTTTTAAAATCCTCTTGAGTACCTAAGGTGTAGAAATTAAAATGAAAAAATTATTTTTAATAAAATAACCATATGATAGTAAATTTATTGAGTTACTTTGGGGATAGATCATAATTTTTCATCATTTTAATATATTAATAATATTCAAGATAAATAATAATATTTTATCATAAAACCCTTACTTCTTTGGAATAATTTTAATAATAAATCAAATTAAACAAATATGATACCTATAAATAATAATCTTCATAAAATTTACAATAATTATAATTCAATACATGAATCCAATTTTTTTACTCCAAATAAATGAATAAGCAGTGTCTAAGACATGTGTCCCACATAAAGAAGAGTGAGATGAAAATCCATTACCATTGGTCTGACATCCTTTGTATGTTTTAGAACCTACATTATAATATTTATTAATTTATTATATATATATTAAAAACCATAACAAAATATATGAATCCATATATTATTGATATATAATTTTGTCAATTTTTTTAATATCTCATTATTAAAATCATTTTCATAGTGATATCTTTTTTGTTTTTCGTGTATATCTTGGTTAAGTAGTTTAGTTCCTTATTTATGTATCATGCTTAAATAATCAATATAATAATAATCAGGATATAAATATCATATTTATTCACTATAAAACTTTTTAAAGATATTTTTAAAACATAGAGATTGAAAAATTAATTAGACTTTTCCTGGATATGGTAAGTGGTATGTACACGCGAATGTTATTTCCATTTTTTTATGTATTGAAAAAAGAGCGGCATATAATGACTAAAAATTAATGAATAATTACTATTTCATATATATATCAAATATATTCATTAAATCCGTCGTTATTTACATCAATGTAAAATAGAAATGAAAAATTAATCACTTTTTCTCTTGGAGTTAGTAGTGTACATGTTTTCACGATCGACATCATCATTTTCCAGCGGTTTAAAATAGAGATGATAAATGATTCGTATCCATGTGTGGGAATGATAAGTCAAACGAGCGCATGAGCAATATTTTCATTTTCCATCTAATAGAGTGAGAGTGAGTAAAATTGGTTTCATAATCATAAAAATATTTTAGTAAATTTTGGATACTTAATATATTTAATAATTAATAATAAAATATATTTTTATCTAGTATGTTTATAATTAAAAACAATGTGATTGATTATGGCGATTACCTCTTCTTCGAAATAACTCCATTAGATATCCATTAATGTTTAAAGGGCTATAATTTTGGTAAGACCATCCCCTATAGTGTGTGTATAGGGGAGTGTATAATATATGATTTTAATATTTTATTCAATATAAAAGGATCAATGTGGTGTGTAGAAGATAAAGGATGGTTTCACACTTATAATTGAGTTGAGGGGCACACCTGGAATTTGAAAAATGAATACAATATATTAAAGTTATTTTCATACCAGATGTTTCCAAATGGAACATTAATGTGAATGTGACGACATATTAGCCCATATTTTATCTCCATTTTCTTGTTTAAATATATTTATTATATTTATGTTACATAATAAAATATTATTTTTCATCAAATTTCATTAATTCCAATTTAGACATTATTTTGATAATCTGACGTGATACACCTAACAAAAAGTTAATAATTCAAATATAATTCTATAAAATAATAATTATATTTAAAATCCACCTATAAAATTCATGTCTCAAATTTACTCACTAAAATTTTGTTACTTTAAATATTTTTATGTTTTTTTATTTATTATAAATTAGACAAGTACTCCATCACCTTTTGATAAGAATTTTTGGTCGTTATAAAATAACTAAAAATTATATTTAAATCCCAAATATGAAAATAATTTCATCAATAAAAAAATAACACTTATTTTAATTTATAAAAAAAAAATTACATAGCATTGTAAATATCATATATTTAAAACTAAGAGAGTGACATTCTATAACATTTATTGATTTAAATATTATATTGATCATTTTCATGTAAAACTATATATTATATTACTCAAATTAGATTAAATGGATCTATTTTCCAAATGAACATCATCTGATTAAAATTATTATGAAAACAGATGCCCTTTTCAATATTTTAACCTACAGTAACTTGATTTTCCCCTAACCAAGGGAAAAAAGGTCACCATGGTTAATACTCATGTTGATAAAAAATAAAACGGTATTATTCATAGAATTATAATATTATGATTCAAAATAGATAATCAATTTTATAAAATTAAATATCAATGTGTGGAGGAAAATAATGTTAAAATAATATACCAACAGCCAACTAAACCACCATTTTTGTAAAACCTTTTACTGTATAAAACATGGTTTATTATTATCCCATGATTGAATGAAAATTAATGACACAAATTTTGAATTAATTTATAATATATAAATATCATTAAATTCTTTCACCAATGGTATTTAAGAAAATTTATTAATATAAAAATAAATTGTGCACATGAAAAAACTTTAAAAAAAATTACTTTCAAAGGATTTTGTTCATTTTTAATTTATTGATAACTAATGAATTTATATAAATCATATTTAAACAATATATTTTACATAATTTAGTTATTCATATCCATACATTATAATCCAAATTCTATGTGGTTACTATAACTTAATAGTATATTACATCTCTTCTAAGTTGGTAATTGCGTGATACAGAATTTGTTAATGAAATTAAAATTATTAATAATAGTAATTCATATAATCTTCATGTGTTACAATGAACCTAATAATTAGGTATCTGTAATAATATACAAGAATTAATTTATATATGGAGTTAATAGTCAACAATTTACTTATAGAAGATTATGGGTTTATTTGGGAAATAAAAAGTGATTTCTATATCCCAATTATTAATATGTCCATTATATATGCAGAGGTAGTCTATTTCAAAAAACATAAAAAATATTTTTTTTGGAATCAAATTCCAGAAAAATCTATGTTAGACGAGTTATATAATTTTTGTTAAATAATCATAATACTATGAATTTTCACTGATAATTCAATATCTAATCACTGGGTTGTAAATTTTATTCTGTTAGTAAACATTATATATATATATAGAAGTTGGTGTAGACATAATAAAATTTGAAATATTTAGTTCATTGGTTGTAAATTAACTGACTTTTCACTATGTTCTTTTCAAAAAAAATAATAGAATATGTGATTGCATAAACCGTCCAGTTTTTCATTTAATTAGTTACTTTCTAATATCAGCATTAACACCTCCATTAAATAATTGTGATTATATATTGACCAAATTTATGAAATTTAAAAATATAAATTATTTGTGCTTCCTTATAAATAAGTTTTCTTCTTTTTTCATGTAATCAAAATTACTCACTTTTATTCTATAGTACATTTTTTAATTACCACTTTTACAACACATTAACATATTCTAGTTAATATGAGACATTTTCTGAGGCACTTAGTCATACATTTTTGACATTAGGATGTATTATATTCATTATATCATGGTTTTCCTCAACATAACATTCATGAAAATCTATTTTTTCTTATTTGATTTATATGTGGGTTTTATATGATTCGTATTATCAATCATAAAACGATATATATATATATACGAAATAATAACCATTTTATTTTCAATTATAGAACTAATCTCATTTGGTTTCTCATTAATATTGTCATTTAATTATCTAACACATTTAGTTTTACCTGGATTCCTCTCAATTAAAGAAAACCATTGAAACTAAAAAGACCATATTGAGTTTTAATAAATAATAACTATTGCAATAAATCATGTAGTAATGAAAATTAATATTTATATGTCCCAAATTATGACATCTTCATTTAAATCAATTTAATATCAGTTTCTTCCTATTTCACTACTAGATCAAAATATTTTATTTTAGGTTTTGTTATCTTATTCTCAAAACATTATAACTAAAATTCAATAATACCCACTTTGATACCAAATGATATCCTGATCAATAACATGAATATAATATAAATCATTTATATTATAAAAATCTTATAACTCGAAAATAAAAACACAGTTTCTAAACCTAATGTATTATTGTCATTACATATTATATATATAAATATTGTATTATTTATTATTTATTAAATATTTCCATGAAATAATATTATAATATGGTAACCTTCTAGAAATATAATATTTAACAACTTTCATTATTAGCAACTAAATTGTGAAATATTAAGGGGTGATCATTGGCACATAATTTGGTAAAACATGTCAATCTTTCTAAATGAGTATACCATAATTATATTTGAATTATTGAAAATAGGAGAAATATATTATTAAATTTTACATAGAATCATAAGAGTATTCTATAATGAATGATATAAGGATATATAACCTCAAAGAGATTATCCTAAAAATTACATATACCATAGTGTAAATATGCAGAAGCATGAGATGTTAGTCATGAACCTTGGGCCATCATAAAAGAAGATGAATTAAACTCAAGCACACATAAAACATAATTTTATGAACATATTGAAACTCTATTTCTTCAATGAAAATAATTTTTATCATATAAAATTGTTCCATGTATAAAATTGTGAACATATCAATTATTCCCATGAAGAGAATTATGATTATATCAATAAAATCGAAATAAAGTATTCTAAACCCCTCAACATGTTCCATTCATAAACTTGTGAACATATAAATAAGGTCCATAAAGATAGTTTTGAACATATATATATGTTACAGGTAAATATTTTTTTTAAATATCAATAAAGACCATGAATATAGTTCTAAACATATTAATAAGGTTTACACACATATCTTTGACCATTTCAATATTTTCAATGCATAAAATAATTAAAGAATGTGATATAAATATTTACCAAATTCATTACTGGGATATATTAGGTCCACTAATAATAGAATTATACACCAAATATAGTTATTTTATATAAACATGCATACATTGTAATCTCATCATTGATTTTATAACTCGTAAAAAATAAATATATTTCATAAATATTTATAAAAACCAGACCATATGAATTATATAGAAACAAGTTCGATGAAATCATTAGATAATACCCCCTGTTAAATAAAATAAATGTTAATGGATTTTATCTTAAATAAAAAAAATTCTTTATATGTGAAATATTTTGTAAAAATATTATGAAAATATCCTCTAAATTATCATAGATTCTTTTAATAAAATAATATAAAAAATAATGAGAAAAGAAATTTCCATATAAAATTATAAAATTGGAGAATGAAAAATACATTTAAAAGACATAATTAAATGGTTATAAAAATTTATCATGCAGAAAGGGTAAACAAAAGAGATTATTTTCATTCAATTTTAATTAAATTCAATTTCTATAGAAAATGATCTATGCCGAAAATGATAAATATGATTTTTATTAAGGCATTGGAATAGAAAATATATTTTAATTGAAAATCAATTTTTGAAATAATGTTAGAATAGAAAAGTTCATTCATAAAAATATACAGAGAATATAGACATAATAGTGAATAATTACAGATCAAAAAGGAGAGATTATGATAAATTCATTTAGATAAAACCATTCAAGTGAATTTTTAACGAAAAAGAGGTGAAATGGTAAGGAAAAATATAAAACCAACAATTTATAATGGGTGATAGAAATTGAGGGAATTTTATTTTTAAATAACATATAATTTCCCCTTTTGAGAATTTTGAAATTTATAATCTCTATTAAAAGTGAGATTGGAAAATAAACACTTATAGTTTTGGTATCATCTGAACCAGAAACACAGAAAATAACAAACTAGAGAAGGATTTTTATATACCATTAAATTAATATGAAATATGATAAAAATTAAATCATGTGTATTATATACACCAAGTAAAAGAAAATAATATGTGAAAATGGAAAATATCTTATTGAAGGATAAATCAGATGAGAAACCCTTACCTCTAATTCTCGCATGGTTAGATGCATTGTCGAAATCAATATAATCAATTTAAATTTACTATAAACATGAATAAAAATAATACTTATATTTATTTTCTGTTGAAATTTTCATATATAATTTTTTGTTTTTTATATATTACTTATTATATGTTTAAATTATTAATTCGTTGATAATTGTTCCCAATGTTCTGTGCTAGCTTCGGTATGGTAGATCTACTCCTTGATCGTTTCTCATGTGTTCATAACCACTATAAACTGCAAGATGGAAAAATATGTGTTTTCTATGCTCTTATTTTAAATTGATAATTATTTTTACCTATACTTGAGGTTCAATGGGAAAAAATATAATCCCAGTGTTTTTAATTTATACTAATAAAAATAATTAATTTAGTTAATGTATATAGTTTCATATATCCTATACTCAGACAAAAAGAGCTCATTAATTTAATAATAAAATTATTCTTCACTCCCAAATATTTTTTTTTAAAAAAATATTTATATATATTCCCTATTATTGAGTGAAAAAAATAATAAATTCATCATTATTATATCATATTTAAATATTTTAATTTTTTTTAATCATCGAGGGTATAACAGTTATTGTATCATTCATATAAATTGTATAATTGGCCCTTTCATTAATGTGTTATAAATAATTAATTATTAATAATATATAATTATATATTATAATATAAAATTATAGAATAATAATGGTTTTAAAATAATGATATTAATGAGTTATTTTATAAATAGGTGGATAAAAAAGATATTAAAAATAAGTATTTTTGCAATAATGTTTACTGTAGAAATACTAAAGGTTTTGTGGAATGTTTAAAAACACATATTTGATGAAAGAAATGTTTTTTACGTATAAAATAATATGAGATTTTTTATTCCCTTATAAGAAATTATTGAAAAAACGTACAGATAATGGAGAAAAATCTATGATGATAGAATGTGTGAAACAATACCTTAGGCTATGTTTTGGTACGTGTTTGAGAAACGTTAAAATTCCATAAATCCCCTAAAGTCACCATTGAATATATGTCCATTGATTTTTCTCCTTAAAATATTAGAATTTTCCAGGTTGAAGCATGATATTATGTCGTTGCGAGGATAACTACACCATATAAATGAAAAAATGGTACAATATGTTGGTGTGGGTCCTTGTCCCATTAACTATTTTTTTCATTGATAATATTAATATTTTTTTCATTAGTTATCTATTATTTTATTTTAGTTTTTATTTTATATTTTATTATTTTTTCTAAGAATTATCATAAATATTAATATTTAAAATACAATTATATTATTATTGAATGTTATTTTTTATTAATTAATTTATAAATAATAATAATTATTCATTATATTTATTTTGGTTAAATCTAATGGGAAATTAAATTTATATTATATTAATTTTCCATTTTGAGTCCATTATTAATTTCTATTTAAATTTATATAATTTTTTTCATTTCCCTTATGTAGTTTCTCAAATTCATTCTTTACACTTAAAAATTATCTTTATACATTTACATAACTAAAATAAATATAATCCTAACAAATTGTGTCTAATAATAAACATGTAAACAAAATATATAAAATTAATTATTCCTTTAAATAGTTATATTCTACTTTTACGTGACTTCATGTTTACCGATACTGGATCAATTACCCAACAACATGTTTAACCATATGTGAGCAATATAAATTTAATCATAACATTATGAAAATTAGATAATTTCATGTTTACTCATATGTAGTTATCTTTTTATTATTACACATCTCCATTTTACTATTATGTGGTGAATGGACATTGGGAATTACCCCTATGTGATGTAAGAAGATCCCTTACGTAACTATTATGATTTTAAGATTACTATTTGGTAGCACACGAAATTATTATTTCCATTATGTAACATATAAAAAATATTGTTTAACATTGAAAAAATGTAGAAACCAAGACTTATATAGTTAAATAGTTCATATATCCTAGTATTACATGGTTTCATTATTGTGACAAAATTTTGAGTTACTGCATGATTGTTTTAAGTGTTTTAAATTTTTATAATTATTTTATAAATTATTATAAATCTAATAAAATATATTTCAAGAATTATTAAATTGATTTTAAAAAATTTGTATATATGTTGATAATATTACTCTACCATCAATATTAATATGTTATGAAACTCGCATATTTTGTTTTTATTATTTTATGTTGATTTTATTGATTTTATTTTCTCAAAAGGAATATGTAAGATAGTCTTTTTCAATTAAACATTTCATTTTGTATTTAATAATTTATCTATAATGTATTATGTTATAAAATGTTAACAAATGAAATAATATTTTAATTTTAAATTTCTTATATTACAAATTAACTCTATGTGGGATTTGTGTGTTTTGTTTTACCTGTTTTATTATATAAGTCTTTTAAAATTAGTAATTGATTATTTGAAATAGTTTTATATTATTCAAATGGTTTTTATATATTATAATAATACTTTGGATAAACTCTTTCTCCCTCCTTGATAATTCATAAATAATATTATTACTCTTTTCAATTTAAATTTTATAAATACTTCCATGGATATTTTGAATAAATTATTTTAAATGGTCCCAATTAGGGTCAAATTAATGATGTTCATGATTCACCAAACTTGGAAATATTCATCATAATGACTCTTAATGGGTTTTACAACCTTATTGAAGGATTAATGGCCTATAAATCGATACCTTTAGAGACCATGCATTTATAAATAGAAAATCCATTATAGTAATTCAACTATTTTCTAATGCGCTCAATTATTCTCAATGTTATTTCATTTAAATATTTTTTCCCTTTCTAGAATATGACCAAAACTATAATAACATAACAAATCTATTCTGTTTTTTCAATATTCTCTTATGTTCATTATATTCCTTGGGTGATTTTAGGCACAAAAATAAATATATCCATCCTCATTCATAATTGTTTGGTTCATGAATCAATTAATGTTGTTGACTATGGTTTACCTATTTTTTCATTTCAAATGATAATGTACTTTTTTTAGGTCTATAAATTTTACATTAGAAATCATCAATCCATCCTTTTGGGAAAAAATCCCTCAAGGAATAATTGAAGTATTTTTTAGGTTATTGTATTTATTGATAAAGTGGGCCTCCATGTAGTGTTTGTTGAAAAATTAGACCATGATGTATGAGTGAATTTAAAAGGGGGTTTACATGGTGGTTTGTCGTATTTAAGGAAATATTTCAACAATCCATCATTCATTGAAGAACCCTGACAATGGAATGTATGATCTGCAGGTGGTACAAAAAAAGAATATACAACGTGGCGATGTTTTCCAGTGTTTGTCAAATTTGTGGGCTTAAAAATTTGAAAATGGAGAGATGAATTTTTGGAAAAGGGAGGATCACAAAAAATCTGAGCGGTGCACAAAAAATAATGTTTAATTTGAAAAATTAGCATGATGCGTGAAAAATATAGTGGCACACAAAAAATCAGTGGGTTGCGCGAAATATTTTCTAGATACGTGAAAAAGTAATGTGTTTTGTGAAATAGTATGATGATGTTTTTTGTGAAAGAGGTGTTTCTAGGTAAGAAACTAGAAAATTGGAAAAGGCATGAGGTAAGAGAAATATTGGAGTATTGCGTGAAAAAGGATGTTGCACGGAAGATTTATTTTTCACGCTCGAAGTGGTTTATGCGCTCAAGTAGGGTTTTTTCGCACAGGGTTGATTTTGACTATAAATATGATGTGAACCCCCTCCATTAGAGGGATATCAGAACATAGATAATACCCAAGCAGTGGCACACATAATTTATTTTTTCATTGGAGTTGGGCGTAAACATCATGTTTTCACGTAAAGCCTTGTGTTGCACGAAATGTGGATTTTGCGCAAAAGCAAAAAATTATGCACAAGGCAGTGTAGAAGCTAAGCGTAAAATTTGGTAGTGGCACGTAAAATAGGTGTTTCGCAAACATTATATTTCATGCAAGTAAAGGTAATTACGCACAATGTTTGGTAAGGTCTGCGCGTAAAAATTGAGGTTTCTCGGTACACCCGGTGTAAAGAGATATTCATCTATGGGTGAAAGTTGGATGTCAACAGAGTATCTATCAATAGTTAAGGATGAAGATTTCATTAGAGATAATGAGGATACCTACAGTTCTATAAATTGAAAGTTTATCTTCTGCTAAAGTAGTGAGTTCACTTTAGTTGAGAGAGGTGTGAGCTTTTATATTGTGAGTGGTTGTAAACCAGGAGGGACAATGAGTCCGCTTCGAAATGGTAAACAAACAGTGTGATTATAGTGAATTTGGTACATCAATACATTGCCGGTGTATGCTCCATGGACGTAACACACTGAGGGAGGAACAATTAAAAGTTACAGTGTCTCGTGCATGATTTATATTGTGAGTGGTTGTAAACCATGATTTTTTGGTTCTCATTATCCACTTATGTTCATCATCTTCCTCTTATTTAATTCATTCCCTTCTATTTTTAAATACTATTTCTTTGTTTTTATTTAAAATTTAATGCTAATATTTTTTTAATAATTTTTTAATATTTTTTATAAAATGGATTTCATTCATTTGTTTTTTATAATGGGAAATTATTCTCACCCACCTTTTCATTTCATCTCATATGTCTGACCTACATTAGGAATTATAGGGGTTATGAATTAATTTATTTGATTGATATCAAATTCTTTCAATATTTTTATATTCAAAGATATTAAATGTTTTTTCATATTATGATAACATTTTAAAAATGAATTTATCAATAACACAATGTTGTCCGAAATGAAAATTTCATTGTCCTGATTTTTTATTTAAGTAATGAGGATAATTAGAATACTCATATAACTACATTTTATACATCTTTCTGCTATGAAATTTATATTTTTTACAAGGTTGTCCTTCTAAAACTGTAAATGAAGATAAATAAAATATGAATTATATTTATAGTTTTGAATAGAAGGTAATGATATTAATGCCCTACATTATATCTTGGTTCATCATTAATTTATTCATATTTCCACCTGGTAAATGGCTCATGAAATATGGGATCTTTTAGAAGAATATCCTTAGGGAAATAATAAAGAAAAATATACAAATTTAGATACATTGAATCCTAAATTTTAATGAGTCACTATTAATCCTAATGAATCCATCACCTCTATGATCACCTAATTTAATATTTTATCAAATGGAATAAAAAATCAAGGTTAATCTCTTTATTTAAAAATGTTTTGCAAGAAATTATATTTGTTTTGACTTTGTAATTGGGCACTGAATTCACCATGATCCTAGAAGGTAAATTTTTTTAAAACATAGTCTTAAAAAACTCATATGTTATGTCCTGATAGATTAGATAACCACGAATAGAAAATATAAAAAGGATTCAATGGTGCAAAATAAAACTAAAAGAACATTTTTATTTTAGGAAAGGAAGTAGGATTCTTCTAAAAGAGACTCCAAAAATCATTTTGAAATTTTATTCCTGATGATAATATTAAAATTTTAATCAAGATAAAGGAAAATAGTAATTATAATTATTAGATAAAATTAATAATAAATTTAATGTATTCGAATTGATATTATTTTGATGAAAAATGTCTAACATTATTTGATATTATGCACTAAAAATCTAAATAAAATATACAAGATAATAAGTCTACAAAATTATCAACATGGGGTGATATAAAATATTAAATGATAATTCATGAAACTAGATACTAAAATTTTAAATTACACATTGATAAAATAGAGTTAATTGAATATGTTATCACTAATTTACTTTCTCATTCCTTATACTTCCATTATTCATCCTCTTCTTCATGATCCCCTTCTTTGGAAAATGAAATTATAAATTTTTTTAATAACATTTTTTTTAAAATATGAGAATAATTAAATGAATTATAAATGTTATCATAATATGAAAAGTATAATTTATAATTATAATTATAAATATTTAAATGAATAGGTTGATTTAATTTTGAAATTAAAAAATCAACCTAATATTTATTTATTTTTAAACAATTTATTGTATTTCAATAATATCACTATAAAAATATAACCAAGATGAAATATCTATTAATATGATTCTTTGTAATCATTTCATTTAAATATATATAAGTGGTTTTATACTTTCAAAATATAATGAATCATCTTTGATACATAGTAGTTTTTAATGTGTATTTATCAAAATAATTTTTAAATTATTATTTGAAATATTAACATCTTTTCTTACAATGATATTTTAAAAATACTAGATATGATAGACCAAAAATAAATAACGATTTCCAAAATTTCTTATATAAAATTTTCATACAAAAAATATTGGGTTCAAAAATCAATATTATCTAATATTAGTGGACCCAAAAAAATCTCAATCTCAATGATTATTAGCACATAATACTATACCCAAACCCTTGGTACAAAATCAACAATATTTTTATTTATTTCTAGTCTTTACAAATGAAACAAAATTATCTATTAATTTTTCCCATTTTATAAAATAATTTAGTTTTCACCTCATATTGTGTTTGATAATCTCTTTTAACATTTATCATTGTTGCAGTACGATTCTTCACTAACATACCTGTAATTTTTTTTAAATTTTTTTTTTAAAAATTTATCATTTTATTTTTAATTATATTTTTAATATTTTTTATTATAACCTTTTTTCAAAAATGTATTTTAATTATAATATTATTTTTAAAAAATAATTCAAAACAATTTAATAAATTTAGATAATTAGAGTATAATTCTCTGGAAAAACATTTCTATCTAGATAATAACAAGTGAATGGGGTTCGGTTACAGATGCTCCTATTAAATTATCCGGTAAATACTCGATTGGCATTGTTTACCAATTCTCAATCATGGGCACATTGAATGGTGATTATTGCCCACATATATTGAAACTCATAAGAAATTATATATGATTTGTTATTAAAATATTTACTAATCCTTAATGATAACTTTAATTTTCTAAAAAAATTATTTCCTACTTAATTTTATTTTTTAAAACAAATATTATCCATGATTTTACCATTTAAAACACTTTTCATTAAAAAAAATTAATTTTTATTATCTTATGATTATTGATAATCATACATTAAATTTATTTTTATCTTTTTTCAATTCCTCTAGTCTCATATATTTTAATTTTTTTCTCTATCAATTTAGCAGAAAATAATTTAATTTTTATATAAAAATATTTATTTAATTTAGTGGGAATAATTTTCTAATATTCAAATTTATAATATAGTTTTTTTATTTATAGGGAGAAATGGATTAATTTTTTTATTATTTCTTATTAATTCCAAAAAAGAGGATAAATTTTACAATAGAAAATATGATTTTTAATAATAAATGTGGTGAATTTTTGGAATACATCCGTGCAGCTAAATTTATTTAAAATTTTGATAATTAGAATATGAAATATTTATTTCTTTTTTGTTGTTAGTTTTCATTAGTTTGTTTTTATTTATTTATAAATATTTTTATTAAAAATTATAATGATTATTTACATATACTAATAGTTATCTTGAATTTAAATATTTATTAACTATTTTATCACTTTTTCATATTATTATTTATTATTATTTATTTTTATTCTGTATGAAATCTTATGAAAAATTTATATTCTAATATATTATTTTACCCTTATGTATTCTTTGTTATATTTAATTTACTTTTACAAAAACTTTCTCTTTACCCCTATATAGATTTTGATATTAATATTTTACTACTATGTATCTTAATTCTTAATGTTACAAAATTAATAAAAATAACATGTTACCCTTATGTGACTTCACCTTTACCGATAAATAGAATTTAAAAATTGTAATGTACCTTTACAAAACAATTTTATACATTTACACAACTTCATATTTACCGTAACACGGGATATTGGAGAACATTTTGTTTACCCTTACATGAGATTAATAAATTAAATCACATATTTAGAAATGTTATTGAATTTAATTTTCCCTTAAATAACTATATTTTGAATAATAGAAAACGAAATTATACCCTTATACAGAACATTTATATTGGGTGTCCTTATTATGGAATTAAGCAAGTGGCCTTATATGGACAATATGATTTTAATCATACCATTATACAGACCAAAAAATTCATCCCATATTTTCATACCATGTAAAAAATCCTTTTTATGTTTACACAAGAAAGGAAAATGATTTTAATGTAGATATGAAATTATAAAATTTCTATATTACGTTGTATCACGATTTTGATTATATTTTGAGTTACTACGTGATAATTTCAAGAGTTTTTAATTATTTTAATTATTTATAATTTATAATTTATCGAATATAACATATGAGAATAATTTATAAATAATTTTCTACAAAACATAAATTGAATATTATTGTTTGTCATTATTTCATATTAATCATATATAAAAAATTAATATTTTTTTAATTTAATTTCTAATTTGAATGTTTAAAAATATACATAGAAGATAAATGATGTTATTCAAATATTTGTTTTGGTTTTAATTATGTATAAAATTTTTTATATATTATCCCATGTGTTGATATAGAAATATATGTTTATATTTATTAATGAATATTATACGCTAAACATATGTTGGATTTTTGTGTTTTCATTGAAATGTTATTTTATATGTATTTTAAAATCTATAATGGAATATTTGGTATGATTTAAAATTTTCAAAATAGTTTTTATTTTAGTTAAAAATATATTGGAAAATATTTTTATATTTCCTTGAAAATTCTAGAATAATGTATCTAATATTTTCAATATACAATACGTAACTATTTCATAAGATTGTTTGATTTAATTATTCTTAAATAGATCTTCAAAGAATAATCTAATTATGGTTAAGATTAATTAAACATGGAAATCCTCATCTTATAGTCTCCTAAAGGGTTCAAGAACATTACCAATGGATTAAAAGCCAATAAATACAGTCCTTTGTTGGAATGGAAATATAGAGAGACAGAACTTTGAAGTCATTCTAAAATTGGAAATATTCGATATCACTCTTAATGTACATTTATTTATATATGTAATACAACTTATTAAGTTTGAACTAAATTGTAATATAATTTTAACTCAATTCATTTATTATCATTCTACCCGTAGGTTATTCATATTATCTAGGATAAATGGGACACCCTTTAAAAGATAATATCCCTAATTTTTCTTGTAATTTTAGGGATTAAAGAATTTAAAATAATGGACATAGGTTTAATTTAATTTATTATTTTAAAAGAGAACGAAATAAGTTTTTGATATTTACCACTTTTAAATTAAATAGACAGTGGTAATTAAATCATGTTTCATTCTATAACCTAAATATAAAGGGTTGGTTTTGGTATCTTTTCAACAATTAAATCCAATGGACAAATATTATAAATAATATATTGATTGAGGTTATATAGGTAGGTGTAAATTATGATACAATTTCCAAATTTCCTAAAAAATATTACATTTAATTTACTTTATTTAATTTAATTTACTCATCACATTTAGTGAATATTTTAAAAAATTAATCCATAAAACACTCTTGTGTTTTTTATGATCACTACGTTCTTTGTATTATTCACGTACTTTTATTGATACATATTATTATTTTTCATTTATTTATACATTAACTATTTTATTATGTTTATTTTTTCTTAAATAATATATTAATATTTTAATTTTCTAAATATTTTTTTATGTGTAAATTCAAGCCACTCATTGTATATTATCTCCCATATTCTACCTATACAATCTTTAGAGGCATAAAATTCCCATACTAAAATTTTAAATGTTAATATAGAAATTTTAATTCCACAATATAATGATCCATGACAAAATCATTTAGATCTAGTACCTCTAGAGACATAGAATCATAAACAAAATGATCATTACTGATATATGTCATCTCCCACTAAGTTTTCCATAAATATATCCCCTCTTATACATAACATATATATTACCTATCATCGTATCCAGGGGAAAGGAATAATAACAATGGGTGAACTCATTTTCTTAGTAACAGAATACAATATAGAAACCAATGACCACATAATAATAACATGAAAATAAAGGTATTCTAATATTATCTTAATATTTTAGAACCATACACAATATATCGTATATCATAATTTTGATTCATGTAAAAAATATTAGTAGATAATAATTTTTAAATCATATAGTAATCAATGAACATGAGTACTGAGATCATTCAATTTTTAAAGGATTTATATTTATTTCATACACATATGAAAAGAAATCATTTTCATTAATACTCTATGATCACTACAAAAAGAATGATAATTGAATGGGTTAATGTAGAGAACCCGACCCCAGAAAACCATAGGAGTCAGTGCCTTCTGAACATGATGTGTTATCTTAAAATAAAATACACTTTGTTAACAACACATCATGTTCCATACAGAGGATCGTGTGTGGTTCGGGATCTGGGAAACCGGCAACTTCTGAAAAAATTCATCTTTCAAAAGCTGATACCTGAAAATTTTAAATCAAAACGTACGGTGAGCATTGAAATACTCAGTAAGGGGGTTTTAAAAAGAATTTAAAACACTGTAACATTTGAAAACATTCTTTTAAAAAGGATTTGAACATTCACTAAGAAAGATTGTAACACACAAAACATAACAATGCTTAATCAAGGTTTTCAAGAAAAACATGAAACGAATATGTCAATTCTTGAAGGAGTGATAATGGTTGTTATGAACAAGTACTGCATAAATTTAAATAGTTAAAAGAAATGCATAATTAGAGTTCCGCACAAGGAAACAACGTAAATTTTCATATACATAAATCATGGTCCAACTTATACCAGTGAAATATGAACTTTATGAGAGCGTAAGGGCAATGGTCTTAAAAGGATAGGTACATTATCTTGATGAAAACTTGTTACATAACATGAATTATGTGTCATCAACGTTTAACTTAGACAATCATGAACATATCACCATGGTCCTTCCCCAAGGTGTCATTGAATTTGTAATCTCTAGTGGTTACATCATTACCCAATGCATTGAAGAGCTATCAGGGCACACCCTTAAATTTGCCTTTATTATAATGGGAGCCACATCGTTCATAATCTGTTTTATCAACTTGTATATTCACGATGTCCCATACAACCTTGAATATCTCATTCATTGTCACTTTACCCATGGTGTCCCATACCACTATGGGTAATCTGATTCCTTAGTTCATTTAGGGATATGTAATTTTTATGCATTCTGTACAATAATAAAAAGAGTAATGAGTCACCACACCCCTATTTTTTATACATGAAATGGTAGATGATATTTTCAAAATAGGTTGACAGCTAAACAAAGGCATACATAGTTCCATAAAACACTCCTTTTACAAAAGATTGTTATTAAAGTATATAGAATGATAGTAAATGACGATTCTTTCTTTTTCAATGGAAGCTTAAATTCTTAAGGAAGCACTTACGATCAAATACGATGACTAAAGCCCCTAAATATGGTAAAACATAACCTGATTAATCTGCACATTCACCAAAATTGTAAAAAGAAAGAAAAGGGTTTTTATACTAAATAAATAAGGCTAGTGAAAATTTCATGAGTGCTGAAGGACTCTTAATTTATTTAGTTAAGGAACATAAACAGTAAGAGGGTTTAATATTTGGGAAGTTATAAATAAAAAAATATGTAATCACTTGGTTAAAAAAAATAAAAAAAATCATAATCATACCTAAGCTCGTGGCCTAGATTGCATCCAAAATCGCATTCAAGAAACAGGCATTCATCTACTAAAATCATAACTGCCTCGTTTTGAAAGGAGAGGAATATTTATAAACATGTAGAAATATGTAGTCATATATGTATATAAGGTTCACAAAATGATATGTTATGCATTGGTTCTATGTATAACCAGAGAAAAATATCAACATGACAGAATATGTAGTGATACATAAATATATAGTTCACATAGATGATTCATGTTAGGCTTTGGGTCCATATGCAACCAAAAGTATAAAAACATGTAAGAATATGTGGTTATATATATATATATATGTAAGGTTCACACAAATGATACAAATTATGCATCGGTTATATATGAAAACTCAGCATCCATGTATCATCTAGTATATCCTCCACATAATCATGGAAATAAAATCGAAGGGGGTTTGGGCGCTATATCTTTTATTCATATTTTTTTTAGAAACATATCAACCTGTATATAAAACACATATAAAAAGTTTGTTTCAGGTTTATATCTATATTTGTTTTTGTGAAACAGGAGACGTCAAACATGAGAAAATATATATACATCCTTTGTAACACGGTGTCAAACGCCATTGACAGTATTACAACACGGGGGTTGGCTTTATAAACATAAATATATAAGCAGTATATAGAAATATAGGTTTCATCAAACGAAGAAAAGAAAAGAAGAAACATGAAAATACACTTACCTGCTTGAGGAGGGAGCCTGGAACGGTGGTGAGCATGCTAGATTGCTGGGAGATCAAGGGTGAGAAAGAGGAGGAGGAGCCGTCGTGAGTTCATGAGGTGTGAGGGTTTAAGTACAGCCTCAGTGCTAGAAGGGTGTCTCGGCCCATGGGTAGGTCGTCGTGGGAGAAGGACGAAGGCGCATTGAACTAGGAGGGGGAGTGTTCGGGGGTTAGCGGTGCAGTGCGAAGGGAGGGGCCTGACATCCTTGGTGCAGGCCTACAGGCGCAGGACCCCGATGCTGGGAAGAAGATGACGGGGCGACGTGGTAAGGGAAGGAACGGTCCGGATTGAAGATGGAGAGATCGTGCGGCTGAGGGAGAATTAGGATACGGATTAAACATTTTAAAAGGGATGGAGGGCCATGATTGAATCTCCGATGAAATTGGATGGCTACAGAGAACCAGGGAGGTCGCACAGTTAAAAACGGGCTGGACAGCTGAGATGAACACGGAAGTCGATCAGACGGCTGTGGTCGCGCGGAGCGCGTCCCACATCGAAACGGAAAGATTTTGAGGCGCGACATATAAACCAAAGTGTGCGGCCTTTGGTTGAATAACACCAACACACATGCACCCGGGGCCTTACACATGGGTCCCCCCCCCCCCCCGCGGGCCTTGGCCCAACCACACGCAGCGCGAGCCGCGACCTTATATACGGGCCCACACGTGACCTGGGTAACCTATGCTCGGCCCACCCCGAGCCTCTAGTCTGGCTGACTCTCTACACGTGCACGCACACCTGGGGAGCCCGATGGCGGTACCTCGGGTCCCTATGGGGGTCTCGGTCATGGCCTTGAGGGCTTGTCCCTAAAGGATTCCCTTGGCTTGGCCGGGTCCCACTCAATTTTTTTAATAAAAATTTAGTTTTATTATATACTTAACTCAAAATATAAATATTTGTAGGAATTGAGTAAAAAAAATAGTTTTAACTTTAAATATTAAAAACAATTTTTAGTTTACATACAATATTTTAAGTCCTGATATAAATTTTTAAAAGATATACCTTTTGTATAATACTCTTACAATCATTAGTAATTTTTTTAAAATACTCCACTATTTGTTTTATAAAATTCTTTTAAAGACCAATAGTTTCCAAAAATTATATAGTTGATGATACCAAAAGACATAATTATTAAAAATTCCCTCTGAAAATATTTTCACAAAAAGATGATTATGTTTTCAACTACCTAGGTATTCATCAGGATTTTGTAAAAACGAGGATATTTACATCTAAGAATACTCTTTTATTTTAAAACAAAGAATCTTTTATGAAAGAATGCTTTAAGAATATCATAATGTTATGAGGGAAAAAACTGAGTTCTCTTTTAAAGTTAACATTATTAATGGAACACAATGGTCGTTTTGAAAACCCAACGGATATATAAATATAACGGTCATAACTCAAAGAACTAATATAAATACAGGGGTGTGGGGTACTTCCTAAAACAGAACACTTGAACAGGAAGGATGGATCTCCTCATACCATTGGCGTTGAGCATGTGTGCCATGGCCCTGGCTGTTATACTTTTCACGCTGATAGACTCTGAAGATGAGGATTATCCGATTGCTCAAGTTGTGGTTCTTTGTAGTCTTGATGTGGCTGTGTTAGGTCTTGTGCATGGTATTTTCAACTAGTTGGGTCTCGTTGCAAAGTAATATCAGTTTACCTTATTCTCCATGTTTTATTTCATTTCCAATTCTTTATTAGCAAAACGAATAACACAAGATACATTATTAAAGGCATAACACTTCTTACTTAAACAAGTTCAAAAAACCCGGGGCATCACAGTTACTGTTCTTAACCATCATAATTGTGAACGTCTACTCCCAAGACTATCATAATGGAAAATGACACATACTGAACTTAGTTAAAACACCATTATAGTCATGTTTATCTAATTAGATATCAAACATACTCCAATTCACTTGAGGGAGATATTGGTCCTACCCATCCATGGCTAAAACCTACCCACTGACATTGGTTATAATATAAACACCATCTTTGGTTATATCCTAATACCCATCACATAATTAAAATCACATATAAGTGTTCCAAAAGATCGTAAATATTTATTATATAAGAACCGATGAATTGAAATGGGTTTCAAAAAAACATCATCGTCACATAACATATGAAAAATATAGAATTTAATAATGATTTTATTATTTCATCATAGCATAACTCCTGCAAAAAGCTGAATGTTCCATAAGATTATTATTATGTAATAACCCATTAAATAGAATTGAGTTTCATAAACAACATGTAATCATAATAGTATTCCATTTATATACGAGAAATTAATAATTTAATTGGATAATATCCATAGAAAATCATATGTACCATCAAATTATTTCATCTTAGAGGAAAAAGATTTAGTAATATCCCATTGAACATTTCATGAAGAATATATACTTGATTTGAAAATAAATTTTAAAAAATAAGAAACAATTATACATCTTGTTTATCTTTTTTATTTAAAATAATCATAGAAAACTTATAAAAGAAATTTTAAAATATTTATTGGTCATGATGTCTACAAATAATGTTTATTCAATAGGAAATAAAACAAATATTCCTTGCATAATTTTTGAAAAATACAACAAGTTTTGGTTTTGAAAATAAAATATATAATACGATTATATCATATTGTTTTAAGTAAAACAACAGAAAAACTTTCATTAAATATCATAGTGTAAAATTAAAAGTGGTCGTGAAAACAAATTTTTAGAAAAAATTTATATGGATGAAAAGTTTATTTAGGCCGATGTATGAAATATTGTAGGTTTTATTCAAAAAATATGAAATGATTCTTGATTAAATAATGAATGAAAAAATTAATTAAAAATATGTATTTTGAATGAATAATAAAATTAGATTAAAATAAATTGTTTTATTAAGATATATATCATAATATTTTATTATCATATGCTTAATTATAAACCATCTCGGTAAAAAATGGGACTGTAACATCAAACTCTTACCACTTTGGTATTTTTTTATTGTCCCTGTTATTGAATAAAAAAATTTAAAATTTAAATATAAATAATATAATGATATTAATGATGTAACTTGTTTAATGGGATTTATATACCCCACATCAAAAAATATTGGTTCATAACATATCATATGTTTCAAAGAAAACAATTTGATATGAAATCCACATGCATTATGTTTTAAAATCCATCGTACATATTCTAACCTAATGTATAATAAATTTATATTTATTATACATAAAAAATAAACAATAATTCTATTTATCATAATATTAATGATTTATAAGTGAAATATTGTTACACATTTATTAAAAACAGATTTTAAGTCAGAACTTCTTTTTAATGTATGATTTGATTTGGTATCTTCATCCGTTTTATTTTGATCATGTTCAAAAAATAATTATATTTTTCACAATGTTATTAATATCATATATATTCATTATATAATAATTTATAGTAATCCATTAAAGATATAGATATTACATGAATTTCACTATTCATGGAGACGGTAGCCCATACGTACACATGTACATTGATTCCATCTTCTAGATAGAAGAAAATAATGGAAGGTTTATAATATGTTACCTACCCAAAATCATATTTATTTCATATATATAATATTTATTCCTTAAACAAATCTTCATTTAATTCAATATAATGATTATGTGAGAAATTGATCACGTCGCATCACGAGGTGGTATTTTCTCATACGGAAGAGCGATGTTATTGTACCCTCCATGAAATAGAAAGTAATGTTGCATTAATGATATCATAATAAAATATAATTAAATATTATAAAAAAAATTATATATTTTCTAAATAAATCATTGTTATCATCCACGTTAAATTGAAATAGAAAAAAATCTCATATTGGTTCGTGAGGTGGTAGTCCAAAATACACAAAATCTATAGTTTTACTTCTCATATGATGGAAGAGAAGCCGGATTTAGGTCACAAAATTAAAATTATAAAATATTCATATTTATTAAATACATTTGTTATTATATTATGATTTTTCATATTTATTTTAATGATGTTGAAGATTATTTATAATAAGAAAATGATTTTCAGTTTTACATACTCATTAGAGAACATATTTACATTTATAAAAAATACATTATATGAGGTTTTCATATTAGATATAAGGACTATTTGATGTGAAGAGGTAATTAGATAAATTATTTTGATTTTTAGTGTCAAAATAAAATTGTTTAGGGAGAGTGATGAGGATATAAGAATGAGACGCCTTTTATAGGTCTGTGGGAGGACATGCTAGTAATTTTTGAAAATAATATATTGTATACATGGTTTTAACATGATAAAATCATCCTTAATGGGTTATTATTGAAACTTATTTTTGATAAGGTCTAAATATTTCAATATTTTTAAAAATTTATCTATGTCATTTTGCCCCTTTTTTTAGTTAAACCCATATACACTCAACCAATCCATAAACAAAATAATGAATATTTTATTATTTATATGAAAATTTTAAAATGAAATTTACCTTTTATGTGGTATTTTAATGATGATTTCAAATATGGAAACCATTTTCCCTAATTCTACTTACATTATTGGAAATAATATTTTTAGAATTAAACCTTCATATTAGAAGCAAAAGAAGGTCTCCAATTAAAAGATTATAAAAAGGATAAAATGTTTTAATATAAACATTAAATATGAAATTGATTATAGTTACCAATATTATATTATTAGATATATAATAGGACTAATTTAAATTTTAAAATCATATTAAAAAATTGGATCTTGTAAATTCATAAAACAAAAATGTAGTATTTAACAAAAGATTATATTTATTATCTATTACTCAACAAAATAATCCATTTATAATATTATAAAAAATACAATAAATGATTTATTAGACATATAGATTTTTAAAATGAACTTAATTTTTCAATGAAAATTTATGAAAACAATATATTATTTTAAAAAAAATTAATGAAAATAATTTTTTAATAATATTTTCATAACACATAATGAAATTTATATAGATTAAATAAATTTTTATAAATATAATATATATATAACAATTTTTAAGAAATTTAATTTTTTCTAATATTATTCAAACCAACAATATTATTTTCTTTTCCATATTTGTCATGTTTAAATAATAATATTAGAAATATATTATGCTTCATTAAAATTGGGAATTCTATTTAACAAGAAATATTAAAAAAAATTAAATTAATTCGAAAAAAAATATTTTATAAAATATCATGGTTTAAAATTAGACCCCTATTAAAATTTATTTTGGCCACAAAATTTATATCACTATTTAATAATAAACTGATGATACTTATGCATCTTGACATCCTCAACATCTTATATATCTTCCTCAAACTTGTTTATTTTACAAAAAACACAGACCAGGTTAGTGTTATTGTTTTTTATAAAATTTATCGTACTATCCAAAATCTCCAACTATTATTACACATAAGAAACATCATGATATTGTTATTTGACCTCTGTGAACATGAAATGTGAATGATCATGTATGGACATCCTCAGAAGAGGAAGATGAAACACATCGGGGACTTTATTGTGGTTTGATGGAAGAATTAGACGATAATGTATGATCCAAACACGACCAGGAATATCAAAGAGTTTGAAATACCTATGATATAGATTATATTTTTTATCAAGTCTCATAACCTTCTTCTATGGAAAAGTTTTTTAAAACACCCTCTCACTGAATTCAAATTCCATATCACACCTATAAATATTAGCATAAATTTCCTCCAAACATTATGATTCCCTTATGTGTTGTTAAACATTTATAAACTTTTAATTCATTTATTTTGGTACCTTAGTACCCAGTAGATTTAATAGTAATACTTAATCATAATACGTTAGAAGTCCACACTTCCTTACATATTTATCATTATAAGGATCCATATTAATTCATCACTGAAATACAGTGTTGTATCAAAAGTTTACATGATATTGTTTTTGATACCGATCAAGCATGAAATCCATAAAACAAGATCTTCAAAAATCATCTACATTTGGAATTATTCCATAATACTAATCTTATGTAATAAGGATTATAAAAAATACAAGAAACTCAAATGTGTATAATGAGCTTATTGAAAACATCACCACAACATAGAGGTAAAACATAGATACCAACTATATACAAATTAATGTAGTACATCATTTCTCTTTAACACCTCAATAATATATATTCTTCAAATATGATCTAAAATAAACTAATCTTTTATAGAAATGATTCTTTCTAATATTTTATGTTGATTGACTAAAATCCATATATAATTCTTCACTTTATATTTTTTTGGGAATGTTGAAAACAGAATACATGATCATGTTTTCCCATATACATTATGGAATGATAATATGTTATAATATCAATTTATACTTTTGGATCTTATCCATAACATGGAGGCCAAACCATCATTGATATAAAACTCTAATATATCTCTATTCAAACAATCAAACCATAAAAACTATTTCAAATATCTATAAAAATTTAAATTACTATAAAAATAGATAATGAAGATCATTGAACCTCTTCTAACAATGCCTTCAGATCACATATAAATGGAACACATACATGGTTCATGAAACATCTCACTCTATCATAATAAAGGTTGATCATACGAATATTTATCACATTTATTTGTATCTTGATAATTTTCTTCTACACATCTTTAATATTCATTTGGATAGATGATGGAACACTTATTTGAGAAAGATTTGATTTCAACCCTTCCTTCAACATTTTAAGATACTCATTTTTCAAATCAATAAATTTAGGATCTTTAGTTATTCTCACCATGTATAATATAAAATTATCCTTTTGACCCAAAGCATCAGCATCCATGTTCACTTTAATAAGGTGGTAATATATTGAGAAGTGGTCATCATTAATCAACATTAACCATGTTCTTAAGATCATGATCAAAACCTTTTATCGGAATATTACTTTAAAAATTCATGTAAATTATATATATATATCACAAATTTATCAATTAATATAATGACTATATATCATAAATGTAATCATTTCCCTTGTTGACTCTGAATCATGAGTTGGTTATATTTACATATGAACTATCAGTTTTCGTGAGGCATAATCGACATACATGTCTTTTTATATATATAAGAAATAAAAATACCATAGTATATGAATTGCTATATATGACAAAACATTCTATAATTTGGGATGATTTATGCATAGTTTAAATGAGTACTTTTTTATTTAGTACATTGAAATTACCCTCATACTCATCTTTCTAGTGGATCTCGAATCCATTATGAGTCAAATTAGTAGTTAGATTAGATTGTAATGTGAAATTATCCTAAAAAAATATCTATCTATATTAGTAATACAATGGATCTCATTCACCATGGCTGGTCTAGGTCAAAATTCAATAGCCACTATCATGGATAGATCAAAAAATATTAAAAACATTTAAGAATATATTAACAAAAATGAATCTTCTTATCCACATTTTCCAAAATATAAATTTTTCATACATTTTTTCCATCCATAGTGTATTTAATATAACTCATAAATAAAGAATACAAAAAAACAGATCACAACAATATCTAAAGACACTATTCATTAAATCCATACAAGATTGAGGAGACTTTTTAAGACAAATTACATCATTTGATACTCATAACTTCCATTCCCTATATTAGATATTATTTTGGGTATATAAACCTCATTGAACCTCAGTTAATGATATCTAGAATTAGGTTTGATCTTATAAAATTATTTAGCTTTTCATAGTTGATCCAAAAATTCATATGTACCTTGTAAAAGATACTTATTCTTAATTAATATCATTTTCACCACCTAAAAATCAAATTAGAGTCAAATTGATTCATATTATTTCTAATATAATAACATGTGCACACCGAGGTGACATAGATGGAATAATGAATCTATAATCCACAATCACTTTTAGTTTATTCTTAAAAACCAAATCAAAATTTGTGAAATTATATATGGATTCATTTCAATTGGTGTGGCACCAGATATGAGTTCAATTAAAAACTCAAATTAACAATTATATGGAATCCAATGATTCTTTTTAATGATAATAACATTATCCCACACAAAAATTATAACATTTATGTTTCATTTCTCCCAAACCATCCAAGATAAAAAACCCCTTTGAAATGGGAATCAAGAACCATAAATTAGAATAAATTTCTATTCGGAGTTTATATTTATCATCACATTGATTTTTGATCATATGTTGTATTAGGATATCAAACATGTCATCCCTTCCTAGAAAAATTATTTTTGATTCATTAGAAGAATTAAATCCATTTCTTATATGAAATAAATGTTAACTAAATGGATAATTACAAGATTTGTGGGAAGCGCTTTCCCAAAAACAATTACTATAAAAGAATTAATGTATTAAAATGGATCATCATTCCATTTGGAGTTTTCATAACAAATTGATCATATATTCGTTGAGGTGGTAATTTGATACCTCTAATAAATTCATCAAATATTAAAGATTTGGAAGATTCAAAGAAAAATAATATAGTAGTAGTTCTATGGTGGATTCTAATTATTCAATTAACTATATTGGATCAAAACCCTCATCAGGAATAGTGATCACATAATATTTCAACTGTTCACATAGAGTAATTGGTTGATAATTTTGTTCATAATAATTAACCTTTGGGTTCAGTAACTGGATAGAATAATTCCCATACACCATACATTTAAAACAATAGAGTGATTATGGTAAATTAGATGGATATTTTTCCCTATTAAAATTATTTTCTAATAGATTCCCATCAAATCATAAATATATTTCTTGATGACCTTACATAGTTCACATAAAACCTTTGCTACCCATATTGATAGTCTACTATCTATTTCCTTCATCACTATTATCTAAAACGAATGATCATATAATTTTTTGTATAATACCAATATTTTCATTTAAAGTCCATATTTTTTTCTTATTAAAAACAAATGATTGTTGGGAAACCTCAATCATTGGTTTTTAATTTGATATCCAAATAAATAAATTCCTCAGTGCTAATGATTTATATTTTGGAAAATAAACATCAGATACTTCATTTTAATCCACTAATAATTGATCCAAATTACATTCACATTGAATAATAATCATAAAATATCCTTTTAGTGTCTTGATAAATTTTACTGATGGGTACCAATGGATTCATCTTCCTTATTCTTTGAAACATGTAATTAATTCTCTATATTCTCATGAAGAATATGGGAAATATACCTCTAGATTTTTTTTTCAAACACTCATCTCATTCCATAGAGTCAATTTCATCTTATTTACTCGTATTCTTGATACTCTTCCACCAGTGATCCACTTCATGTTCCAAATGATAAACATCCAAAAGGAATATTTTATTTTATAAAAATTATAGAAAACTGAATATAATTTCGATGGTATTAACCTATTTATCAAATATTATTGGGGATGTAGAAGCACTAAAAAAAATTGAACGTTACATCATGATGGACTAAACAAAACATTGTTCCCTCTATTACTTATTGGTATGTCTAACATGATTTATAACATGAGAATTTTATTTTATCATAGAAATTATATATTTATTTATATCTCCCATTGAATTTTCCTTCTCAGGAAGAAATTAATTTCATTTTCAATCACATGTAGCATTACCATGGATCCTTTGTGTTATATCCATCGAAAGAACAAAAAAACATAGTGTAAGAACGATAATAATATTGGGGAGCTATATAATCATGAAACTAACATATTGGATGAAAACATAATTTCATATTCTTATTCAATCTATGTAACCTTATATTTAATCAAGGAACGTCAAATCCATTATTTAAATCCTTCATGATGTTTTATAATTTGATTGAATTTGCAAAGCATATCCCCTAGGGGTGTCAAACTTGGTCTGCAACAAGGATCATTTTCTAAAACGATGTAAAGACCTGATGTTTTCATTTTAATTTTTTTATTTTTTTTGGATTATTATGAGTCTACAAAAATTAATGGCATGTGGTTCCGAGGATGGGTTTTCCCGGAATGATATCCTAAACATTATTTAAGATATGATTAGTAAACAGGAGGGTAAAATTTTCTATCTTTTGAACAAGTGCTCAGATTAAAAATCTGATGGCACCATTGAACATGTAATGTTTGGATTCACTTAAGGGTGGCCTCACTTTGACTGCAGTATGTCCAGTGAAAATGTTAAATTTTGCAGACATTTGAATTATTAATAAAATAAAATACTATGTAATTTTATTTATTTTCTTATTATCTATTGGATAAGTTGAGGTTGCAGGACAAACAACATGGTATGCCATTAATTGTCTTGACTCCTCCTTGTTTGTAACCTTACCTTGGAATTTTGTAGGTTCATTAATTAATTGAATCTTATAAATTTTTCAGAATGATTACCACCTATTTCCCTTCCTATTTATATTTATCTTGAAAATAGGTGTTGGCACGGCTTCACCATGTGATGATGCTATGGAAATGTACCATTTCCCCATGCACTTGCAAGACGAGGACAATTTCAGTGAGCAGTGACGAGAACCACCAGATCACAAACCGACAACAATGAAAAAGGATGTTCCATCGATCGTCATCAGCGAATGTCTTATCCAGGTAGGGGGATTGTTGTGATGTTCATCTTTATGAGATAACTTGTTGACTGCTTGATACGATGCTAATGCAAAGTGCTCAGTCCAAAAAAATAAATCCCAGAGCCTCCACCTCTTCGGTCTATTCTTGTTTTTCTAGAATGGTTTTCCGAACGGAGCGGCTGAATGATACTAGAGGACACACAGTGGCGATGGTGTCTCGAGAGCCTTATAGGCACTAACAACACAAAAAAATGGAGCACTAGAGCATGTCTGGAGGACCTCTAAAGAAACCACCAGCGTGACATATTGGCAGTGGATGGCGGTGGCCGGAGGAGACCAACGACGACTGACTGCGGGTGGTGAAAAGCATCACGTTGTTGCGCACCATGACAGCTGACCTGAGCTGGCCGCATTGGACAAGTGTGGCACCAAAAAATGATGCTGGTGGTAAGAGGGTGAGTCATGGCCCCATTTCACACCGTGTTCCCTGAATTCAATCGGCCAAATGACCAACCGTTTTATGTGGTGGGGAACAAACCATCAGTTGGGGGAAACATCCGCAGAACCACAGGGCCTGTGGAGAAGCTGGTCCACCTTCTCGTGGACTGGGCCAGACCCATAGCCTAGTGGGCTACTGTGGGTGGGCCGAGCCTCATATGTCAGTCCGGGATAATCGTATCCCCAGCCCACAGACTAATGGGCTGGCCCTGATGGGCTGAACCCAGCGAAACAGGATGACACATAACGGGCCGGACCCGGGCAGGGTCTTGTAGACCTTGGGAAGCGTTGCATCGGGCCGGTCAGACCGAGTCGGACTAGGACAAGAGCCAACCAGCCCCCGAATATATATATTCACATAACTAACAAAACAAGTGTTTTTTTATGCACAATCAGTTGTGTTGGGACCCCTTTTGGGAAGCAATCCCTCTGACATATTTCAACGGGCCTGACCGAGCCAGGCAAGACTAAGGTGCGATCACTCCACTTTCACAGAAGGGGATGTAACTAATAGGCCAGGTTTCCGATCGACGATCCATCTATGGAATAAGCACCCTTGTAAAAATGTTTTCCTTTGTAGATACTCTAAGGGAGTTTTGAAAATGTTTGACGTGCGACTTGGGTTGGATCATACATTAAACCAATTGTTCCCTTTTTACAAAACTGCCAATATCTCACAGAGTGGGAGTCTGATCGATGCGTCGTCTATCACATTGGGACCCCTATGATGGGGAGGTCCCTTAGGTATGGGTTTTGTGAGACATTGTACCATTTGAAATATTACTGATTTCTTGAGGAGCGGTTCTTCCAAAATCAAACATGCTATTAGCAGGAATCATGTGACTGATTGTTTTTTTTGTAGGAATCATGTGTGGATCAGCATCATAGAGAACCTATGTGGATCAAAATCATGTCTAACAAATGAGGACTACTTTTAGAGTATTCCATCAAGGAACGGGAACTAGCATCCATGTGTGGATCAACATCAAGCTAACCTATGTAGATCAAAATTCCAGCGACCCTCTGTGGATCACAATTCAAGTGACCATGTGTGGATCAGCATTCCAGTAACCCTTTGTGAATCAGCATTTTAGCAACCCTATATGGATCAACCGTAGCATGAACCAATGAAGAATATATTTACAATGGACCATCGTGGAACAATGACTTACATGTAAGAGTGGATCAATAATAGAACAACTTCTTTGTGGATCAATTATGGAACTTTTAAGAGAATAATATGATATAGCTTAAGACTAATCATCTATATTTCTTATCGTTGAGATTAATACATAGTGTGAGTTGGATATTTTTTTATGATTTGTTATTGAGGTCTTGATTTTTGGTTATTCAATTGTGGAACTCTTGGAGACCATCGGGGGTCTCGGGGTCCCTATTGAGTATTGTTATACACACCCCTACCCGAGCTTCGCCTTCACCCTATTGCATCTTCTGTAAAAGATAGAGAAATTTGACCGAGGCTTGGGAAATATGGCTAGACGGTGCTCATAGGATGACCTTTAGACGTGATGATCTGATGTGATGACTGACCATGAGTTGTACCTACCCTTCCAGTAAGAACCTTGGTGGATGATTCTGGGAGCTATTTTTCGATTCATATTTTACTTTTTAGTTGGGCTTGTTTTCCGACCCCTTTACTTACATTACTCATCACTTTCAGTACACATCTTTTTAATACAATAGTTTTACTATGTGAGTGTCCTCATAATATTCATATACTATGTCATTGTAGGTTTAAAGGAAATTCCTTCATGTTTTTTAGGGATATGCCTTTTAGTGCTAGTCGCTAACCCCTGGCCCAAAGATGACAGACTATTGGTAGTCATGAAATGGGCCTCGGGGGACGAGTCGTCACAATGTGGTATCAGAGGAGTCGGTTATACCAATGAACTAGGACTCTTATCTTTTTAATTTAGTAATAGTGTTAAATTGATTGAGCGTGGTTTTCAGTTTGGGGAGTGCAATGATGATGCGACGGTCGACATATCCATATACATGGACCCTGAATTGTAATTTCCGACATGGTACATGAAAACACAGATTGCATGTGTTTTTTAAATGTTATACTTTTAATATATTTTGAGTCATCTTACTAGGTATAACTTATTGATCATGGTGCACCTATTTCCCTTCTGGATGCCTCCACATAGACAACCAACTAGGATTTCTGAGAGAGTGCCTAATGATAGTCGACCAAGCCATGAGGCCTTAGTGTAGGGACCTCATAGGGCATTATCACCTTCGGGTGGGGTACCAGAAGCACCACAACCTATTGGGAAGCCATTTCCACCGGCCCCACCAGCAGATGGTGCACATCGACTGAGCATGTTGCATGAGCTTCAGTAGTTGAGGCCTCCGATGTTCCGAGGAAATATGTATCCACAGGAAGTAGAGGAATGGCATGAGGTTGTGGAAGAGTTTTTCACCTGGTTGGGAATCCAGCTGACTTGATGGTGATCCTAGCTGCCAATATTTTCCAGGGAGTAGGATGGAGTCGGTGGAGCATGATGCTCTAGACACATGAAGAGGAGACCCTCACCAGGTTATATTTAGACAGCCTCTATATGGAAGAGTTTATTCCAAGGAATCTATGCTCTGTGCATATACAAGAGCTATTATGCATACAACATGGTGTCCTGACTGTGGCCTAGTACTCACCGAGGATTACCAACATCTCACGCTACTCTATCGACATGGTTCGGGACCCTTTCTTCAGGGCCCAGACCTTAGATTTGGGACTCCGATGGGAGATCAGAGATTTGATGGTATCCCTCAGCATCCCAACACATGCTAAAGTGTTAAATAGAGCACTCTTGGTGGAGAGTTTCCTTCCTGAGCAGACACCAATAGCGAGACCCACCCCCGGGAGACTCATAGTAGAGTCATCTGTGGTTGGTAGAAGGGAGATGACATAGAGGTCCAAGACGACAACACCTTCTGGTGGAAAACCCCACGACGTAGTGTTGGAGGTGCAAGGCTCATGTGGTAGAGGAGGCCAGTAGATGATCAGATAGTGCCTTATGTGTGGCGGGAAAGGTCATATGGCTTGCCACTGCCCAATCAGTCGCACTGACGACCTGCACATGGTCGAGTGACCACTGAGTAAGAGGTATAGATTGAAGAGAGTATGTCTGTATGTCGGAAGACGTGGTAGAGGGGGAGGTCATGAAATAGGTGGTGGATGATGGTTCATGGATCTACCACCATAAACTCCTGGTTGCCCACACTGACCATAGGGAGCAGGTGGATAGGGATGAGCTTAGCTCCATGCACTAAGGCCTATGACCACATTGCTGCAGAGATGATTAGAGGTACAATAATTGTTTACCCCACCTTAGCTGCAGAACATATAGATACAGGTTCCAATCACTCTTTCATTTCCACGGTACTTGTTCAGTGATTGGATATTCTTGTGTAGTCCTTGGATCGATCCATTTGATTGGAGACACCTACGGAAGAATATTCAACGTTTAAACATAGGTGCTGACAGTGTGAGCTTACTATTGGAGGAAAAGATTTTTCTGGGATATTCTAGTAGCGCTGTCGAGGCCTTACGACATAATATTGGGTGTGGACTTGTTATCTATAGTCCATGCTCAGATTGACTTCATTATGTAAAAATTGTGGTGTGCCAGAGATGATGGGACTTGGTATTCCTTTACTGGAGAGAAGGGAACCTTTGTAGCATAGGATGGAGTTGACATAAAGAGGGTGCAGGGTATCACAAATAATTTTTCTAGCCTTACCCTCAGAGCAGCTGATGTTGTGAGTCCAAGATATCCTGTAGTGATGGACCAATTTGTTGATATCCTCATTGATGACGTTCTAGGAGTACCTCATCCCAGAGAGGTGGTTTTTTTATCGACCTATACCATGAGATGAAACTGATATCTACTCCATCATGTTTGATAGATCGCATAGAGGTGCATGATTTATATGTAATTCCAGAGGACTTTCATTGGAAGGGGTCCATAAGGCCCAATGCTTCTCCATGGGTAGTCCCGATTTAGATTGCTAAGTTGGAAGATGAACATTTGAGGCTCTGTGTGAATTATTGGAACCTAAAATAGGTAATTGTGATGACCATGTATCCACTTCCGAGGATTGATGATATAATCGATCATTTGAAGGGAGCTCATTGGTTTTTGATTATATAACTCAGTTCAGTCTATCATCAGCTTAGGGTACGAGATGTGAATGTGAAAAAGAAGGCCTTCAGATGTCGGTGTGGCCCAAATGATTTCTTGGTTATTCCATAGGGTATGACCAATCCCATAGTAGTGTTTATGGGACTCACAAACATTATCTTTTATCCACACCTCAATCTCTTTGTGGTGTTTTTCATCCATGACTTCTTGATATACTCGACATCATACGAGGAGCATGCAAATCATCTACAGATTGTTCCAGATACAACTAGAGAGAACCAGCTTTATGGTAAGCTCTCTATGTTCCAGTCCTAGATTTGGGAGGCCCACATTCCAGGACAAGTTTTCTCAGAGGATGGATTTGCAGTGGATTCAGAAAAGATAGAGGTTATGATAGCTTGGGATCCACCTTGGTGTGTGACTGAGGTACGAAGTTTTCTTGGGGATGGTTTGGGTATTATAGGATATCTGTACATAAATTTTCCAGAGTTGTGGCACCCTTTTCAATGATGACGACGAAGGTAAAACCCATAATGTGGACTGAGAGATTCCAATATAGTTTTCAGAAGCTAAGGAGAGACTGACCAGTGCCCCCATCTTGAGGCCACAAAAAGAGGTAATTAGGTATATAGACTACTCCGATGCATCTGAGACTGGACTTGGATGTGTTCTAACATAAGAGTGAGAAGTGATCACTTATGGTTCATGATAGCTGAGAAATCATGAGTAGAACAACACTACCCATGACCTTAAGTTAGTAAGAGTGGTCTTCTCCATGAATATGTTGTGACACTACTTGATGGGTGACCATTTCATCATCGACTCTGATCATAAGATTCTCAGGTATATCATCTCATAGTAGTACAGAAAATGAGACAATGACATTGGCTAGAGTTCTTCTAGGTCTGTGACATTGATATAGTCTACACTCTTTGGAAGGGGGACACAGTATCAGACACACTCAGTAAGAGGTTGGGTATACAGTTTCTGAGTGAGGCCAATGAGAAGCTAGACACATTGCCGACATCCATTATGGAAAGATATGTATCAAAAAACCTACAGTAAATGACTATAACTCCCCCACATCATCAGCAAGTTGAAGAGGCACAACTTGAGGTCATTGACTGTGTGGCTTGATGTGCTCAGATATCATCAAGATAGGAACCTCATGGATTTTATAATTGTGTACGGCATATAATTCTCTTCGAATAACATACCATGGTACCAGTGGGGCTGCAAGAGGATGTGATGAGGGAGTTTCATATATCCCCTCTAGCAGTACATCATGGTATAGTGAAGATGTTCCAGGATCACCAGACAAAGTACTGGTGGATGGTGATGAAGAATGTAGTAGAAGAGTTTGTTTCCCAATGCCTCACTTGTCAGAAAGTGAAGGCCATGTATCAGGTTCCAACATGCTTAGCAAAACTACAGAGGTGCAATAGTGGAAGTGGGATGGAATATCCATAGATTTCTTGACAGGGCTACCACATACATCTAGGGGACACAATTCCATATGGATTATCATTTACAGAATAACCATGTCATCCCACTTCATACCCATCCAAGAGTAGGGATCATTAGAGGGATTGGGAGGCCTCTACGTACATGAGATTGTATAGCTCCATGGGGTGTGATCAGCAATCATCTCTGATCATGATGCAGGTTTTACGTCCTGGTTTTGGAAGGTATTAAAGGAGGATTTGGGTCTCAGCTATGATTGAACACCGCCTTTCATCCTCAAAAGGATTGTCAGATAGTGTGGACAATTAAGACACTAGAGTACATGCTTCATGCTTACGTCCTAGATTTAATCCACAGTTGAGAGGATCACATTACCTTGGAGGATTTCACACACAACAATAAGTACCACTCCACCATCGGTATGGCACTATTTGAGGCCATGTACGATCGACCATGCAGATCAACTCTATGCTAGACAGACCAAGGGGAGTCAGTAGTTATGGGTCGAGTTTTGGTATGGGCTAACACTAAGAATGTTCAGATGATCCAAGAGAGGATAAAAACTACACAGAGAAAGCATAAGTTTTCTACTCACAGGAGAAAAAAACCATTCGAGTTCGAGGAGGGAGACCATGTCTTCCAAAGGTTCTCGCATTAATGAGGGTTTCTAAGATTTGGTTGGGGCGGCAAGCTATCTCCAAGGTTTATTAGACCCATTTAGGTTATTAGCAGAGTTGGAGAGGTGGCGTTTCACCTTTATCTTCCCCCACAGATGCATTGGTTGGATGATGTTTTCAACTTGTCACAGCTAAGAAAGTATGTGCATGATTCATCTCATGTTATTTAATGGGGTGTGATGTACATTGATGATGGGGAGACCTTTAAAGAGGTTGCGGTGGAGAATTAGGATCGACATGAATAGGTCCTTCAGGGACAATCTATCCCTCTTGAGTTCATTTGCTGGAAGAATGAGACCCTCTAGGAGAGAACTAGGGAGAGGGAGGCTCAAGTGTGTGCTCTTTACTGCCATTTCCATCTATAGTCTGTGTTGTGTTTTTGGGGATGAAAATCCAAATGGTGGAGAGAATGTAAAGGCCTATATTTTTTTCATGTAATTTTTTTTAATTTTTGTGATTGTGAAGAGTTTGTAAAAATTAGCGATGCGTGATTACGATGACTGGTGTGCCCGAAATTATTTTTCGATTTTTTTATCATCCATTCAGTAAACACACATGCGACATTTTCTATATTTTGAACAAGTGAACAGATTAAATATATGAGGGCACTTTTGAATCTGCAGTACTGGGATTCTCTTAAGAGAGACATCACATTGACTACAATAGGTCTGGTGAAACATTAAATTTTTCGTACTTTTGAAAGATTAATGAAAACATATGTTATTTTATTTTATTTCTTTTCATTTTATCCAGTGGATTAGCGGTAGTGGCAGGATCGACGACATGTCAAGCCATTAATTGGGTGGACTCCTTCTTTTTTGTAACCGTGCCATCGGAATTTGAGAGATTCACTATTTAAATGAACCTCAAAAATTTCTCATAACGTTAACCACATATTTTCCCTCCTATTTATATGGAGCTATGGGATGGGTGTTGGCCCGACTTCACTAAGCAACAAATCACTAGAAAAGAACCATGAATCCAATCACATAGAGGACAAAATAGGTTTCAGTGAGCTGTGATGAGCACCAAGGAATCACGAACCGATGACAATGATAAAGAATGTTTCATCAATCATCATCAGCAGACATCTTATCTAGGAAGGGGGATTGTTGTAAAGTTCATCTTTGTGAGATAACTTTTTGACTACATAATACAATGCTAATGCTGGGGGAATGGCTGGACCCCCCTCCCTTCTTTTCAGTATTTGTCTCATTTCTGTTGAATGATTTTCAAAATGGAGTGGGAAGATGAAACAGAATGACAGGCATCCGCGGCGGTGACCGAGATCCTTGTAGGCACTGATGTCTCCCGAAACGGACCACTGAAGCTCGTTCGGTGGCCTGTGGAAGAAACCACTGGCGCACTATGTCGGTGGAATTTGGTGGAGGCCTGAGGAGACCTATGGCGACTGGCCATGGGTGGTGGGAAGTGGCATGCCGTCATGCACCGTGTTGTCCAAAGAAGGCCGCCCCCAGCCACCTACGTGAGAAAGGGAGGTTCCCACATGCACCGACAGTGGCAACATCCACGACCAGCATCACACAACAGGAGGGTGATTCATGGGCGCACATCGTGCCGTGTTGGTGGAAACCGGTTGGCCGACCATCTAGGTGAAACAACCCTACGACTGTGGGGCAAGCCGAGAAGGCAGTCTGTCTTTTGGCGGACTGGGCCAGATATGGGCCAGACTAGCGGGCCGGACATGCCAGGGGGCCAGTACAGGTGGGCCGAGCCCCACCCAATAGGTCAGGCCAACCATGGCCCGGGACCTCAAACCAATGTGCATTCCCTGAGGAACCGGACCAACTGAACTAGGATAACCCTTTATGGGATGGAACCGAGTGGGGTTAGGTATACCCCGTGGGATGTTGTGTTGGGCGGGTCCGTCCGAGTCGGACCGGGCCCAGACCCAACTGGACCCTGAATAAATAAATGCTTGTAACTGACGAACCAGGTGTCTATTTGAATTTCTGTCAATGTCATTGGGACCCATATAGGAAAGTGGTCCCTTTTTCATATTTCGGCGGGCCCGATAGAGCCTGGCTGGACAAAGATGAGATCACCCCCGTTTCCCAGAAGAGGATGTAACTAACAGATTAGTCAACCGATCGACGCACCGTCTATGGCATAAGGTCCCTTATGAAAAGTAATTCTATTGGATATACTCTAATTGAGTTTTTCCAGAGTTTGACACATGACCTGGGTTGGATATGACTTGAATCCCACTGGTACCTTTTTAAAAAAGTGCTCATATCTCATAGACAGGGCGTTTGATCGATGCGCCGTCTGTCACGTTGGGACCCCTATGATGGGGAGGTCCCTTGGGTATGATTTTTGCAGGGATTAGTATGGGTTGAAACCTAACCAATCCCTTGGAAAGTGGTTCTCAATGAATCAAGCATGCTATTAGTGGGGATCCTGTGACCGACTGTCTTTGAAGTAGTGATCCTGTGTCCATCAGCATCATAGAGACCCTGTATAGATCATCATCATAGCTACCCAACGTGGAATAGTTTTAGAGCAGCCTGTCGAGGATCAGAAACTATCAACACTATCTAGATCAGTATCGAGAAACCCTCTTTGGATCAGTATTGCAGTGACCCTATGTATATCAGCATTCCAACGACCCTCTTTGGATCAGCATTCTAGTGACCCTGTGTGGATCATCATTTTAGTAGCCCTATGTGGATCTGCTGTAGCATTACCCGATTAGGACCAACATTATGGTGGACATTCGAGGAACAATGACTTACATCCAATAGTGGATGGATAATAGAACAACTTATTTTTGGATTAGTTGTGGAACTTCTAATGGAATAAGATGATATATCTTAAGACTAATCATTTATATTTCAGATATTTGAGTTGTATACCTAGTGTGAGATGACAATTGCTTCGTGCTTTGTGATTGAATAATTTCTTTTTGATTTTTCCTTTTTTGAAACTTTGGGAGACCATCTGTGGTCTCGGGGTCCCTATTGCATATTATTATACCCACCCATGTATGGGATTCGCCCGCACCTTGTTTTGTCTTGGTAAAACAATGGACATCTTTGAACGAGGTTTGGGAGCCTGGGATGGACAGTCACTATAGGATGACCTTTAGACATGATGAGATGTTGTGACAAAAGACTATGAACTGTACCTACCCTTCAAGTAGGATCCTTGGTGGACAATTTAATGCACTAATTTTCTAATGCTATTGTGCTTTTTTAGTTGGCCTTGTATTCTGGCCACCTTACTTATAGTACACATTACTTTCAGTACACATATTTTTAGTACTACAATTTTACTATGTGGGTTGTGCTCATTGTATTCTTTGACTATGCGTTCGTAGGACTAAATTCAATGCCTTCCCATTTTTTAGGGATATGGATTTCTGTGCTAGTTGCAAACCCCTGGACATTGGAAGGCGGGCTTGAGGTAGTCAGATAACAAGCACTAGGGGACATGTCATGAAAAATTTGTATCATAGGAGTAGGTTCTACCAAAGAACATGGAATATGATCTTTTTAACGGATTAGTAGTGATAAGCGATTCGAGTGTGGTTTTTAGTTTGGGGAGTCATGTGTTGGTGCAGTGAAAAACATATTCATACACCAGTACACTGAATTATGATTTCCAACTCATTGCACTAAAACATTGATTGCACATGTTTTGGAAATGTTTTACTTTTAATCTATTTTGTGTTATCTCACAAGGTATAACATATTCACTGTGGCACACCATATTCCTTTTAGGATTCTTCCATCTAGATAGCCAGTTGGGATTCCAGATAGAGTACACGATGATGGTCCACTGAGCGATGAGGCCTCGGTGTTGGGCCCTCTTATGGCGTTATCTCCTTCAGGTGGTTTATAGAAGCACCACTATTTGTTGGGAGGTATTTTTACTATCCCCAATATTAAATGGTGCACACTGATTGAGCATGTTATACAAGTTTTAGCGGCAGAGGCCTCTGAGGTTCTGAAGCGAGACAGATCCGCAGGTGTCTAAGGACTGGATGGAGGCTGTGGCCATAGTTTTCTCCTAGTTGGGGCTCTATTCGACCAGGTGGTGATCCTAGATACTAATCATTTCTAGGGAGCATTAGGGATATTGTAGAGACTTATGCTAAAGACACATAATGAGGCGACACTCATCTGAGCAGATTTTGAGGGCTTTCACAGGGCAGAGTTCATTCCAGACACTACATGATATGTGCGTATTCAAGAAGATGCTACACTTACTATAGGGAAAACTGACCATGGCCCAGTACATGACGAAGTTCACATAACTCTCACGCTACTATACTGAGATGGTGCAATACTCTTTCTTTAGGGCCCAGACCTTCGACCAGGGACACCGAAGCGAGATCAGGGCTTTGATGGTATCTCTCAACATCCCGACGCATGTTAGAGTGCTAGAGAGGGAACTTTTGGTGGAGAGATTACATGATGAGCAGACATTGACAACGAGACCCACCATTGGGCGACATATAACAGAGTCATCTAGGGCTGGTAGTAGGTATATGACATAGAGGTACAAGCAGACCAGAACTTCTGGTGGATGACACTAGGACGTAAGGTCAGAGGTGCGAGGCTCACGAGGTAGAGTAGGCCCATAGAGGAGAAGACTGTGATTCACGGGCAGAAGGTAGGGCCACATGGTACGCAAATTATTTTCAAGCCACACTGAAAATAAGCACCCTGATGAGGGACCACAGAGGCATAGGTAGATATTTGAGTGAGGAGGTCCACGGGTTGGCAGATGTGGCAGAGGATAAGGTCGTGTAGTAGTTAGTGGATGGAGGTTTGAGGTTCTACAACCCCACCTTCAGGTGGTCCACCCCGGCCCTAGAGATCAGGTGTACAGGGCCATGATTAGATCAAGGAAGTTGAAGCCTATGATCCTGGTTCTCTAGAGATTATTATAGGTATGATATATGTCTAATCCACCTTAGTTTCAAATATTATGGGCACATGTTCCTGTCACTCTTTCATTTCCACAGTCCTTGTTCGGATCTTGGAGATTCTGGATGAGCTGATGGCTTGATTTTGGCAATTAGATACTCCTACATGAGAATACTCTATGATTATATACTAGTGTCGGTAGTGTGATCTTACTCTAGGTGGTGCGATATTTTGATGATATCCTCTTGTAGCGGCATCAAGGCCTTACGACATCATATATGGTATGGACTTGTTATGTACAGTCCATGCTCATATTGATGACATTATGCACAAATTGCATTGTGTCCATGAGGATCAGACCAGGTATTCCTCCACCAGATAGAAGGGAATAATTGCAGAACATGATGGACTCGTCTCGCAGATGGTGCAGTCGATCACACAATAGTTGGATAAACATACCCTTACAGTAGTATATGTTGGGAGGTTGAGTTATCATTTAGTGCAGGACCAATATTAAGATGTCTTCTCGGATGATGTTCTAAGACTACATCCTCGTAGGTAGGTGGAATTCTACATTGAATTGTATCTCAGGACAACAACGATATCTACACCCGCATATTAGATGGCTCCCATAGAGCTTCATGAGTTACGAGTATATTTTGAGGACTCGGAGAAGAAGGGGTTTATACGGCCTAATGTTTCTCCATGGTCAGCCCTGATTTTGTTCTCCAAGAAGGCAGATGGGTGTTTGAGCCTCTGGGTGGATTATCGGCACCAGAACTAGGTGACTATGATGAACAATTTTCCACATCAAAAGATTGATGATCTCTTTGAGCAACTAATGGGAGCCCATTGGTTTTCGAAGATAAACCATAGATCAGGTTATCATCATCTCAGGGTACGGTATGAGGATGTGTATAATACAAAATTTGGATGTTGGTATGGACACTATGAGTTTTTTGTTATGCCATTCAGTGAGACTAACACCCCATGAAGTGTTCATGGGACTCATGAACTTGATCATTCAGTCATATCTCAATCTCTTTGTGGTTGTTTTCATCGACAACATCTTGATATACTCAGTGTCGGAGGAAGAGCATGCCTATATTCTGTATATAGTTCTAGATACACTTCGAGAGCACTGACATTATTGTATGATCTCAAAGTACCAGTTCTTGATACATGAGGTATAATTTCTGGGACATGTTATCTTGGATGCTAGAGTTTCATTGGCTTCAGCAATGATTGTGGTTGTGATAGCTTGGGAGCCACCCAGGAGTGTGACCGAGGTGCAGAGTATCCTGGGGTTGGCTAGGTTTTACATGAGATTCAAACCAGAATTTTCAAGAGATTCATAAACATTTTTGGCATTGACGAAGAAGGGAAAACCCTTCATATGGACGGAGAGATGCCATCATTTTATTCAGAAGGTGAGGAAGAGAATGATGAGTGCCCTCATATTGAGGCTACCAAAAGAGGGCATTGGTTATTTAATATACATCGATGCATTAGGGACCAGACATGGATGTTTCCTGATGCAGAAAAAATCAATGATCGCATATGGTTCACAAAAGCTACGAAATCATGAGAAAAACTACTCTACCAAAGACCTGGAGTTAGCTGCAGTGGTCTTCTCATTGAATATTTGGTGACACTACATGATGGGAGAACATTTTATAGTCTACTATAATCACAAGAGTCTCAGGTATATCTCTTCACAGAAGGACCTGAACCTGACACATCAATATTGGATAGTGTTCCTCCAAGACTATGACATTGAGATAGTCTACACACATGGGAAGGGGAATATAGTAATAGACGCACTCACCAAGACATCTGGTCTACAATAGCTGAGTGAGGAGTATGAGAATCTACCTGCATTGCCAATATCCATTGTGGATAGAGATGGAGCAGCTTCACTTCAGTCTAAGAATGGAACACCCCCAGTTCATTAGTGAGATATAGAGGAACAACATGAAGACTTTGACTGCGAGGCTCGAGCTGCTCAGATATCCTTAAGACATGCACTTGGTGGATTTTCTGAATGTAGGGAGAACGTCATCCTCTTTAGAGGAATCACCATGGTATCGATGGTGGAATGGGAGGAGGTTTTGTGGTAGTTCCATTAGACCCATTCGGTGTTACATCCTAGTGTGGTGAATATTTACCAGGACCTCTGACGTTAGCACTAGTTGCTATGGATAAATAAAGTAGTGGCTGAGTTTGTTTCCTAATGCCTTGTTTTCTGATAAGTGATGTCCGAGGATTAGGCTCTAGTAGGCTCCACACAACCACTAGAGTTGATGTTTTATAAGTGGGATGACATTTCCAGGGATTTTATGACCAGGATACCACATACGTCTAGGGGCCACAATTCCATCTGGGTGATAGTTGACCGACCCACCAAGTCAGCCCACTTCCTACCAATCCGAAATCTGGGATCAATCGAAGGATTGGTACTCCACTACATACAAAATATTTTATGGCTCTGTGGGGTGTTATTAAGAATCATATTTGATCATGATGCACATTTTACATCCCAGTTATGTAAGTAATTACAAGAGGCATTCAAGACTCAGTTATGATTGACCACAACCTTTCATCCTCAGACGGATAGTTAGACTGAGTGGACCATATACTAGAGTACATTCTTCATTCTTGTATCGTAGATTTCAGCCGTAGTTGGTAGGATCACTTTCCCTTAGTGGAGTTCTCAGAAATCAATAGCTATCAATCCACCAGTTTTATGGGATTATTTAAGGACTTTTACGGTCGACCATGACGATCATCTCTATGTTGGACAGACCTAGGGGAGTCATCACTAATAGGCCAATAGTTGGTATGGGATACCACTGAGAAGGTGCATATCATCCAGGATAGGATGAATACTACATAGAGTAGACAGAAGTCTTATGATGATAAGAGACAGAGACCTTTTGAGATCTAGGAGGGAGAAAATTTCTTCTTCCGGGACTTATCTCAATTAGGATTTTAGATATTTGTGTGGGGAGGTAAGCTATATCTAATGTTCATCGGACCCTTTCAGGTTCTCAACAGAGTTGTGGAGGTTTCATATCACCTAGCTCTTCCCCCATAGATACATCTGGTGCAATAAAGATTCCACGTGTCATAGCTGAGAATGTATGTGCATGATCCATCACACGTTATCGACTGGGGCGAGCTGAAAATTGATGATGGGGTGGCTATTACAGAGTCTCTACTAAAGATTGAAGATCAATAAGAGCAGGTACTTCATGGATGATCAATCCCACATTTCATCCTTGCTGGTAGAATAAGTACCTCAATGAGAGCACATGTGAGTGGGAGTCTCAAATTCGTGCCCAATACCCCCATTTGTTTCCTTAGACAATGGTGTGGCTTTCGGGGAAGAAAACCCCTAATGTGGGGAGAATGTAAAGACCCGAATTCTTCCATGTAATTGTTTTTTTATTTTTTGTGATTATTACGTATCTGTGATAATTGACGGCGTGTGACTTCGAGTCCTAATGTGCCCAGAATGATTTTTTGAAAATCATTTAGGGTACGTTTAGTAAACGCACGGGCGATGTTTTCTATCTTTTGAACTGTTGTTCGAATTAAAAATTTGAGTCCACTGTTGAATTCACAATGCCTATATTCACATAAGGGATGCTTTACATCCACCGTAGTAGGTTGAGTGAAAGGGTTAATTATTGAGGACTTTTGAAAAATTAATATAATGACATGTAATGTTATTTTTTTCTTTTATTTTTCTTCATCAGATAAGTGGTGGTGGCGGGACTAAAAAAATGTCAAACCATTTACTAGATTGACTCCTACATTTTCATAATCGTATCTTTGGAATTTTTGTGGTTCCTTAATTAAATGAACCTCATAAATTCCTCTAAATGTTAACCAACTCCTTCCACTCTTATTTATATGGATCTCGGGGAGGGGATTTGGCATGGATTCACCAAGAGAAAAATATCTAGAAATGTACAATGATGCCATCCTCTAGGAGGATGAGACCATATTCAGCGAGCTCTGACGAGCACTTCTGAATCCTGAACTGACGACAACAATGAAAGATGTATCTTAAAAAGTCATGAGAATATGTATTATCTAAGTAGGGGTATAGCTATAATGTTCATATTTATGAGATAACATTTTGACTATCTGATACGATGATAAAATAGAGGGAATGGTCCAAGAGAACAAGGCCCAGACCCACCGCCTCTTCGGTATTTGTTTCGTTTTTCTGGAACAGCTTTCCAAATTGAGAGGTAGGATGAATCTGGAGGACACGTTGTAGAGACGGTGGCCTGAGAGGTTCTTATCCACTAAATATATCAATAATGAACCACCATAGGGTGTCTTCTGGCTCGTGGAAGAAACTGCCATCGCACCCGGTCAACAGCAGCTGGCAGTGACAAGAGGAGAATCACGACGATCAGTCGTGGGTGGTGAAAAGTGTCACACCATCGTGTGTCGCGACATCTAGAGGTATCCAGCCTAATCCGGCCATGAAGTACAATGGTGGCACCCACAGGTACAACCGGAGGCAATAGCCATGGCCAGCAGGCCACAACAGAATGGTGTGGGATGACCCCGTGTCGTGCCTCATTCACAGAAGCAGGTCGGCCAAATGTCCGAACATTTCATGCAGTGGGGCATTGCCCCACTGGATGAGAAATACGACCCACCAACCATGGGGCCAATAGAGAAGGTAGCCTACCTTCTGGAAGACCTGGCCAAATGCGGGCCGAATGAGTGGGACATACCTTCCAGTGGCCCGGGCCAGACCCACCGCCCAGTGAGCCAGAAAGGGTGGGCCGAGCCCCACCCGGCACGTCATGCCAACCGCGACATGGTCCCACAAACCAATGATACAACCCCGACGGGAAAAACCCACTAAACTGGGCTGAAACTAAGGGGCTAAAGCTGGTCAGTGTCAGGTAGACACCCGAAACCATTGCATTGGGCTGGTAACACCGAGTCGGACGGGGCCCAAACCCTACAGGACCCCGAATAAATCAACACATGTAAATCACGAACCATGTGTCTATTTGACATGTCTTAAGTGGAATTAGGACCCTTTTAGGGAATAATTCTCTTTGATATATTCCATCGTTTTGATCGAACTGATTTGGACAATGGTGTGATCACCCCTGTTTCATAGAAATGGATGTAACTAACAGATTGGGTGTCCGATCGACATGTCTTTTGTTGCATAAGGACCCTTGTGACAAATTAGTCCTTGGGATATACTCTAAGTGAGTTTTAATGGATATTTATGTGTGACTTGGGTTAGATCATACTTGAATCCAACAGGTCCCTTTTTACAAAAGTGTCCATATCTCATAGATCGGGTGTCGATCGATGTGTCGTCTGTCACATTGGGACCCCTATGATGGGGTAATCCTTAGTGTATGTTTTTTGTGGGACTTTATTCCAGTAGAAACATGACTGATGGCTTGATAAGTGGTTCTCCCAGAATCAAGCATTCTATGAGCCAACATCCTATGACTAGTTGTCTTTGAAGTAGTGATCCTCTATCGATCAGCTTCATAGAGACCCTACGTAGATCATCATCGTAGCTACCCAACAAGGACCAGTTTTAGAGCAGCCCATCGAGGATCAGAAACTACCGACCTAGCGTGGATCAATCTCAAGTGACCCTATGTGGATCAATATTCCAGTGATCCCGTGTGGATCAGCATTCTAGTGACCCTGTGTGGATCAGCATTCTAGGGACCCTGTGTGGACCATCATTTTAGTGACGCTAGGTGGATTATCAATAGCGTGAACCAATGAGGACTATCTTTATAGTGGCTTGTTGTGCAACTTTGACTTACATCCAAAAGTGGATTGATAATTGAATAAGTACGTTGTGGATTAGTTGTGGAACATCTAAGGGAATATGATAATATAGCTGAAGAATAATCATCTATATTTTTTATCTCTAATTTGTATACCTGGTATGAGCAAATAATTGTTTTGTGCTTTTTGATTGAGGTCTTACTTAATGGATTATATATTGTAGAAGTCTGGGAGTCCTTCGGGGGTCTTGGGGTCCGTAATGAGTATTGTTATACGCACCCATACAGGGGCATCACCTGGACCTTGTTTTGTCATGTGAAGATGACAGACTGCTTTTACCAAGGTTTGGGATCTTGGGTTGGATGGTGCTCAGAGGTGGACCTTTAGGCGTGATGAGTTGCAGTGATGACTAACCGTGAGTTGTACCTACCCTTAAGGTCAGCACCTTGGTGAACAATTCTGGGAGCTATATTTTCGGTTGTTGTTGTAATTTTCATTTGGTTTGTATTTCGGACCCTTTAGATACATTACTCATAACATTCAGTACACATAATTTTACTACTACAGTTTTACTATGTGGGTTGTGCTTGTTGTATTCTTGGAATATGTGTTTATAGGTATAAATGTAATGCCTTCCCATTTTTTAGGGATATTCCATTCGGTGCAAGTCTCCAACCCCTAGCCTATGGAAGGCGGGATTTGGGTAGTCAAGGCATGGGCCCTGAGGGACGGGTCTTGAAAAAGTGGTACCAGAGGAGTCGGTTCTACTAAAGAACAATGACTCTAATCAATTTAATTGAGAAATAGTGTTAAGTGTTTCAAGCATTGTTTTCAGTTCAAGGTGTCCAATGTTTGTGCGGTAGCTGGCGTATCTATACACCAGGTCCCTGAATTCTGATTTCCAACTTGTTGCATGAAAACATTGACAACATGTTTTTTGGAAATTTTTTACTTTTAATATCATTCTTGTCATCTCACCAGGTATAACTTATTTGTTACAGCAAATCTATTTCCGTTCAAGATGTCTCCAAATAGATATCCATCTTGGATTCTTGAGAGAGTACCTGATGATGATTGACTGAGTGATGTGGCCTCTGTGTAGGGCCCTCTTATGGCATTAGCACGTTCGAGAGGTGTAAGAGCAGCATCACTACCCATTGGGTAGCCGTTTCCACCATCCCCGCCAGCAGATGGTGTACACAGACATAGCACCTTGCACAAGTCTCAGAGGAAGATGCCTCCCAGGATTTGAGGAATGATGGATTATTATGTGGCTTAGGACTGACTAGAGTTTTGGCTAGAGATTTTATCCTGGTTGGTACACCATCCGACTAGATGGTGATCCTAGCTGCCAGTCTTTTCTGGGGATCACCAGGGAGAGGATGGAGCCTGACACTCTAGACACAGGACGAGGCGACACTCACCTGGGAAAATTTTGAAGGGCTCTACATGGCATAGTTAAATCTAGAGACTCGATACTCTGTGCGTATACTAGAGGATCTACACTTATAGTAGGGAAACATGGTCGTGGGCCTGTACATGGTGAGGTTCTCCGACCTCTCACACTACTCTACTGAAATGGTGTGAGACCTGTTATTTAGAGCCTGGACCTTCATGAAGGGACTCTGATGGGAGATCAAAGCTTCAATGGTATCACTAAGCATCCCAAGGCATGATGGAGTACTAGGAAGAGCACTCTTGGTGGAGAGTTTCCTTGATTAGAAGACACTGAAAGCGAGACCCACCACTGGGTGACTTGTAGCAGAGTCATGTGTGGCTGGAAGCAAGCAGTTGACATAGAGGTCCAAGTGCACCAGACCTACTGCTGGATGCCCCTCGGGATGTAGGGTCAGAGGTGCAAGGCTCATGAGGTAGAGTAGGCTCGGAGAGGAGCAGAAGATACTTCATGTGCGACTATAAGAGTCTCAGGGATCAGGACTGCCCGTCCCGCCACACTAACGACTAACACCAAGTTAAGGGACCACTAAGGTAGAGTCTATTATTTGAGCGAGGAGGTCTGTAGGTCAGCAGACAAGGAATAGAAGCAGGTCGTGCAACATGTGGTGGATTATGGTTCAATATTCAACCACCACCACATCCTGGTGGTCCACCCTGACCCCAGGGATTAGGTGGACAGGGACGATCATAGCTCCTGGAAGTTGAGGCCTATGACCATAACACTTTAGGGATGATTTAGGATGTGATATATCTTTACTCCACCTTAGCATCATAAAATATTGACACATGTGATGCTCACTCTGTCATTTCCATAGTCCTTGTTCGGAGCTTCGATATTCTGGTGGAGACGTTTCATCGATCATTGTGATTAGAAACTCCTACAGTAGAAGATTTGATGATTACACAATCATGCCAGTATTGAAGGAATAGTCTAGGAGGGGAGAGCTTCAGCTGGGATATTATAGTAGTGGCGTTGTGGCCTTATGACATCATCTTGGTTATGGACTTGTTATCTACATTCCATGCTTAGACTAAATTCATTAGGCCGAAAGTGTGGTGTGTCTGTGAGGATGGGACCAGTTTTCCTTCAACAGCTAGAAAGAAACCTTTTTAGGACAGGATGGACATTCCTAGAAGTGGTTGTAGTGGATCATACATTATTTGGCTTGCCATGCCCTAAAAAAATTTGATGTTGAGCATATGAGTTATCCTGTAGTGGTGGAAAAATTTGTTGATGTATTCCCTAATGATGTTCCAGGACTACCTCCTCATAGAGAGATTGACATCTACATTGATCGATACCCCAAGATGACACCGATATCTACACCAGCATATCTGATGGTTCTCACGAAGCATCGTGTGTTATGGGTACAACTATAGGACTTGTAGAGGAAGTAGTTCATAAGGCCCTATGTTTCTCTATGGGCAGCCCTAATTTTTTTTTCAATAATGCATATGGGTGTTTGAGGCTCTATGTTTATTATTGGCGCCTGATGCAAGTGACCATGATGAACATGTATCTAATTCTGTGGATTGATGATATCTTTGATAATTTGAAGGTAGCTCTTTGTTTTTCAATGATAGACCTCATATTAGGCTATCATCAGCTTAGGATACATGATGAGGATGTTCAAGGGATGGCCTTCAGATATCGGTATGGACACAATGAGTTCGTGGATATTCTATTAGAATTGAACAAAACCCTTGTAGTGTTCATGGGACTCATGAATAGGATATTGTGGCCATACCTCAATCACGTTTTTGGTGGTTTTCATCTATGAAATCTTGATACACATTGTGTTAGAGGAGGATCATGACGATCATCTACTGAAAGTTCTAGAGACACTTTGTGAGCACAATTATTGTGGTAAGATCTCTAAGTGCTAGTTATGGATATAGGAGGTTCACTTTCTTGGACACATTATCTTGGAGGATGGAGTTGTTGAGGATTCAGAAAACATAGAATTTGTGATAGCTTGGGAGCCACCCATGAGTGTGACATTGGGGCGGAGTTTCCTGGGGTTGGCAGGGTATTATAAAAGATTTGTACTTGAATTTTCCAGACTTGTGGAACCCTTTTTAGTGTTGAAGAAGAAGGAAAAACCCTTCGTGTGGATTGAAAGATTCCAGAAGAATTTTCAAGAGATTATACAGAGACTGATGAGTGCCCCCATCATGAGACTACTAGAATAGGGCCATGGGTATGTAGTATGTTGCAACACATCAGGGACCGAACATGGATGTGTCCTAATGCAGGAGCGAGTAGTGATCTCTTATGGTTCACAATAGCTGAGACATCATGAGAATAACTATTATACCCATGACCTAGAGTTAGTTGTAGTGGTTTTCACTTTGAAAATGTGAACACACTACTTGATGGTAGAACCTTTTATAGTCTAATATGATCACAAGAGTCATAGATAAATCTTCTCATGGAAGAACCTGAACGTGAGACATGGACATTGGATAGAGTTCCTCCAGGACTATGACTTTGAGATATTCTACACTACTGGGAAGGGTAACATAGTAGCAGACACAATTAGTATGATTTATGGTCAATATTGTATAAGTGATTCAAATGGGATTCTATCCATGTTTCAAATATCCGTTGTGGATATATATAGAGCATCTTACATCCATTATATGACTGTTAATCTACCACTTCTTCAGCAAGTTCGAGAGCCACAACTTGGGGTCTTTGACTACAAGGCTCGAAGTTCTCAAGATATCCTCATGACTAGAACCTGATAGATTTTATGAAAGTGGAGACCATGTCATCCTCTTTAGAAAATGAACCATGGTATAGGTGGTTGCTACTAGAGGAGGTGTTGAGGGAGTTCCATATGTTCCATCTTGTGGTACATCTTACTGTGGAAAAGATGTACTAGGACCTCTGGCATCAGCAATGGTGGCCAGGGATGAAGAATGATGTGGAAAAGTTTGTTTCACAATGCCTCACTTGTCAGCTAGTGATGGCTAAGCATCAGGTTCTAGTCGGCTTAGCATATTCACTAGAGGTGCCGAAGTGGAAGTGGGATGGCCTTTCCATGGATTTCGTGACAGGGCTACCACACATGTCTAGGGTCCAGGATTCCATCTGGGTGACTACTAACCAACTCACCTTGTCATCCTACTTCTTACCCATCCAACAGAAGTGGTTAGTAGAGGGATTGGTATGCCTCTACAGAAATTAGATTCTACGACTCCCTAGGGATCCATCGACAATCATCTAGAATCATGAAACATGTTTTACATCCTGGTTAGGGAAGGGATTATAGAAGGTGTTATGGAATCAACTAAATTTGAGTACTTCCTTTCATATTCAGATGGATGGTCATATAGAATGAACCATTCATACATTGGATGACATGCTTCGTGATTGCGTCCAAGATTTCGGCCGTAGTTGGGATGATCACTTGCCCTTAGTGGAGTTCACGCACAACAACAGCTATCACTCCACCATCGGAATGGTACCGTTTGAGTCATTTTATGGTAGACCATGTAGATCAACTCTATGTACGAAAAACCATGGGGAGTCTATACATATTGGTCTACAGTCGGTACGGACTACCACAGAGAAGGTGCAGATCATCCAGGAGCAGATAATGACTGTTCAGAGCAAAAGGAGTCTTATGAGGACATGAGATGAAGAGCATTGGAGTTCTAGGAGGGATACCATGTCTTCCTATAAGTCTCTCCTCGATGAGATTTTCGAAAATTTGGCTGGGCCCCAAGCTATCTCTGAGGTTCATCGGACCATTTTAGGTTCTTAGCAGAGTTAGCATGGGGGCGTATCACCTAGCTCTTCCCCAACAGATGCATTGGGTACATGATATATTCGACGTGTCATTTATGATAAGGTATGTGCATGATCTATCACAAATTATTGACTGGGGGAAGAATGAAATTGATGATGGGTGACCTTTACAGGGTTTCAAGTGGAAATTATGGATCGGCAGGAGCAGGTCCTTCATGGATGATCATTCTCTCTTCTATATGTTTAATAGAAGAAAATTATCCTCCAGGAGATCACTTGGTAGTTGGATGCTCAAATTCATGCTCAGTACCCCCATTTGTTTCTTTAGCCTATGTTTTGGCTTTCGGGGAAAAAAATCCCTAATTTGGTGAGAATTTAATGACCCAGATTTTTACATTTAAATTTTTTTATTTTTTTTTGTATTATTACAAGTCTGTTAATATTGAAAATGGGTGATTCCGAGGCCCGGTGTACTTGGAATGATTTTATGAACTTTTCGGAGGGTTTATTCAGTAAACACATGGGTGATATTTTTTATCATTGGAACTGGTGCTACGATTAAAAATATGAGGGCACTATTGAATCTGCAACGTTGGGATTCACATAAGGGAGACTTCACTGCGACCGTAGTATGTCAAATTGAAAAGTTAATTTTTGTAGACTTTTGGATGATTAATAAAATAAAATTTTATTTTATTATTTTTATTTTCCTTTTCCCTAGTGGATAAGCAGCTGTGGAGGGACTGACGATATTTTGAGCCAATAATTGGCATTACTTCTCCCTGTTTGTAACAATACCATTGGAATTTGGGAGGTTCCTTAATTAAATGAACCTTATAAAATCCTCAGAACATTAACAAAATGATTCCCCACATATTTATATGGGGATCAAGGAGGGGTGTTGTAAATTTTTCACCAAGAGACAACGCTTTAGAAAAGTACCACGACACCAACATCTTGGAGGATAAGACATGTTTTATTGAGTTGTGACGAGTACCACAAAATCATGAAGTGAAGACAACAACGATCAAATTTCCATCGATCGTCGTTAGCGGACGTCTTATCTAGGATGGGGGATTATTGTAATGTTCATCGTTTCTAGATAACTTGTTGAATACCTGATATGATGATAACGCAAAGGGTGTGGGTCAAACGAACAAGTCCTAAACCCTCTGCCTCTTCAGTAATCACCTCGTTTTCTTGATCAGTTTTTTAAACCGAGCAGTATGATGAAACTGGAGGACATGCAGCGAGGACGGTGACCCGAGAGCCTCGTAGGAACTAACGACACCCAAAACGGACCACTAGAGAACGTCTGATGGCCCGTGGAAGCAACCTCCAGTGCTTGATGTTTTCAGTGGTCGGTTATGGTTGGTGGTGACCAATAGCGATCCACCATGGGCAGTGGGAAGCAGCGCACCATCACGAGCTACAGCAGCCTGAGGCGATCGGCCCGAGTCGGCCGCGCAGGACAAGGGCATCGCCCATAGGTGCCGCCGACAGAAACATCCATGGTTAGTAGGCCATGGTATGAATGTGGGATGCAACCCCATGCTACTCCACATTGGCGGAAGCCGGTCGGCCAGATAGACGACTATTTCGTGTGGTGGGGCAGCACCCCATCGGCTGGGCGAAATGGCCCCACCACCATGGGTTCAGCGGATAAGGGGCTCTCCCTTCAGGCAGAACGGGCCAGACCCGCGGCCCAGTGGTCCAGTGTTGGTGAGTCGAGCCCCACCTGGCAGGTCGGGCCAACCACGGCCGAGGGCCACAAACCAATGGGCCATCCCCGATGGGCCGGTCCCACCAGAATTAGGTCAACCCTTAATGGGCCGAACCCGGGAGGTGTCAGGTAAACCGTGTGAACCGTTACGTCGGGCCGGTCCGACCTTGTCGGACTGGCCCAGACCCAACTGACCACCGAATTAATAATCACCCGTAATTGACAAAAAAAGTTTTGTTTTGACACTCATTCATTGGAATGATCCCTTTTGAGAAGCGGTCACTTTGGCATATACTAGCAGTCCTGACTGAGCCAAGATAGACCGAGGTGTGAAACCCCCGTTTCATGCAAAGGGATATAACTAACGAACTGGGTGTTTGATAGATGTGACATCTAAGGATTGAGGACCCTTGGGAAAATACAGTCCTTTGGATATAATCTATTTAAGTTTTCATGGAGTTTGATGTGTGACTTGGGCTGGATCGTACAAGAATCCAACAAGGCCCTTTTTACAAAAGTGCCCATATCTCGCAGACTTGGTGTCTGATCGTTGCCTCGTCTGTCACGTTGGGTCCAATATGAAAGGGAGGTCCCTCAGGTATGATTATTTTGGGACATAGTACCAGTTTATATATAACCAATGGTTTTATGAGTGGTTCTACCTGAATCAAGCGTGCTATGAGTGGGAATCTGGTTATTGACTGCCTTTAAAGTAGTGATCATGTTTGGATCAGCATCATAGAGACCATGTGTGGATCAACATCGTAGCTACCTAACTTGGACCAATTTTAGAGTGGCCTGTTAAGGATAAAAAACTATCGACCCTATCATGATCTGTATCGAGTGATCCTATGTGGATCATAATTCCAGCAACCCTTTGTGGATCAGCATTCTAGCGACATTGTGTGGATCAGAATTCTAGCGACCCTTTGGGGTTCAACATTTTAGCGACCCTATATAAATTATAAGTAGTTTTCCCTAATGAGGATTATATTTACATTGTAATTTCGTGGAACAACAACTTCATTCCACGAGTGGATCATTAATATATCAACTTCTTTGTGGATTAGTTGTGTAACTTATAGTGGAATAAGATGATATAACATAAGACCACTCGTCTATATTTCTAGATCTCTGAGTTATATATCTGGTGTGAGCTGACTGTTTCTTTTTGCAATATAAATGAGTACTTGCTTTTTGGTTTTCCTTTTTGGAACTTTTCGAGACATTTGGGTGTCTCAAGGTCCCCAATGAGTATTATTATAGTCACCCATGCACGGTCTCTGCCCGCAAATTGTTGTGTCTTGTGTAGACAACAGACATCTTTGACCAAGGGTTGGTATCTAAGGGGTACATGGTGATTGGCGGTGTACCATTAGATGTGATGAGATGCATAAGAAGACCAACAGTGAGTTGTTCCTACCCTTCAGGTAGGAACCTTTGTGGATGATTCCAGGAGCTGTTTTTTGTTGTTGTTGTTGTTGTACTTTTTATTTCGGCTTGTATTATGACCCTTTACTTATAGAACTATTTACTTTTAGTACACATATTTTTACCACTATAGTTTTACTACGTGGGTTGCGCCCATTTTGTTCTTGTACTATGTATTTGCAGGTTTAAATTCAATCTCTTCTCGTTTTTTAGGGATATGCCTTTCGGTGCTAGTTGCCAACCCCTGGCCTATGGAAGGAGGGCTTGGGGTAGTCATGGTACATTCCTCGGAAGACGGGTTCTGAAAAACATGATGATAATAGAGTCCATATCAATGTGAAAATCTCATAATTATTACACCTAGGTGCCTATGGGCCATATATACATCAACCTTTAGTATTTAGATAGGAATTTGAATTCCTAGAAACCATTCCCTCTATCCATTTCAAAAATTAAAGGGGATTTTCCTATAATTTGAATCAAACCTAGACATATTATTTGAAATTTCCCTAGAAATATATTTATATATATTTGAATGTTTATAATTAAATTTTTCTCAATCTATATTTCAATGTTTAAATAATCTTTTAAACTGATTCAAACCATAAATTCAAAAAAATAATCATAAATAAATATTAAATAATAATAGATAAATACTCATTACATAACATAAGGATCCATGCCAATATCATTTTGTTCTTCTGCTTATGGATACATGGAAACATAATTAATTGGTTCATGATTGAGCTATGTTATCTCCCATTAGGTTCAACATAAATTTCACCATTCATAGACATGTCATATGTATTACATTTCATTATATCATGGTAAATGGAATTATTAGAAAGTGTGATATTAGAGGATCAATAAAGCGAAAGGTGGATATATCAATGATATAATAATAATAACATGATAATAATGTTATAATTACATGGTTATAACATTTAAAAAACATGACATTCATATCATATATCATAAACATTGGATAGGAACAAATTATTATAGTTTGTCAGACATGAATAATAAATGGATCAAATAACATAGTAAATGATATTATTATACTAGAATATGACATCGATTTTTTATAAGTAATAATATAATTACATTTTATCATTATTAATGTCTCATTTAAAAAGCAATTATAGTTAAATTGGTTCACTCCCAAATCTATAGTAGTAGTCAAGGTTCACTCCCAAGATTATCATATAGGACAATGCCCTTACGGAACTCGGTTCACTCCCCATTCAAATTAAGATTACCTAATGAGATATAAATAGTTTCCCCATGAATTGTAGATTTATATTTATTACAGACATACTTGGATATATTTCAATAATCATACTAGGTTATAACATAACTACACTCCACAGTTATAATGTAACCCCCGACACATAATGAAAATAATAAATCAGTGTGAAAAAAATTCATAAAACACTGTGAATGTTGGTTTTCATTAATAGAAATGGGTTTCATAAAAATTTTATAATATCATAACCTATGGAAATGAAATAGGTTTCATAATAATTATATCATGTCATCATAACATTACCCTTGAAAAAAGTAAGATTTTTTATAGTCATTTTAACTCTGTTTAACCTATTTTTTTGGAATGGGATTCATAATTATATTGTAATCATTAAAATACACCATTCAAAGATATAATAAGAATGGTATCCTTGTAATATATCCCTATAAAATTATAAGTTGCATCAAATTATTACATCATATATATGAAATGATTTTGGAAAACTAGTTTGATCATATCATAATTAAAATACCCTTACTTAGAAAATGACATTTTAAATAAAAAAAATCAGAAAATATATTTTGAAATAAATTTAAAATAAAGTAAATATTTAGAAATTATTATAGATGATTTTAAAAACATATTTTTTATTATAGTATAAATATATCATTCCATACATGTTTAAACAAAAATGAATTTTATATTTTTTTCAAAATTTTATTGGGAATTACATGGAAAATGTCATGAAGATTCCTTTTCAAATATTTTGTATGAATTATAACAATTTTAAATGTTATTTCATATAATCAAATAGTAATACAATAATTTTCAATGATTTTTGTTAACGTATGTATTAAAAAAAGATTTTTCTGACATTGACTGAAATTAAGAAGGTTTTCTCCATAAATATTATTTTGGAATACTAAAATCAGAAAGAGAAGAAAATGAACTAAAAACATGTTATCTTTACTAGTAAAAATTTGATTATAAAATTCATGAATTTGTTGATAAATTAAAAATAATATTTCATCATTTAATGTCAAATCATAAACATTCCTAATAAATAGTGAAATTGCAACACCAATCCCTTACATAATTAGTAACTTTTGAATCATAAAAAAATTAAATGTATAACATTAAATGTCATTAATATATGTATATTAAATATAAATCACTTTAAGGGGATATATATTCACCTTATAAAAAGTAGGTTCATTACCCATCATATGTCCCAAAAAGATAATTTGAGACGAAGTTCCCTTACCATATGTATTGACTACCTTTGTACATTTCGAACCACCTATATAATAATTATTTTTTTATTAAACATATATTATATAATAATAAATAAATATTTTATAATATATATATTAATTACCAATTATCATAAATTACCCCTTTATTAACAATTTCTTATGTGAATCTTGTTTCGTTGACTATTTGTTTTCATATTTTTGTGTATGTTTTGATCTGTTATCTTAGGACATTTCATATTGATCATGGTTACATTATCTAATTAAAATTATAAATGATATAAATATAATATATATTCCAAATATAATAATTTATTTTCTTTTATTAAAGATGCATATTGAAAACGAATTACACTATTCATGGAGATGGTACTTTGTACGTGTGGATGAAAATTGTTTCTTTTTTCCAAACAGGTGGAAGAAAATTAATGTAAATAATAGATTAAATTTTTATATTAATATTAGTGTCATATATTTCATTTATATTAACTACATTAATCCTCATTAACATCATTTTAAGACATAAATGAAAAATTAATCAGATCAATTCATGTTGCCCACCCAACACACCAGTGACACTAACAAATCTCCCAAATAAAGGAAAGTAATACGTTATATTTCATATAACACTTATGTGGGTATAATTATGATTCATATATAATATAAATTCATTTACTATATCATTAATATAATTCAATTAAAATTCATATTTGAAAAAAAATAACATCGGTTCATGAGGATGTAGTCTACGATACAAACGATTGAAGATTTTGTTTCCTATTTGATGGAAGATGATAAATAATATTGTCATTAATTTAACATAATAAGATTTAAATTTTTTATATACTGGTTTTATTATATAATCATAGTCAAAAATTATATAAAGGATTTGGAATAAGAAATAAATAAAAAACATAAGTTTCAAAATTATACCCCTTCTTCTAAGAACCTCTATTGGTTTATACGTAAATAAATAATAAGTGGGTTCCATAAAACAATTAGGACCCTAAGTTGTTTTTGGGTAAGTATGTAAGGTTTTTGGTTATTTCTAGGATGTACCCAATAGAATTTAAAATGTTAATTGATGTGGATATGGTATGGCCTTTTATAATAAGGGGAGAGGTCATTCATTGAGTTTTTGAAAAAAATAATGTGTAAAAATGTTTTCATCATTAAAAAGGGAATAAAAATGTGTTATTACAAAACAATAGATTATTTTATATAGAAATATGATCATTAAATAATTTTTATACGTTTATAAGAAATTTTACCACTTTTCGTTTTTGTTTAACTATTGGTAAACTTGTTTTAAACATAGACTAATTGATTAATTTGTAATGTTTTTACATTTCATTTTTAGGAAAAAATAATATTACCCAATTATATAATTATTATTATTTGTATGATAAATATTGAATCAATTTTTTCAAATTCAATTCAAAAAAATTTAAATATTAAAATTTTAAATTACAAATGTGTTGAAATGCAATTTTACAAAGAAAAATTTATCAAAAAGTATATAATGTTATTATATATATATTTCATATTAAATTGAATCCAATGAACTAAATTGGATTTTGGAATATAATATTCCACAAATTTCATTTTTAAAAAATATCTATATAAAATGTATCTTGTAAAAACATTAAATGAAAATGTAGTTCTTAATAGAAATTAGTATTTTATAATTATCACCAAAAAAAATTTCATTTCAAAAAGTCACTTTAATTTACTCAAATGTAATTTTGAAATGTAGACATAAAAAATAATTTTATTTTCCCAAATAAATTTTTTATTATTCAAGAGTTACCATTATTTTTTTATCATAATAATAAATAAATAAAAAATTTTCAAAAATAGTATTTTTCAATCATATGATCACATTAATTAACATACATAAATTCTTTTCAATATATATCATTTATATAAAATAATTAAACATAATATTTAAATAGTTATTATTCCTATTCATACCAAGAATTTTTTAATCTTTTTATAATGGTATTGTTTAAATAATAATATAAATAGTATATTGTGGGTTGCTAAAAAAATATATACAGAATGATCTAGAGAAAGAAACAATTTATTCATATTTTTTCATAAAATATTAGTTTTCACAACCACATCAAGTTCAACCCTCCAATATCTGATATAAAATCTATTGTTTAAGCATTTACACAGCAAAAAATAATGTGTTTTAGGAGAAATGTGGAAGTGATAACACTTGTGAGAATGAAGTGGTGCATGTGAAGTGGGACAATAGTGTATAAAGAAGCCATGGTGAAGAGTTCAATGGATGAGTATGTGACATAGTATATTTCTATCACATTGAAGAAAAATTATATTTGATATGTCATTTTATTTTCAGATACATATCTGATGGGGGGATCTAAAATTACAAGATATTCTATTATAGAAGGACCACTATATAGTGTACATTCCCATTAAGAAATTATTGACATATGGACGCCTTGAATATTGATTGTTCATATTTCATGAGCAATAGTTCACACTATATCACTATTGAAAATATTTTTCGTATTTCATGTACATATATTACGATGAGTATTGTGTGATCGGTGATGGAAAAATTCATTAATCATTCCAATCCTATAAAATCTCACACTATAGTGAAATGGAAATATTTTCGTAAGATAGTTATTCAATAGAGTTAGGGTAAATCACATCATTGTTCTTGAGATGGTCATGGTGGATATAATCAATAATTATGAATCTATTTAGTTACACAAATACATGTTAAAAAGAACTATTCAATTCCCACAATATTTTTTGATATCATATTATATGTTGTAGTATATACTACTATATCACAGTTGAGGCATTATGGATATTGAATATTTGTCATGAAATTTATCATACCTTAGTCAATCAGTTCCACTAATTTTTGAGTAATATGGGGAAAACTAAAATTATGAGCGGATTCTTGGATTTATAGGTAACTAATTAAAAAATAATGAAATATTTTGATTCCATTAAATTCATTTAGAACATATAATAATAAAAATGTATTAGATATTATAAAAACCCATATATTTAAAATAATAAAGTAAAAATGTCAATAAAAATTATGCTATCAATTATTTATAATTGATTTAAATCCCAATAAATATAGAGATATAAATTTAAGAAGATTCGAAGGAATTTAATCCATGAATTCAAAGAGAAAGAAGATAACATGGAATCATTTAATGAAATTTATAAAGAAAAATTGTTGTAAATCATTATTTTTAATAGTTAAGGAGTCAATTACCCAAGAAATTTTCCTTATTAAGAAGGCAATTCGATGATATCTCAAGGAAAAAAGGGGACTAAAAATTTCATTTTTACAGTAGGTCTGTGGAAGAAAAATAGGTTATTCAATTTCACCTATGTCAACATAATTGATGTATCATACACATTAATATGATTTTATTCATATCCTTGGAGAATTTTTTTTACCTTTGATGCAATGAGGAATAATGGGACATTATTAGGGTAGTGATCCTTAGGAGATAGTGAATATACTGATAAAATTTATAATGCAAGTGATCCTTGCAAATAATGACCCAAACAAACTCATTGTAATGATATTAGTTTATTATAGAATTATTGAATTCATTCTCTATTGACTAGAACATAGTGGTGAACCAAATATAAAACAATGTGTTCATTGTACTATATTATTTACATTCATTACACAAAATCTAGAAAATGGGTGAATCATTAATAGATAATACATGTTAAGTGGCTTCTCAAGTGAAAATGAATCCAAATAACCATTTCATCAGGAGAATAATATGTGATCCATCTATGTATGAGGTCAATATCAGCATTCCAAGAATTTCTAAAAGGAAACGTACATAAATTGAATGATTAAATTACCCCAAATCCTTAATCCCACTCTCAGGGTATATATGACCAAATCCTCTTGAGGGGATATCATTTTGTATCAATGATATTATTTTATTTTCTATGGGATACATTTTTAACTCTATTATTAGATACTATTTTTAATATGAAAAATAATCCACATTTAATTTTCAATTATTTAATTTAAATCATTTAATCAATTGGATGAAGGTGTTTAGTGTGTACTTGAAAAAACATGATTGAATTCATTATAATGTGATGACGTATGGAATTACTAATGAACTTTTATAATCTAGCCTAACATGTCACAAGATAAAGACCACTATAAATACTCATGCATACAGCCACATATTCAAGAGGCTACAAGCCTGTTGAAAGGGTTTAAAAGATACAATGGAGAGACCATACACTCTAGTGAGCGTCTAGAAACATTTAGAAATGACCAAACATATATAAATGGATTCAAATCTGGTTAGAAAAGATAAATTAATAAACTAATGAAACATATTATAAATTAAATGTGAAATATAATTATATTGATTTATAAAAATTCAAAATAATACAAAATTTTCTCTCCCACGGCACTGACCACATTTTCAGAATAAGGAAAATAAGAATAAATACATTAGGCTCCTCAGAAAAATCTTATCCAAAACACATACCCTATCTCAATGATGCTCGAGCTACAGTAGCCCAATCATTGGACTCAAATAGAGAATCTTTACTCAATCATTAAAAACTAGGCTCTAACCCTATCCATTTCCAAGATATGATAAATCCTAAAATTAGATATCATGTCCACATGATCTTAAAGGATAATAGGCCACCACCAATGGTGAGATATAGTTATTAATAAATCACCAACAATGTTGAACAAATAATATAATGTCATAAAAATTATCAGCACATGTGATATTCCTATCGTAGTTGAGATTAACAGAATCAATCATAAAAAGAACTATCACATAACATAATGGTAAGGATAACATAAAAAAGGAAAGAAACCAACCAGATGTTCTATTATATAATAGTTTGGTAAGTCTACCCCTATTTGGTCCATCCCATAAGACATATATCTTATATCTCACAATACCACATGAAATTTATCTCATCAACTCGATCTATAGAGGTTCTCCATTAAATATAAACATAATGTTAGGAATATCATACGCCAGGGCCTGAAAATAAATTTCCAAAAAAAATTGACTTCCCGACTCTAGAACACTAATGGAATAATACTAAATTTCAATATAGACTCAGTGACACACACTATAAATTTTCATGTCCCGAAAAAACTAAATAATTAACTGAAATCAAGCATTGACCTCATAGAAGCACTTCATATGAGATTATCTACATGGATTTCATGGATTCACTACCATGCAGGATACATACAAAAACCGTGGAGAGAATATAATCTAAAAAAATATGATCATTCTTGGAAACAACAACATATTCTCTTAGAAAATTGGATAAAATTCAGTTCATGATGTCAAAAATAATATAGATCACTCCCCAACATAATGATTTTTTATCCATCACTCTAATTTTAATTAGGAAAATCAGACACAGAAAAGGACTAGGCCAGCATTAAGCTATGGTAACAAACAAAAAACCCCTAACCCTGCTCCCAGGGAAGTTAGTTATAATAAAATAGATCATTCTCAATACTCTTATATAAAATCAAGGACACTCCCTCATTTATAAACAACCACATTACCAAACAATACACAAGAAATGTTCCAAATTGGCCAAAATCCAACTATACTTCAACAACACTACCAAACGAAAAACAAAATTAGAAGGTCTAGGGGTCCACCCAAACCTACCATCTCAATCCAGCCATGGGATCTAAATAACTATTAGTGGTCCATTTCTCACATACATGGAATCATCATACCAACCCAAATTATTTCAAAATGAAACCTTATTATCCCCACCAAGGAAGAATATCTATGCCCAACAATTCCCTTAATAATAGTTAGAACATGGAACCCACTATAAAACATGGATGATAAAAAAATGAATGAACAGATCCCATATAAGAAACTAAAACATGGTACATGGGGTGATCCACCACCATAGTGAAACCTAATTTCGATCCAAACATATATAAATAGTCCATTCCCTCATTGATCCACTAATAGGGCACACCGATCTGATTACACACCCATAATGGTCTACACACATGCGAGGATGATAGAATTATATATCTATCAGTAACGTACAATTTTCCACAAGATTAATATGACCTAAAATAAAAACAATTTATATACATTATATTCATATATATTTAATTATAAGGAGAAGAAATATGTGATATACCATTTTGTTCATTTGATACACTATAAAAAAACTAAACATACATTAGATTTGAAAAAACACATAAAAATTACAGATTCATGTGAATCCTTAATAATTGGATATATTCATAAAAATTGGCCTTATGATAATGGTCCAAGAGCCAAAAATAGTATAAAAAATAAATTCACAATCTTATGTGAATCACACAATGTGAAGTGGAAAAAATATTAAAATTTTTGTAAAAAATAACACTCCCATGCTCTGGTATGATGGAATTCCAATTGGAAAAGGTGTTTGTGACACAAAAATATAATATCCATCACATGTTTAGAAACATTACACAATCAAATTTCTAGAAACTCTACAATTTTTAAAAAACATCACATACTATTTTTTAATAAACCGGACCAAGTACACCAAATACGTCACCAAATCTATCAATCAAAGAGGCCTCAATGGTGCTTCCCAATATTTGATGTTCTGATAACTAACATTGAGGAACTAACAGATATTGTGGAAAAAATATATCCCCTAGTCATAATGCAATTATAGAATAAATTAACCAATATAATACACAAGGAAAAATATCATAGAGTATGAATAATAAATAAATTACATAAATTCATTCTACATTATATAAAATTTAGAATACATGCATACATAAAACAAATGGTGATAAAATGATATGATTGAACAGCCATCGGAGCAGCCACATATAAAAAAAATATAAAATAAAATTAAATACATCACGTTTTATTAAAAACACTAATTTATGCCACAAAACTAGACTCTATAATGATCAAGAGCAACATCACTGATGATGAAAAACTATATGAGATGATAAAATGGATCAAGAAGCACTAAGACATTACACTATCCATCTTGTAAGCTATCTGCTAACAAAAAAAGAAGACATTAGGATTTTAGTCACATCGAGGTTCACATACATGGATGAGGAAAATTCTCAATTGGCCACCCCAATTGGTGAAGCTATAATATACTTTCATAGAAACTGCATGAACATGTTGTTTGACCATCCATGACAACAATAATAATAGTTAATATAAAAATTATAATTTCAAAACCAAAATCATGAATAAAATTGGAATGTAGTCAACCAAGGGTTCTATTCTGGAACCCAAGGAAAATATACCACGACATTGATCTATGAAATATGAATTATAACACAATTATCACCTATCCACATTAAATCTGGTCTTTCTCCTAGTTATATATAGGATATCAAAGACATCATAAAATAGAGGAATGGATTTTAAAACCCAAGGAAGGACCATTTTATTCTTCATGAAAAAGTAGATCTACTCGGAAATTGGGGAAAAAAGTGAATGAGCAGAATTTATGGAAATGTGTCCATGAAAAACACAAGAGAAACAATCATTTCTGGAATGTCAAATAGAAAAAATTAGGATAAAAATTAGACCCAACAGATACTCAATCGATGGTATCTATCCACATTGAATCAACAAATGAAATACCTTGTGTGATCTATACAAAAACCTGGAGATCTAAATATCCATCTTACTAAGAGAAAAAAATTATCAATAAAATCTATTCATATAATGGAAAGTACTCAACTAGAGGGGTTTAACCAATCATGATCATCCATTATCAATCTATTAAAATCTATATAAAATCAGTAAATATAGGGGATGACTATATCAAACATAATAAAGTCACTCTGTATATGATATGAAAAGTGTCTCCTTAAAAAAATAATGTCCAAAGAAGAAACTACCTCAAAATACACAACCAATGTATAAACCAATGTGGAATTGTCCAACCTCAAACCTACCATCCAAATAGATAAACAATAAATGTATATTAACGCTTGGAAAACAACACAATGGGCCTCTTTATGAACAGTAAATCTCTCCATCTTGCAAATAGAAACCATGACCTCTCAATGATCCTCCTTAGGGGAAAACCAAAACTGGGGGACCCCATCATCATCAGTGTGACAACATAAAGTGATACACAAATGGACAAAATTCTATTGAAGGAGAAGGAATCAATTTGAGATGTTACTCTAGCTCATCAAAATCATGAAACACAATTAAGGAGGAAACATCCTAAATGACCCTTAGTGGCCTCTAACTTGTCCTTGATCAATAATGCATCCAAAGGGTAACCAAATGAAAAAACATGCATATAGGTTATTTCTCAGTGGTCCTTGTGACTACATCAAAATATTTTCTATATGAGGGAGAATAATCATAATTCAAACATCAGGGAATTTACTATACAAAAAAAAATAGTGATCATTCTTAGAGAGACACCTATCCAATGATACCAACCTACCAAAAATGGAATTCTATTGTGAAAATCAGAATCATATCGATGCCACAATGAAAACTGGGCTTAACCACATTCCCACAATGTCACTATATAGTGATGTCTTAAACATAAATGTTCATTAAATATAGTATTTATGCTTCATATATCTTTATCCATGATCGACAGGTCCCATAACAATGTGCAACATCCAATGATTTTGGGAAATGTATTCATTTAAATTAATTTATATTCTTTGATAGGTTGTGTAACATGAAATAAATAGTTTTTATTTCATTTTATGCAATTTCTTTTTAATCTTTCATTACACATAACATTTAGTTTCTTTGATTACTTGTGTTACATGCACGTGTATATCTTATTAGACAAAATTTTAATCTTAATATTATTTGCTTAACAAAATAGTTGTCATATACAAATCAGAATGATGGGAATGAATATAATTAAATAAAATAAAATTTTTTTTATATTTGTTAAATAAATTTATTTGTAATAATGTTATTATAAATGAAAATTAGAACTCATAAAATATAACATATTTTGTTTTATTAAAATCTATTTTTATGACCATAATGCCATTTTATTTTCATATTTTAAATTAATTTCAATTGATGAATGTTATTAATAAATTTTACATGTTATATATTTAATAAAATGTTTTGATATTTTACCACTAAATTTTTATATGATTAAGATAATAATAAAATAAATTTTAAACAAAAAAGTTTTATATATTGGAAAGGAAATTTTATCTCATATAAATGGAATAATTTTTTCAAAAGTTATTTTAGTAATTTTTTGAATTTTTATTTGAAAAAACTACTTGAATTTTTTAAATATTAATATATTGATTTATATTGGAATTTATTTTTATATTTTTATGAAAACATTCATTTTTTCATGAAAAGTGAATGATTTTGATGTTTTATTGAAAAATGGGTTTTCTTATAAATAATTTATAGAATTAATTTATATTTATAAGGTGATAAAAAGAATAAATAGATAAATTTAAAATAATTTAAACAAATTAATCCATTTTAATTAATTTGATGATGAAATTAGATATAATATAATTTCAATTTTTCAACTTTTATCTTGTCAAAACATATGTCTCGTCTCATCTTTGGGAAGAATTCTAAATAATTTCTAAAACATCACATATTGGAATTTAGAAGAATTTATTCTGTTTTCAATAAAAATAAATTAAAATTTCTTATAGTGAAAAAATTGATTTTGATAAAAAAAATATTACTGAATGTAATTACAATTATTTAATGTAATTACGGTAAAAACATTCTTAATTAATGAATAGTTGTAGAATATAAGGTGTAAAAAGTTCCGTATACAAGTGAAAAAATTATTTTATGATATATTTAGACCCTCACCTCTATCTGTATCTATAATTTTCAATTTTGGATCCTTGGGGGACAATTCAAATGTGGGTATCCCTAAAATTATTTCAAAAATACCAAATATGTCATTTTCTATCTTATAATAGTCCCCTATCATCATCCTCACATCACACCGATCAAGAACATTAGATCGTCAAAAAATTAAACAAATAATCTGAAAAAATCCCTCATGTCATCCTAGAATCATCACATTTGGTTGAAATAAAACCATGTAATTATATTGGTGAAAACCATATGGCGTTACTAGAAATAGAGGTAAAATTAATCAATGATTTGTTTTGTTTTATTTCATTCTGAAACCAAATAAAATATTATTATTACATTATTATATAAAAAACAAAGTATATTTAAAATAATATTATTTTTTATGTAATGGTTTCATCCTACCCTTTTATACACATCCATCAAATGGGATACACAATAATAATCTATGTCTATGATGGACTACCTTCACACGAACCGATGTCGTTTGTTCTTCCAATACCACCTCTGAAGATTAGTAACAATGATGTAATTAATGTTTTTATATGAATTATATGATATTTATGATTTATTTATTATTAAAGATTAATTATATAACACATTACATAATGCCTTCCATTTTGTGAGAATACAATAACTCCGTTTTCGGACTTGTGTAGTATCGCCTCCTCAATGTGATGTGAATGGTTCAAACAATACATGAGATATATTAAAGATAATAATGTATGATATAAATGAAATATTTAATGACATTACTGATATAATTATTATTATATTAATATAACATATTAGTTTATTCTTTATATTTCACGAATGAAAATGTGATAATGTCTTTCGTGGGTGTGTGGACAACCACCTCCATGAAGCGACGCGATTCTTCTTTTTTAATTACCTCAACCAAATAGTTATATATAAAAGTCATTATAAATATATAATACAGATTTAATGATAGAATTATTATTCTATAAATAGATATTTTACATACCTTATTTACCTAATGTTCAATGAATAATTGCAATGCTACTCATGCATATGTATAGCATGTCGTCTCTATGATCGTAATTTTGTTTAATTTTTTGAAATCTTCCTTAATGGATGATTTTAAAATATTTATAGATATATAAAATTATATAATGGTTTCATGAAAATTATTATATATATATTTAAATAATGACCATATTGACCATTTACGACCTATTAAATTTACATTTGACACCCAAGATGAATCTTTTTAGATGAGCATACCAAAACATTATAGATCATGTAATTATTTATAACATGTTTATAAGTTCAATAAAATTATTAATTAACATGTAAAACATTATAAAACATTTAAAAAACATACGTAATAATATTATTCAGTATTATAGGTGAATATCATGTCTAATCAAACTCAATGTAATGGTATTCATAACTCAATTTCCATTCATTCGGATAAATATATAAGCCATTTATTATATTATATTGAGAATATATATGAAATTACGTATGGTTTTATTATTTGTTATTTATAAAGACCAAAAAATTTCGTGGAATTCTATTTTTCATAAATACAAGGAATTTTATGAGTCCGTGAAAATTGACGGCACGTGATTCTGAGGCCCGGTGTGCCCAAAATCAGTTTCTAAAGTTTTGTTCATGTATGTACAGATAATGTACGAGTGTGGTTTTATAACTTTTAAACCGGTTCTTGGAATTGAAATCTGAGGGTTTTTTGGAACTCGCATCACCAATATTCACATAAGAGGACATTCACTTCGACATCAGTAGGTCTAGAGTAAAAGATAGATTTTGCGTTTTCATGGAAAATAATAAAATAAAGTGTGTATCAATTGATTTTATTTTGAGCCGTCATTTGGTGTGTGGTAGTTAAAACCTCCTCATGGAGGTTGGAGGTGGGACCACCGCACCATAACCTCCCATAAGAGGTTATGTTGGTGGGACCCACCCGAACTCATCCTCCCATGAGAGGATTAATTTAGTGGGGATTACCTGAGCTGGAAGCCTCTTATTCATCCCATTAAGTGGGGAGAGCCTCTTGAGCTCCCCACTTTATGGTGCCAATCCACACAAATTAATTAATGGAGCATTAATTATTATAATTTAATTGTTTTGAATTTTTGGGCCAACAATTAAATAACAGAATAACTTAATCCAATATTTCTGGGGTTGGCATATTCATTCCGTGGAGCTTTGGAAAACAGGAGATAAGGAAAAAAAGAATTATCCAACAAATAGCACTTCTTCCACCAACGAAGAACGATTTTCAACCGGAACAAGGGAGGAAGTGTCGTCCTTGAAGAACAAAGACAACGTCGTCCTTGACTTCTTCATCTTCTTTCCCGATGTCAACAAATAGACGTCTGTGTTTCTGTGACATCTTCTACGAACAGAGAATCCAAGGTAGGGGTTCGAGATTGATAATTGTTGTGTGTTCATCATTTTTCTATCGTGGTTTAGAATTCGAAGCCGCTTGATATGACCCTAACACGGAGGATGCGGGCCGAACAAACAGAGCTCTATCCCTCTGCCTTACTTATGGATTTCATGCCCAATGCGATATGAGTCTGAGTTGAGCATTTCTCATAAATAATGTTTTTGGATCAAAGGCAACGTTCTGTGAATAGCACGACCACATTCGGAACGAGAAACGGGCAACCTGAACTCGTATGGTGACCTGTGAAAGATTTGTTGGCAGACGAAACCAGTGAAGAAGAGAAGGGCGATCAGTGCTCTGGCTGGCTGCATGGATAGCGGCGGTGCAACTGCGCCGCCAGAAAAGAAGGGGACGGCCGGCAGGGCGCGACAGTGCAGCGGCGGCCGGCGCAAGGCTGACCGCAAGAAGGATCGGCGGCTCGGGCAACTGGTATGCTGAGGAAGGCACCGCGGAACAGTGATGCACTATGGGGCATGGGTCACGGCCCTTATCCATGGCGACAGGGGAGGCGCGATGCAGTCAAACCGCGCAGGGAGGCGGCTGGTCGCTCGGCCTGCCTGGAATAGTGGGACCTGCTGGTTCCAGCAGGACGCTAACTAGTGCCACATGGAACCGGTTTGTCTCCAACCTGAACGACATAGTCGTTCTGGATTTCATGTGGGCGCGAAATTCCCCCTGAACGCGGTTAGGGTGGACCACCCGTGGGTGTAAGCTGATCGGGCTGCCGGGCCGGACCCAACATGGGTTGGGCCGCCCCCGTAGGCGGGGTCGGACCCGCGGACGCAGTCGGACCCGCGGACCAGGTCGGACCCCAGTCCGGACCCGATTGACCTATTTCCATTATTTTACAAGTAACATGAGCTACATAAATTCGATTGACGAACCGTGTATGGTGATAGAAATATTAGAAGGAGATGGCTATTTTGGTATACCCCACTCGAGGTTTGGACACAGTTTGAGTATGGCTGGGTTGGAACGAATGTAATACCAACCGGGCACTTGGGATGGAAATGCCAATAACTCGCAGGCCGAGCGATGGATTGATGCACCATATTTTGTGTTGGAATTTCATTGGAAAGATGGATCTTTTGGATACATCAACTAGAGACATCATGGCAGTTGATCTATCGAAACATGGAATGAGGAGCGGACTCTTTCGGAATCAAGAATACTTTGTATGGAACATTGAGGTTTTTTGTGCACTAATGAATGTTCATGGATCCTCTATGGGTCCAATATTTCTGTCTTCTATTCCTATATCTTCTGTGGGTTCGACAGAATAGATAGTCTGGGATCTTGTGTGGGTATGACAACTCTGACGACTATTTCTAGATCTTGTGTGGGTCTGATAGTTCTATCTGCTGGTGCTGGATCTTGTGTGGGTCCGGAAGCACTGACTAATGTACTTGGATCCTGTGTGGGTCCAAAATTTCTAACTTTTGGTCCAGAATCTAGTGTGGGTCTGGCAAATTAGATGATTCAGTGGCTACATATGATCATCTCAATCTACAAAATATGCATTCTTATGTGAGATAAATCAGCAAAAATTGTGTTAAGTCATGATTAAGATGGATTACTTGATAACTTAGGTATATTTATGGGCATATACCTATGTGGGGTTATCTGTCGATTTCATACATTGAGGTTCATCTTTTTTGGATTTGGATAGGCCTTGAGGGTCTCAGGTTCCCTAATTAGTATCGTTATAATCAGCCCTACACGGGCTATGCCATCACCTCGTTGTGTTGGATACAGACGATAGACAGCACTGACTAAGGCTGAGTGTACATGAACTGGACAGTACCCAGAGGTGGACCCCATGACGAGTTGGTACCCAGTGGATACTGATGGACATGGATTGTTGATGAGGATATCTGTATCTACCCTACAGGTAGGATCTGTGGTGGACGATCTAGGTTCTATTTTTCAAATTTGAGATGTTTTTTCCTTTTCATTTGTACTTGTACTTTACATCTGGGCTTGTATTTTGGCCACTTTACTTTTTTGATCTCTCTTTTTATACAGTATTTTAAAGTGTTTTGTATTGGGTTGTGTACTCTATTGTTATTGATTTAAGTTATAAAGTCAATGCCTTCCTAGTTTAGAGATTTATGCCTTTGGTGCTAGTCTCCACCCCTGGCCTATAGACGGCAGGCTTGGGGTAGTCACGGTACGGGCCTCGGGGGACGGGTCGTGAAAAAATTGTATCAGAGGAGTCGGTTCTACCGCAGAACATAGGACTCTGGTCATTCTTTTCTATGATGAAATATTGTTAAGAGTACTGAGTGTGGTTTTCAGTGCAGAGAGTCATGTGTTGGTGTTGCGGCCTACGTATCCATTAACCAGGACCCTGACTCTTGATTTCTGACTCAATGCACGAAAACACTAATTGCATGTGTGTTTCAAGAGTCTGATATGTGATCTCATTGAGTCAGCTCACGAGGAATATCTTATTGATCGTGGCATACCTGTATCTTTTCCGGATGGCCCCATGCAGAAATTTTGCCAGGGTTCCGAGAGATGTATGAGATGACAGCCCACCGAGCGACAAGGCCTCGGTGTAGGGCCCTATCATAGCGGAGGATCTAGCAATACCACTACCTTTTGGGCCACCGATACCTCTAGCCCCAGCAGTAGAGAGTGTATGCCTCTTGAGGGCATTTCACGTTTTCTAGCACCAGAGGCCGTCCAGGTTCAGGGGTGAGACGGACCTGCTGGAAGAAGAGGAATGGATGGAGTCTGTGGTGAGAGTCTTTACACTAGTAGGCACACCCCATGATCTTATGGTGATCCTTGTCATGAGTCTTCTTAGAGAAGCAGCATACAGATGGTGGAGCCTGATGCTCGAGGTGCATGACGATGGGACACTTCTCTGGACAGACATTGAGATCCTATTTCGAGTGGAGTTTGTCCCAACCAACCTACATGTGTTGCAGATATAGAAGCTACTGCATCTATAGCAGGGTAGCATGTTGGTGGCACAACACTCAGTGAGGTTCACCATCCTCTCACACTACTCCAGAGATATAGTGCATGACCCTTTCTTCAGGGCCCAGACCTTTGATCAGGGACTCAGGTGGGAGATTAGAGTATCGATGATCTCACTCAGCATCCTGACATAGGTGGGGATGTTAGATAGTGACCTCCAAGTGGAAATTTTCCTTGCTGAGTAGTCACCAGCAGCGAGACCTGCCACCGGGCATCACATAGCGGAGTCTTCTGCAGTTGGCAGCAGACAGATGTCGCAGAGGTCCAAGATGACTATACGATATAGTGGATGACCACAAGATACATGTTTAGTTGGTTGGGGCACATGAGACAGAGCCATTCATTCTAGGAGAGGGCAATCTTACTCCTGTGCGGGTAGGGTCACATGGCTCGTGACTGTCCGACCAGCCATACTGACGATCAGTAGTCGGTCGATGGAGCACCTAAGAAGAGACATAGATTCGATCGAGGCAGACCGCAGGGAGTAGGAAGATGTGGAAGAGGAGATGGTAATGTAGCTGGTAGTGGACGAAGATTTGAGTTGTTACCCCCACCAGCTCTAGGAGGTCCACCTCGACTGTAGAGAGCATGTGAATTGGGGAGAGCTCAGCTCCAGGAATCTGAGGCATATGACCATGGTTCTCTAGAGATTATTTGAGGTACGATTTGTGTCTACTCCACAATAGAAGTAGTTCTTATAGACATAGGTGTTTGTCACTCTTTCATTCCCACTACCCTCTTTCGGAGCTCGAAGATTCCGACAGAGCTGTTGGATCGATCCTTATTTCTAGATACTACTACAAGAGAAGATTTGATGATTACACACTGGTGCCGAAAGTGAAAGATTACTCTTGGAGGTGAGAGATTTGGCTGGGATATCCTATTAGCAGCGTCGAGGCCTTATGACATCATCTTGGGTATTGACAGGTTATCACAGAACATGCTTAGATAGACTGTATTAGGCACAGAGTGCGGTGTGTCCGTACGGATGGGACCATGTTACCTTCATCGGCGATAAGGGATCCTTTGCAGCACAAGAAGGACTTACTCGGAGGAGGGTGCAGCCGATCACACATCAGTTGGCCTGCCTTACCCTCGGAGCAGTTGATGTGGAGAGTGTGAGCTATCCTATAGTGGTAGATCGGTACACAGATGTTTTCCCTGATGATTTATAAGGTCTTCATACTCATTGAGAGGTCGACTTCTACATTGACATGTACCTTGAGACATCACCGATATCTACACCAGTATATTGGATGGCTCCCTCGGAGCTACACGATTTGTGGGTACAGTGGGAGGACTTGCAGGGGAAGGGATTCTTTCGACCCAATGTTTCTCCCTAGGCAACCTTGATTCTGTTCACCAAGAAGGAGAATGGGAGCTTGAGGCTTTGTGTCGACTACCATCGCCTAATCCAGGTGACTGTGAAGAACAATTACCCACTCCTGAGGATTGAAGAACATCTTTATCAGCTGAAGGAAGCACAGTGGTTCTCTAAGATAGACCACAGATCAAGCTATCACCAGCTCAGAGTTCGAGAGGAGGATGTGTAGAAGATGACCTTTAGATTGCGGTACGACCACTACGAGTTCTTGTTTATGCTTTTTGGTGTAACCAACACTCCAGTATTGTTCATGGAATTCATGAATATGATCTTCCATCCATACCTTGATCGCTTTGTTGTATTATTAATTCATGAAATACTGATCTACTCGATTACTGAGAAGGACCATGGTTACCATTTTCGAATAGTACTGAACACAGTCTAAGAGAACCGGCTTTATGGTCAACTCTTGAAGTTCCAGTTTTGGTTCCGAGAGGTTCAATTTCTCATAGAAGTTATCTTAGAGGCTGGAGTTGCAGTAGATCCATCGATGATTGATGCGATACTTGCTTGGGATCCACCCAGTAGTGTGACAGAGGAACAATGTATCCTGGGTTTAGCTGGTTATTACCGGAGGTTCGTTCTAGACTATTCCAGAGTTGCAGCACCACTATTAGCCTTGACAATGATGGGGAAACCATTTGTGTGGTCTGAGAGATATAATCTTATCATTTAAGAGCTGAGGCAGTGGCTGACTAGTGCACCCATATTGAGACTTCTAGAGGAAGTCATAGGGTACGTAGTTTGCGGCGACACATCAGTGACTGGACATGGGTGTGTCATGATTCTCGTGTGAGGAGTGATCATGTTTAGTTCTCGACAGCTGAGATAGAACAATCAGAACTACGATACCCATGACCTGGAGTTAGTGGCATTGGTATTCACCATGATGCTGTGGTGACACTATCTAATTGGAGAGCATTTTACCATGTACTCTAATAAAAATAGCCTCAGGTATATCTTCTCTCGGAAGGACCAAAACCTGAGACCGTGAAATTGGCTAGAGTTATTAGAGGACTATAACTTCGAGATAGTCTATTCTCCAGTGAAGGGAAACGTTGTAGCATATTAAATCAGCAGGAGATCTGGTATACAACTCCTAGGAGAGGTGACAGAGCAGCTGGCTGCATTACATATTTATTTTGTGGACAGAGATGGAGAACCTTTCATTCATACTCTTACAGTCACTCATCCACTTCTTCAGCGATTCATGGAGGAAATGAATGGGGTCACTAACTGTAGGACACGACATGCTCAAATATCCAGAGGGCAGACACCTGATAGATTTTCTGAAGGTGGGGAGCACATCATCCTCTTCAGAGGAAGTACCTTGGTTCCAGTGGCACTTCAGGAGGAATTGTTGAGGGAGTTCCTCACTTCCCCTCTATAGGTACATCCAAGAGTGGAAAAGATGTACCAGGACCTTCAGCGACAACACTAGTGGCCATGTATGAAGAATGAAGTAGCAGAGTTTGTCTCTCGATGCCTACATTGTTAGCAAGTGAAGGTAGAGAACCAGGTACCTATAGGCTTGGTCCAACCTTTAAGGTCCCATAGTGGAAGTGGTATGGGATATCCATGGACTTAGTGACTGGTTTTCCATGTATATCCAGGGGTAACAACTTGATTTGGATGATTGTTGATCGACTCACCAAGATGGGCCACTTCCTTCCTATCAGAGAGTAGGGTTCAGTAGAGATCTTGGGACATCTATATATATAAGAGATTGTGAATTTACATGGTATAACATTTACAATTATCTTCGATCTTGATGAATGGTTTAATTCCCGTCTATAGAAGGGGTTGTAGGAGGATTTTAGGACACAACTTCTCTTAAGCATCGCCTTCCCTCCTCAGATAGATGGTCAGACTGAGCGGACCATTCAGACCCTCGAGGACATGCTACGTGATTTTTTCCTCGACATTGGTCACAAATGGGAGGATCAATTACCTTTGGTGGAGTTTTAATACAACAACTGCTATCACTCCACCATCGAGATGACACCTTTCGAGGCAATGTACAGACGACCTTGAAGATCACCCTTGAGCTAGACAGACCCTGGGGAGTCAGCACTGATGGGTCTTAAGCTGGTTTGGGCTACCAAAGAGAATGTGCAGATCATCCAACACCAGATGAAGACTTCCCAAAGTGGGCAGAAGTCTTATACCGATAAAAGACGATGACCTTTGGAGATTTGGGATGACAACCATGTCTCTCTATGGGTCTCACCTCAACATGGACTACAGAGATTTGGCCAAGGAGACAAGTTATCTCAAAGATTCATCAGAAATTTTCAGGTCCTCATCAGATTTGGCATGGTGGTTTGCTGCTTAGCTCTTCCACCTCAATTTCACCAGGTGCACGACATCTTCCAAATTTGCCAGCTAAGAAGATAAGTGCATGACCCTTCTCACATCATTGAGCATGGGGAGATAGAAGTCGACGATGGGGCGACTTTCATTGAATTTCTAGTTCATATTTATGATCGACATGAGTGGGTCCTTTTTGGACGGTCGATACCTCTGGTGCACATACGCTGGCAGCATGGGAACCTCCAAGAGAGCACATGGGGGTGGTAGGCTCAGATGAATGCTCAATACCCCCATTTGTTCTCTTGGTTCGAGTTGTATCTTATGGGGATGAAAAGCCTTGATTTGTGGAGAATGTAAAGACCCTGAATTTATGTAGAATTCTTTTTCATAAATACTTTTGAATTTTACAAGTCCACAAAAACTGACAGCATGAGATTTTGAGGCCCGGTGTGCCCAGAATCAATTTCTGATGTTTTGATAGGGTATGTTAAGTAAATGTACGAGCAGGATTTTAAAACATTTGAACTGGTGCTCAGAATTGAAATCCTAGGGCACTGTTGAACTCGCAGTGCCGATATTCGCTTAAGGAAACATTCTCTTCGACGGTAGTAGGGAATGTTTTAAATATATATTTTGGGTTTTCATGGAATATAATAAAATACAGTGTTCATCAATATATGTTATTTTGAGCCGACATTTGGTGTGTGGTGTTAAAACCTCCTCATAGAGGTTGGAGGTAGGACCAGCACACCTTAATCTCCCATGAGATGTTATGATGGTGGGGCCCACCAAACCTCAACCTCCCATGATAAGATTAATTTTTTTGGGACCACCCAAGTTATAAGCCACATGATCTTCCAATTAAGTGGGGAGATCCTCTTGAGCTCCCCACCTTATGGTGCAATTCCACCGAAATTAATTAACGGATCATTAATTTTTTTATTTGAATCTTTTTGAATTTTTGGGCCATCAATTAAATTATGGATTAACATAAACCATTATTTTTTGGGGTTGTAATTTTCATTTGGTGGAGCATGGGAAAAGTAGAGATTTAGAGAAAAAGAATTCTCCAACGAAGAACACTTCTTCTGCCAATGGAGAATGATCTTCATCGTGAACAAGGGAGGAAGCGCTATCCTTGATGAACACCTACGACGTCATCCTAGACATCTCCATATTCTTTCCTAATGTCTATGTATCGACGTCTGCCTTTTCGAAACACCCTCAACAAACAACAAATCCAAGCTATGGGTTTGGGCTTGATAATTTTTCCGTGTACATCATTTCCCGTCGTGATTTAGAATTTGAAGTCGCATGATGTCACACTAACACAGAGGGCGCATGCCGGTCAAACATGGCCCGACCCCTCCGCCTTTCTTCGGAATTTGACGCCCAATGCAGCATGAGTCCAAGTATAGTGTTTCTCATCAATAATGTTTGAGCATCGAGGGAAACATTATGTGAATAGAGAAACAACTTTCAGAACGAGAAATGTGCCACCAGAACTCGTCTGGTGACTCACGAAAGATTCACTAGCAGACGAAACCGGCGACGAAGAGAAGGGCGGCCGGTGCTCCCACCGGACGCATGGAACACTGCAGCACAACTACACCTCCAGAAGAGAAGGTCGTGGCTGGAAGGCCGTGGCGGTGTAGCAGTAGCTGACACAAGGCTGGCCGCGAGAAGGACCGGCGGCTCGAGTTGCCAGTTTTCCGAGGAAGGTTCGGAGCAACAGCGCCGCGCAGTGGAGAAAGTGTACGGCCCATGTGCATGGAAATGGGGGCGGAACAGTGTAATCATGCCGCATGGGGGGTGGTTGGCTGCTTCGCCAGCTGGGAATTGTGGGACCCACAAGGTCCCGCATGATGCGGACCGATGCCACGTGGTGCACATTTGTCTCCCACCCAAACGGCATAGTCATTTGGGATTTCCAGGGGTGCGATATTCCCCCTGCATGTGGCTTGGTCGGACCCACTGCAGGCCGCTAACCGAGTGGTCCACATGGATAGAGCCGGCATGGGTTGGGCCTCCAGCATGGGTGGGGCCGCCCCTGCATGCCGGTTCGGACCCACGGACCAGGTTAGACCCCAGTCCCGACCCAATTGACATATTTCCATTGTTTTACCCGTAACTTGAGCTATAGACTTTCGATTGAAGATACGTCTGCAGTGATGGAATCCTTGGAAGGATTTGGTAATTTTGGTATACCCCACTCAATGTTTGGACACCATTTGGTTATATTTGGTTTGGAATTAATGTAATTCTAACCGGGCCCTCGGGACAGAAATTCCAAAAACTGTCAAACCTGGCGACCGATAGACGTGTCGTCTGTCGCATTGTTTTTCCTTTGGAAAGATGTATCGTTTGGATAAATCAAATTGAATCTTCATGGAATATGATATATCGACACTTGGATTGAGGAGAATACTCTCCTGGAGTCATTCATACATTGTACAGAACCCTGAGGCTGTTTGTACATTGATTATTATTCCTTGATCATGTTTGGGTCCGACAGTTCTAACTTCTATTCTTGGATCCTATGTGGGTTTGACAGAATAGATGGTCCTAGATCCTGTGGCGGTTCGATAGCTCTGACGACTGTTCTTGGATCCTATGTGGGTCCGACAGTTCTATCTTGTGGTCTTGGATCTTGTGTGGGTCTGATAGCACTGACTACTGTTCCTGGATCCTATGTGGGTCTGAGAGTTCTGACTATTGTTCTTGCATCCTATGTGGGTCTGACAACTTAGATGATTCAGTGGCTACATCTAATCATCTCAATCTAAAAAAGATGCATACCTATGTGAGATGAGTCAGCAACTCTTGTGTTTACTCATTATCGAGATGGATTACATACTAATTTAGGTATATGTATGGGATATACCAAAGTGGGGTTATCTGTCTATTTCACACTTTTTGGTTTATCCATGTTGGATTTTGTGAGACCTTGAGGGTCTCGGGGTCCCTACTGAGTATTGTTATACTCACCCATACACGGGCTATGCCCGCATGTCGTTGTGTTGGATGCATACGACGGACATCACAGGCCGAGGCTGAGCTTACGATGACTGGACGGTACCTGGAAGTGGAGCTAATAACGAGTCAGTACCTGGTTTAGAGTGATGGACATGGAGTGCTGAGGAGTCTATATGTACTTACCCTTCAGGTAGGATCTGTGGTGGAAGATTCAGCAGATGATTTTCACCTTTCAACTGTTTTGACCTTTTCAGTTGTACTTATACTTTAAAGTCAGGCTTGTATTTCCAGCCTCATTAATTTTTAGTACTTTCTTGTTATATAGTTTTTCATAGTTTATTGTATTCATATGTGTTCTCTATTGTGTTTGTTTTCAGTTATAATGGAAATGTCTTCCATGTTTAGGGATTTACACCTTTGGTGCTATTCGCCAGCCCCTGGCCTATCGAAGGCGGGTTTGCGGTAGTCACGACAAGGGCCCCAGGGGAAGGGTCGTGACATTATTCCAACCTGTATTGTGTGAATTTATATTTTTCATAGTTATTTATTTATTTGATTTATTCTCACACCAATGTTATGATATTTTTAATGTTTTATCTCATCTCACTTTTATTTCTATAAGATATCTTCCATATTCACCACTTATTTTTTGTGTTTGTTCTATATACGTCCTTCGATTTTATTTTATGATTGTTGTCCTTAAACTAATGGTTTTTTATATCCTTTTTATGATATTTCTTTCATGGGGTTTATATTACCACTGTTAATAATGTAGTAATGGTTTTTTGTCCCAATTTTTTTCATTGAGATATTTGTTTTGTTATACACCTATCTTCTCTGACAAGGTGTGTATAGATCAATATTGAGATTATATATCATTATTATCATTATTATAATTATATTACATATTTCATTGAACATTATTACCTCATGGTGATTATTATTAAATTGTTTAAATGGGTTATGGGACACTTGGGAATGTTAAAATGTACTTTTCCTCGAGAGGGTTGTAATTATCTGTTTGTGTTATTTTATATTCATCAATGATAAAGAATCATTATTTTAACATAGATTACAATTGGAATATTTTTATTAATACAATAATTATTGTTTTATGGATGGATTAATAATGTATAAATGATGTTTTAAGGGAATAATTTTCTTTCTCTATTGGGTAACCATGTTTTGATGAGATTGATATATAACCGTTTTATTTTACATGGGTTAATATTTTTTGAATGATACTGTTTTACAACCTATTTCTCTTCCAATTGTTAATAATGTTCTAAAAATATTGTTTTAGATCTAATTTCTTTTCCAGGGTAGAATCTTATTTCAAAAATATTTTTGTTGAAGCCATTTATCTTCAATGGGTTAATAATTTTTTAAAGAGATTATTATAGAACCCGTTTGTTTTCTTTTGGTTTATCTAGTTATAAATGATTATTTATTTTTACTATGATATTTATGAAAAATATTATTTAAATTTGATATAATACATGAAAATGTTAATTAACAGGTGACCCTTATATGGTTTATATGATAGGTTCTGTCCCATTATATCCCACAACATAGCTCAATATAGCTTGTACATATAGATGATCCCCATTATAGATCCTAGAAAATTGATGAACCTAATATAAGTTATATGAAGTGTAATCCCCAATATATATACATGATTCATTATTTAACTATTATTTTGGATGTCAAATTATTTTAATACTAATTATAAGGTTTTTGAAATGGATTTGAAAGAGTTTTATGAAAGTGATACTACTAGATACCAAAAAGGGTTTTAAATTATTGTAATGAGTTTATTATGTTTGTAATGGTTGGGAGTGATTTGACATGGATTTTAATCATTTATTTTGATGAATCATTCTTTTTCCATGTTTTTAAATTTTTTCATCTATGAATATATGGGAAGAAGTTATTTTATTACTCATTCATAAACTATCATTTTGTAATGATACACTTATAAAAACTAATTCACATTGATGACAAGAAAATATTAATCCATATTTTCCCCCTTTATTGTAATCCATGTTCACCCTTCTTATGTTTCTTTTTCCTCTGGTTTTGAAGAATGAAGTTGGAAAAGTTATTTCTTGAAAAACTTGCATTTGTACGATGATGATTATATATTTATATGAAAAAGAAAAGGCTGAGTTATGTCAAAGAAATTCTCATTTATTTACATATCAATTGTTTATGTAAGATATTTTCCTAATTCTATAAAACAATAAACCTAAAATATCATCCTGAATACAAGTGATCCGAATTTTGCATTTGTTGTTTTTAGGATAAAAGATAAATTTGGGTTATAATTAGCAACAAAAAAATTCAGAATATAATGGTATGGATTTCTGCATAGGATCCTAGAGTGTGTATTCTAGAATATTATAGTTGGTATCAGAGTTCAGTTTAGACATCATTATAGATTAAGATGTTTTCTTATGATTTTATCTTATGATTTTTGGATACTGCCATCTTACTACTATTATAAGGATGATCAAATGTTATAATTCTTAATAAACCCACATGTGGTTTTTATGAAGTAACAATTTTGAGGTATTAAATGATTTCATGGGAGATGTTATTTTGGGTCAAGTTAATTGAATCCCCTAGGATTAGAATGATATTTTTTAGTATGATCTATTTTTTCTGTATTAGTGAAAAATGGGGGGGACACCCTGTCTGCTCAGTGAAAACCTATAACATTCGGAGAAGATATGGTGTCAGAGCTGAAGATTAAATTATGATAATTGTTTCATGCACTACCACTGACTTGCATAATTTCCATGATAACAAGAATATTTTTATGGAAAGTTCTATTTACTATATAAACACAAGCGATTTTTTGAGGAATAATATTTTATCTTTCATAGAAGAATATTTGATCAAATGGATCTAATATTTGGATTTTGGACTTAGTAAAGAAAATATTGATGAATTATAAGGACATTTATTTAGGGAACTATTTATTTATAATTTTGGGTATCCGTTTTGAATTTTGATAATTTCTTTATCATTTTATATTATAATAAAATTTTAAATTTCTGACCATGTAATAACCATATTTTGTAAATGTAAAATGACATATATAATATCTTGATTATAAAATTTATAGTTATGTGATCTTTTTAAGATTATTGAATTGTATTTGGAAAAAAAATATTCAATACACATCATTTGTAGAAAAAAGATGAGATATTTTGGAAATCAATTAATGTATGAAATTATACTTGTTAATTAAAATATTTCTTTTTTATTTTTAATATGGTCTAGACGGTAAAAGAATTATTTTACTATATAAAAAGATATTAAATAAATAGAATTATTAAAATTACCTTCAATTATAATGAACTGTTGTTCTTATCAATCATCATAGATTTATGTTTTTCAAGACCTTAACTTTCCATTTATCATTCTCTTGTTTATTATCAACGATAACGATCACTATCAATAATTATTTAGACTTTTCCATCATTTCCTCCCATGTTACCCCTATGAAGAATTACAGTTATTTGTTACTTTTGGTTACCTTTATGTACCCACTTTCCATTTTTAATAAGATGTTTTTTAACCCTTTATATAATTTGGGGTTCAATTAATTGATTATAAAAATTTAATCCTTTCATAACCAAGATGGATTTTGGGGGTGAAGTACATTTTATTAGGGGTGGTATGAAACATCCCAATATTTTATGAAATATATTATTTCAGATGAAATTATTATTATTTTATATATTTTTTATGAAATTAATATTTCATCATGTGTTGTACTCAACACTATGATTATCATTCATTGTATGAATCATTTAGTGTCTTATATAACTTATGTTAAATGAAATGTTGGTTATTATTAGACAACAATATACTATTAATATTATTTATTTATCATAATATTTATCACCAAGAAATTGGAACAGATCCAATGGTTATGTTTATATAAAATATTATATCATAGTTTACAAAATTTTATAAAATTAATTTATTGGTAACATGTTAATTATAAATTAAAATAAATACCACTTGAATATAAAGGTTGCATTTTTATGAAATACAATTTTTTTATTACAATAATGTAATTGTATCTTACTAAATTGAATTATTCACTATTAGTGAAATTTATATTTTATATATTTTGAACTTTTTTGTAAATTCATGAAATAATTTTTATTGGATTAATATTTTAATATATACAATTTTAAGCATAAAAGTATGTATATTTTAAAAGGCAGTGTTTCCAAATTTTATTAAATGATTTTTTAAAACTAATTTTCACAATTTAAATAATTTTATTTCAAATTAGGTTGAAAATTATAGAAATTTGAATATGAAAATTTAATTTGAGAAATTTTTTATTTCATTATTCTAAGAACATTCAAATTTTGACAAATAGAAAATGAGCCCAAATTTTAATTGATAATTAGTATTTCATATGAATAATTAATAGTAGTATATTATATTATTAAATAATTTGAATGTATATTTAGTTAAATTATATATAATATAATAAAATTTATGTAATTTTAATTAATTTTACATTTCTCTTTAAAATCAAAACATTTCAAACCATTTATTGTTTCTCAGGAATAACCTGATGCCTAGACCGGTTTGTGGGATTCTTTTAAAATTAATATATCCCACCTAAGTAATATAAACTTCGAAGAGTGGTTTCAATAATATCAATCATAATGATTTATAATTTTTATTAATTAGAACATATTTATACAAAAAATATTTGTTAAATTAATAATATCAATTACAGTTATTAAGGTAAAAACAAAATTAATTAATTATTAAACATAGAATATAAGGTGTAAAAATTAACATAAACATGTTCAAAAATTATTTTATCTCCATATTGTGACCATGAAACATCTTTTTATCTTGAGAGGTACATTTTTTTACCCATGGTGGATAATTAAAATCTTGTGATCACTACAATCATTAACTGATTACCCAATCTGTCATTTTCCCTAGTTTTAAAAGTCCTCATTTCCTCCTCCTCCCACCACACATCTCAAGAACAATCTCTTATCAAAAAAATTCCCAAATAATATAAAAAAATCCATAATATCAATATTTAATCCTTACATATGGATGAATGAAATCAATGGAATTCCATTGTTGCAAACAAAATAAAGCTACTCAAAAAAGTTAACATTCTTCAACGATCAATTTTGTTTTATTTCAATCCCAAAACACATTAATTATTATTATTATGTTATTATATAAAAATGTAATTATAAAAAATATGACGATATTTTTTTAGTTAAGTTTTTTAACTAAACATCACACACTTCTATCAATTAAGATACAAAATCATCTTTCTAGTGTGTGAAGGACTCCCACCTCATGAATTAATGTCGATTGTTCTTCCATCACCAACATTCATAGTTGATAAAAAGGATTGGAATACAATTTTTGAATAATATATATGATATTTATGATTTCTCATGTATTATTTATTTAATATATAACCCATACCTTCATGATTTAATTTTTTTGGAATACGATAACATTGTTTGTGGCTATGTGGACTACTCCCTCCCGAAAGTGAAGTTTTTCGTTCAGGGATTACATTGAATTTATTAAAAAGGATTTAATTTTAAATTTATATATATATATATATATATATCATACAAATGAAATCTTTATGATATTTTGTTCATACGAATCTATATGGAAATAAAACATTTATTTTTATTATTTCCATTTGACGCACTGAAATAGTGGTAACATCTTTCGTGGATGTGTGGAATACTTCCTCCGCGAAGCGAGGTGATTCTTTTTTTCATCACAACATAAATAGAATGATATATATTTGTATATATATTTAAATTATATTTTATTTATTATATAATTCTCATTATGGAATGAGAATATTTATTTACCATCATTCTGTAATGATTATCGAAAAATGGGAAAGCTACTCATTCATAAGTATGGCCTACCATGACCGTAATTGTAACGCTGGTTATTTTATCTTAAATATATACCAAGTATGATTTTAAAAGATCAATTTTTATAAAAATTATGTCATTAATTATTGATTATTATTATGTGGATATTTAAATAATCATCTCATTAACCATAGTTGGAATATCAATGTTAGTTTTTACACAGAAGCTGAATATGATAAAAACATCCAACATAAACATTATTGAATATTTATTTCTATTTTACCTATTAAAATTTGAATAAGATAAAAAAATGAACTAGGAAAACCTTATTATTTATGTTATTTATTAAAATAATTATATTATTTAGAAATGTATAGGATATGCTTGAATAATCGAACATAATGTAAGGGATTTCTTAACTCAATTTCTATTTTATGGGTTAAATACCTATGTCATTGTATATTCTATGCCAGGGGTATGTGTAAAATGAAATATAATTTTATTATTATATATTTAAACATTATGTATGAAGTATTAAAATTGTCGCACGCTATTATTTCTTTGATTTATTTTCACTGTAATGATATAATATTTGTAATAGGTTTTCTTGTCTCACTTTTATATTGATTAGATATATTCCATATTGACAACATATTTTTACTATGTGGGGTTTATAATTCCAATGAATATGTCTCATTATTATAATATTCAAATATATGTGTTTTAACAAATCCTTTTTATGATTTCACTTTCATGGGGTTTATGGTGTGAATGTTATCGAAGCGATACTGGATTTTTTTAGGATTTACCCTCTTTGAGACATTTGATATATTATAAACCTATTTTATTTTATGTGTTTTGTAATATTATACATTTTCGAGATATATCTTATATCTCATTATTTTCATGATATTATACGTTTCATTTAATAATATTATTTTATGGGTTCTTTAAATAAAACATTTCTATGTGATATGGGACAGATTGGAATATTTAATGGTTATTTTCCTCTTGAATGTTTTTAATGGAATTTTAATGGTATTTACATTCATTAAAATTTAAAAAATATTTATTTCGTTATCCTATATAGGGGATTTTTAATTTACACCAACATCCATATTTTGTCGATGCATTATGATAGTTTCATAGAGATTGTCATGGAATTCTTTTTTTTCATGGGAAAACTATGTTTCAATGTTATTTTTATCAAAACACTTTCCATTCCATGGGTTAGTCAGGTTTCAGTTCATTTTTTTTAACCTATTTATTTTACATGGGTTAGTAATGCTATAAATATATTTTAATAAAACTAATTTCATTCCCACGAGTGAATAATGATTCAAAGATATTATTATTGACCCAATTTATTCTTCATGGATTAATAATGTTATATCGATGTTATAATGGAACCCACAAATTGTCCATGGGTTTATCTAGTTATGAATTAATAATTACTGTTTATATTATTTTTATAATGATCATTTTTTTCATAATAATGCATGTGAGCATAAAATGAAGTGGGTGAGACCAATATAACTTATATGATGTGTTAAACACCATTATAGCTCATGGGTGAGCCCAATTTTTCATATATGAATGGTTAATCCCTGTTATAGATCATATAAAATAGATGAGCATGATATAGGTTATGTTAAGTGTAATCCACATTATATATATTTTATTGATTGGGTATTTATTATATTTGAATTCAGTCATATGCTTATTCCAATTAAAATGGGTTTGAAAGTTTTAATGGTTTTTTTCAAGTGATTCTAAAAGATACCAAAATGAGTTTTAATTTTTTTTGAGTTTATGTTATTTCTTAATGAAATATATTGATACCAACTAATTTTTAATTATAGACTCATAATACACTTTACATTTCTATGTTTTCATATTTGATGATCCAAGTATTGATGGGTATGCATTATCTTATGACTCACCCATGGACGTTGATTATTTCATCATACCATTATGAACTATTACACTTATTGATGAAATTAAATTATTAATTCTTATTTATACACATACTGGCATTTGATCTCACACTTAATAAGTTTCCTTTTCCCCATATTTTATCGAATGATTTTGATCATGTTATGTCACGATGGAATTTCATAAGGATGATAATTAATTATTAATGTGAAATTGAAAATATGGTTTGATCCGAAGTAATTATATTTTATTGTCTTTTGATTTGTTAATGTAGGATTTTATCACATTTCTCTAAAAATCTAAACCTAAAATCATATATATAATGTTAGTGATCCATGTTCTCCTTTGGCTCTATCATGGTTTTGATGAAAAATTTGGGTCACAACTATTTGTATTAGAGAAATGAATGTATAGGTAAAGATTTCAAATTATGATCCATGAGTGTGGATTGTGGGTTGTTATATTTTAGGACAAAAAAATATATCCATATATATTTTATACAATCATTAAATGTAGGATTAATCTAACAAACCTTAAATAAATAATTATAGTACTCTTAAGAGGGACTGATCACCAAAATCACAACCCTCACCCAGGCATCACAGCTTAAAACCCACAAACACTAGGATTTTGAAACTAATAATCAATGAAATCATTTACCCCAAATCTCTCTACCAAAAAAAGAATCCAAATTTCCTCTAAACACACAAATTATTCCACCATCATGATATAACAAGAAAAACATTAATAATGGTCTACTCATGTGTCCAATTCTTACTCTAGGGCTGTAAAAATCCCTTAGACCCCTTGATATAAAATGTACATGGAATTTAAACCTATGTAAAAATCATATACTCTGAACAGTGAACATGTACATGTATATTTACTTGTCAAAGGAGCGGCAAGCATGAGGCTATGTATAGTTGTATGGCATGGGAATTCAATTGTTCTTCCCATGAACTATTACCTTAATAGGCCATACAAGGTGTCATCTTGTTTTCTATTAAATGTCCATGAACCCCACACAAGGAGTGTCTACCAAATACCTATCCATATGGACATATACTAGTTCACTGACCATAGTCCAACTACATTACATTTTCACCAAATCTATCCACAATCCTATGAACATGACCAAGTACTACTACACAAAATGTACTTAATTTACATCAAATATACTATAAAAACACCATAATCCACAAATAAGAAGAATGAATAGTGTGTTCAATAGGAACTACTTGTCGTATAATCAGGATTTAAAAATATGAAAACCTTAAAATTCCATCAAAAACAATAATTTTACAAAACATAATCTATGGGGATCTCATAGAACCCTAAGAATACCATTCATGGATTTAAAAATTACAAAAAATTAGTTTATTGTAATATCATAAAAATGTTAAATAGTTCTACTTCTAGGATGTAACTACCAAATATTTATACAAAAACTACCACTTGTTGCCATCACACTCTAATCTAGTTGGCAAATTAACTCCTTTAGTGGAGACACCTATATTCCCTCAACCTATACCTTCAGACATGTACATTTTCATTACATTCATGATTTATTATTTAGAAAACTCCTAATTACTATAGTAATGGAGTTTGTATGGTGTCGATCTATAGTAAAGGGTGTTGTACCAAAATATTGTGACTTATCCACTTTCAATACATGATTATAAATTTTCTTTAATTTAATATGTCTATTTAAAAATGTTGATTATTGACAATAAGGTATTATATAATTAGAAAAATTATTAAAAATTATGATTAATAAATGAATATGAAATTTATAAAATGAATGTATTGAATGAATGGAGAATATTAATACTACAGTTTTGAATTGAACTATTCAATTATTAAAATAACACTAATTTGTAGTCCTTAATAATTATTTGATTAATATCAATATCTAGAAGATTATAAATACAATTTAATGGTTTTTGGTGTTAAAAAATTCATGAAAGATAAAAACGAAATGGGTTTGAAAAATTATCATTTGAATAGATATCTCTAAATAAATCCATATCTTATAAAATTATATGTTATGAGATCCATCTATAATTATTCATTCTAACTAACCATTAAGTAATATATATGATGACAAGAAATAAATAATTTTAATTAAATCTATTACAATCATGATTGTAAATTATTATGATAATAATTAAGGCATAAATAATAAAAAAGATAAAACTAGATGATTAATCCATAGGATAATTTTTCTTGGAAAAAGTCATTTTCCATTCAAGAACATTCCATTTCAATTTCAAAATAAATTTACTAAAATAAAATGTTATAAGATAATCTAACATATATTAATTTTCATTACTATGTAGCTATGTTCAATGCTCCCCAGCAGAGGATGTCATTTTCCTATATCTATTCGGTCACAAAATTCATGAATTAAATATATTACCATGAATTCCTCTGGGTCTAGAAATTATCCTTCATGTTTTCTCATTCATCACCAACATTAATCATGAACTCAGCATGAACTCATAATCTTTGACGAACAAGTGGTACAACGCATATGAATTAACATTATAATAAATTGTTTTAACAATGTTTTTTTGAAAACTAAACTTTCTGTATTGGAATTTTTTCCTTCTAGGAATTATATTCATCTATATTCTATTCAGTTCATTAAATATAAAAGAATTATAAATAGAATTTATTATTTTATTAGAGCCTATCATTGGACTAATCATAGAATTAATGAATTTGATAGATGGTTTTTAATGAAGAATATGATGTCCGGAGTTTAAAGGCTTCCATACATTCTAAAAAATATCAGACAATTCTTTACTGATCAAGAAATTCTCACACATCATGAAAAAATTCTAGCTAATTTTTTTTGATGAAATGGAAGATAGTTTTAATGATATTCGAAATTGTAGACTGAATAATTCCATCATAATGGTAATTTCATCATAATTAGAAGTCTATAGTAATGGGAATTTCTTCATAATGATAATTCTATTATAAATTTAATTTCATTCATAATTATAATTCCATCCTAATGGGAATTTATTAAAATTATAATTCCATCATAATGGGAATTTTATCATTATGAGAATTCCATGCTTATGATAATTTCTGCGTAACGAGAATTCTATCGTAATTAGAACATCATCCTGATGATAATTCCATTATAATAAGAATTTGATCAGAATGGTAATTCCATTGATAGGTGATTTACATCATATTATGGAAAATCAACATTAGGGGATGTAACATCTGATCATCCATATAAAGCATAAAAAACATTTCATACCATAGATGAACATACTCAAACTCAGGAGGAAAATGAATTTACCATGATTGATAATAACCATATAAAAATAGGAAGGGATACTAAATTTTTTTTGAAGGTCAATCGAAAGGTTTTAATGGGTTGAAAAATAAAATAATTATAATATATTGAAAAAATAATTCATAATTACTTGATTAAAATGAATAATTAATGTGTTCAAAACTAAAATTTACTTTTTCATAAATATTAGTGTAATATATTGATTTTTTATAAAGACTACGTTGCAGATTAATTGTCAGAGATTCTAGGAGTTATGAGATTTGGGAAAGAAGGAATGTTTTAAATTTTCCCACCTATGGTTTACATGTTCCCTATAAATACATTCTCATATAATTTTTTTATTTAAAACATAAACACATATAAAAATGGATGAGTACTAAATAATTTGAAGTTATCGTTACAATATGATTGAAGAATAATAAAATTGATAATTCTATTAGATGATTCAGTTTTGTAAATTGATCAGGAATTTAGAGTATTTAATCATCATATTCAGAGATTCAGATACAAATTCCACCATTATCATGTTCCATGAATCGGATCCAGAACATAGAATTATCATATTTTGACAATAAGATCTAGAATATGGAATTATGGTATTCAATGAATCATATCTAGAACCCTTCATTATAAAATTTAGATAATTAGATCTATAATCCAATATTATCGTATTTAGATAATAAGATCAGAAATCCTATATTAACATATTAAATGAATTGGATCTAGAGTCCAGAATTATCATACTCAGAAAATCATAACTAGTATATAAGATCATTATATTCAGAAAATCCAATTCATCATTATCTGATTGAGAGAATCAGATCGATCCAAATCTGAATCAGGCTTTGGACATAGCAATTGTGGAGAAGATTCAAAAATGTATTTATTGTTTTATTGGATTAATTATTTTACAAGAAAACATTGTAAACTGATGGGATTAAGTATAATAATTCTTATTAGGAGATAATAGGTGTTTAATGGGTGTTGGAAAATGTTTTCTTCATTTCATCTTAATAGTATATTTATATAGACATGTGAGTGTGGCTATGGAATGTATGTAGTAATCACACAAAGGCCAAACTTTGTTAGTATTGTATTATTTACCTACCTTCCTACTTTTTAATGCATGAGTTCTTACTAAAATATGATATAGAAATAAATCATAACATGTTATAGGCATTATGATTTAAATGTATTGAAACATATAACATGTTAACAAATGATTAACCCATCCCCCCTTCACAGTTTTTATTCGATACATTGGATCATTAATTTATATCAGCGAAAAAGTATCCTATATTAAATACTTATCATGGATAATATCAATTATTTCAACAGTAGAGGAATTCCTACATTCAATGTAAAAAAATCTTATATATTAAAAAATAGGATGATTTCTTATCTTTATATTGTGGAAAGGAATTTGTTGATATTGTTATAATTAGTTTCATACCTATTGATAAATATGATCCTATGAATCTTACTAATAATAGATATATAAAATTTTACAGAATGGAATAAATTGAAATCATGTTTTCTTTATCATAGAATATTTTTCTTAAGTTTATGGGTCTAAAAACCTCAAAATGTATGTCGAATAACATGAATAGTGTTTTTGAAGGAAATAATAATGTCATGGAAGAAAATATAAAAAACTATAATAGTATGTATGAAGGTATCATAATTAGATATGAAGAAAAAATTGACAAATAACTCATCAATGTAAAATAAAATTTTTTGAAACATTATAGGATTTAGAGATAACTTGGAAGACTCTAAAATTGTAAAAAAAACTTATGATAAAAATTCTAGAATATTCTGAATCCTATGTTTCTTTATTAGAAGATAATAATGATGTATAGATTTATGAATTGAATGAAAATTATGATTCTTATGAAAGCATGATGGATCCAAGGATTAAGAAGAAGATGTTGGATTAAATGTATTTTAAAGCTATGAGAATGATGAAGATCAAAGATGTTGAAGAAGGTGGACCTTGTGATTCGAAAGATAAATTGGATGTTGAGTTGAATGAAAAAATAATGTCTCTTATATCCAATAATTATCTAAGTTGAAGAGTATGTCATAAAATAAGACATCCTCTCAAATGTTTTGAGTATGGTAGAATCTGACAATTTTCTATGAATTTCCCTATGAATAATGTAACGCCCGACCCCAGTTACCCAAAGTCGGTGCATTATTACATAACATTGGCATGATCACAAGAAAGATCAAATCTCGAAAGACCGATTGGTTTAGTAGCCTTGGAAACACTAGATATATTCATAAGTTTTACATTACATCATAAAATGAAAAACTACTACAAAAACATAATGTTTCCACAATCCACACTATTAACCCCTCATAAAATCCCTGCAGGTCATTCATAACTTACTTCTTCACATCCTGGGAAAAATAAAACATAGAAAAGGGGTGAGCTCAAATGCCCAGTAAGGATAACAATATAGCAGAAACTTTCATAAATAAGAATAAACATTTAAGGCAATGTATAACTAAAACAAAAGCCTTTTAAATATGAACTTTCAACATGGTATGGCATAAATAACATGAAATAATGCCATTTACTTATTCACATGGATATTCTACTAATCGAATAATCACATACAAAAATCAATAACCACTTTCATAATGTTGGAATGCATAATGCTAAACTTTAATTTCTTTTCAAGGCCTCGTCCCAAGACCTTGGGGCTAACTGTAACCGGAACCCAACCCGGAGTGCCTCTAATAACCGGACACCAACCCGGAGTGCCTCTAATAACCGGACACCTACCCGGAGTGCCTCTAATAAACGGACACCAACCCGGAGGGCTTACTTTTACCAGTCCCCAACCTGGAGGGCTTACTTTTACCAGTCCCCAACCTGGAGGGCTTACTTTAACCAGTCCCCAACCTGGAACATACTTGTCCAACACATTCATATGAAGTAAAGGTTGAAATATAACATAAACATTCTTATTGGAACTAGCATACAAAATGTCAATACTTTCACCATAAACTATGAATGGTATAAAAATATCACATCCACGGTCAAACATATCACAAAACCTTCAAAACAATATAGAAGTTTTGTATCATAATAAATCAACTTCAAATAATCTTAAAATCCATCAAAGGATGTTGACATAGATGAAATCAAAATTATTTTTCAAGAAATATCTACTTTTATTTTGAAATCATTTAAGATCCATATAAAATAAAACATTTTCATTGAAAATAATCTTATAATCTTGTAAGGGAAGTTTTGAAGATTTTATAACGGTGGAAAATAGCCGCACCCGCTGTATAAGTTAAAAAAACATTCTTACCTTAATTCTGTCGAAAAGGTTAAAAAGGACCTTGTTTTGAAAACGACCGAAAGATTCCTTTATAAACCACTTATAAAAGTCAAAAAGGGTATAAATGACTTTAACTCATATTCTAGTAAATAGTAAAAATGTTTTGAAATACATTTTTAAGAAACATGGATGTGGATGATAAAGAGATCCCAGTAGATTATTACATATAAACAACCTCGGATAATGAAGAGATTGTGAAATAACCCTTACCTTGTACTTTTCCTTGGTTGGGGTAGGTTAACCTCCTGTATAATGGTGAAATAGTTGTTATTAAATTATACAAGAATCATATATAATAATATGATATCATATATGATCTTTTAACATTGATTTGTTAATAATATCTTAGAATTATCGTCGTTTCGGGAGTTAACTTACTCATTTTATTTTATATGTTTTGTTACATAAGCCATGGTTGTTGTATCTTATTCATATCCAGAATGATATCTAGTCCTTAAACATCAATTTTAAATCATAAAATGATAATTATACTTGAATGGATACGATGGAGAATGAATCTCATCGCGTTCGTGGAGACGGTAGTCCGTACGTACGCACGAGTGACAATATCATTCTTTTGATATTAAAATAATATATAAATAGATGGTATATCATATATACATAATCCTTAACATGTTATTATTATTATTTACATGATTTACACATCATTATTATACCCATCCAAATAATATTATATTGAATAACAATTACACCACGACGTGGAGACGGTAAGCCGTACGTACGCACGTATGGTGACATGTTATTCAAATGGTGGATAGAATACTGAATATGGTTGTACCATATTTATAATAACATCACAGTATATGTAAGATACTGGAGTTATTATTTTAGAATGGTAAGAACAAAGAAAGAGGAAGTGGAAGAAGAAATGAACTTGGAGAAGGGTGGTGAAATCATTACCTCTTCTTCGGGTTCTTCCTTTTGATTTGATCAAAAGGGCTCCTTAGGTTGGCTTTCTGATCAAACTAAGGCCTCTAGGTTGTAGTGAGGGATGTTGGGATAGTATTTGGGCAGAGTTTGGCCGAACCAAAAGGCTTTTAAGGTGTGAAGAAATGAGAAGGAGGAGTGCCCTTTTATAAGAGGGGTGAGGGGCACCTTTGGAAAAGCTAGAAATATTAATTTATAATAAATTCATATTCGGTTTCTAATGGCTACAAAGCTTATTATTCAAAGTTTAAGGTGGGGATAGGTCGAAACCCACTCAACCAATAGAATTTAGACAGGTTTGGGTACTTATATTAACCTTATCTTTAAGTATTAACTCTATGTTAATTAGTTTCACTTTTACAATGTCTCTTTGTATTTTTATATAATATGGTTAATAAACTTACTATATACATCCAAGAGACCCCCAAGTGGTACATTAATGATGAACCTATCATGATATAAGTCTCTTGGACGAACCTTAGATTTTTAGGAATTTAATATCAATTAATAATATAATATTTGTTTTAAGAACTCTTTTATGTCAATTTTGACACTATTCAATAGTTGATTTTTGTGAAACTCATAACAGATTTATTACTTCGAAAAAAGTCAATTAAATCAATCCTAATATATCATATTATCCTAGAAAATTATTGTAATTCTTTAAAAGTTTCATATTATATTTATTTGGGTATTTATAATATCAATTATTTTAATTTTTCACTATTATAGTAATTACTGCATCATCATTGTGTCATAAATAAAATAAATTATTTAATGTCTAAAAATTATAAATAAAATCTCATTATATAGAAAATCTTTTTAGCTTTCTAATGAATATTTATAATCTAAAATCCAACATATATAACCCTATGTAACAATTGTTTTTCTAAAAGATATATGCTTGTGTCATTTTTGTATTCATTTTAACTTAATTAAAATAAAGTGTCATTATCACTTACAAGTGGATCCATGGGGTCCCAAAATAGATCCAAAGATTCCCATGGTCGACCATGTATCAACCAATAGGGTTAAGACACGTTTTAGGGTAATTTAGTATTATTATAATATTATTTTTTTAAACCTTATTTACCGGATTTAACCTTAACCATGGTAAATAAAATATTTACCGCAGTAATTATTCAAAATGTCTAAAAATAAAAGTTACCTATTTACACAATTTGAACATCCTGATTCCAAATATGGAATCCATTTTTCTAAATTCAAAACACAGAAGTGGCAGAAATTAATTTAAAATTAATTCCCGCTGTCAAAACAAAAAGCGTGTTTTTAAGAGATAATAACTATCAAAAGATTGACACTTGTTTATGTTCGGTTTAATTGTAAAATTTTGTCTAATGACCAAAATTATATTAAATTGTAAAAATATATTCTAAATATAATTTAAAACCACTCAAATTCATAATTTATCACTATTAATTATTTTGATTAAAAAAGTTGTTTTTAATTAAAATTTAGTAATTTTCACTATTCATCAAAATATGAAAGTTATCCAAAAAGTACCAAAATTTCACCTTAGGCTAAATTCGATATTCCGAATCCAAAAATGAAGTCCATTTCAAAATATAAAATATATATTATTTCAAAATTTAGGTATTACTATTCATAACGGCCAGTTTGATTGGTTGTGGTGTGTGTTAAAACTCGAAGTTGCGTACAACACACGCTACTGTTTTATTCAAAGGAAAGCGTACCGTGGAAGCTTGGGAAGTTTCATTTTTTGATGTCTCCATTTAGTCAAAAAGTTTAAAATATTGTATTTAAAAAGGTTTCACTATCAAAAGTTGATAAAATTGCAATACTGAAAATGAATCTGTTCTTGCATTATGACTAAGAAACTCATAATATGGATTCTAAAATTATAAAGTTTTAAATTTAGTTAATACTATTCATGACCTCTTTTAATGGCTTTTTTTTGGTAAGTCATGGTGCAATTGAACTCGGTGTTGCGGGTAGTGCAAGTTATTGAATTATTTTGAAGAAATAACACACTATGAAATCTTGGGGTGTTACATTCTCCCCTCCTTCAATAAATTGCGTCCTCGCAATTTGAAATTGTTTTTCGAAAATAAAAGGTTGAAAATAGAAAATATATTTGTGGGAAAACCCACATCAGAAATTGGGTTACTAAAATATAGTCTTAATATGAGGAAAAGAGAAATGAAAGGGTCACCACCAAATTATGATCTCGATTAGGAGAACATTGGTGGCAATTAGAGACATATAATTGGAGGAAAAACGTAAATATTTATAGGTAGTGATTGAGGTCATCAATCACAAACAAGTGTAAAATTGAGGTCCTTAAATTCATCAATCTATGATGATTTAAAATACCATCGGTTCAACAAAACATAGGGTATTAGGATAACACATTTTTGACGTTTCAAAATATCTTAGTTGAAATCCCACATCGAAAAATGAATTAATGAGGCCTCTATTTAAAATAAAGACTGGATAGTATGAAGATTACCGAAAATAACACATACTAGGGTTCCGTGTAGGAAAATATGGATATGGAGGAGAAATCTTACCATCAATTATCTGATGGAGAGTGGTAGAGAACATGGCTATGAAAAGGCCAAAAATCCCAAAGCCATAAATTAGTGATGATTTAAGGTACCATCTAGGACAATATTTTTGTTCTAAGTTCCTTTTATTAATGTTGAGGAATTTATTTATGAGATTGGCTAAGATCATAAGGAGATGTACTTACTTTATAATTAGAGTTTTATCCATTAATAAATTCCTACCACAAACTCATCTTTTACTCTAAAAGATAATAGAATGTAATTTTTTTTTCTATTTATACTATTCGTATAGGGTTCCAAAATAAATGAATTTATAATTCATCTACCAGATCTTTTAAAAAAAACTACATTATTTAATCCAGGACATCTCGTGGGCCAGTGGTAGGTGTTACGCCCTTGTCGCCCTTCGGTTACAGGTTCAAGTCTCGCAGCCTTGCCGGACGCGACGGGTTGTCGCCCGACCTCCGGGTTGTCCTTTTATGGAAATCCAAAATAATCCAAACTAGAACTATCCAAAATACTTCTGTCCAAACTCACAGTCCAACATTTATAAGGAAGGTAAACATAATATAGATCCTTTTTACCCTGTAATAGCATATGAATACCTTCATCATGTACTACCATATTCCATATTGATTACATTCATGTTCCCTTATTCCATATAGAATGCTGGATATACTTCATTAATCCAAAAAAGTTTTAAACCCCAACAATGATGGAATATACAAATCATTAATCAGCTTCAAGGTAGTCAATAATATCCAATATAATTTATCCAAAATAATCACATATTATTCCAAAATCACTACCTCAGTATCAGAACTATATTATGATTTATCATTCTCTCAACCATATATTTTCCAAAAATTTAACCTTCTATTGAGTCACTTTTCTTTGTTCCACACAATCTCAAGTCCTTAATGAAATAGTACTGCAGTACAATCCTTATATACTCCATAATTATTATAACAAGTACATTGTTGATACAACACTCAATTGACATAATCAACATAAAACCTCTAATCATTCCTCTTCATCTGTGGTAGTATCATAACTTGATTATTATCCAATAGCATCATTTGCGGAATAGTCTGATGACTGGGACATAGGTTCGCGTAGTGTCCAAACTCCTTGCAAATGAAGCATTGTACATTTAAAACCATTTTCTTACCCTTGCAGTCACGTACTTTGTGCCCTTTTCCTCCACACTTATAACAAACTCCCATTCCTTTCAGGCAAGTTACAGGGTGTTTCTTTCCACAGTTACCACATATGGGAAAATTCTTCTTTTCCCTCTTACTTTTATCCATCTTTCTCTCTTCCATCCTTTTCTTCTCTTGCTTCCCTTCAAAGCCATAGGACTCAGTAAACTCTTTACTTATCTTATCAACACATGATATTATTTCTTCATATGATGATAATACATGGGAGACTATTTCTCTTATAAATTCTAGCTTAAGACCATGAAATATATGATCCTTCCTTCTCTTTGGATCATGTGCATTTCTGGAGTTCTCATTCCTTCTACTGGGCGCCATTTCTAAACAATGGCATAAACTAGATCAGTTTATGAATCAAAATACATAATCCCAAACTTATAAAACACTTAACATAAATTGAACTATTTATGGATATAATCCATAATCATAAAAATGTTTTCTTTGAGGAAGTATATACTCATAAACCCTTCATAATGATTTGTAAAGATAGTGAGAGTTATCCTAAGCATATCCCCCGGGAGTGTCGTAACCAAAAGTGCAGCAAGGCCCGTTGTCGTGCACCAGTTCCCGTTCGAGTCTAGCTCAAAGCGGTGTTTTCGGGTTTTACCCCTAGGTACATCTGTGCCAGAGCCGCCTCTACCTGCTCGTATCCAGACAGGGATGTATTGCTCGGAAAACTCACAAAATCTCTACAATACCAAAATTATAGGAAGTTCTTCTATACTAATCCTCAATGTTCATCTTAGGTCTACGTGCTCTAATCAGAGTTTATCTAAATCTAGCTTCCAAGGTTTGTACTAAACTTTCTCTGATACCAACTGTAACGCCCCGACCCCAGTTACCCAGAGTCGGTGCATTATTACATAACATTGGCATGATCACAATAAAGATCATATCTCGAAAGACCGATTGGTTTAGTAGCCTTGGAAACACTAGATATATTCATAAGTTTTACATTACATCATAAAATGAAAAACTACTACAACAACATAATGTTTCCACAATCCACACTATTAACCCCTCATAAAATCCCTGCAGGTCATTCATAACTTACTTCTTCACATCCTGGGAAAAATAAAACATAGAAAAGGGGTGAGCTCAAATGCCCAGTAAGGATAACAATATAGCAGAAACTTTCATAAATTAGAATAAACATTTAAGGCAATGTATAACTAAAACAAAAGCCTTTTAAATATGAACTTTCAACATGGTATGGCATAAATAACATGAAATAATGCCATTTACTTATTCACATGGATATTCTACTAATCGAATAATCACATGAAAAAATCAATAACCACTTTCATAATGTTGGAATGCATAATGCTAAACTTTAATTTCTTTTCAAGGCCTCGTCCCAAGACCTTGGGGCTAACTGTAACCGGAACCCAACCCGGAGTGCCTCTAATAACCGGACACCAACCCGGAGTGCCTCTAATAACCAGACACCAACCCGGAGTGCCTCTAATAACCGGACACCAACCCGGAGGGCTTACTTTTACCAGTCCCCAACCTGGAGGGCTTACTTTTACCAGTCCCCAACCTGGAGGGCTTACTTTAACCAGTCCCCAACCTGGAACATACTTGTCCAACACATTCATATGAAGTAAAGGTTGAAATATAACATAAACATTCTTATTGGAACTAGCATAAAAAATGTCAATACTTTCACCATAAACTATGAATGGTATAAAAATATCACATCCACGGTCAAACATATCACAAAACCTTCAAAACAATATATAAGTTTTGTATCATAATAAATCAACTTCAAATAATCTTAAAATCCATCAAAGGATGTTGACATAGATGAAATCAAAATTCTTTTTAAAGAAATATCTACTTTTATTTTGAAATCATTTAAGATCCATATAAAATAAAACATTTTCTTTGAAAATAATCTTATAAGCTTGTAAGGGAAGTTTTGAAGATTTTATAACGGCAGAAAATAGCCGCACCCGCTGTATAAGTTAAAAAAAACATTCTTACCTTAATTCTGTCGAAAAGGTTAAAAAGGACCTTGTTTTGAAAACGACCAAAAGATTCCTTTATAAACCACTTATAAAAGTCAAAAAGGGTATAAATGACTTTAACTCATATTCTAGTAAATATTAAAAATGTTTTGAAATACATTTTTAAGAAACATGGATGTGGATGATAAAGAGATCCCAGTAGATTATTACATATAAACAACCTCAGATAATGAAGAGATTGTGAAATAACCCTTACCTTGTACTATTCCTTGGTTGGGGTAGGTTAACCTCCTGTATAATGGTGAAATAGTTGTTATTAAATTATACAAGAATCATATATAATAATATGATATCATATATGATCTTTTAACATTGATTTGTTAATAATATCTTAGAATTATCGTCGTTTCGGGAGTTAACTTACTCATTTTATTTTATATGTTTTGTTACATAAGCCATGGTTGTTGTATATTATTCATATCCAGAATGATATCTAGTCCTTAAACATCATTTTTAAATCATCAAATGATAATTATACTTGAATGGATACGATGGAGAATGAATCTCATCGCGTTCGTGGAGACGGTAGTCCGTACGTACGCACGAGCGACAATATCATTCTTTTGATATTAAAATAATATATAAATGGATGGTATATCATATATACAGAATCCTTAACATGTTATTTTAATTATTTACATGAGTTACACATCATTATTATACCCATCCAAATAATATTATATTGAATAACAATTACACCACGACGTGGAGACGGTAAGCCGTACGTACGCACGTATGGTGACATGTTATTCAAAGGGTGGATAGAATACTGAATATGGTTGTACCATATTTATAATAACATCACAGTATATGTAAGATACTGGAGTTATTATTTTAGAATGGTAAGAACAAAGAAAGAGGAAGTGGAAGAAGAAATGATCTTGGAGAAGGGTGGTGAAATCATTATCTCTTCTTCGGGTTCTTCCTTTTGATTTGATCAAAAGGGCTCCTTAGGTTGGCTTTCTGATCAAACTAAGGCCTCTAGGTTGTAGTGAGGGATGTTGGGAGAGTATTGGGGCAGAGTTTGGCCGAACCAAAAGGCTTTGAAGGTGTGAAGAAATGAGAAGGAGGAGTGCCCTTTTATAAAAGGGGTGAGGGGCACCTTTGGAAAAGCTAGAAATATTAATTTATAATAAATTCATATTCGGTTTCTAATGGCTACAAAGCTTATTATTCAAAGGTTAAGGTGGGGATAGGTCGAGAACCACTAAACCAATAGAATTTAGACAGGTTTTGGTACTTATATTAACCTTATCTTTAAGTATTAACTCTAAGTTAATTAGTTTCACTTTTACAATGTCTCTTTGTATTTTTATATAATATGGTTAATAAACATACTATATACATCAAAGATACCCCCAAGTGGTACATTAATGATGAACCTATCATGATATAAGTCTCTTGGCCGAATCTTAGATTTTTAGGAATTTAATATCAATTAATAATATAATATTTGTTTTAAGAACTCTTTTATGTCAATTTTGACACTATTCAATAGATGATTTTTGTGAAACTCATAACAGATTTATTACTTCAAACAAAGTCAATTAAATCAATCCTAATATATCATATTATCCTAGAAAATTAGTTTAATTCATTAAAAGTTTCATATTATATTTATTTGGGTATTTATAATATCAATTATTTTAATTTTTCACTATTATAGTAATTACTGCATCATCATTGTGTCATAAATAAAATAAATTATTTAATGTCTAAAAATTATAAATAAACTCTCATTATGTAGGAAATCTTTTTAGCTTTCTAAGGAATATTTATAATCTAAAATCCAACATATATAACCCTATGTAACAATTGTTTTTCTAAAAGATATATGCTTGTGTCATTTTTGTATTCATTTTAACTTAATTAAAATAAAGTGTCATTATCACTTACAAGTGGATCCAAGGGGTCCCAAAATAGATCCAAAGATTCCCATGGTCGACCATGTATCAACCAATAGGGTTAAGACACCATTTAGGGTAATTTAGTATTATTATAATATTATTTTTTTAACCCTTATTTACCGGATTTACCCTTAACCATGGTAAATAAAATATTTACCGCAGTAATTATTCAAAATGTCTAAAAATAAAAGTTACCTATTTACACAATTTGAACATCCTGATTCCAAATATGGAATCCATTTTTCTAAATTCAAAACACAGAAGTGACAGAAATTAATTTAAAATTAATTCCCGCTGTCAAAACAAAAAGCGTGTTTTTAAGAGATAATAACTATCAAAAGATTGACACTTGTTTATGTTCGGTTTAATTGTAAAATTTTTTCTAATGACCAACATTATATTAAATTGTCAAAATATATTCTAAATATACTTTAAAACCACTCAAATTCATAATTTATCACTATTAATTATTTTGATTAAAAAAGTTGTTTTTAATTAAAATTTAGTAATTTTCACTATTCATCAAAATATGAAAGTTATCCGAAAAGTACCAAAATTTCACCTTAGGCTAAATTCGATATTCCGAATCCAAAAATGAAGTCCATTTCAAAATATAAAATATATATTATTTCAAAATTTAGGTATTACTATTCATAACGACCAGTTTGATTGGTTGTGGTGTGTGTTAAAACTCGAAGTTGCGTACAACACACGCTACTGTTTTATTCAAAGGAAAGCGTACCGTGGAAGCTTGGGAAGTTTCATTTTTTGATGTCTCCATTTAGTCAAAAAGTTTAAAATATTGTATTTAAAAAGGTTTCACTATCAAAAGTTGATAAAATTGCAATACTGAAAATGAATCTGTTCTTGCATTATGACTATGAAACTCATAATATGGATTCTAAAATTATAAAGTTTTAAATTTAGTTAATACTATTCATGACCTCTTTTAATGGCTTTTTTTTGGGTAAGTCATGGTGCAATTGAACTCGGTGTTGCGTGTAGTGCAAGTTATTAAATTATTTTGAAGAAATAACACACTATGAAATCTTGGGGTGTTACAAATAAAGTTGGATAATATCTAGATGATTCTAATGAAAACCTATCCGGATGAAGTGAAACAAAAATGAAAATGAATAAAAGTCATCTTGGAATATCAATATTTAGTTTACAGGTTAAAAATGTGATATGTTGAGTAATAAGGATGAATCAAACTCAATTGAAAATAGTTATTCCAATGATGAATGCTCATAAAAATTAATAAACTTCATTGAAATAGTTATGAAAACAAATGACTCATCAAATAGTGAATAATGTCGTGAAGAATATTAACAAGAGTATCATCTCATAATGGAGATTCTTTAAAGTCTTCAGAAAAAAATCAGTAATGAAATAATTCATAATGATAATGAATGATTTTCAACAAGTCACTAAAGGATGAAAATATTACATCCAGTAGGGGGATGAATACTTTGAGTAGATTTTATGTTACTAACATAGAATTGATGAACAAGGACATGTGTTTGAAGATAATAATATGAAGATAGATGATGAAGAAGAAGAAGTTAACAAGTTTCAATCAAAAAATATTGACTCTGAAATTACCTATCTAAGATTAATGAAAACATAAACAATGCTTCAACTATAAATGCTACAAATTATTCAGTTTCTCAGAAATCTCAATATGAGAATCAGGTGAATCATTTCCTTTTAAACCAATTGTTTCGCCTGATTATTTTAAAATTTCAAGATCCATAAAATTTAATTGGAAATATTTTGATGAGAATGAATGGGATAAACCAATCAAAACAAAAAAAATGAAAAATCACTAAAAAGAAAAGACGGTCTACATCTTCAGAATGTTAGATCAGAAAGAAGTTATCATCCTCATCAATGGTTATATAGAGAAAGTTCATTTATAAAATGAAAATCAAGATTTTATGGGTATATTTCTTATTGTGTAATCTATGGGAACAAAACTTATAATTGTTGGAACAACTTATCTCTTCTTAGAATAAGGATTGGGAAAAGTGGATGAGATAATGAATAAAGAATGAGTAACCTTCCAAACATTCAGAATACTGAAAAATTGAATTCTCAAGACGATTGAAACATTCAAATAAAAAATAAATATGAATGTTTTGAAGAAGTGTGTGTAAGATGTGATCATTCTAGTAACCATGAATAAATATGTATGAAACTCAATCTAAAAAACTTCCTTATCATAGAGATGAAAAAGAAACTAAAAAGTTGAAAGTTGAGGAAATAGTTTTTTTGGTTGAGAAAACATCGAATGATTGTAAAAGTAACTAACCATGGATACATGATATGTTTATTCATTACAACAAATAGGTGAAAAAATAATAATGATTCATTTATAAAATCATGACGGACGATCTATTACTTTTGTTAATGATATTTCCTTAAAAATCATAGGAATCAGAATAATATATATTGAAGAAGAAAAATTGAAATGCATCGAATTTTTACTTGTTAATGATATCAAACAAAACATACATAATTAAAATCATATTTTTATTAATGTAATACAAGTAATATTCAAAAAGGATTCCTGTATCATCAGATGTGTGAAATATGGAACGATTTTTACAAGAGGAGAAGGAAATTGTGCGAATATATTCCAAATAAGATAATTTAACAACTACAATTTATTTTGTGCTGGAGATGAAAAAACTATGGCAATGACGACATGAGAACTGTGGGAAGAAAAACATGAATAAAATTTATAAGGATGATGTTACATAGAATTTTCGAGAATTTACAAGAAGAGATTAAGGTGTTTGTATTGATTTCATGAAAGTAAATATGTGAAACAAAAGATATAAATGAATTAATATTCAATCTTCCATATCACATGAGATTATACATTACAATTTTTTTGGGCTGATTAGACATCAATAAAAAATGTGATTTATACTTTTTCACTATTATGGATGATTTCACTCTTGTGTTGAAATTCAAGTTTATGAAGGAAAATTCAGAGGAAATTGAAATGTATAATTTCTTCAAATAATATGTTGATAAATAATTATGGGATTCCATAAATAATAAGAGAATATATAATTGCATTGAATTCACAAAAAATAATATTGATACATATCTGAGAAATCGTGGAATCAAATATCAGTATAGTTCTCCCTATACTCCTCAAGATATTGAGTTTAGGTAAAAAGGAAAATATGTTTAGTGGAAATGGGATGAATTAAGTTAGTTGAATACAAACTTTTGATGCTTTATTGAAGAGAATCTGTTAGTAATATTTTACATGTTCAAAATAGATTTGTTTTTTAGACTAAACACCAACATGACTTCATATGAAATTTGTTATAATAGAAAACTGTCATTGAAATAATTAAATATTTTTGGGAGTCTATGGTTACTCAAATTAAAAAATACGGATTTGGGAAAGATAGATGAGAAGGATTTGAATGGAACATTTATATGTTATTAATGAAATTAAAGAAGCTACAAATTTTGGAAAAAAAATTTAAAAACAATTGGTGAGTCATTTATCTGAAATTCAAATTTCTTTTACCAATGTTTTTGAAAATAGTGAGGAGGATACAATTGAGATTTCATGAAATAGTGAAAGTAATTCATAATATCCATATCCAGATTATAATGAATTTTGGGATTAGGATATTGTAGTTTAGAATGAAACACTATCATTTACATCCATAAGAAATCATGTTGAATACGAAAAAATTATTGGGAATCATAAGGATCCACTAGTTGAAAAAACATTTAACACATCGGCATTTTTCACGTCGGTTCTATATAACCGATGTGAAATGCATTAAAAATCGATATATCATGTTGGTTATTTTATTACCGATGTGATGTATCGATCATGAACAATTTTTTATGTTGGTTATAAAATACGAGACATAAAATTAACAGAGATTAGATTTTTTAACATCGGTTATTGTATAACCTACATGAAAATCAGATCTATCGTGATTTATCACGTCTGTTATAAAATACCCGACACGATTAACGAAATATAGGCACATTATCATGTCAGTTTTAAAAAAACTGATGTGATAATGCTAATCAATGAAATTTATCACGTTGGTTATCAAAAGAATAGATGTGATAAAGCGAGATTTATCTCATCGGTTATTTTATAAAAAAACGTGATAAATTGTTATCTACGTAGGTTATAAATAACTGAATTAATAAAAATTAAAAAAATATGTTACCATTTTGGTTATTAAATAACTGAAATGATAATTCTTTTAAATGATTTATCATACCCCATATTCAGTCATTCTATTTTCTTTGTTCGGGTAACCAACGACTCGTATCTCTTGCTTAGAAAACAAAGAAATGATTATTCAAAGTTGTGCCCTCTAGCCTCATTTTTTGCAACATCATTTTTCATATTTATTATCATCAGAAATATTAGGTAGACTCACAACACTCAAGTAAGCCTCACATGACTCGTTTTCAGTTTTTATTTTCGGTGATGCCCAAAACTAATTTCTTTAGATGTTATTTTTCTTTGTTCTTTCTATCATCGTAAGTTTCATAGTTTTTATTTATACTATGCTAAAATAAATTTAGGTAATATAAAACTATCTAAGTGATATCATGCACGTTTAAAATATTTTTGTGTTCTATCATGTGTGTGTGTGCGTATAGGGGGTTTCAAAGGGCGTGTGGGGGATGTGCAAGTGGGTGGGGTGTCTAGTAGGGTTGGTTGGGATATCTAGTGGGGTGGGGTGTCCATGGGGCGTCAAAGGGTGTGGGGGTGGTGTCTAGGGGTTTTAGTGGGATGTCCAAGGGGATTAGAGGTGATGAAGGGGGTGTGGGTGTGGTCAAAAGGGGTGGGGTGGTGTCGAGGGGGGTGTGGGGGATGTTCAAGGGGGTTTTGGGTGTCCAAGGGGGTGGGGGTGTCCTGGGGGCGAGGGGGCTGTCCAAGGGGATAGTAGTGTCTTGGGGGGTGTACAAGGAGGTGAGTGGGTTGTACAATGAGGTAGGGGTGTCAAGGGGGTGGGGGCTGTCTAGATGGGTGGGGGCTATCTTGGGGGTGGGGTGGTCTAGAGGGGTGGGGGCTGTCTAGAGGGTTCGGGGGGGGGGGGGGGGGGGGCTATTTAGAGGTTTGGGGTGTCCAGGGTGTCCATGGGGGTGGTGTTGGTGTTGGTGGAGGGGGGGTGGGGCAGTTAAGGTGTGTGGGGGTCCAAGGGGGTGGGGGTGTCGAAGGGGGTGGGAGGCTATCCAAGGGGGTGGGGGGGGGGGGTTCCAGGGGGCCTGTCTAGAGGGTTTGGGGCTGTCTAGGGGGTTGTACAGAGGGTTGGTGGTGTCTAGGTGGTGTCTAATGGGGTAGGGGTGGGGTGGTGTCCATGATGTGTTGGGGGGTCAAAGGGGGGGGGGCTATCGAGAGGGGTGGGGTTGTCCATGTGGTTGGGGGGGGGGAGCTTTCCAGAGGGGTGGGGGTGTCCAAGGCGGTGGTGGTATATAGGGGGTGTCCAAGGGGGTGGGGGTGGTTTCCTAGGGGTGGGGGTCTGTCCAAGGGGGTGGTGGTGTCTAGGGGGTGTCTAAATGGGTGGGGGTGGTGTCCAATGGGGTGGGGGTGCTTTCCAAGGGGGCGGGGGTCTTGTTCAAGGGGGTAAGGGTGTCCAGGGGGTGGGGGTGGTGTCCAAGAGGGTGGTGGTTTTTTCCAGGGGGGGTCGGGGATATCCAGAGCGGTGGGGGGGGGGGGGGGTTCTAGAGATTCCAAATCATTATAATCTGTGTAATATTTAGTAGTTAATGTATAAATATTCTAATATTTATACCTCATATTTATTTTTTTACAGAAGAGTGAATTTGGTATCCAGTTGTACCGGTATGTATTCGTTGTGATCCTTAAGAATAAAGGATCCATGTTGAATTTAAAACTGTTATACCTAACTATATTTTCTTTTTAAAATTATTTTCATGAATATTTTTTTTTGATTACGCATAAATTTGTTTTATATTTAAAAAATTTTATTCATTAAAATTATGATATTTTTCATATAAACTTATTTTTTTATCTTAAAACAATGCATAATTTTGATATTTTTTATAGGTAATAAATAGTCAAAGTTGGATTAAAAAACATAGAATGAGTAATGAATATGAAGAAGGTGTTGATGACTTTTTGGAATTCTCTAAACAAAATGTTCCAAGCAGTGACATTTATTTCTGTTCATGCCTGAAATGTTTGAATATGAAGAATTTGAAAAGTAGATAGATAAAATATCATCTGATTTGTCATGGTATTAATCTGAGTTACTGCTCTTGGATTTGGCATGGTGAAACTGGACGGAATGTCAAGTATACTGATGATGATGATGATACGCAAGATGGTAACTCTGATGGAATTGAAGAAATGATTTGCGATATTGATGCAGAACAAATTGTGATAGAACCGATAGTTGGGAATCTATATGGTGATGCTGAAAAACCATTGTGTCCTGCTTGTACAGATTTTACGGTTTTGTAGGAATTGTTTAGATTGATTAACCTAAAGTCAAAACATGGATGGAGAGACAGATGTTTTATATAGTAGATAAAATTGCTGAAATAAATTCTTAAAAAAGATAATGATCTTTTATATTCACATTATAAGGACAAGAAAATATTATGCCCGATGGGATTGGGATACAAGAAAATAGATTCCTGTCCAAATGACTATATGATATATATGATAGAATATGAATTTCTATCACAGTGTTTTAAATGTGGGACATCACAGTATAAGGAGAAATAAAAATCACATGCTGATGTAGAGATTAGAAATATCCCTTCCTAGGTATTTTGGAATCTTCCTATAATTATTTGTTTGAACCGTTTATTTTCTAATTCACATGATAAAAAATGGTTAAGGAGGCATGTTGATGAGTTGATATGTGATGTAAAAATACATCATCCAGCTGATTTTCCACAATGGAAGAAAATTGATGAGTAGTATCATACATTTGAAAATAAAATTATAAGTCTCATACTAGGGTTGTTCATAGATGGAATGAATCTATACCAAAACCTCAGTAGCACACATAGTTCATGGCCTGATTTATTGGTAATTTACAACCTCTCTCTTGAAGATTGTATGAAACGCAAATATTTAATGTTGTGTATAATGATCACTGGTTTGAAGCAACCAGGCAATGATATTGATGTTTTCTAGTCACCATTAATTGATGATTTGAATCTTTTATGGGAGGATGGTATTAAGGTGTTTGATTATTATAAAATAGAATATTTTCATCTGTATGCAGTGCTTATGTTCACTATAAATGACTTCCCAGCATATGGAATTTTTTTTTGGATACATTGTTGAAGGGTATAAAGCATGTCGAATTTGGGAACAATATACTTCATATTGTCAATTTCATCATGGGAGGAAAAAAGTGCACATGTGTCATCGAATGTTTTTTCCTATTCATCACTTTTATAGAAGAATAAAAAAGTCACTCAATGGATCCCAATTATTTGATATTTCTACAAAACCATTATCCACTGATCTGTATTTTGAGAGGGTGGAGAACCATGACGTGGCATTGGGAAGGGAACCGATATTTAGTAATGATATACATATTTTGAAATAATGGTCAATATTTTTTGAGCTACCATATTGGAAATATCATGAAGTTAAACATAATTTTGATGTCATGCACGTGGAAAAGAATATTTGGGACAGTTTCATTGGAACATTTTTAGAAATTAATGGAAAGATAAAAGATGGGTTTAATGCAAGATTAGACTTCATATCAATGAGAATACATTCAGAGTTATCTCCCACTCTTAATGGAGGATGAACATTTCTTCCATCGGCATAACATATATTATCCAAATGGGAGAAAATTAGATATTTTCATTTTCGTAATGATATCAAAGTGCCTCATGTTTATTCTTAAAATGTAAAAAATATTTTCTCAATGAAGGAATTGAAGTTAATAGGTTTGAAATATCATGACTGTCATGTCATGATGTAAAAACTTCTACAAGTTTCATTGTGTAGAATATTGTTCATCCATGTTAGAAAGGCTAAAATGATGTTGTGTTATTTTTACAATTCAATTTGTAATAAGGTTATTGATGTGAATTCTTTGAAATATTTGGAAAAAGATGAAATTTGTATACTTGGTCAATTGGATATTTATTTTCCTCCAACTTATTTTGATATAATGGTGCATTTAATGATTCCTTTGGTTCGAGAAATAAAGCTTTGTGGACTTGTTTCTCTTCGTTGGATGTATCCATTTGAATGGTATATGAAAATATTGAAGGGTTATATTATAACTCCATTTCGACCTGAAGCCTCCATTATTGAAAAGTATATTTCTTAGGAGGTTTCATAGTTTTTTACGTGCTACATGGATGCAGCGTAGCACATAGGTTTTCCTCCATCTCTCCATGAACGGGTTAATAATAAGGGAATGGAGATTTGTGGCCTTAATATCAAATCATTGTTAGCTGAACAGATGAAGAAGTTAGACATTGATATCTGGTATAACATAGTTAATTATTAATCATACATCACATTTCATATTAATGTGTTGAAACAATGTCATCTAAAGAAGAAAGAAATTGCGATTTTGAATGAGTACAATAAAACATTGTGGTCATGGTTTAAAAAAACCTTTCTTGGTAGATCAGATGTATCAGAGAAATTAAAATGTGTAGTGGGAGGTCAATTTTTAAATGTGATAACATGGTCTAGTTATCACATTAATGTCTATACATTTCATACGAAAGCTCAGGACAACAGAAGTTTAGTTTAGAATAGTGGTGTATTGGTGTTTGCAGAAGCAATTCATTTCTCGAGTGCTAAAGACAAAAACCCAATTTTTTGAATTATGTTCATATTATAGAGTGATTGAAGAAATATAAGAGGTTTCTTAGATAAAAATTAATGTTCATATTTTTAACTGTAAATAGTTTATCGTTAAAAATAGTGTCAGACATGATGAATTTGGAGTTACAGTAGTTAATGTGAATAGATTGGAATACAGAACTGATTCTTTTATAATGGAAACACATAAAAAAATTTCTAAGTATTAGATCAATCAGATATGCAGTGGGATGTTGTTTCACATGGGAATAAACAAGATGTTATTGAGAATGAACTTGATGAATATTCTAATTTATGTGAGATCACTACTTCAATGGAAAGATTAACATATCATAATGATGAGCATGTTGAACACATGTTTTATGCCATATGGAACGATCACGAAAATGGAATTTGGGAAAACAATCCATGAGTACATTCCAAAAATTACAGGTAAATTTTTTTATTTCTTGTTTAAATTTATTATTTTCATGAAATGTTATATATTGTATGTTTTTTATTTATTAAAACATGAATTAAAATAAATAAGTATAAGTTTTTGTTTGTTTTAATTTTTTAATTTACTTTATCATGTTTACTGTAACACCCCATGTAAATAAAGAATATGACATCTTTATATTTATCAATATTTGTGAATCAAATATTAATATTACTTTAAAGGATATGCTATGTTCGATGGCGTACCCAATACGCAACAACGAGTTTCTTGGTAATCTTACGTTGCACTCTAATAATAAAATAATATTATTTTAAATTGTAGTTAACATGTAGCCATTGTATTGGCGGGAATGGATAGAAATAACTAAAATATTATTATATATGTTTTTAAATGTTTTTACTTTTATCCAATAAAAGATAAAGGATTAATATACGGAACGAATTCAATTTTAGGCGTATATGCCCTAATTTTCAATAATGTTCACTTATCGCCTTTTGATGGCGAACCGTCATTAAATATAGTTTTTTTCACTCTTATACATTCTATTGGACCAAATAAAACTCTTCTCAAGAATTAGGACATCAAAATTTACTTTGTGTAAATTTTTGGTATCTTTCCGATAAAGTTCATTTTTTTAATCAATACTGTAAAATGTTGTATTTTAATTCAAAACCACTTTTTAATATAATTTATTTATATGATTTTATTATCTTTTGAATTGGTTTTAAAGTGAAATTAGAATATATTTTTACCATTAAATCCAATAGTGGTTGATGGAATTAATTTCACTTTCAAATCGGGCTTCAACAAGTGTTAATCCTTTGATATATTTTGTTTCATAAAAACACGCTATTTGTATTGACAGTGGGAATTTATTATTAAATTAATTAATTCAACTTATATGTTTTTAATTTTTTAAAATAGACATCATTTTTGAATTCGGAATATCAAATATAGCTTAGGATGAATTTTTTGGATTTTTCTGAAAAACATCAATTTTTTATGAATAGTGAAACCACTAAGTGGTACTTATAAAAACTGATTTTTCCGTTTAAATGAAATTTTGACATCTTTGTGTTTTGAATTTCAAAAATCCGACATACATGGTTGTCATTAAGATGTAACATGTGGTTCAATGAGATAAAAATAATTTTTTGGTGAATAGTAACTTATTATGTTTTTAATCGCGATTAGAGGTAATTAGTGTAGTTTAATGTAAAAATAATGTTTTAATAATATGAAATGAACATGACACATGTCCTACCCTCATTTTATGTGTCATGGACGACCAAGAAAACCCATGGGTAAACTTGGGGACCCCATAAAGACACTTTGGTTGGAAAATGACATTAATATATTTTTATTTAATGTTTATGTAAAAAATGAAACAAACACGAAATGTTTTACTAAAAGAATTTTTACATGGTGTTATACAAATCATATTTTTGACTATAAATATTCATTGGAAAGAGAAGAAGATTTCCTACATCATAGTAGTTTTTTTAAAAATTTTAGACATTAAATAAATTAAATTATTTATGACATCATGATGATGCTGCGATGACCTCATTATTTAGCGATTTAAATAAAATGGAAAGATAATGAAATATATAAGACCTAAACATGTGAAAAACTTATTGGATGAGTGGACCTAGAACCCTAATCACCTTATCCTCGAAATACATCAATGTGGGACCTTTAAAATCCGAAACTCTTTTGAAAATAAAGTAACATTTTGTAACTTTACAAAAGTGCCCCTCCTCTCCTCTTATAAAAGGCCCCCACCTCTACCTCCTTACCCACACTCCCAAAGCCTTTGGCTCGGCCAGACCCTGCCCATTTTGTCTCTCCACTTCCCTCCCTTACTCCTTGAAGTCTCACTTTGGGCAGAAGTCTTCCCAAGGAAGCCTTTGAGCTCAAACCAAAGGGAGTTACCCAATTTTAAGGTAATGTCTTCACTTGTGTCCTTTTGTTTTATTTTTATTCTCCAACCCCCTAAAATCTTTTTATTCATTTATTTTGTAACAAATAAAGTATCTTAAATATACTATGATTTTGTTATAATAAGGATTCAAGATACACTTACACACACCTACATCTAATGGTTAAAGAACATACTGTTTCCGTGAATGGTGAATTTCTGCCTCCCGAAACGATGATTGTTCAACATTCTTCTAACACCTTCAAAGGTGGCCATTAAGATGACACTATATTTATATATGATATCTAATATGTTTATGTTTTACTTATTCTTCTGTATTTTTCATTTATGGCGTACCTTTATGGTTTCCATTATGGGTAAATGCGATATCTTCATTTAAGGAAGTGTGGACTACCGCCCCCTCAAAGTGACTTGATTCGTTAATACCATATGTGGTATGTATAAAGTTTATATTTAATGATATTATATATGATACCATACTTTAATTATAATACTATTATGTATCATTATGTTTTAATTCCATTAAATATGAAATAGAAAAGAAAGTAGCGTTCATGCGTACGTACGACCTACCATCTCCATGAACAGTACTTTTCGTTTTTTATCACCAAACGATATGGAATAGTATAAAATGAAAATTTGCTGGATATATATCATATTTTAATCATTAATACTATTCTGGAAATTATTTACTTATAACTACATGGGAAATATTTTTTCAAACAAGTTCATTTTTGACTCATGTACCAAACATCGGCAAAAACGTCTGATATGAACTAACATTATTAAACAATTATTATAACATTATTATATGTGATATGAAATGAATAATAATATATAGAGGAGGTACTTAGGCAGTTATTAATTGAAAAAATTTATTATTCAAGAATATAAAGAAACGAACAAGACAAGTTGGACTTGAGGTAAGGGATCCTATTCCTCTCTTCCTTTTTAAGTACACTCTTTTATGTCATTTCTTTTAAGCTCATATTTCTTGTGATTGGGATGTTAGTTTATATTCATCATACTGTAATTTTTATGTACATATGATTAGATACCCTATTCTCTCTCATCAATCCATTTTGGAAGTTTTGAGTGGCGCCGCTAGGCTGCCGAATTTTCGTAAGAGATCTAACCTCTCTCTTTCTCTTTAAGTACTCTCCTTTGTGTCACTTATTTTAAGCTCCTCTTTGTTATGATGGGAGATGTTCTTTTATATTACTCTTTTTGTAAATTTTACAGTAATGTGATTAGATACCCTATTTTTTCTCATCAATCAATTTTTGGATATTTTAAGTGGCGCCGTTAGGGTGCCGTGTTTTCGTAAGGGATTTTTCATCTCACTTTTATTCTCGTGAGATTTATGATACATCTGCCACAATTTCTTTTGAGTGGTGTATTTACTGACCATTATTTTACTCATTGTGTAATATTCTTTCATTTATGAGTATTTACATCAATGTTGTATTGTCCTTCTTTCATGGGGCTTATGTTTTGAAAGATACCCATGTCGGTAAGGGAACCTTTCACCCTCCTCTTTTTAAAAGACTTATTTTGTTATGTCTTTAAATTCAAATAATATTATCTTGGGATATGTTCTTCTATATCCTTATTGATGTAAATTTTATGTCCAAGTGATGAGATGAACTTTTTATTTCTCATCAACTCTTTTTCTGAATTTTGAAGTGACGCCGTTAGGCTGTCTAATTATTGCAAGGGAACTTCTTAACCCAATTTCTATTTTTTGGGATAAACATGTACACCTTGAATATGTCGTTCTATGATTATGTGTGAATGTCCTCTAATTGTTTTACACTTAATACCCACTTATATTTTGTGTAGTCGTTTGTCACACATAGTTATGTAACTGATTTATCCTTAATCCAAGGATACCGTCATTGTATGGGACTTTGTCTCAATCTCCTTTAATTGAGGCATATTTTGTTTTATACACAACCTTCTTTTATATGGTGTATAAACCCCTTTGAATTTTATTTTTATTCAAAAGGAATCTTTTTTATACAAAGCGTTTTACTAAACGACAAAAGGGAATGTTTTTGTCATACGTATGCGGCGACAACGACTTCTCCGCCGCTGTGACCATTATTTGAGTTTCGGCTTCCTCTACAAGCCATAACTTTTTTTAAAGAAAAATAAATACCATGTTTTACTTTTCTTTTATTTTGGTATTGAATTTTTTTTTTCATAATGTTTTTATATCAATGTGTTGTATTGATATATTGTGATTGAAAGGTGGAAATGTTATGTTTCCTTTATGCATGTTTTATGTGATATGATTATGTTGAGTTTCTTGGGAATTATTATGAATACGGGTGGTTCCGTGATAAACTAAGGGCGGGTGAGCCTGATATAGCTCTCCAATGTATTGGGTAACACGAAGGAGTGTGACGTTAAGGTTTCTCCGAAGAGATTTGGGGAATATACTGTGATGGGTATTCCGAACATAAACAAGAGGGTTACTCCCTTTGTAAGAATGTTATGAATTCCTCAAGTTACCTTTATGTCTTATGAATTCAATTATTTATTCCTGGTTTGATGAGTTATGTTAAAGTGACTATGTTTTATGGGTAAATTATGATTTAATTCTTATGTATATATGAACTCATGTTTCTTTTCCTTATTTTTATAACCCTTACAGAGCTTTTTATGCTCATCCCAAGTTATTGAAATGTTTTTCACAGGTCAAGGGAAAGGTACATGATGTGATGATAGTGTCAAGGATGTGTCAATAAAGAATCCTTGTTTTATTTTAAATATGTTTCCGTTGATGGGAAGAATGAATATTGTCTTTTATGTAACCACTTTGTTTAAATGTGTAATGAAATGCAAGTTTCATGATCTAATTCTCTAAAAATCTAAACCTAAAATGATCCTCAATGTGTAATCTTGTAATAACTCCAGATTAAGTAAGGTTTAAGGCTCGGGCCTTATAGTTGTTATCAGAGGTCGGTTTAGATAACATTAGAGGTTAGGGTATTCTTTATGCATAGGTGACATTACCATAATGGTTAGGATTTCAGAAAGAGTCCTAGTTTTAGATAAAGGTAATGAGTAAGTATATCTTAGTGTTTACCTTCCTCATTAGTACATGATGGTTTTCTTGATATACTCACACTGAAATTTCTGTTTTTATTGAATGGATGGATCTAGAAGGCACCAAAGAGACAACAGGTTTGAAGGAAACTGTGGTGGTTCTATGATTAAGATACTAGATAAATTGGGGGATTCAATGAGGAAACTCGTGGTTGTTTTAAACCAACTATCAAGGAGTCATGATCAACCACTTGAACCTTGGTATGATCTTTAATGCATCATGTATGAGATGACCAATCAATATGGAAGTTCATGTAATAATAATTAAGGGTAACCATTAGAGTTTATATGATCCTTACTTTTGAGGTAATTATGGGTTACTATATGTTATGATTGAAGTGAAAGGCAGGAGATAAAATTGAGGTTAAATTATGATATGGTTATTTTTGATGATTTTATCCCTTTTGGGGGAATGATTTGAGAATTATATAGTTTTGGAAAAAGGACAACACGCAGACCGTGTGACTACCCGTCGCGTCGGACAAAGCTGCAGGAATCAAACCCACAACCAAAGTGCGATTGGTATTTATCTCCTACCACTGGACTACATGAAGTCCCTGGTTATTTTGACAAATCCTTTTTAGTTATATGATTTTATGAATTAAGAGTAAGTTGATTTTGGGTTATTTATGAAAATGATTAACCTATCATGGAGGATATGTGATTAGGTTAATTATTTTTCAATACAAGACTTTAGGAGAAACTGATGTTGTTTGGAGATAAATGTTACGATTTAACTTGGAAGACTATGTGACTAAATCCTAAAAATATTTGGGTTTCAATATTAGATTGGTTTACATTGAATAATTTTATCGACAAATTGTTTATCGGTTGGTCCTCATTGAACTTTGGGTTTTGTTGGACAAATTTTGGAGATTAACATAGATTTTCTTTTTAAAGGGTTATCATTTTTTGGATTATCTGACCATGTACTAAACTTTTTGGTTTTGGTTTTGGTTAAAGCCTAAAGACATGGGAAGTATATAGTTCTCTTTGGTGGATTAGGTGATTCTCTGGAAGTTGATTATAATTCTCTTAATGCGAACAAGTCTCCCTAAATACTCGTCTTTTGGAAAAAAATATGAGTATGATTAAGGAATCTAGTAAAAGAAGAAAGTCAACATGATAAGTGATTATGTTTCCTTATGAATAAATTCCTCAATAAAAACTAACATAAAACAAAAAATTTTTCTATTAACTTTTCTTACTGGGGAATCGAATACCGTTTAACCCATCACAAGTTTGTGATTTTCTTATGTTTAACTTTCTCCTAGACATGTTTACTATCACTATCCCTAAAGAACATGACCCTTTAATTTTTCTTCCATGTCCGTGTTTTTCTACATATGGGTTAACTCAGGTGACCTCTGTACTTATCTTCCTTTATTTTAAAGTGATTGTTTTACCGACTCTTGTTCCGATGTGGGACTTTCAAGGATGTTTCCAAGCTTGATTTTAAAAATTGCAAGGACACAATTCCCAAAAGGGGGGAAGCATGTAACACCGCAGGTAAATAATGAATATGACATATTTATATTTATCCATATTTTTGAATCAAATATTAATATTACATTAAAGGGTATGCTATGATCGATGGCGTACCCAATACCCAACAACGAGTTTCATGGGAATCATACGTTGCACTCTAATAATAAAATAATATTATTTTTAATGGTAGTTAACATTTAGCTATTGTAATGGAGGGAATGGATATAAATAACTAAAATAATTGTTTATATGTTTTTAAATGTTTTTACAAATATCCAATAAAAGATAAGGCTTAAAATACGGAAAGAATTCAATTTTAGGCGTATATGCCCTAGTTTTCACATAAGGTTCACTTATCACCTTTTGATGGCCAACCGTCATTAAATATAGTTTTATTCACTCTTATACATTATATTAGACTAAATAAAACTCTTCTTATGAATCAGGACATCGAAATTTAATTTGTGTAAATTTTTGGTATCATTCTGATAAAGTACATTTTTTAATGAATAGTGTAAAATGTTGTATTTTAAATCAAAACCTCTTTTAAATCTAATTTATTTTTATGATTAAATTATATTTTGAATTGGTTTTAAAGTGAAATTATAATATATTTTTACCATTTAATCCAATAGCAGTCGATCGAATTAATTTCACTTTCAAATCGGACTTAAACTAGTGACAATCTTTTGATACATTTGGTTTCATAAAAACACGCTATTTGTTTTGACAACGGGAATTAATTATTAAATTAATTAATGAAACTTATATGTTTTCAATTTTTAAAAATAGACATAATTTTTGAATTCATAATATAAAATATAATTTAGGGTGAATTTTTAGGATTTTTCTTAAAAACTTCAATTTTTGATGAATAGTGAAACCACTAAGTGGTACTTATAAAAACTGATTTTTCCGTTTAAATGAAAATTTTAAATCTTTGTGTTTTGAATTTCAAAAATCTGACATACATGGTTGTCATTAAGAAGTAAAATGTGGTTCAATGGGATAAAAATAATTTTTTTTGAATAGTAACTTATTATGTTTTTAATCACGATTAGAGGTAATTAGTGTAGTTTAATGTAAAAATAATGTTTTAATAATATTAAATGAACTTGACACATGTCCTAAACTCATTGGATGTGTCATGGCCGACCAAGACAACCAATGGGTCAACTTGGGGACCCTATGAAGCCACTTTGGTTGGAAAATGACATTAATATCTTTTTATTTAAAGTTAAAGTAAAAAATGAGACAAACATGAAATGTTTTACTAAAACAACTTTTACATGGGGTTATAAAAATCATATTTTTGACTATAAATATTAATTGGAAATATAAAAAGATTTCCTACATCATAGTAGTTTTTTTATAATTTTTAGACTTTAAATAAATTAAATTATTTATGACATCATGATGATGCAGCGATGACCTCATTATTTAACGATTTAAATAAATTGGAATGATAATGAAATATATAAGACCTAAACATGTCCAAAACTTATTGGATGAGTAGATTTAGAAACCTTATCACCTTATACTAGAAATACATCAATGTGAGACCTTTAAAATCCGAAACACTTTTGAAAATAAAGTAACATTTTGTAACCTTACAAGAGTGCCCCTCCTCTCCTCTTATAAAAGGCCCCCACCTATACCCCCTTATCCACACTCCCAAAGCTTTTGGCTTGGCCAACCCCTGCCAATGTTGTCTCTATTCTTCCCTCTATTACTCATTGAAGCCCCACTTTGGGCAGAAGTCTTCCCAAGGAAGCCTTTGAGCTCAAACTAAAGGGAGTTACCCGATTTTAAGGTAATGTCTTCACTTGTGTCCTTTTGTTTTATTTTGATTCTCCAACCCCCTAAACTCTTTTTATTCATTTATTTTGTAAAAAATACAGTATATTCAATATAATAGGATGTTGTTAAAATAAGGACCAGAGATACACTTACACAAACCGACATCTAATGGTTAAAGAACATACTGTTTCTGTGGATGGCGAATTTCTGCCTCCCGAAATGATGATTGTTCAACATTCTTCTAACACCATCAAAGGTGGCCATTAATATGACACTATATTTATATATGATATCTAATATTTTTATGTTTTACTTACGCTTCTGAATTTTTCATTTATGGCATACCTTTATGGTTTCCATTATGGGTAAACGTGATATCTTCATTTAAGGAAGTGCGGACTACCGCCCCCTCAAAGTGACTTGATTCATTAATACCATATGTGGTATGTATAAAGGATATATTTAATTATATGATATATTATACCATACTTTAATTAAGATACTATTATGTATCATTCTGTTTTAATTCCATTAAATATGAAATAGAAATGAAAGTAGCGTTCAGGCGTACGTACGGCCTACCGTCTCAATGAACGGTGCTTTTCGTTTTTTATCTCCAAATGATATGGAAGAGTATAAAATAAATATTTACTGGATATATATGATATTTTAATCATTAATAATATTCTGGAAATTATTTACTTATAACTACATGGGCAATCGTTTTTCAAACAAGTTCATTTTTGACTCATGTACCAAACATCGGCAAAAACGTCCGATATGAACTATCATTATTAAAAAATTATTATAACATTATAATATGTGATATGAACTGAATAATAATCTCTAAAGGAGGTAATTAGGAAATTATTAATTGACCAATGATTATTATTCAGGAATATAATGAAACAAACAAGACAAGTTGGACTTGAGGTAAGGGATCCTACTCCCCTCTTCCTTTTTAAGTACACTCTTTTATGTCATTACTTTTAAGAACATATTTATTGTGATTGGGATTTTATTTTATATTAATCGTACTGTAATTTTTATTTACATATGATGAGATAACCTATTATCTCTTATCAATCCATTTTTGAATTTTTGAGTGGCGCCGTTAGGCTGCCGAATTTTTGTAAGAGATCTAACCTCTCTCTTTCTCTTTATGTACTCTCCTTTATGTCACTTCTTTTAAGCTCCTCTTTGTTATTATGGGGGATGATCTTTTATATTCCTCTTGCTTTAAATTTTATTGTAATGTGATGAGATACCCTATTTGATCTTATCAATCCATTTTTGGAAGTTTTAAGTGGCGCCGTTAGGCTGCCGAGTTTTCGTAAGGGATTTTTCATCTCACTTTTATTCCCGTGAGATTTATGCTACATTTACCACAATTTCCATTGAGTGGTGTATGTACTAACCATTATTTTACTCATTGTGTAATATTATTTCATTTATGAGTATTTACATCAATGTTTTATTGTCCTTCTTTCACAGGGCGTATGTTTCGAATGATACCCATGTCGGTAAGGAAACCTTTCACCTTCCTCTTTTTAAAAGACTTATTTTGTTTTGTCTTTTAATTCACATAATATGATTTTGGGATATGTTATTCTATATCCATATTGATGTAAATTTTTTGTCCAAGTGATGAGATACCGTTTTTATCTCTCATCAACTCTTTTTCTGAATTTTGAAGTGACGCTGTTAGGCTGTCTAATTATTGCAAGGGAACATCTTAACCCAATTTCGATTCTTTGGGATAAACTTGTACACTTTGAATATGTCGTTCTATGATTATGTGTGAATGTCCTCTGATTGTTTTACACTTAATACCCACTTATATTTTGTGTATTTTTTGTCACATATAGTAATGTAACTGATTTATCCTTAATCCAAGGATATCGTCTTTGTATGGGACTTTGTCTCAATCTCCTTTCATTGAGGGATATTTTGTTTTATACACAACCTTCTTTTATATGGTGTATACACCCCTTTGACATTTACGTTTATCCAAAAGGAATATTTTTTATACGAAGTGTTTTACTAAATGACAAAAGGGAATGTTTTTGTCGTACGTATGCGGCGACAACGACTTCTCCGCCGCCGTGACCATTATTTGAGTTTCAGCTTCCTCTACAATCCATACCTTTTTTTAAAGAAATATTAATACCATGTTTTACATTTCTTTTATTTTGGTATTGAAAATGGTTTTCATAATGTTTTTATATCAATGTGTTGTATTGATATATTGTGATTGAAGGGTGGAAATGTTATGTTTCCTTTATGCATGTTTTATGTGATAAGATTATGTTGAGGTTCTTGGGCATTATTATGAATACGGGTGGTTCTGTGATAAACTAAGGGTGGGTGAGCCCGATATAGCTCTCCAATGCATTGGGTAATGCGAAGGAGTGTAACGTTAAGGTTTCTTCGAAGAGATATAGGGAATATACTGTGATGGGTATTCCAAAAATAACCAAGAGGGTTACTCCCTATGTAAGAATGTTATGAATGCCTCAAGTTATCTTTATGTATTATGATTTCTATGATTTATTTATGGTTTGATGAGGTCTGTTAAAGTGCCTATGTCTTATGGGTAAATTATGATTTAATTCTTATGTATATATTAACTCATGTTTCCTTTCCATATTTTTATAACCCTTACTGATCATTTTATGCTCATCCCATGTTTTTGAAATGTTTTTCACATGTCAAGGGAAAGGTACATTATGTGATGATAGTGTCAAGGATGTGTCAAGAAAGAATCTGTGTTTTATTTTAAATATGTTTCCATTGATGGGAAGAATGAATATTGTCTTTTCTGTAACCACTTTGTTTAAATGTGGAATGTAATTCAAGTTTCATGATCAAATTTTCTAAAACTCTAAACCTATAAAGATCCTTAATGTGTAATCTTGTAATAACTCAAGATTAAGTAAGGTTTAAGGATCAGGCCTTATATTTACCATTAAATAAATTTAATATCTATTATTTTTGTTCAATGACAATTACTTTACCATGTTTACCACGTTTACCAGGTTTACCATGTTTTCCATGTTTACTATCATCCCCATCTTTTCCATCTTTACCATTGTTTAAGATTATTTACATATTAACCATGTTTACTATTACATAATTTACTACAATTTTATATTCTCTATTTACATTAGTATTGTAATATTTGAATTGTTATATTTGTTAACAAATGTTTATTTCTTTGTATTTGAATGATAATGATAGATTAATCAATTTATCTACCACGTGATTCTCGAGATGATCATATTGGTCATACCTATAGGAGGAACACTCACATTCCCCTCTTGATGTCCCCCAATCTTCCTCATGTGCACCCATTACGACAAAGAGTTCAAGAGTTGGTAAACGTGGGTGCACACTATAAACAAAATTACCACTTTCCCATACATAGGACAAGAGAATAATCATTGAGTTAGATGAAGATGATATTCCAAGAGGTCCAAATGAAAAATATTTAATGGGTTTTTTATCAACTAAGGGTAAGAGAAAAGTAATCATTTTTTTATGAGTGGAGAAGTGTGGACAAAGCGATAATCTCTCATATGTGGCAGACGATTTTGATAAGATATTTTTATATTGTTTTCATATTCTTTACATTTTTCTAGTATATATAACATTTTTAACCTCTTATAAATCAGATGAAATTCGATATTCCTGACACTAGAGGAGTCCGGATGAAATGCTTATCGATGGATTTTAAGAGATGGATGAATTTCAAATCAACCATCTCATCTGATTTAATTTTTGGCCATAGGAGTCATGAAAATCAATTTCATATATATCCATTCATAGATTAATACACATGGAGATAGATTTTTTAATGTAGAAGAAACGATTCATTTTTGGTAAGGGCAATGTAAAATTTTATAAGATTTCTTATATAAATGATCTTTTTAATGTTTTGTTAATGATTTCTTATTTTTAATTTATAGAAAACAAGGAAATCTCATTAAGGGATCCAATCTAAAAATGTATACCCTCGTAGTTTATCTCAGGGAGGGTATACATTATTGGAAGAACAAATGATGGTGGAAAAATTACAAAAACAAAGAGCAGAGTCTTCAAGCTATGGAGAGTTGGCCCCTCCATCCCCTCCATCTAGACATGAAAAATCGAAGAGAGATCGAATGGGAAAAAAAGGGAAATATTTTTTGGAAGAATCGAGAATTGTTGCTGAGAGGATTATAAGATATCGATTTTATTTATTTAAATAATCTATATTGTTCATATAATTTCAATCATTACAAAAATATTAAATTAATTAATAAAGGATTATCTTGAGGAGAAATTACATAGGGGATATTTATAGCTATGGGGAGGCAACATATTTTATCTGTAGAATTGGGAAAGCTCGAACATCCTGGTCATGTAAGAGGATATCTGACAGGTGTAATGGTAAGATAGTTGTTTCCATGTTCTTTAACTTCTTACGTTGACTGTGTTTATAAAAAATCGAATCCTTAGATACTAGAGATCATAATATTAATGCGACGTTGGAGGAAAATATTAGAGCTTCGGTACAGTCTATGTTTGCAGACATGCAAAGACAATATTAGACTATAGCTCCAACTCCTCTACCTCCCCCTACAGACCACATTATTTATCCTCCACCTCCTCCAATAGCTCCCACTCCGTCACCTCGGCCTGCAGACCCCATTTTTTATCCAAATCCCCCACCACAGCTTCCTACTTATTGTGAGTTGTGTGTTGATGATCCTAAACATCATATAGTTTCATATGGTCTGGTATATTGTATAAGAGATATAGTCCATCATCAAAAATTAGAGGTAGAGAATCATAGGGCCACTGTACAGGATATTATAGATAGATAAACTCGAGTACCATTACCTACAGATGACGTGATGACATTTAGACATAATAATGGCCATTTTTTAATTTGTCCATCCAGACTTCTGTGACTCATTACCATACATGTATATATTTGATATCATCTATTTTGTTTTTTTTATTAATGTTTTTTTGTCATTTTAATACTAAAATATTTTTCTATTTATTTTTATAGTAATACTTCAAAAGAAAAGAAATATTTTATAGAAAAGAAACAAGACAAATGTCAATGACATCAAATAAAGGTTCTTCTAGTTTTGACATATTTTCATGATATTATAACTTGTTGGTGGATCATTATGAGTTTCAAATGGAAACTCATGTATGTGGATGTGAAATAACTGTGGGGATTGTGAAAACTGATATCATGGAGCTTGTTACTAGAGATAAGTTTGGCATCAATGTGGTGAAAATTTTTCCATGTAAGTCTTAACATTGTTTCCTTGTGTTACATTTATTCAAAATGTATACTTATATTAGTTTTTTATTATGTATCTTTATAAAATTTGTGAGAATATTGAGAAAACATATCTATATTGATTTAAGGACCCGCATTTGATTTCCCCTAAAGCATGCACATTGGATAATGAACAAAAAATTCATTATATTGCTGAAATAATTGAATAGAATATAGTCACACAATGTTGGATGATTCATTTCTCTGAGATGTATGAAATGCATCTCTCTTAAATATTTCATTATCTTTTAACATAAAAAACCACTAACATTAATTTTTTTTTTATTATGGATCATTGGATGTTAGGTGTTTTTTTTCCCAAGGAAGAAAACACTTTATTTGATATGCTCTGTCCATAGAGATGTGCGGGAATGTTTTAAGAAAATGTTTTAAAAGTAAGTTTCGATTTCTCAATATTTTTATATATTATAAATAATTTTAAATTTATCCCATTCGTATTATTTTCTAATAGGGGATCGGTCTACTATCAAAAAAACACACAGAAAAAGAGTGAGAAGATCAAATATGTAAATGTAAAGGTAAATATCCATTTATAATTTGTAAATATAGATTTATTAAAAAAAATATATTAAATTTACACTCATTAAAATATAATTTTCATGAACAACAAGGCGTCATCGAATGCAGATATTATTTGTTATGATTTATGTATTTAATAATTACAACTGGAATAGTTGTGAACTTTGACCTACTATGATTTCATTTTAAACATTGCCAAAATATTTCAAATGATTTATTAATTATACAAGTTAACTACTATAATTTTAATTTGTATCTATTTGATGACCATCAACTCTATAGTGCTCAAGGCATCAAACACTTACAAGTGGAATGGTCAAATTATTTTACAGGTTTGATTCAATTTTTGTTGAATGTAGTTTAAAATATTATTTTTGAATATTTTCAATGTAATTGTGTATTTAGTAGTAATTTAAGTTTGATTTTTTTTAAGTTTACATTGTATGTGATGAATGGTATATATGTGAAATTTTAATTTTTCTCTACTTCTTGTTTTGGTCAACTTATTATGGTTAATCAGGTATGAATTCTGGTCTTGGGAGAGGGGTTCCAAGGGTGTCGAGGGGTGTCCCGTGGGGTGGGGGTGTATCCAGGGGTGTGGGATGGTTGTCCTGTGGGGTGGGGGTGTCCTGGGTGTCCAGAAGATTGGTGGTCATGGGGGGGGGGGGGGCAGTCTAGGGGTGGGAGCATTTTAAGGAGGGTGGGAGGGATGTCCAGGGGAGTGGGGGGTTGTACTTGTGGTGTCTAGGGTTGTGGGGTGTGATGTGGGGTGAGGGGTCTGTTTAGGGGTGTTTATAGGGGTGTGGGAGGGCTGTACATTGGGGTGGGGGTGTCCAGGGTGTGTATGGGGTTGGGGGAAGTCCCGGGGTGGGAGTGTTTCCAAGAGGGTGGCAGGGCTGTCCAGGGGAGTGGGTGGTTGTCCAGGGGGTGTCCAGGGGTGTGGGGGTGTCATGTGGTGTTGGGGGATGTCTAGGGGTGTGGGAGTTCTATTCTTGGGGAGGGGGTGTCTAGGAGGGTGGGGGTTGTCCAGGGGTGTGGGGGCAGTCTAGGGGGTGGGGCAGTCTTGGGGTGTGGGGGTGTCCAGGGGTATGGTGGGGGCTGCCATGTAGGGTGGGGGGTCCAGGGGTGTGGTGGGGGCTTTCCAGTGGGGTGGGGGTGGGAGGGTGTCTAGTAGGGTGGTAGGGACGTCCAGGTGAGTGGGAATATGTCCATGGGGTGTCTAGTGGGTGGGGTTTCCAAAGGGGGGAGGGGTGTTCTAGGGGTGTGGGAGGGCTGTCCAGGGGTGTGGAGTGATGTCCAGGGGGTGGGCGTGTCAAGAAGGGTGGGGGCGGGGGTTGTAGGGGTGTGGTAGGGTCATCATGGGAGTGGGGGGTGTCCAAGATGGTGGGGGGTTGTCCATGGGTGTGGGGGGGGGGGCTGTCCGGGGGGGGGGGGGAGTCCAGGGGTGTGGGGGTGTTCAGGGGTGTGGTGGGTGATATCTAGGGGGTTCTAGTCTGGTTTTGGTTGGGTTTTGATCTTTTTTGGTCTGTGGGTGTCCAGTGGTGTGGGGGAGGGGGGGGGGGGGTTGTCTAGGGGTATGGTGGGGGGGATGTCTAGTGGTGGGGGTCTAGGGGTGTGGGAGGGCTGTCAAGGGGTGTGGGAGTTCTGTCCAGGAGGTGGGGGATCCAGGAGGGTGGGGGGATGTCTTAGAGTGTGGGGTGATGTCCAGGGGGTGGGGAAGTCTAGGGGTGTTGTTGGTGGGGTGTCCAGGGTTGTGGTGGGGGCTAGCCAGTGGGGGTGGGTGGGGGGGGGGGGTTCGAGTCTAGTTTTGGTTAGGTTTTGGTCTGTTTTTGGTGTAGGGGTGTCCAGTAGGGTGGGGTGTCTAGAGGTGTGGTGGGAGGTGTCCAGAGGTGTGGTGGGGGCTGTCCAGTGGGGTTGGGGTGGGAGTGTGTCCAAGAGGGTGGGAAGGATCACCAGGATAGTGGGGGGATGTCCAGGGGTGTCCATGGATGTGGGGGGTTGTCTAGTAGGGTGGGGGGGGGGGTTCAAGGGTTGTGGGAGGGATGCCCAGGGGTTTGGGAGTGATGTCAAAGGGGTGGGGGTGTCAAGGATGGTGGGGGTTATTAGGGGTGTTGGAGGGATGTCTAGGGGTGTGGGAGTGTTGTCCAGGGCATGGGGTTGTCAAGGAGGGTGGGGGTTGTCAAGGGGTGTGGGGGGCTGTCTAGGGGGTGGGCACAGTCCAAGGGTGTTGGGGGTGTCCGTGGGTGTGGTGGTGGTTGTCCAGTGTGGTGGGGGTGTGGGGGTGTGTTGGGGGGTGGGGGTGGGGTGGGGGGGGGGGGGTGGGGGTTTTGGTCGGGTTTTGGTCATGTTTTGGTTTGTTTTTTCTCTTGGGGTGTCCAGTGTGTGTGTGGGGGGTGTCTAGGGGTGTGGTGTGGGCTATATAGTGGGGTGGGTGGGAGGGTGTCCAAGAGGGTGGGAGGGATGTCCAGGAGAGTGGGGGGACGTCCAGGGGTGTCCAAAGGTGTGTGTGGGGGGATATTTAGTGGGGTGGGGGTGGTTATAGGGGTGTGGGAGGACTGTCCAGGGGTGTGAGAGTGTCGTCCAGCGGGTGTCCAGGATGGTGGGGGTGGGGGGGGGGGGTTCTAGGGGTGTGGGAGTGCTCTCCAGGGGGTGGGAGTGTCTAGTAGGTTGGGGGTGTCCAGGGGTGTGTGGGATATCTGGGGGGAGTCCATGGGTGTTGGGGGGGGGGGGGGTTGTTTCTAGTTTTGGTCGGGTTTTGGTTAGTTTTTGGTCTGGGGTGTCTAGTGGTGTGGGGGGTGTATAGCTGTGTGGTGGGGTCTGTCAAGTGGGGTGGGGGTGGGAGGGTTTCCAAGAGGGTGGGAGGGATGTCCAGGCAAGTGGGGGGTGTCCAGGGGTGTTCAGGGGAGTGGGGGTGTCCAATGGGGGGGGGGGGGGGTTTAAGTTGTGGGGGAGGGCTGTCTAGGGGTGTGGGAGTGTTGTCCATGGGGTGGGGATATCCAGGAGCGTGGGGGTGTAAAATGGTGTGGGGGATGTCCAAGGGGTGGGGGGTCCAGGGGTGTGGGGGTGTCTAAGGGGTTGGTGATTTTCAGAGGGGAGGGGGGTTCTGGTTTGGTTTAGGTCAGGTTTTGGTCTATTTTTGGTCTTGGGGTGTCTAATGGAGGGGGTATAGGGGTGTGATGGGGGCACTCTAGTGGGGTGGTGTTGGGAGGGTTTCATGGAGTGTGGGAGGGAACTCTAGGCGAGTGTGGGATGTCCATGGGGTGTCCAGGGGTGTTGGGGTGTCCAGTGGGGTGGGGTGGGGGTTTTCTAAGGGAGTGGGAGGGCTGTCCAGGGGTATGAGAATGTTGTCTAGGGGGTGGGGGTGTCCAGGAGTGTGGGGTGTCTTGGGTGTGGGAGGGCTGTCCATGGGTGTTGGGGTGTTGTCCAGGGTGTGGGTGTGTCCAAAATGGTGGGAGGTTGTCCAGGGGTGTCGGGGGATGTCCAGGTGTTGGGGGCAGTCTAGGGGTGTGGTGAGGGCTGTCTAGTGGGATGTGGGAGTTCTAGTCTCGTTTTGGTCAGATTTTATTATGTTTTTGCTGTGGGGGTGTCCAGTGGGGTGGGGGTGTCCCGGGTGTGGTGGGGGGATGTCCAGTGGAGTGGGGTGGGAGGGTGTCTAGGGTGGTGGGAGATATGTCCAGGCAAGTGGGGGGATGTACAGGGGGTGTCCAAGGGTGTGGGGAGTGCCCAGTGGGGGGGGGGGGGTTCTAGGGGTGTGGGTGGTCTGTCTAGTGGCGGGGGAGTGTTGTCTAAGGGGTGGGGGTGTCTAAGAGGGTGCAGGGGGGTCTTAGTGGTGTGGGAGGGCTTTCTAGGGGTATCAGAGTGTTTTCCAGGGGTGGGGGTGTCCATGAGGGTGGGGGGGGGGTTCCAGTGGTGTGAGGGCTCTCTAGGGGGTGGGGGTAGCCCAGGGGTGTGTGTGTGTTGGGGGGGTTGGGGGTTGGGGGGGTCTTGTCTGGTTTTGGTCAGGTTATGGTCTGTTTTTGGTTCAGGGGTATCCAGTGGTATGGGGGGGTGTTCAGGGGTGTGGTGGGAGATTTCTCCGGGGGTGGGTGGTGGGAGGGTGTCCAAGAGGGTGGGAGGGATTTTTAGGTGAGTGGGAGGATGTCCAGGGAGGTCCAGGGGTGTGGGGGGTGTCTAGTGGGAGGGGTGGTTCTGGGGGTGTGGGAGGGCTGTCCAGGGATATGGGAGTGCTGTCTAGGGGGTGGGGATGTCCATGAGTGTGGGAGGTTGTCCATGGGTGTGGGGGAGGTCCAGGGGATAGGGGGAAGTCAAGGGGTGTCTCGGGGGTTGCTAGGGGTGTGGTGGAGGCTATTTAGTGGGGGGGGGGGGGGTCTGGTTTGGGTTTGGTCGGGTTTTGGTATATTTTTTGTCTTTTGTGTCCATTGTGGTGGGGTTGACCAGGGGTATGGTGGGGGCTGTCTAGAGGGGTGGGGGATTCTGGTTTGTTTTTTGTCGGGTTTTGGTCTATTTTTTTGGTATGTTTTTAGTCCGTTTCAGGTCTTTAGGTCGGGCAGAGTAGTTTTTGATCAGTAGGGGGGGATGTCCGGTGGGGGGGGGGGGTCGGTCTGTATTTGGTTGGGTTTTGGTCGGTTTTAGGACTTTTGATAGGGTATAGCAGTGGTTGATCAGTTTTATTAAAATAATTTTATTTTATGTTGGATATTTTTTAACCGGTGTAAAATTGCTTTGGGATTAGTTTTAACGTTGGTTATTTGAATACCAACGTAATAAATGCATGGGAACTGGTTTCTACGATATTTATTTCAAAACCAACATAATAAATTGTAATGAATAGTTTTTTAAATCAGTTATTTTCTAACCAACAAAGTAGATATATTTTCATGTCAGATATTATTTAACTGATGTTGTAAACCACTTGGAAGACAGGTTTATCACATCGGTTATGAAAATAATCGACGTGATAAATGCCTTGGAGGAGTGATTTATGATGTCGGTTATATAATAACCAATGTGAAAGAGTATAATCCATGTCAGTTATTAAATAACCGACGTAATAAAATATGACTCTGAAGTGTTTTCCATGTCATGTTTTTATCAACTGATGTAAAGAACTCTTTGGATTTTTGTTTTTTTACATTGGCATTAAAAAATTGTGTAAATTTTTTTTTATAACATCTCTTGTAATAATGTTGACCAAAAGACGACGTAAAAAATAAAAAATAACCACTGAAAAAAAATGTTTTTTTCACTAGTGCTCACCTATAGAACATAATATTGTTGAGGTTAGAAAATCAGACATCACTTATCTCAAAAGTTGAACCACAATTAGTTTTAGAGGATAGTCAATATAATGCATGGGTGGATTCTTTGAATAACGAGTTGGATTATATTGAGAATAATAGATCATGGGATGTTGTTCCATGTATATAAACCAAATTTTTTCAGAACCATATGGGATTATTGAAACATATATAATGATCATGGAGAAGATTCACGAAACAAATAAAGACTTGTTTATAAAGGATATTCATAGGTGGAAGGTGTGTATTTAGATTAATTTTTTCCTCATTACAAGGCTAGGAACTATTTTGATTTATCTTCCAATGGATGCTCATCGGAAATAAGATGTTTATTAGATGGATGTAAATACATCTTTCCTATAATGTGAGATTGAAACAAACGTTTATTTTTGAAAACATTGTGGGTTTGTACATCATATGGATGAAAAACATGTTTTTAAATTGAAAAATTACTTGTATGGGAATAAAAAAAATCAATGAGTATGTTATTCTATGCTTAAAACCTATTGGGGAATATTGAAATTTTTTGAAGGAGAAGTTTATGGAAACTTGTATGTGATTGATGATTACTCTGGAACACAAATTTTAATTTTTTTGGGTGATATAATTTTTAATGGGGATATAGATTAATTTTTTAAAACATTTGGTAAGGAGATGAAGATGATTTTAGAAATTTATATATTGGTGGAATTAACATTCTTCATTATCTTACATGTTGGAAAAGGAAAAATACATTTTCTTATCTCATGATATGTATTCCCTGGAATTGTTGAAAACACTAGGGATAGAAGATTCCAAATATGATTCAACTAATATTCTAGTTATCACAATGTTGAGTAAAGATTTATATAGAACTAGTGTGAATTAGAATGAATTTCAGAAGATGATAGGAAGTCTTGTTTACCTAATAGACTCACGAATTGATATTTTTTATGCTGTGACTTTTTGTTCTAGGTTTCACTATAATCCAAAATAATCACGTACATTGGAAGCAATGAGGATTCTGAGATGTGTCAATGATAGAACATCAAATGTGTTGTTATAGAAAAAACTTTAAAATTTGTGGCTATACTAATTTCTATTGGGACGGTGATTTTATTGGTATAAAATAAACTACACGACACAAATTTTCATTGGGTGAATGTTCTGTGAGTTAGAATAATAGGAAGACAAATTTTAGTAACATTGAACATAACTGAATCTGATTATGTTGCTGCCACTCAGTCTTGTACTCAAATGTTGTGGATGAATGTTCTGCTAGATTATCTGAAAGTAAATGTTTATATACCATTTATGATACATTGTGATAATCAGAGTAAAAGTTATCATCTTAAGAATCATATGAAACATTAAATATCAAAACAATTTCATATAACGTTTCAATTTATAAAAGATAATTTTTTTTCGATATATGCTCTACTGAAAACATTTCAACAAAGTATCAAATTTATGATATCATTATAAATTCAATTCTACAATTGAGGATTGTGGAATTGAGGATGAAAAATTTTGTTCATCCCCCTTCCATGGATTCTTAAATCTCATAAGGAAGTCCCCACATCAATCATGGTATTATTTTGATACTATGAGAGGGAAACTACATAACATTGTATTTTGTAATATATTTTTACATATATTTATTTTTCGAATATGGAAATATGGTTATCTTATAATGTGGGAGAGAAAATGAATTTTGAGTGAAAAAAAGTGATAATGAAATACTGGGGAGAGAAAAAAAATAGTGACAAAAGAAATAATTGGGCAAAGAAAAATAATGTATGAAACAAAAAGTGTGGGGAGTTTATCATAACATGGAAACAAAACATTCTTTCCACTGAGGGGTAGTAATCATTCAAAAACATAACTCTATCCTGTTTTTTGGTTTCATGACATTCTCTTTTGAGAATTTCTCTATTATGATAAAATTCAAAAATAGATGTTTTGAAAAAATTTTGAGAATTGGAAAATTCTTTTATGAGGGTTCTCAACAAATCTGAAGGGGATATTGAAATACATTTTTGAGAAAAAAATTTAACAAATTTTTTGGTATCTATTGAAAACTAAACTTATTTATAATAATATTTTATTATACATGAATTTGATCTATCATCATTGTATTCAACTCATCATATCCAAAAAAAATATAATGGAGAAATTATTGCTTTTTGGGTGCCTATATTTTCTGTAATCAGTGAAAGAAGGGAGTTGCTGGGTTGTTTTGATTGAAGAATGTTAAATCAGGTGGTAAAATGTTTTCAAACATTAATAAAATCAGACAATGCGTTGTTAATAAAGATATTCTCACAATTCATGACAACATTCATGGAAATTTTTTTTAGGAAATGGTGGAGAGTAGTTAATAAATTCAAAATTGCAAAGTGAATTAGTCCATTATAATGGGAATTTAATTATAATGAAAGAATTTTTTCATAATATGAATTTCATCATAATGATAATAACATCCTAATAGAAATATCATTGTAATGAGAATTCCATTGTAATGGAAATTTTATCTTAGAGAGAATTACATTGTAATGGGAATATTATCATAATTACAATTCCATCATAATAATAATTTCATTGTAATGATAATTCCATCATAAAAAAAATTCATCGTAATGATAATTCCATTGTAATGAGAATTTTATCGTAATGAAAATCCTATCACAATGGGATTTACATTGTATTGAGCTAGATGAACATCAGTTACTGTAACATCTATTCATCCATCAGAATCATAATAAAAATTTCAAACCCAGGATGATCATACACAGTCTCAGGAAAACAATTATCATATCTAGATTGATTGAATCAAAATGGAAAGAATAAGGTATACTAAAAATTGTATCCATGACAATCAAAAGATTTTATTGGGATGAGAAAGAATGGATCAGAATATGTTGGAAAAGAATTGGTAATGAGATGATTGCAAATAATAATTAATTTGGTCAAATATGAAATTCAATTTTTCAAAAACATGGATAAATATAAAATGTTTATAAGAAGTAAATGTCGATGAATTAATACTATAGATTCTCAAATTATTTATATTTTAGGATGAATGATTGGTCTCTAGTTTTCTAACATTGGATTCCAAGTTTCCTATAAATAATTTCTCAGATCATTCATTCATTTTTAATATTCACACATGAAAAAGTAAAAGTAGTAGAGAATTTAATGTGAATGATCTCAAATGATTGAAGATTATTTTTATTTATAATTCTATCAGAATTTTGAGTTTTTCATATTGAGAATGAATTCATTATATTTAATCATCGTATTCTGGTAATCAGATCTAGAATCCAGCATTATCATATTTAGAGAATAGGATCTAGAATACAACATTATCATATTTAGTGGATCTGACCGAGAATCAAACATTTTTATATTTAGAGTATCAGATCGAGAATCCAAAAAAAATTATTCAATGAATCCGATCCAAAATATTGTATTATCACATTAATTGAATTAGATCTGGTATCAAACATTATTTTTTTCATAGAATCAAATCTAGAATACATCATTATCATAATCAAAAAATCATATCAAAGACCAATTATAATTTTTATTGAGATAATTGGATCAAACAACATTAGGTTTCAAGAATCGGATCTAGTAAAATCATATTGTGGAGCAAAACTAATCAAATGTGGTGAAAATTCCACAGTGACTTTATTATTTTGTGTGGATCAATTTTTTTATAATAAAACATCGTATACATATGGGATAGAGTATAATCAATTTTATCTGGAGATAGAAGGTGTCTAACGGGAGTTGGAACATATTGCATTAACTAATTATTAATAGTGGATTTCCATAAACCGAAATAAGTGAATGTGGTAAAGATTTAGGTTCTCAAATTGCGGTAGAATCATGTAAATCTTGTGTTCCTTACTAGCATTGATACTTTTTCATTCATGAGTACATACTAAAATATGAAAATGAAAAATAATTCTTAATAGGTTAAAAGGGTTATGTTTTAAATGTTTTGAATCTTATAAAAAGGTAACAATTGATTGACCCCCTCCTTCTCATTTGTTATTCGATCTGTTGGAAATTCAACACACAATAATATCACATAGACATTACTTGACTAAATTTCCTTTAACAACAACAACATAAATGCATATCCAAAAAAAATTATTTTAATACTATTAACATTATTATAAAAATGTAAATTTTATAGTTTATAATATAATTTTCATTAAAAAAATTTAACATGAATTTTAAAAAATGTAATTATTTATTTTTAATATTAAATAATATTATAGTTATTTTAAATATTAAAATATATTTTTAAATAAAATTATAAATAATAATTTTTATAATTAATATTATTTTAGAATTTAAATTATATTGTAATTATTATTTACATAAATAATTTATTTAATTTATTAGTATTAATATTTTAATTTATTTAGTTATTTCTTAAACCAGGCTAATGAGGGGTATTTTTCTTCCTCGTTGGGTTTCTGATGCTTATATAGTTGTTTTCCAATGATGATGTCCTCATCCAGCATCATCAGATATAGGAAATCGGCCACACATGGATGACCTGTGATAGAGGATTTCTATGGTGCTGGTTTGGGTTGCGTGGTGGATCTAGTCTTCATTATGTAGTGGGTGTCTTCATGTCAATCATCATCACTTTTCCCCATGATGACCTCTATGTTAATTGAGAAACAAAGTTAGGTGGGTTTCACATCCATATTTGTGAGACAATTGGTCTATTGTTCATCTGGCCACGATGTCACACAAATTTCAAAAATGGTGGTGCATGTGAGAGAACAACTATAGTGGCAGTTTGATTTGGGGGATTATATGATAGTAAATGTATATGGAATTAGATTTATAAGAAGACGAATGGCCTTGGAGGAAGATCAATGTCCACCAGTGAGTTATTAGGGTTCAATGGAGGCATAGTGAGGTGGAGGTAGTAGAATGAATCATCCACAAGTAAATAAATATACAGGTGGATCTATAGAGGTGTTAGGTACAACAATATTCATGGGTGGAACTCGGAGTTGGATTGTGAGTGATGATACTACTGGTGGTTCAGGCATGATAGTAGAAGATTATTAATGAATTTTAGGCTATAGTAGAAGCAGATGACATGGTGAATCTGTTGTTGTGATATGTGTGGTAGTACGAAATGGATAGGTAGCATGAATTAGTAGGGTCAAGTGGCAGTTTTATTGAAGGCTGCAATGGTAGTTAGAAATAGTTGTGGCACAAGAGTGACCCCATTGTATTTGTTTTTAGGCATTTGATCGACCACCGGTAGATTAGGGTGTTACTTGTTTCTCTCTCTATGGAAATGGTGAATCATATGCAGAACGAGTAGTAGAACCAAAACATAGCAAATAAAATTAATTTAATACTTATTTTAACAAAATTACTTAAATATTAAAATCTTATAATACTAAAACGTAAAGATCAAAACATAATCAAATAATAATTTAAATGGGGTGAAGATAAAGATTTTAATAGATACAAAATAAGAAAAAAATGAATTATATAAATTAAAATTTTGTTCGTAATATTTAAAAATTATTTAGTAATTAATAATAGAATAATTAAAATAAAAAATAGATAAAAAAAGATTAAAATTTAAATTCATGTTTCAATACCAAAATAAATATAAATTCAAAGAATTATCAATAAAAAATTTTCTACATTTATATTAAAAATATAAAATTAATTTCTTATTATAAAAATTATAAATATATAAAATATTGAATAACTAAATTAATTTAATAGAAATTTCTACGGCGGTAATAAATAATTAAACATAAAAAATAATGGATTAATAAATTCAACTACTAAATCAGTAAAGCACAATTGATTAATAAAAAAAGGTAAATTAAAAAATTAAATGATCAGATGTTTAAATAAAATATGAGAAAATATAACTATTTTAAAGGCCAAATAAAATTCCATCATGCTTAATAATTATTTTTCCTTAAGAAATATAAAATAAATATCATTGGAAAATAATAAATCTCTAAATTCAAAAAAAATTGTTTTTCCATAACGAATTAATTAATGTTGAATGGTTTCCCCCTATAAAAACATTTAAGATGAAATTGTAACTATCTTATTAAAATAATGCAGATTTAGGTAAACCATAATTATTTTGATACTAAAATTATTGGTTTAGAGATATTTAGAATTGAATTAAATAAATTCAACTTGTATTTAACGGAGAATTCCAAAATTATATTTACAAATGGTTTAGTAGACATATAATTATCAATAAAATTATTAGATGTAATCGAATTGATGATTAGTTTCAATATATAAAATATGGAATAAATAACTTATCAAACAATATTAGCTTTAAATAAATAAAATAATTATGTAATGAATTTAAAACTAAATCCATATTAAGATTTTCATTTCATAGCTCATGTAAATTCATTTAATAAATGTTTAGATCATTAAAATATATAATTAATTGATTTTTTTAAATAATTGTCAATAAAATTTGACAAATAATTCTTGATTTCAAGAACACATGACATGATTTAGTCAACAAAATACATGGGTTGATTAAGGTATAACCTTTTAAAAGTTTCACAACAACATTCAAAATTATAAATTTTTTGACCCACATAATATGTAATTAAAATCTTAGGAGGCATAAAATTGGGAAAACATTTAGATATATTATGTGTTCAAATTATATAATATATTAATTCTAAAAAAATACCCCCTCCCCCACAAATAATCACTAGATTTTTAGACATTTCTGATTTCAAAGGAGGCTAAAACAATTTTACAGTAAATGTAAAAAAAATATATTTTCAATTTCAATATTGTAATGAAATGCTAATGGGTTTAAATAGATTAATACAATAATGAGTTTTCCACAAAAAAATTTATAGTAGATTATGTAATTTCATACATTATCTTTGAGTCATATAAAAAGAATTACAATAACATTCAAATAGTTGAATGATATACATTAAATATACATTGAAAGGGGTTTTATCATGTTTTAATATATGATTATATTAAATTTTCAAATAGCATAGAAAATATAAACATAAACAATCAACAAATAAAATCAGATCTATTTATATAAAAATAGAAAGGGGTGTTACTCCCCCATATTTAATATCGAATAGAGAATATATTTAAAATTAATGAATCTAATATTTGTAGTATCAAATAATAATGTAGTACAATAGAAAAGTTAACATAAAAAATTAGAAATTATATTATGTAATTCCATTATTAATTTTTATTCCTCGATACTCTATTAATAATCTTGTTATGATATGGGAACAAATGGCCACTTTTCTCTTTTAATATAAACATAACAGACTTTTTATGGAAAATAAATGAACAGTATGAATAAGAACATAAAAATAGTAGAAGAAAAAAATGTCAACATTAAAATTTAATCTTAAAAAATAAAAAATAGAAAGAAAACACATGGATTTTCTCCCATGAACCACTAAATTTAATGTCTTTTGATATATTTACTAATAAAATAGCATTACATATAATGTGGATGTTGTTTCTCATAAATAAACCAACACAAGTATTTTCAAATTATTATTAATAATTAATCAAAATATGTTGGAACCTAGACATCATAAATCACAAAAAACACTCTCAATATCTAAACAAACTTTAAAAAACACCCATTAATATTTTTGGACTTATTGAAGATTTCTCATAGTATGTATGATGGTTCATCTCCCAAATCCACTTTCTCCATGATTTCATGATATTTAGTATCACATGTAATACTATGGAATCCATCTAACATTACAATGAATATTTTTTAGTCATAAAAAATATGAATTACAATTATTACACTTAGTAGGTCTTGTTTCCACTTATGCAATTAATTCAGATTTAGAGAATTTATAATTTTCATGAGGGTATAGTACTGAGCTAGGTTATTTTAAAGGTGTACAATTATATTCAATAAACTCTTATTCATTATAAATCATATTAATATTATAAAATAGGGGTTCTAAGGTTTGGGTTTTACTTAACCTCTTCAAAATGAAGTTTTTCAAGAGATACAGGTATAGTTTCAAAATTAAAATTCAAAAGGGTTTCTTATTTTAATCCAATCTTGGACTCATAAATATATTTAGTGACCTAAAAAATAAATAAATACTTAATAGAGTATTTAATAGTTAATTGTTTTTCATCTAAAAATTGTTTTTAACCATTTTATAAATCCTATAAAAAGTCCTTCATTAGAAAATAGAATAATATCATCAATTGCTTCTAAAAAAGTAACTCATCTTAAATCATAAAATGGTGGTTCAACTTTCTCTCAAAGTTCACGTTCAAAATGTTAATCATCAAAACCAATGTTTTCTGAGAGTTTTAATATATTTTTTGTGATATATTTCTATAAGTTATCATTAATAAATTTATATTCTATAATTTTCCAATTTAATCAATTTTCCCAATGTTTGGAAAAATATTTTACATTTTGTTAAAAAATATTTAAAAGGAAGATTATATTGATAAAATAAAACTAAAATATCATTAGGTAACCATTTTAAATTTAAATTCCCACATCCAATTCATTACAATACTGTTCAATGATTGTTCATTTCAATCTTCCAAAACATTAAAGAACACATTTTACAATGGATTCAAAATTATAAAAAACATGAATTTGGATTTTTTTTGTAATTTATGAAAATATCCCCAATTTCATGTCTAGCGTCATTACTAAAAATTTTAGAAAAATAATGGGAAGATTTTTTAAAATATAAATTCTCCTCATTAGGATTATCCTCAACCAAAAGAATCTCATTTAAAATATTTTAATATATTTAATTTTTTTCAAAACTATGTATCATATAGAGAATGTGGATATCATCTACAGTTTCGATTAGTTATTAATCAAAATTCTTCCACTAAAACCCCTTTATGTGATTGATGGGATCATCATTATTGTGTTATTCATTTGAAGTAGTGGTTATTTCATCAATTTATTCTCCATGATATTTACATTAATCCTAATAATAATTTTTTTGCTATGTTTTAGCTTTATGAACCTTATAAATATCATTTTCAAATTTTACAGAAAAACAATCCTTATTATTATATTCCAAATTTTTTATCTTTAATATTTTCATGTGATTCCCATGTGTTAGTTTGAAACAATTTCTTTCTATCACTATCTGTATCCTCAATGTAAATAATTTTTTTAAAAAAATTACATCATTTTTTCTATATTCAAATAATATTATATTTATATTTCATAATAGTAGTTTTTTATCATATTAAATAGGATGTTGTGGATGTTTATTGACACAATACCAATAATATTTCCCATAATATTCATAACAAACAAAATAAACCTCATTCTTTTGATACCACCTCCCTGAATTTTATATTTTTTGAAATACAGTATATTACAAAGTACTACTTAATAAATCCCAGAATGATTTATTTAAAATTAAATTTAAAATCACATACAAGATAATGTAGAAATTGAGAAAAATCACAATAAGTATATTTCATTGAAAATAAATTATCATCAATTTTTCAATTTAAATGTCATATTTGTTTAAGAAAATAATTCATTGTTTATGTATTTTGTTTTGAAAAATCAATTGCATGAAGGCTCCCCCACGAATAGATAAAGAAAACATGACACATATTTAATTTATATGGGAATGTTTTATTATTTATGAAACCCCTAAATAATACTGTAAATATGTTTCTAGGGTGAAAATTCAACAAGAATGGTTTTGGAAATTAAATTTTAAAAAACCACTATAAATAATGAATGAATATTTTCCTTCATTTAAATTTTCTAATGAATTAATATGATGATGAGACACATTTTTTTAGAGATATGAAGTAATAAAAATGGTGATAAATGTTAATGAAATTGGTAAATTGAATGAGATAGGTAAACAAAAAATATTAATAGTACTAGTTTGAATTGAATTCTTCATTCATGGAAATAAAATTAAAATTTAATATTCCCAAATTGAATGATTAATCTCCCTCTAAAAATGATATTTAATAGTTCCCGAAGTTCCCATTTTCATAAATGATAAAACAAATAGTGTCTTTTCTAATAATATCACTGAAATAAATCCTGCCGAATTTATAAGATTATTTTATTATTAATGTTGAATTGATTCACACATGATCAATCTCTCTGATCAATCCTGGTGTCAAATTAAAAATTAAGGGATTGAAACAATATTAAATAAATTATAATGCATTTTTCTAAATTATTATGAAAAAATAATGAATACATGAAGAAGAGAAGTGGAAAACCCCTTATAGTAATCTTGATGCTCAAAATAAATTCTAAAAAATAACTTTCATGTGAAGAACATAAAATTTCAAGTAAAAAATAAATTTATAAAAATAAAAGGAGAGAAGATAATATCTTCAAAAGTTATCATCATGACTATGATTCTCTACTCCTTGTTCCACCTCTATGGTCATCTTCTGTGTGAATTAGTTCGGTCTCCAATTCCACGAATGGAAATGATAATCAAGAATACATCAACTTCAGATAATTTATCCATATTTTTTTCTAATTCATCATCATTTTCTTCCACTGACACAACTCAACCTCATGTCCATTGAAAAACATGTGGAACCTGAAATGTAGTATGATCACTTGAATATGACTATATTATATCACGTTAAGCAACCAAAAAAAACCTTCGTATTAAAAAATAATTCATCCATTATTAGTAATGTTATTATGATAATATAAATTTTATAATATATAATATAAATACCATTAACAAAAATAGTTATAAATAAACATATTTATTGTTTTTTATTTTTTAATTGGTGTAATTATTAATATTATTATTAATTATAATTATATTTGCAAATAATATTTCTATTATAATTTTTATTATATATAAATTTTAATTATTTAATAATGTATATTTATTTAAATTAATTTATCTATTTTATTGGTATTGTTATATAATAATATAAATTAATTATTTCATATCCTTGTCCTTGAAGGGGTCATGTCCTTCATAATAAGGTTTTGGATAAATCACCAATTTCTCATCCAATTGTGATGGTTTCATTAACTAGTGACTGATCCATGGAATGGGGAATACCAGAATGATCAGAGAAGTATGTTTTTATATGTAGAGGTGTGGATTGAGTGATGGATATAGTCTTCATTTTGTGGAGTGATTCTTTATGACAACTAACATCCCTATTCCTCTTGACGTCCTCAGTACTGATAGATGAACATTATCAAGAGGGTATCAGACCCAGATATATGTATCATTCTATGTATGGTTCTTTTGTCCATGCCATTTTACGAGCCTCTATTATGGCAGAAGATATGGGAGAACACCTATTTTAGTGGTTCGATTATGGGTTTAAGTGAGTATGTTGGTGGTTGTATTTGGAAAGAGAAAAATAGGGATGGTTGTGGATGAATATAGAATTCCACTAAAAATTCATTTCGGTTAAATAGTAGAACAACAAACAATGATAATATGATAAATCGACCACCAGTAGATCAATTTATTTGTGGATATATGGTAGTGGTAGGTACATGAGTAGAATGTTATTAGACTAATTGGTGGTTACTGAGTGATGGTGTAACTGGTTTTCGGGTGTGGCGGTAATATATGACTCAATAATTTGAGGCTCTAGCTTAAGAAAATGCATTGATGGATCTATTGGAGTGATTCTATAGATGTCTCCGCCAGTAGTAGGAAATGATGTCACTAGAAGAGCTCTATATTTTTATTTGTTTTCTGGACGTGGAATTGACCACCAGTTGATTTGGGTGCTACTTTAGGGTCTTTATATGGAATCATTTGATCATCCACATAACTGGTAAGATACAAAAAAATTTTGAGATAAAAAAAAATGATAATAATATAGTAATAAAATAATAATATATCCAAAAATAATGATAAAAAAATTATTCAATTATTATTTAAAATTACAACTATTTGAATTGTTTAATTAATAAATAAATAAAACAAATTAACTAAATAAATTCATTAATTGTTAGTAATAATTTAAAAACAAAATTTTAATTAACAAAATTTTAATTACAAATTAAATTTCATATTAGAATAAAAAAATCAAATATTAAAAATAATAATTATTTATTCATTAATTAAATAAAAGATTAAATATATATAATTTAATTTAGAACAAAAACATTTAAATTACTCAACATAACATTAATATTTCAATGGAATAATAAAAATCTATAAAATAAAGATAATAAAATAAATAGGACTGATATTTTGAATGAAATAATAAAAAACTAAACATAAAAAATTCATGGATCAAGAAATTCATCAAAAAAATTAGTAAGGATAATTTTATTAATGAAAAAAGAAAAAATTAATTACTAAAATGATGAAAAACATAATGAAAACAAGTGGAAAATAGACTTTTTTAAAGGACACATGACTATCCCTCTCCAAATATTTTCCAATGAACCCAAAGGGGAAGTCCCATGATTCGGAGGAACAAGTCAAAGTAAAAAAATAAATTAAGCTAAAAAAGATATAAAAATATATAAAGGGAAGAAAAAAACAAAAAAGGGTAATGGGTATCAATCCCATCTCTAGTTCCCTAAACAGGCTTATGCCTCACCTTGGAAACCCACCCCCCCCCCCCAATTTTATAATCACCCATGAAGAAAGAATCTAAATAAAATGAACCATATAAATGAAACCTCATTAAGAACAATCAGGAATATATTATAATTTAATGAATATAATTTTATATATTCAATAAAAATTCAAATGTATAAAATTTCAAAAAATTAACAATCTTATCGAAAACACACAATTTTGGGACCAATAGAGTGTTCAGAAAAATTATAGTAGATAATCATATAAGATAAAGTATTGTTTTTCCATAAAAAAATTTTATAAAAAAAAAATTAAACATCTCTGGATTTAAACTAACATTGACCACGTGAGGTGTCATTGATTTATTCGGTTTACGATTTTATAGAGTAATTTTTTAAATTAATCAGTAAAATTTGTATATTATTTCTTGTGAAAATGTGAATTAATGGATTCTCTAAATTAATATTTTGTTGAGAATTTTACTCACATTATGTTAATGTAGGATATGTTTATGGTGTTTTTTGATTTATTTGGAAATGTACACATTTAATTTTAATATTTTCTTCTGTTAAAATAAAAGGAATAAAGAATCTGGAGAGATTCCATACTGTGAAAATATTCATAGAAAAAGTTATATCTTTATAAATTACTACAATACTCTAAAAATTAAATGCATGAATGATATAGAAGATAAATATGATCATCTATATAATGATACTAGATTAATGATAGAAAATAATAATTGTATAAGTGATGTTAGAGTTACTTATGGAAATGAAATTCCACAGATGATTAATGATGAACTTATTCATTAATTAGAGGGGTTGGATTAGTAGTTTTTGGAATATAATAATAATATAAAGGAAGAGAAAATGTGTCGAGATATCTATAAGAAAGTGCAGGAAATTGAATTTGAAAAGATATGTGGTTTAAATAAAGACATGATAATGTAGAGACTATTATTCGGGAAAATAATAACTCCCAAACAATATAGACAAATGTTATGCTAAAAAATTCTGAAAGGAATATGAAATCCAAATAAATACATGATTTAAAATATAATAATAATGATCTTTCCCCCATATATGCCCTAACTAATGGTGGATAATCATATGTTCCTCAACCAAAAAAATCGCAACAAATATTTAATTTATCCAATGAATTATATAGTGAAGTGGGACAGTGATATACTAGAAAAACTCACTCATGCATTATAATATTATATGACTACTAATAAGGCACATAGAAGGATATATATATTTAAAATATATATATATATATGTAAAAAATATTCAGAAATTAGAATATCAGTTGACTCTTATGAAGAAGTAGTCGGATTTTAAGGGTAACCATAAACATAAAAATAATTTAAATTTTTTATTTGACTATCCATTGGTGGTTGATAATACATACGATGTACATTAATCCTCATATATGATAAAAAATAGTAATATTTTTATGTTCCAAAGTCCAAAAAACATGAAAAAATGTGGTATTGGATATCATGATACTTCATTGAGTTAATAGAATAAGAGAATCATAGAGAACCCTATGACAATTAAAAAACTGTGTGATATTGGAAATATCAATAAAATAGTTCATACAATAGATAATGGAAGATCGATATTACTTCTATGGAGCTTTGGACAAATTAATTTCCTTGTCTTGGAAGCATGGACAAATTTCATGATTTTATGTTGAGGGATGGTAATATATTACATACAATGAATATATGATAATTTTAATAGATATTGTTCCCAAGAATAGTAAAAATGGTAGAGCTATCATTCTAATAAATATTATCATTATAACCATGCCTTGTCATTAAATTTTTGATAAAAATTATCAAATATTAAATTAATAAAAAAACATATAAGTAATAAAAAGTAATCCCCTATGTGAAATAGATTTCAAAGGTTGTATAAAGAAGATATCGATTCTGAAAGTAATGAGTGAAGTATCCAAAAAACTATTTAGAAGGGGATAAATAGATAGAGATAAGAAAAGAACATGGAAGCATAAAAATATTATACATATCACAAAAACTAAAAAATTAATTGAAAAATAAATGACTATATTATATATTCAATAAAAATAAATAGTGGTAAGTTGTTTGAAGACTAGATATTCTGTGGGATTTATTTTAATGTCATTATTCATAACATGGAATGGTTTTGATTTATGCACACAATATTTTTAATATTTTAAAACACTAAGAATACATCATTTTTTTTACATATAAATGTTGTATAAAAATATTTGAGGGTAAAACCTACCCCATATGTAACACCCCAAGCTTCTACAGAACGCTTATCTTTGAATAATACAGTTGCGTATGTTGTACGCAACTTCGAGTTATAACAAACCCCACAACAAATAAAACTAGACATTATAAATATTAATAACCAATTTTTCAAATTTTATACATTTTATCTTTCACATTGGGCTTCAGTTTTGGATTTGAAATATCTAAATTATCCTTAGGTGAAATTTTGGTATCTTTCTGAAAACATTCCAATTTTAATGAATATTGAAAAACACTGAGTTATAGTTTAAAACCAAATTTTTATTTATTTTATTATTTATTTTATTTATATTTAAATAAGGTAAAAATAGATACATAATAAGTATATATCTTCAATTTAATTCATTGGAGTTAGTTTAGAATAATTTTAGATATATAAAAATTTTATTGAACTTTCACCGTCTTTTACCCCCTCATAGGAGAATTTGTAAACTCACATAAAACATAATTTTACCGCTTCTGTGAGTGGAATTTCAAAAACATGAGAGAAACGGTTAATATCAGAGAGTAAAAAAATTTTCAATGAGATGAAAATAATGTTTGGTGAATAGTAACTTTTTACTTGTATTTACCAAGGTTAAAAGTAATTAAGCTAATTAATGGTAAAAATGATATTAATATTACCCTAACACATGTATTAATTCTATTGAACATGTGTATATTGGATGAAAACAGCCTTAGGAATATAATATTATCATTTTGGTCCACTTGAATTAGATTAGGACATTTATAATTATTTAATTCAAAGAAGAGTTAAAAGAGTTAAAATGAAAGATTAATAACTAAAGCATTTTTAATACAGGGTTATTCATAAGATAAATTAGATTCTAAATATCAATTAGAAAGCTAAAAAAATTTCCTACATAATATAATTTTTTTTATAATTTTTATAAGTTAAATAATTTAATTTATTTATGACACAATGGTGATGTAGTAATTGCCTAATTACTGACATATTAAGATAATTAATATTATAAATAACCAAATATATGTAATTTGAAACTTTTATTTAATTAACTAAAATTTGTAAGTTAATATGTAATATTAATATTGGTTATATTTAATTTTTTCTAAGTAATAATGCTGTTATGAATTTATCAAACACAAAATAACCAATAGTGTCAAAATTGATATAAACAAGTTTTTAAAACAAATATTATATTATTAATTGATATTATATTCATAAAATTCTTATGGATTAGCTAAAGGACATATATAATGGTAGGTGAATTATTAATTGACCACTTGATGGTCTCTTAGATGTATATAGTATGTTTATTAACTTTATAATATAAAAATACAAAGTGACATGGTAAGTGTCAAACAAATTAACTAAGAGTTAAAACTAAAGGATAAGGTTAATATAATGACCAAAACCTATCTAAAATATTTTGTATGAAAGGATTGTGACCCATACCCACCTTATACTTTTAATAATCCACTTTGGATCCATTATAAACCGAATATGAATTTATTATAAAATAATACTTTAGGTTTTTCCTAAAGAGCCTCTCCTCCCCCTTATAAAAGGACACCACTTTTAACCAATTCATCACACCCTCAAAGCCTTTTGGCTCAGAGAAACCCTGCCCAAATTTTCTCTCAACATCCCTCACTTCAATATAGAGGCCTTATTTTGATCATAAATCCAACGTAAGGAGCCCTTTTGATCAAATCAAAATGTAAAACCGAACAAGAGGTAATGTTTTCACCACCCTCTTTCAAGTTCCTTTCTTCTTCAACTTCTTCTTTCTTAGTTATTTACATTATAAAATAATAACTATAGTATCTTCTATATACGATGATGTTATTGTAAATATGATACTACTATATTCAGTATTCTATCCATCCTTTTAATGACATGTCACCATACGTGCGTACGTACGACTTACCATCTCCACGTCGTGGTGTAATTGTTATTCAAAAAACAATTATATGGATGGGTATGATAATGATGTGTAATTGATATAAATAATAAATATAACATAATAATTATTCTTTATATATGATATAACATCTAATTATATGTTATTTTAAAATCAAAAGAATGATATTGTCGCTCGTGCTTATGTACGGACTACCATCTCCACAAACATGATGAGATTCATTCCCCATCATATCCATTCAAGGATAAATATTATTTGATGATTAAAAATAATGTTTAAAGACTTAATATCATTATGTAAATGAATAATATACAATCTATCCCCAACAAACATGGCTTATGTATCAAACCATATAAAAAACGAGTAAGTTAACACCTGAAAATACATTAATACTAAGATAATATTAACAAAGAAATGTTAAAAGATCATATATGATATCATATTAATGTATATAAATCTTATATAATTTAATAACAATTATTTAATCATTATACAAGTGGTTAACCTACCTTCAACCAATGAAAAGTACAAGGAAATGGTTTATTTCACAATTTCTTCATTATCTGAGGTTGTTTATACGTAATTATCTACTAGGACATCTTTATCATTCACATCCATGTTTCTTAAAAAGGTATTTCAAAACATCAATACTATTTCGCAGAATATGGGTTAAAGTCATTTATACCCTTGTTTAAATTTTTATAACATTTTTATAAAGGAATCTTTTTGTCGTTTTCCAAACAAGGTCCTTTTTAACCTTTTCAACAGAATTGAGGTAAGAATGTCTTTTTTAACATATACGGTGGGTGCAGCTATTTTCCGCCATTATAAAATCATCAAAGAATACCTTATAAGATTATAACAATATTTTCTAAGTAAATGTTTTATTTTATAATTATTTTACTTTTAAATGATTTCAAAAAAAGATATATTTCTCTCAAATAGTTTTGATTTCATCTATGTCAACATCCTATAATGGATTTTAATCTTATTTGAAGTTGATTTATTATAATACGATACTTCCATATTTTATTGAAGGTTTTGTGATATTTTTGACTGTGGATATGTTATTTCTATACCATTCATTTTTTATGGAGAATGTTTTGACACTTCATATTCTAGTCTTAATATGAATGTTTATGTTATGTTTAAACCTATTCATATGAGGAGTGAATTGGACTTAAAAAGTGACGAGTGGAGCCCGCTATAGCTCCTTGATGTATCGGTTGGTCTCATTAGACAAACTAGTGTATTGGCACAAGGCCTTGAGAGAATCTTATTTGTAGTCTTGGCACAAGACCTTGAGTATGTGGTTATGATAGTCTAGCATTATGCATTCCATTATTATGAATGTGGTTATTGATATTGAATGTGATTATTATACTAGTAGAATATCCATGTGAATAAGTAAATTAAATTATTTCAATTTATATTTTCCATATTATTCTGATTTTCATGTATAAAAGGCTTTTGTTTTAGTTATACATTGCCTTAAATGATTATTCTTATTTATGAAAGTTTCCGCTATATTGTTATCCTTACTGGGCATTTGAGCTCACCCCTTTCTATTTTATATTTTCCTAGGATGTGAAGAAGTATTTCATGAATGACCTGCTTGGATAGTATGAGGGGTTATAAGTGTGGACTATGGAGACAATGTTGTTGTGGTATTCATTTTATGATGTAATGTAAACTTTATAAATGTATCTAGTGATTCCATGGCTACTAAACTAATCAGTCTTTCATGAATTGATCTTTTGTGATCATGCCAATGTTATGTAATAATGCACCGACTCTTGGTAACTGGGGTCAGAGCGTTACAGTTGGTATCCAAGGAAGATTAGTCCAAACATTGTAGGCTATATTTAGATAAACTCTGATTAGAGCTCATATACCTATGATGGACTTTGAGGATTTCTGTAGAAGAACTTCCTAGAATTTTGGTATTGTATAGATTTTGTGAGTTTTCCGAGCAATAAATCCATGTCTGGATACGAGCATGTAGTGGCGGATCTGGAACAGAAGTACCAAGGGGTAAAACCTGAAAACACTGATTTGAGCTAGACTTGAATGGGAACTGGTGCACGAGAACAGGCCTTACTGCACTCTTTGTTATAACACACCTGGTAGATATGCTTAGGATGATTTCAATTTTCTTTAAAAACCATTATGAAGAGTTTATGAGTATATACTTCTTCAAAGAAATTTTTTTTATGAATATGGATTATATCCATAAATAGTTCAATTTAGGTTATGTGTTATACAAGTATGGATTTATGTATTTTGATTCATAAACTGATCTATTTTATGCAATTGTTTAGAAATGGAACCTGGTGGAAGGAATGGAAACCGTATCAATGCACACACTCCATGTAGCCATTTTCCTGTTTCTCAAGATAATTATAGTGGAGCTGGTGATGCAACTGGTGCTGATCAGCTAATCTCCATACCGGGACACCTCACTCAGGTTATGAATAATAACCTTACCCATATGGAGCACTGTAATCAGCAACATGGAGGATCAATGTTAGATCGTATCCTGAGAAAAACAACCACTGACATTCAATGGGAGTGAAAATCCCTTAGTAGCTGAGCAATGGATAAATTCCATAGAGAAAATATTCCATGACATGGGGTGTAGTGAAAGGGAAAAAGTTTTCATGGAAGTTTACCACCTCGCTAGAGATGTTCATCAATGGTGGTCATTGATTCAAAACATGGAGGAAGATAATTAAGTATCAAATATGGAATGGGGGGAGTTGAAGGTGATTTTCCTAGAAAAATACATTCCTCGTGACCATCAAGCAGATATGGAAAGGAAATTTCTGAGTCTGAGAGAAAAGGAGGATGATAATGTCGCAAATTATGAGGCTAAATTTACACGGATAGCAAGGTATTATGGAGATTATATATGTAACCCTAGAAGTAAGATTGATCGTTTCTTTGATGGGACAAAACCATTTATTCATTGATCATTAGTCTCACAATCCATCTCGTCATACGAAGACATTGTCTCATGTGCTATCATGACATAAAATGATTTCTCTAAGTCTTATGACTTTAAAACAAAGCAAGAGAAGAATAGATCTGCTGATCAATCCGAAAATTGAAATAAAGGGAAAAAGGAAAATGTTGAATATCCATCCTGGAGTAAATGTGGGAAGAGACACACTGATACTTGCTTAAAAGGAATGAGAGACTGTTACAAGTGTGGTGAAAAAGGCCACCAAGCTCGTGATTTCAATGGGAAGAAGAAACCTACCAATGTTCAATGCTATAATTTGCAGGTATATGGGAAATTACGAAAATGAATGTCCTAAGAGTCAGAGAAACATACCTCATAAAAGGCCATGGGATCAAGGACAGGCTTATGCCATCACTACTACTGAGGTGGAAGTTTCGAAAGATGTGGTGGAAGGTAATTTAATGGTTTCCTCAAGTTTAGAAAATGAATTATTTTATTATAGATAATCGTATTGTTTCATATCTTCCCATATTGCTATGAAAATTAGATATATCCAATTTTATTTAACAAGGGAGTTGTCAGTCAATAGTCCTAAGGGAAGTGTTGTTGCTACAATGTTATGTGAATCAATTCCCATTAGAGCACATAAATGTTCTTTATCTTCTGATCTCATCGTCATACCCATGATTGAATTTCATATAATCCTAGGTATGGATTGTCGTTCAGACCATGATGTGAAGATTTATTGCAAGAAGAAGGAGGTTACGATTTTTGATGATGATGATAAGGAACACCTTATCTTTAGAGCAGAATTTTCACTGCCTAATTCTTATCTAGATCCACCCCCAGTAGCTCAACTAAATTTAATTATTGGGGAGGAAGAAAATGAAATTATTGTGGATGAGTAAAGTAATGTTAAAATAGAGGAAGTACCTATTGTGAGAGAATATGTTGATGTGTTTCCAGAAGATTTAGCTGGACACCCTCTAGAATGAGAAATTGAGTTTTCCATTGATTTAATTCCTAGATCAAGGCCCATATCGAAGAACCCTTATAGAATGTCCACTGTGGAATTAGTGGAACTAATGACAAAACTAGAGTAATTGGGTAATAAGGGATTTATTTACCCTAGTGTCTCTCCATGGGGAGCCCCTATCCTTTTTGTTAATAATAAAGATGGATCTATGAGGTTATGTATCGACTACAGGGAGGTCAATTCTAACCAATAAATAACAAGTATCCCCTACCTTGCATTGATGATTTATTTTAACAACTTCATGGAGCATAATACATTTAAAATATTGAACATCTATCTAGATACCATCAGTTGTGTGTGAAGAAGGAAGACATTCCGAAGACAACATTTTGAACCAGGTACGGGCATTACGAGTTTACTCTAATGCCTTTTGGGATGACTAATGCACCCTCTATTTTCATGGATCTAATGAAAGGATTTTTCATGGAATATTTTGATGAATTTTTAGTGGTATTTATTGATGATATATCTATATACTATAAAAGCTACAATGATTATGAAAATCACTTCCTCATTATATTGAAGACTCTGAGAAGACATTAATTATATGGGATGTTTAGAAAGTGTGGATTCTGGCTTACAAAGATTTCTTTACATGGCCATATTGTCTCTATGGATGGAATTTATGTTGATTATTCTATGAAAAGAGCAATCCAAGTATGGACAACACCTATGAGTATAACCGAAGTATGCAGTTTTATTGGTTTAGTATGTTTTTATCGATGTTTCGTCTAGAATTTTCCCCGATTAGCTAACCCATTAACAAATATCACACGTAATGGGGTAAAATTTGTTTGGACAAAATATTTTGAAGAATGTTTTCAATAACTGAAGATAAAATTAGTCAATTCTCCTATATTGACTCTACCATCAGAAAATGACAGGTTTGTTATTTATAGTGATGCATCGAAGAAAGGACTTGTTTGTGTCCTTTTTTAGAATGATAGGGTTATTGCCTATGCATCACGACAACTGAAAATTCCTGAGAAAAACTATCCAACTTAGGATCATTATCTAGTAGCTGTAATCTTTTCTTTGATGATTTGGAGACACTACCCATATGGTATAAAATGTGAGATATATACCAACCACAAGAGTTTGAAGCACATTTTTTCACAAAAATAACTCAACATAAGGAAAAGGCGACGGCTTGAACTTCTAAAGGATTATGATTGCACGATACACTACCACATCGGAAAGAAAATGAGGTAGCATATGCTTTGAGAATGAAGGATAATGGAGTTTTTAACCAGATGAGAGTAGAAAGGGATCATATTTTCATGGATCTATTAAAAACTGATATGGGAATCACTATGGAAGGTGAAACATCAACACTTTTTAAAATGGTTTACAAACCATCTTTACTAGAAAGGATAAAGAGATCTCAAGATGATTATGAATAGTTTAAAAAGAAGATTAAAGCTGTGAATGGTGGGAGATTGAGTGACTTTGTGATGAAGATGGAATTTTGAAATGTGGGTGGAGACTTTGTGTTCCTCATATACCTGACCTAAAAAGGGTATTGTTGGACGATGCTCAAAGTTCCAATTTCTCTATACACCTTGGGAGCACCAAAATGTATAGAGTTTTGAAGGAACATTTTTGGTGGGACAACATGAATATAGAGATTGCTGATTTTGTGTCAAGATGTATGGTTTTTCAACAAGTGAAAGCTAGAAGGCAATAGCCTAGAGGAGTCATCCAACCACTTCCCATACCTGAGTACAAATGCGATAATATAATGATGGACATTGTCATTGGACTACCAAAGACTCCTAGAAATAACGATGCAATATGGGTCATTATTGATCGTATTACCAAGTCAACACATTTTCGTACTATAAGAGAAGATCTACCACTTGAAAGTATAAAAAAACTATATATTAATGAAGTTGTGTGACTTCATGGATAAACCGTATCAATTATTTCTGATCTTGATCCCCATTTTACTTTATGATTCTGAAAAGTCTTCAAAAAGCCCTGGATACTGATCTTTTTCTGAGCGCTGCCTACCACCCTCAAACATATGGAAAACCAGAACAGACTATTAAAACCATAGAAGAAATTTTGAGATCTTTCTCAATTGACATTCAGGGTATGTGGGGTCAATATTTACCTCTGGTGGAATTTTCCTATAATAATTTCTTCCATTCAAGTATTGAGATGACACCATATGAAGTGTTATACTAAAAGAGATGTCTCACACCAACCTGTTGGGATGACATTGGTGAAAGAAAACTTGTAGGCCCAGAACCGGTGGAGGAAATGATGGAAAAGGAAAAGGTAATCTGAAACCACATTAATGCAGCTCAATGTAGGCAGAATAGCTTTGCCGTTAACCGAAGGATTTTGAATTTCTGGTAGGATATCATGTTTTCTTGAAAGTATCTCCATGGAAGGGTGTTATACGTTTTGGCATGAAGGGAAAATTGAGTCCCAGGTACATTTGACCTTTCAAATTCTAGAACAAATTGGGGATGTAGATTACCGTTTGGCAATGCTGCAATGTCTCTCCAAAGTTCACAATGTGTTCCACGTATCACTGTTGAGAAAATACATGCCTGACCCAACGCATGTACACACTTACGAGTAATTATAACTGGAACCCGATCTGTCTTATTGCGAAGAACCCGTCCGAATTCTTGATACAAGAGAACAAGTGCTGAGAAAATGGGCGACTTGTCCGATAATAGTTCTATGGAGAAACCATAAAATGAAAGAGGCAACGTGGGAACCCGAGGAACATATAACGATTAATCACCCGATTATTTTCATGCAGCAGTATTATAGAAATTTTAAGGATGAAATTATTTTAAGGAGGGGAGAATGTAACACCCTAAGCTCCTACGGTACGCTCCTATTTGAATAATACATTAGCGTGTGTTGTATGCTACTTTGTTTTCTAACACACACCCCAACCAATCAAACTAGCAGTTATAAATAGTAATTCCCAATTTTTTAATTTCTATACATTTTATCCTTAAAAATGGAATTCATTTTTGGATTCGGAATATCGAAATTATCCTAGGGTGAAATTTTTGTATCTTTCTGAAAATTATCAATTTTTGATGAATTGTTAAAAACACTGAGTTATAGTTTAAAACCAACTTTTTATTTAAATAATTATTTATTTTATTTATATTTAATTCATGTCAAAATAGATACATAATACCTATATATGTAAAATTTAAATAATTGAAGGTAGTTTAAAATAATGTTAGATATATAAAAATTTTATTGAACATTCACCGTTTTTTAACCACCTCTTAAGAGAATTTTCAAATTCACATAAAACATAATTTTACCGCTTCTGTGAGTGGAATTTCTAAAATACAATAGACACGGTTAATATCAAGGAGTAAAATGTTGTTCAATAAGATTAAAATAATTTTTGGGGGATAGAAACTTTTTACTTTTATTTACCACGGTTAAATGTAAAAGCGGTAATTAAGGTTAAAAATGATATTAATATTACCTTAACACATGTTCTAATTCAATTGGACAATTTTATATCGACCAAAAATAACCTTAGGAATAAAATATTATCATTTAGGTCCACTTGGATTAGATAATGACATTTATTATTATTTAATACAAAGAATAATTAAAAGAGTTAAAATAAAATTTTAATAACTAAAACATTTTTAATACATGGTTATACATAAGATAAATTCGATTATAAATATTAATTATAAATTTAAAAGGATTTACTACGTAATAGTATTTTATTTATAATTTTTAGACATTAAATAATTTAATTTATTTCTGACACAATAGTGATGCAGTAATTGCCTAATTAATGAAATATTAAGATAATTGATATTATAATTACCCAAATAAATGTAATTTGAAACTTATTATGAATTAAATTAATTTTCTAGGTTAATATGACATATTATTATTTGGATATATGAATTTTTTTAGAAGTAATAATGCTGTTATGAATTTATCAAAAACAAAATACCCAATAGTGTCAACATTGACATAAAAGAGTTTTTAAAACAAATATTATATTATTAATTGATATTATATTTCTAAAATTCTAATGTTAGGCCAAAGGACTAATATAATTGAAGGTGTATTATTAATGGACCACATGGGGGCCTATTATATGTATATAGTATGATTATTAGCTATATAATATAAATATACAATGTGACATGGGAAGTGTCAAACTAATTAACTTAGAATTAAAACTAAATGATAAGGTTAATTTAACGACCCAAACCTATCTAAAAACTATTGTTTGAAAGGATTTCTACCCATAACCACCTTATAATTTTAATAATACCATTTAGAGCCATTAGAAACCTAATATGAATTTATTAAAAAATAATACATTATGTTTTTCCTAAAGAGCCCCTCCTCCCCCTTATAAAAGGACACCACTTCTAACCAATTCTTCACATCCTAAAATCCTTTTTGTTCATCCGACCCCTTCCCAAAAGTTCTATAAACTTCACTAAATTCGACCTATAGGCAATAATTTGATCAAAAATCCATCCTACGGAGCCCTTTTCATCAAATCAAAAGGAAGAACCCGAAGAAGAGGAAATGTTTTCACCACCCTCTTTCAAGTTCCTTTCATCTTCAACTTCTTCTTTCTTTGTTATTTCTTGTCTAACATAATAACACCAGTATATTCAATATACTAGGATTTTATTATAAATATTGGACAACCATATTCAGTGTTTTATCCATCCTTTGAAGGACATGACCCCATACATGCGTACGTATGGCTTACCGTCTCCACGTCGGGGTGTAATTATTATTCAAAAAATTATTATTTGGATGGGTATGATAATGATGTGTAATTGATGTAAATAATAAATATAACATGGTAATTATTCTGTATATATGAAATACCATCCAGTTATATATTATTTTAAAATCAAAACAATGATATTGTCGCTCGTGCGTACGTAGGGACTACCGTCTCCATGAACGCGATGAGATTCATTCTCCATCGTATCCATTCAAGACTAAATTTCATTTGATGAGTAAAAATAATTTTTAATGACTTAATATCATTATGTACATGAATAATATACAACTTATCCCAAAAAAACATAGCTTATGTAACAATACATATAAAATAAAACGAGTAAGTTAACACTCGAAACGACGATAATACTAAGATATTATTAACAAAGAAATGTTAAAAGATCATATATGATATCATATTAAAGGATATAATTCTTTTATAATTTAATAACAATTACTTCACCATTATACAGGAGTTTAACAAACCATCAACCATGGAAAAGTACAAGGTAAGGGCTTATTTCAAAATCTCTTAATTATCTGAGGTTGATTATACGAAATTATCTAATGGGACCTCTTTATCATCCGCATCCATGATTCTTCAAAATTTATTTCCAAAAATTTTAACTATTTTATAGAATATGGGTTAAAGTCATTTATACCCTTGTTTAAGTTTTTATAAGGTGTTTATAAATGAATATTTATATCATTTTCCAAACAAGGTCCTTTTTAACCTTCTTGACGGAATTGAGAGAAGAATGTCTTTATTAACTTATACGGTATGTGAGGGTATTTTCCATCATTATAAAATCATTGAAAATTACCTTATAGTATTATAAATATATTTTCAAAGTAAATGAGTTCTTTTATAATTATGTGACTTTTAAATGATTTCAAAAAAAGATATATTTCTCTCAAATAGTTTTGATTTCATCTATGTCAACTTCCATTGATGGATTATAAGCTTATTTGAAGTTGATTTGTTATGATAAAAAACTTCTATATTTTATTGAAGGTTTTGTGATATGTTTGACTGTGGATGTATAATTTCTATACCGTTCATGGTTTTTTGAGAAAGTATTGACATTTCTTATTCTAGTTTTAATACGAATGTTTTTGTTATGTTTAAACCTATTCATATGAGGAATTAATTGGACATAATATGTGACGGGTGGAGCCCGCTATAGCTCCTCCATGCATCAGTAGGTCTTCTGAGACAAACTAGTGTCTTGGCACAAGGCCTTGAAAAAATATTATTTGTAGTCTTAGAACAAGGCCTTGACTATGTGGTTATGATAGTCTGGAATTATGCATTCCATCATTATGAAAGTGGTTATTGATATTGCATGTGATTATTCAACTAGTAAAATATCCATGCGAATATGTAAATTGCATTATTTCATTTTATTTTTTCCATATTATGCCGAATTTCATGTTTAAAAGACTTTTGTTTCAGTTATACATTTACTTATATGTTTATGCTTATTTATGAATGTTTCCGCTATATTTTTGTAAAGCCCCGACCCCAGTTACATAGAGTCAGTGCATTATTACATAACATTGGCATGATCACAAGAAATATCAAATCTCGAAAGTCTTATTGGTTTAGTATCCTTGGAAACACTAGATATATTCATAAGTCTTACATTGAATCATAAAAATGAAAACTACAACAACATATTTTCTTCATAGTCCACACTTATATCCCCACATGCTATCCATGCAGGTCATTCAAAAATTACTTCTTCACATCCTGGGAAAAAAATAAAACATTGAAAGGGGTGAGCTCAAATACCCAGTAAGGATAAAAATATAGCTAAAACATTAATAAATAAGAATTAACATTTAAGTCAATGTATAACTAAAACAAAATCCTTTTAAACTTGAACTTCAACATAGTATGGAAAAAATGAAATAATGCCATTTATTTATTCACATGGATATTCTTCTAATCGAATAATCACATGTAATATCAATAACCACATTCATAATGATGGAATGCATAATGCCAAACTATCATAACCACATAGCCAAGGCCTTGTGCCAAGACTAAAAATAAGATTTTTCCAAGGCCTTGTTCCAAGACACTAGTTTGTCTCATGAGACCTACCAATATATCGAGGATCTATAGCGGGCTCCACCCATCACATATTAAGTCCAATGCATTCCCATATGAAAAGGTTTAAACATAACATAAACATTCGTATTAAAATTATCATACGAAATGTAAATACTTCATCCATAAAATATGAATGGTATAAAAATAACACATCCACAGTCAAACATATCACAAAACCTTCAATACAACATAGAAGTTTTGTATTATAATAAATCAACTTCAAATAAGCCTAAAATCCATCAAAGGATGTTGACATAGATGAAATCAAAACTCTTTTTAGAGAAATTTCTCTTTCTATTTTTGAATCATTTAAGAGTCATATATTTATAAAATAAACCATTTTCATAGAAAATATTCTTATAAGATTTTAAGGGAAGCTTTGGAGATTTTATAATGGTGGAAAATATCCGCACCCACCGTATAAGTTAAAAAAACATTCTTACCTTAATTCTGTCGAAAAGGTTAAAAATCACCTTGTTTGGAAAACATCGAAAAAATTCCTTTTTAAAACTCTTATAAAAATTCAAACAAGGGTATAAATGACTTTAACCCATATTCTTGTAAATAGTAAAAATGTTTTGAAATTCATTTTTAAGAAACATGGATGTGGATGATGAATATATCCGAGTAGATTATTACGTATAAACAACCTAGGATAATGAAGAGATTGAGAAATAAACCCTTACCTTGTACTTTTCCTTGGTTAGGGTTGGTTAACATCCTGTATAATGGTGAAATAATTGTTATTAAATTATATAAGAATCATATACATTAATATGATATCATATATGATCTTTTATCATTGATTTGTGAATAATATCTCATTATTATCGTTGTTTCGGGTGTTAACATACTCATTTTATTTTATATGTTTTTTTAAGTAAGCTGTGTTTGTCATGTATAGGTTGTATCATAATAATATCCAGAATTATATCAAGTCCTTATATACTATTATTGATCATCAAATGAGAATTATACTTGAATGGATACAGTGGAGAATGAATCTTATCGCGTTCGTGGAGACGGTAGTCTATACGTACGCACGAGTGAAAATATCATTGTTTTGATATTAAAATAATATATAATTGGATGTTTTATCATATATAAAGAATCATTATCATGTTATATTTATAATTTACATGAGTTACACTTCATTATTATACCCATCCAAATAATAATTTATTGAATAACAATTACACCACGACATGGAGACAATAACTCGTACGTACGCACGTATGGTGACATGTTATTCAAAAGATGGATATAATACTGAATATGGTTGTACCATATTTATAATAACATCACAGTATAGATAATATAATGGAGTTATTATTTTAGAATGGTAATTACGAAGAAGGAAGAAGTGGAGGAAGAAAGGAACTTGGAAAAGGGTGGTGAAATCATTACCTCTTCTTCGGGTTCTTTCATTTGATTTGATCACAGGGGCGCTAAAGTTGGATATCTGACTAATGGAAGGCCTCTAGGATGAATTTAGGGAAGTTTAGAGAGTTTTTGGGAAGATTTTGGCCGAGCCAAAAGGCATTGAATGTGTGAATTAATGAGAAGGAGGAGTTCCCTTTTAAAAGATGGGTGAGGGGCACCTTTGGAAAATCATGAAATATTATTCTATAATAAATTCATATTCAGATTCTAATTGCTCCAAAGTAGATTATTCAAAGTTTAAGGTGGGTATGGGTTAAAAACCACTCAACCAGTAGAATTTAGACAGGTTTGGGTTACTATATTAACATTATCATTAAGTATTAACTCTTAGTTAATTAGTTTCACTTTTACAATGTCTCTTTATATTTTTATATTATATGGTTAATAAACTAAATATATACATCCAAGAAACCCAAAAGTGGTCCATTAATGATAAAAATATCATGATATAAGTCTGTTGACCGATCCTTAGATTTTTATGAATTTAATATCAATTAATAATATAATATTTTTTTAAAAAACTCTTTTATGTCAATTTTGACACTATTCAATAATTGATATTTGTAAAAAACGTAACAGAATGATTAATTAGATCAAAATTAATTAACTCATTCCTAACATGTTATATTAACCTATAAAATTAGTGTAATACATAAAAAGGCTCAAATTATATTTATTTGGGTATCTACAATATCAATAAATTTAATTTTTCACTATTATGGTAATTACTGTATCACCATTTTGTCATAAATAAATTAAATTATTTAATGTTTAATAATTATAAATAAATTACCATTATGTTGGAAATCTTTTTAGTTTTCTAATTAATATTTATAGTCTAAAATCCAATATATATAACCCTATGTAAAAATTGTTTTTCTAAAAGCTATATGCTTGTGTCATTTTTGTATTCATTTTACCTTAATTAAAATAAAGTGTCCCTATCACTTGCTAGTGGCACCATGGGGTCCCAAAATCGACCCAAATATGCCCATGGTCGGACATGTATCATCCAATAAAGTTAGAAAACGTTTTAGGATAATTTTGTATTATTATAATATTATTTTTAACCCTTATTTACCAGATTTACCCTTTAACAATGGTAAATAAAATATTTACCGAAATAATTCTTCAAAATGTCTATAAATAAAAGTTACTTATTTACAAAATTTGAACATCCTGATTCCAAATATGGAATCCATTTTTTGAAATTCAAAACATAGAAGTGGCAGAAATTAATTTAAAAAAAATTCCCGCTGTGAAAACAAAAAGCGTGTTTTTAAGATATAAAAACTATCAAAAGATTGATAGTTGTTTATGTTCGATTTAAGTGTGAAATTATGTCCAATGACCAACATTGTATTAAATTGTAAAAATATATTATAAATATACTTTAAACCCACTCAAATTAATAATTTATCAATATTATTTATTTTGATTAAAAATGTTGTTTTTAATTAAAATTTAGTAATTTTCACTATTCATCAAAATATTAATTTTATCCGAAAAGTACCAAAATTTTATCTTAGGATAAATTCGATACTCCCAATCCAAAAATGAAGTCCATTTTGAGAGATAAAATCTCTATAATTTTAGAAAGTAGGTATTACTATTCATAACGGCTAGTTTGATCGGTTGTGGTGTGTGTTAGAACTCAGTGTTGCGTACAACATACACCGTTGCATTATTCAAAGAGAAGCGTACCATAGAAGCATTGGGTGTTAAATTCTCCCCTCCTTCAATATATTGCATCCTTGCAATTTGAAATTTTTCTTCGAAAATAAAATGTTGAATATAGAAAAAATCATTATGGGAAAACCCACATCAGAAATAAGGTTGATAAAATATAGTCTTAATAAGAGGAAAAGAGAAATGAAAGGGTCACCACCAAATTATGATCTCTATTCGGAGAACATTGGTGGAAATTAGAAAAATATAATTGGAGGAAAAACATAAATATTTATAGGTAGTGATTGAGGTCATCAATCACAAACAAGTGTAATATTGAGGGCCTTAAATTCATCACTCTATGATGATTTAAAATACCACCAGTTCAGCAAAAAATTTGGTATTAAGATAACACATTTTTTTAAGATCCCTTCACTAAAGTATAAGAATTAATTTCATCATTGAATAAGAGAAAAACAAAAATATATGCTTGACAAGTAGAGTCTCATCTTTTAACTAAGATCTACCACAAACTCATCTTTCACTCTAAAAGATTATAGAACTAAAAAATAATATTCTATTTCTCCTATTTATATTTGGTGAAAAAAATGAATTTATAATTAATCTAGTAGAACCATAAAAAATGACTTTATTCAATCCAGGACATCACGTGGGTCAGTGGTAGGTGATACACCCTTGTCTCCCTTCAGTTGTGGGTTCAAGTCTCGCGGCCTTGCCGGACGTGACGGGTTGCCGCCCGACCTCCGGGTTGTGATTTTATGGCAATCCAAAATAATCCAAAGTAGAACAATCCAAAATACATTAGTCCAAAATTTATAAGGAAGGTAAACACAATGAAGATCCTTTTTTCCGCGTAATAACATGTGATCACCATCATCATGTATTCTTTTAAAAAACTGCAACATCCTGAATTACCATAAAACCTTATTGATTAAATTCATGATCCCTTATTCCTTAAAGAATAATAGATATACTACTTCAATCCAAAAATGTTGTAAACCCCATCAATTATTGAATATACAAATCATTAATCAGTTTCAAGGTAGTCAAGAATATCCAATATAATTTATCCAAATCAATCATGTATTATTCTAAAATCACTACCTCGGTATCAGAAACATATTATGGTTTATCTTTCTCTCAACCATATATTTTCCAAAAATTTATCTTGATATTGAGTCACTTTTCTTTGTTCCACACAATCTGAAGTCCTTAATCAAATATTACTGCAGTATAATCCTTATATACTCCATAATTATTATAACAACCACATTGTTGATACAACAATCAAATGACATAATCAACATAAGAAATCTAATCATTCCTCTTCATCTTTGGTAGTATCATAACATGATTATTATCCAATAGAATCATTTGAAGCATAGTCTAATGACTAGGACATAGGATCACGTAGTGTCCAAACTCCTTGAAAATGAAGCATTGTACATTTGAAACCATTTTCTTACCCTTGTAGTCATGTAATTTGTTCCCTTTTCCTCCACACTTATAAAAAACTCACATTCCTTTCAGGCAAGTTCCAGGGTGTTTCTTCCCACAGTTATCACATATGGGAAAATTCTTCTTTTCCCTCTTTCCTTTATCCATCTTTCTCTCTTCCATCCTTTTCTTCTCATGATTCCCATCAAAGACAGAGGACTCAGTAAACTCTTTACTTATCTTATCAACACATGATATTATTTCTTCATATTATGACAATACATGGGATGATATTTCTCTTATAAATTATGGCTTAAGACAGTGAATGATATGATCCTTCTTTCTTTTTGGATCATGTGCATTGTCGGAGTTCTCACTCCTTCTACTGGGCTCCATTTTTAAACAATGGAATACACTAGATTAGTTTATGAATAACAATACGTAATCACAAACTTATAAAACACATAACATAAATTAAATAGTTTATGGATATAATCAATAATCATAAAAATTTATTCTTTGAGGATTTATATACTCATAAACCCTTCATAATAATTTGTAAAGAAAATGAGAGTTATCCTAAGCATATCTCACGGGAGTGTCGTAACCAAGAGTGCGGCAACGCCCATTGTCGTGCAACAGTTCCCGTTCGAGTCTATCTCAAAGCGGTGTTTTTGGGTTCTACCCCTAGGTACATTTGTGCCAGAGCCGGCTCTACCTGCTCGTATCCAGATAGGGATGTATTTCTTGGAAAACTCACAATATCTCTAAAATACCAAAATTTAGGAAGTTCTTCTATAGTAATCCTCAAAGTCCATCTTAGGTCTATGTGCTTTAATTAGAGTTTATCTAAATATAGCTTCAAAGGTTTTTACTAAACTTCTTTTGATACCAACTATAACACCCCGACCCCAGTTTCCTAGATTCGGTGGGTTATTACATAGCATTGGCATGATCACAAGAAAGATCAAATCTCCAAAGACCGATTGGTTTAGTAGACTTGGAAACACAAGATATATTCATAAGTCTTACATTACATCATAAAAATGAAAACTGAAACAAGATCTTTTCTTCATAGTCCGCACTTATATCTCCAAATATTATCCTTAAAGGTCATTAATAAATTACTTCTTCACATCCTGGGAAAAAAATAAAACATTGAATGGGGTGAGCTCAAATGCCTAGTAAATATAACAATATAGCGGAAACTTTCATAAATAAGAAGAAGCATTTAAGGCAATGTATAACTAAAACAAAAGCCTTTTAAACATGAACTTCAACAGAGTATGGAAAAAATGAAATAATTCCATTTACTTATTCACACGTATATTCTACTAATCAAATAATCACATGCTATATCAATAACCACTTTCATAATGATGGAATGCATAATTCCATACTATCATAACCACATAGCCAAGGCCTCATGCCAAGACTACAAATAATATTTTGCAAAGGCCTTGTGCCAAGAAACTAGTTTGTCTCATGAGACCTACCGATGCATCGAGGAGCTATAGCGGGCTCCACCCGTCACATATTAAGTCCAATGCATTCCCATATAAAAAGGTTTAAACATAACATAAACATTCGTATTAAAATTAGCATACGAAATGTAAATACTTCATCCATAAACTATGAATGGTATAAAAATAACACATCCACAGTAAAACATATCACAAAACATTCAATAAAATACAGATGTTTTTTATCATAATAAATCAACTTCAAATAAGCGTAAAATCCATCAAATGATGTTGACATAGATGAAATCAAAACACTTTTTAGGGAAATATCTCTTTCTATTTTGAAATCATTTAATAGTCATATATTTATAAAATAAACCGTTTTCTTTGAAAAGATTCTTATAGGCTTTTAAGGGAAGCTTCGACTATTTTATAACAGCGTAAAATAGCTGCACCCTCTGTATAAGTTAGAAAAACATTCTTACCTTAATTCTGTCGAAAAGGTTAAAAATAACCTTGTTTGGAAAACGACAGAAAGATTGCTTTATAAAACTCATATAAATATTCAAAAAAGGGTATAAATGACTTTAACCCATATTCTTGTAAATAGTAAAAATGTTTTGAAATACATTTTTAAGAAGTGTGGATGTGGATGATAAAGAGATCCGAGTAGATTATTATGCATAAACAATCTCGGATAATGATGAGATTGCGAAATAAAACATTACCTTGTTCTTTTCCATAGTTATGGTAGGTTAACCACCTATATAATGGTGAAATAATTTTTATTAAATTATACAGGAATCATATACATTAATATTATATCATATATGATCTTTAACCTTGATTTGTTAATAATATCTTAGTATTATCGTTGTTTCGGGTGTTAATTTACTCGTTTTCATTTATATGTTTTGTTACATAAGTTGTGTTTGTCATGGATAGGTTGTATCTTAATCATATCCAGAATGATATCATGGCCTAAGATAATATTATTAATCATAAAATGAGAATTATACTTGAATGGATACGATGGAGAATAAATCTTATCACGTTCGTGGAGACGGTAGTCTGTACGTACGCACGAGCGTAAATATCATTCTTTTGATATTAAAATAATATATATTGGATGTTATATCACATATACAGAATCATTATCATGTTATATTTATTATTTACTTGATTTACGCATCATTATTATACCCATCCAAATAATAATTTATTGAATAACAATTACACCACGACGTGGAGACAGTAAGCCGTACGTACGCACGTATGGTGACATGTTATTCAAAGGATGGATAGAATACATAATATGGTTGTACCATATTTATAATATAATCACAGTATATATAAGATACTGGATTTATTATTTTAGAATGGTAATAAAAAATAAGGAAGAAGTAGAAGAAGAAAGGAACTTGGAAAAGGGTGGTAAAATCATTACCTCTTCTTCGGGTTCTTCCTTTTGATTTGATCAAAAGGGATCTAAGGATGGCTTTTTGACTAAAGGAAGGGGTATATGGTGAAGTTAGGATTGTTTAGAGAGTGTTTGGGTAGAGTTTTTCCGAGCCAAATGGCTTTTATGGTGTGAATTAATGAGAAGGGGGAGTGCACTTTTATAAGAGGGGTGAGGGCACCTTTAGAAAAGCTAGAAATATTATTTTATAATAAATTCATATTTGGTTTCTAATGGCTCCAACATGGATTATTTAAAAGTTAAGATGGGTATGGGTGAAAAAACACTCAACCAATAGAATTTATATAGGTCTGGGTTACTATATTAACCACATAATTAAGTATTAACTCTTAGTTAATTAGTTTAACATTTACAATGTGTCTTTGTATTTTTATATTATATGGTTAATAAACATACTATATACATCCAAGAGACCCCAAAGTGTTCCATTAATGATATAAATATCATGATATAAGTCTCTTGGCCGAACCATAGAGTTTTAAGAATTTAATATCAATTAATAATATAATATTGTTTTTAAAAACACGTTTATGTCAATTTTGACACTATTCAATAATTGATTTTTGTAAAAGTCATAACAGAATGATTACATCAAAAAACGTTAATTAAATCATTACTAACATGTCATATTAACCTATAAAATTAGTTTAATTCATAAAAAGTCCCAAATAATATTAATTTGGTTATCTACAATATCAATCATTTTAATTTTTAACTATTATGGTAATTACTTTATCACCATTGTGTCATAAGTAAATTAAATTATATAATGTCTAAAAATTATAAATAAAATACCATTATGTAGGAATTATCTTTCTCTTTCTAATGAATATTTATAGTTGAAAATCCAACATAAATAACCCTATGTAAAAATTGTTTTATAAAATATATATGCTTGTGTCATTTTTGTATTCATTTTAACTTAATTAAAATAAAGTGTCCCTATCACTTACAAGTGGCACCATGGGGTCCCAAAATCGACCCAAATATGCCCATGGTCGGACATGTATCAATTAATAAGGATAGGAAACGTTTTAGGGTAATTTCTTTATTATTATAATATTATTTTTTAACCATTATTTACCGGATTTACCCTTTAACCATGGTAAATAAAATATTTACCGAAGTAATTATTCAAAATGTCTAAAAATGAAAGTTAACTATTTACACAATTTGAACATTCTGATTCAATATATGGAATACATTTTTTCAAATTATAAACATATAAGTGGCAGAAAATAATTTAAAATTAATTCCCGCTGTCAAAACAAAAAGTGTGTTTTTAAGATATAATAACTATCAAAAGATTGAAACTTGTTTATGTTCGGTTTAATTTTGAAATTATGTCCAATGTCCAGAATTGTATTAAATGGTAAAAATATATTCTAAATATACTTTAAAACCACTAAAATTCATAATTTATCACTATTAATTATTTTGATTAAAAAAGTTGTTTTTAATTAAAATTTAGTAATTTTCACTATTCATAAAAATATTAAAGTTATCTGAAAAGTACCAAAATTTCACCTTAGGCTAAATTCGATACTCCGAATCCAGAAATTAAGTTTATTTTGAGAGATAAAATCTCTAAAATTTTAAAAAGTAGGTATTACTATTCATAATGGCTAGTTTGATCGGTTGTGGTGTGTGTTAGAACTCGATGTTGCGTACAACACACACTATTGCATTATTCAAAGAGAAGCGTACCGTAGAAGCTAGCTGTGTTACAATTGTTATCCTTACTGGGCATTTGAGGTCACCCTTTTCTATTTTTTATTTTCCCAGGATGTGAGGAAGTATTTCATGAATGAGCCATAAGGATAATATGAGGGGTTATGAGTGTGGACTATGGAGACTATGTTGTTGTAGTTTTCATTTTATGATGTAATGTAAACTTTATGAATGTATCTAGTGATTCCAAGTCTACTAAACAAATCGTCCTTTATAGATTTGATCTTTTTTGATCATGACAATGTTATGTAATAAGGCACCGACTCTAGGTAACTGGGGTCGGGGCATTACACCATAGTACCAAAGTCTATTTGAGGGAATTTGATTGAAAAAAAATTAGCACACATTAGTTTCTATTATTTGACTATAGATGATATGTTTAAGGAGTATTCACCAAATAATATGGGAATTGTCTATACCATATATTGATATTATTATAGAAATAGGATAAATATGCTTCAATAAAATTTTCCAACCCACCCATGTAAAATACTTAACCAGCCTCCAAAAATGCTACTGGCTATGCTCATGCACTGCATAGCTTAGTTGTGATAGGATGAGTATGAAATTATTCACCTGGGTGTGTAGGAAATGGTTCATGTCAAGGAAGGACCATGTATAAGGGTGACATCATTGGGAATGATACATGGATTGAGTCATTACCAAATGTGATTTTGATCCATTTGATGGAATAAACTATTTGATATAGATCTTGAATTTTTGGGACATCTCTGATCTAGGATAAAAAATTATTGGTTTTGTCATAATAGATATACCAAGATGAAGATGAAATTTTCATGAATACTTGATGAACTTCAACACTATGGTAATATTGTGGATGGTATTCTTGTAGAAAAGAGTATACAATAATGGTATTTTGAGAAATAAAATTTGATGTATAAGAATCATATTATGTTTTAGAGGGTGTGATTTCAGTAGAATAAGTGAATTAATCCTTTCAATCCTATAGGATATTGTTTGAACGATTTATAGTATATCGTATTGGATATTGTGAGTAGTTCATATATAATAATTATGAATTCTTTGAGATAGAAATGTACATGACACATTGATCTAGACCATGTCCGCTAGATTCTATTGAGTAAATATTCCATGTTGTTATGATGATTTATAAATAATTAGGATGCATTGACTGGGGGATGAACTATGACATAAAACTATGATCATTCTGTAAACAAACAGTTTTATACAGTTAGGAAGACATGTTTGGAAAAGAAAATAATAGTTTTTCTGTATGGATTTCTATGTGATTAATTTAGATATTATTGAATATTATTGTCCCAACTTGTGAATTGGAAATTTAGAACAATAATATGTAATGAGATTAAATTATAAACAATTAATTGAATGAAATGAGGATTATAATCTATAAATATTATTTAATACTTTTTCATAAAGGATCTAAACCATTTTTAAATTAAATATTTATATTTTAGACTACTAGAAAAATTAATTCTATGAAAAAAGAGATAATTTTGAGTATATTGAATCCATTAAATATATCGGAAGAAATGAATTGGAAGGAATCATTATTGTATATTGTAGGAGAGAATTCCATTACAATTATTGAAATGATGAATGCTTCTTCAATGAAATATCATGAAATGTAGGTGAGACTTAAGGCTATATTCATTGTATTCCAATGAAAATGTAAGAGTGGATTTACAGGAACTTGCATCATCTTTAAGGGTTAATATTCTATAACAAGGAGATAATATTCTAGGTCTATGAGGCACATTTTAATTTCCATTGATGTAGAAAGTGAGAAATTGATATTTTGTGGGAATTCATCCGAGATAGATTGAGATTCTCACTTGAACCATTACATGGTTACTAAGATCAAGTTGTATTGACTGAGGTGAAGTCCAAAACCAAAACTTTAGTTTTTTAGGGAATCAACACACAATTGATCACATACTCATTCGACTAGTCCATAGTAGAAAACCATGTAAAAACATTTTTCTACCTTATTGTTTATATTATTCCCAATACAACCCAAAAAATGGGTAATGTAACAATATATAATATTAGTTAAGAGGAATATTAGGTGAAAAGGTAATAAAATCAACCAATAATAGAGAGGAAATAATGTTAACATCTAGTAAATAGGAAAATAATATTACGTGAGTGGGGGTTTAAATTCCAAAAGTACTTAATAATTTGAAATTAGCACCCTAACCTCATCCACAACAACTCCCAGGTGGTATCTCACATATGTCCTTTGAGGTACTAAATCCTATGATGGAGACATTAATCCTCTCTCCAAGAGATTTATTGTATGTATGTATTATGTGAAATTTTTTTATTAATGTATTTTACTAGAAATGTGATATGTAACAGAGAGATTTTTTAAAATAGAATATTATGTTTGATAGCATATGTGATACACAACACTAGACAAAAACAAACTATTATTATTTTAATATGACCAATATAAATTTTCCATTATATTTGTGTGTGTGAATATGATTCCCAATTTTATTACACACATATATATATATATATCATACTTAATATTAATGTAATGAATATTCTTTAATTATTTATCACCAAATTCTAAGTTATGTCTACAAAATATGTTTTCATGAAAATAATTTTTTATTTATTTTTGTGAAAAAATTTATAATTATTTTATAGAATATCTATAAATTGTATTTGGTATAATGAAATTCATTCTTGATATCATTATATCATATTTAAAATAGGTTTAAATTTTGGTTTTTTTCAAGAAGCATTATGTCTTCATTGATTATAAAAAAAATCAAATTTTTTTAAAAAAAATTACATTTTTGGAGGAATTACATTTTTTTAAAAACATTGTATTTTAAAATTCAATTTTTTTAATTATTAATTGAAATAAAAATAATAATTATTGATTTTTATTTAATTTTATTAATTAAGGTCAAATAATATTTTTCTTTACTATATAATAAATTTATTGTTTGGCATGAAACACGTTTTTGGGAAAAGTTATTTCAAAATGCTTAATTTTTATGAATTTTCATTATTAAAAATAACCCCTAATGTGGAATTATTTAAATTAAATGTATATATTACATATTTATAAATAAAAATGTCAAAGAATATAATATATATTACTTGTTATATAGTTATTGTAAAATCATCCATTCCTTGAAAAAAAATTATTTATTTAGAAACCCAATTTTTGTCAACCTTGCATGTTTTATACAAAACAAAATTAATCATCCCATATGACTTGAAATCTATAAAACTGATTCTATATATCAAAAAAATAATATTAAGTAATATGTTCTTCTAAACAATATGGGAAATATGAATAATAACCATAGTAATTATTTATTATCAGATTAAAAGAAAAACACTTTAATTAAGGGAATAATAATAATAATAATAATTTAAAAAGAAAAAATGGAGTAAGAAAAAAATTATTAATATTTATATTTAATTTTCAAAAAAATTATTATACTTATTTCATATTTTTCAACATTATAAATGATTAAGTAATTAGTTTAATAAATATTATTATTTAATGTGAATAAATAAAAAATAGTATTTTTTTAATTTGTAATTTCAATTATTACATTTCATTTTATGAATTCATGTACATTCAAAATATATATGCTATTCAAAAAATAATATTATTAATTATTTTCAATTAAAAATTAATTATAAGATAATTTTTATGATGTAAAATCTAATGGTTATATGGGTTCAAAAACTATTATTTCGAAAATTAATAATTTCACAATAAATGTCGATATATGTTTCAAAATTGAAAATTTACTTATTCAAAAAACAATTTAAAAAATTATTTTTTTAGAAACCCAATTTTTGTCAACCTTGAATGTTTTATACAAAAAAAAATTAATCATCACATATGACTTGAAATCTATAAAATTGATTCTATATATCAAAAAAATTAATAATAAGTAATATGTTCTTCTAAATAATATGGGAAATATGAATAATAACCATATTAATTATTCATTATCAGATTAAAAGAAAAATATGTTAATTAAGTGAATAATAATAATAATAATATTTTAAAAATGAAAAAATGGAATAAGAAAAAAATTATTAATATTTATATTTAATTTTCAAAAAAATTATTATACATATTTCATATTTTTCGACATTATAAATGATTAAGTAATTAGTTTAATAAATATTATTATTTAATGTGAATAAATAAAAAATAGTATTTTTTTAATTTGTAATTTCAATTATGACATTTCATTTTATGAATTCATGTACATTCAAAAAAAATATACTTTTCAAAAAATAATACTATTAATTATTTTCAAATAAAAAATAATTATAATAAAATTTTTATGATGTAAAATCTAATGGTTATATGGGTTCAAAAACTATTATTTCAAAAATTAATAATTTCACAATAAATGTCGATATATGTTTCCAAATTGAAAATTTACTTATTCAAAAAACAATTTAAAAAAATTATTTTGTGAATAATCAAATTGAAATTATCCAAAGCGGTATTTTTCATATGTTTACGATGTTATCAAATTTTCTGAAAAAATATAATTACGGTATGAATATACAGTTTCTATTATGACATCATAATGACACAAAAGTGATGTAACTAATTATATAAAGGGTATAAATGAACTAATACACGTTTCTCCTTTAAAATAATTTTTAATGTCTTTTGATTAATATTATAAATCCATTATGAATCTTCCAAAAGATATATTCTATTTGAAGTTTTTAAAATCAACTCTATAAAACATGACTCACTTCCAAACCACCTAGGGTAATATTTTAATGAGGTTGTCCAATGTAATTTTAAAATAATTAAAGAAACTATTTTTTTAAACCATGTGAATAAACTAGGGGATCATTTTTTGGTTTTTTTACATTATTAAGTAGGGTCCAAAACCTATGTTTCGGAAATAATAAATAACTCCCCTCTCTTCTCATATATAAAGCCAACCATGACCTCATTTCCCTTCACTAAAAATCACAACTCTTTCCATTAATATAACCACCCATATCTAGATTTATCTCAAGGTTCCCTCAATCTCTCAAGAAGCTCCTTCAAGGATTTGGTAGTCATCCTCTCAAGCTGAGGGACCTCTAAATCTACATTTCATTGAATTGTATGGATTAATGTTTATATATATTAGTAGTTGTTATTATATTCTAAAACTATTATATATATTAAATTATGGATATTAGGATAATGAAAAATGTATGTATTTTTTATAGTATTTCTTGTATAACGATTTGAAATATGTATTGATTGGCATGAGTAACCAGTAAAAGTGATTTAGTGGCAAGGTGATATTTTATAAAACCCATTTTTGATGGATTTATAACACTTTAATTTTTTTTGAATTTATGATAATCCTAAAGAGTGTTGGTATGATATTTCAAATTATAATAGAAACTTTATTATCCTTAATGTCACATTTATAGACATATGTGTTGGATGTAAATCCCTAATAAGTACATTTTTGGAAATATTTTAGATAATAAAATACTTTTTCGTCGATTTCTTAATCATATTTTATTATATTTTTATTCATTTTATTTATATATAACATTTACATGTAATATAAAGGGTTATTAAAAAAAATTATATTATTATTTTTGATGTGTAATATGATGTTTATTATACAACCATTGAGGTAAAAACATTCGTTAATGCTGAGTTTACTAGTATTATTTGGGATATATTGGTACTTATTTAATGATTGATCGATTTTAAACCATTGGATTTTTTATTGAATATTTGGAATTATGTTATTTGGTATTATTCATTCTTAGTATTATATTACATTATGACATCCAATTGGAATTTTGAAATGATATGAGGAATATATTCCAATTCTTTGGTGGATTATGTGATCCGTTAGACGCTTTTTCCAGTGCTCCATGCATAAAATGTTCATATCAAGTACACCATTATTATTAAAAATAAGATATTGGAGTGTAAATTTATTAAAATATTAATTTATAATTTTCACATAAGTAAATTTTATTATGCTTCTAGTCTTAATAGATATTGAATTCCATAACCCCATGAAAAGAATTGTGATTTTAGTTTCCATATTATGAATTGATTGTCGTTTCAGCCATCACATATTTATGGTTGTGTGGTCATTGAATTTATACTAAACATGTTCTTTATCACTATATATTAGTAATTGGGTGTTAATTTATTTAATCCATGAATATATCTTCACATCCAAATAACATTATACTACGTTGAATCATACTTATCTTATGACGTTCATGAATCTATTTCCCTCTTATCTAGTTGATATTTTAATTAACACTGTTTACAACGTATATTTTCAATGAAAATATAATAATGTGTCTCAAAATTTCATATCAAAATAATTTTCAAATATTTTGGATGTCAGTTTTTAAATATGGTTCAATGTAATTCCACTTGTTTTTAAAAGAGATAATTTTGTTCAATAGCTTATGCCATACGCAACATGAAAAAAAATTAGTAAATAAATATGATCAATATAACCTTTCATAAATGCTTTTAGGACTGAATACTGTTACCTAATTTCTGAAATATATATTATATTTCCTACTAATATAGATTTATTGAAAAAATCGTTCTAAATAAATACTCAATTTATCATAATGTCTTCATAATACACTATCTTAAAAAATGATTTTTATTTATTTTTGTCAGAAAATATTATAATTATATCTTATGAAATATATATATATTATTTTATAAATTGATCATAATTTTATATATCATCAAATAAAAATTATCTTATGGTGAATTTTTTTGATTTTTCATGAAATATTGATTTTTTTAGTGAATAGGGAAAATACATATTTTAAAAAAACTATCATTTATTTTGATTAATTATGTGATTTAAAATAATAAATATTCTATTATTTGTATTTAAAATTAAAATAATAATTATTGTGGTACATTAAATTAAATTATAAGATTTAAATCATTATTGTACTATATTTTAGAAAATATTTATCTGTATCCTTGTAGACACATTTTTAGGAATGCTTTTTAAAATGTAAAATGATTCTCAATATTAATTTTTTAAAAATACCACAAAATATTTTTGATTAAAATTTTATGTATATACTATATATTTATAATTACTAACAGTTATTTATATAATAAATAATAATAGTCACATTATTAAAGTAAAATCATCCTTCCCTTGAAAAAATGCATTTTTTCCAAAAAAAATTCAAAATCACACTCGAATGTTTGATGTTAATATAATTTATTCAATTAATATTAACTGCATTTTAATAAATTCATTCAATAAAATGAATAATAAAAATTAATATTGGGTAATATTGTAAAATTTATATTTTCTACAATACGAATTGTAACCACAGAATATAATTATTATAGTATTTAAATTAAATCAATTCAAATAATGATAAAGTAATAAAAAAATTAATTTAACAAATAAAAAAATTGTGTTCATAATATTATGAAAATTTATATATAATTTTAATTTAAATGATGACTATTTATATTCTTTGTTTTTATATATTGATTATTATTATGTAATGAGTTTGATAAAAAATTATTTACTCTGACGAATCTCACTTTTTATAATATAAAATTTACATTATGAAAATATTTTTTATGAATTCAATAATTATAAAAATATTTTTTATTTTAATAAAAAAACATTATAATGAAATGTATATAAATTATAAATTATAATATATATTTTTATGAAGTCCAATTTAATTTTTATAATGTTTTGAAAACTGTTACTTTCCAAAAAACATTATTTCTCAATAAATATAAATTGTTATCATAAAAATAAATATTAAAAGGTGTAAAAAAATATTTATAAAATATATATAATATTCTTGAATTCACATAAAAATATTCTAATATTGAATTTTTCATCATATTTAGAGAAAACAAAAATTTTGGGAAAAAATTTATAAGATATAAAGATATGGTGTGTATTATGACATAAAAATTAACTAAAGGTAAAATAAAAATTTATATAACTGTTATCCAATACCAAATCTATATTTAAAAATTAAAATATTTTTTTGATCTATTTGACTAATTTTCTATATCCATTATGGATCATCCAAAACCTATATTATAATTTACAGTTTTAAAAAAATCACTATAAACATGACTCACCTCAAAATGACCATGGGTAATATTTTAATGAGTTCATCCCTTGTACTTTTAAAATAAATAAAACAAACCCCCTTTAGAATATACAATTTCAACAAACCATTATAATGTTTTTGGATTTTATTCATTTAGTTTATAGAGCCCAAAACACATGTCCGGGAAATAATAAGGAACTCATTGATAATTTCATATATAAAAACACCAAATCTCAACATTAATATTTGTTTGACAATGTTTCATGAATGTTATTTTTGTATTTTGAAAGAAATTGCAGTTGAAGTTTTGTGATTTTATTTTCATTATGAAAAAACAATTCACTTTGTTAGTGTCAGTGATTGGATGAAGGCATAAAGAAATCTGATGATCAGATGAAAAGATTGTAAGAAATTCCATCATATTTAATTTTTTATCTTCCAAATGTTATCAAGATGATGTTTTTTATGAACTCATATTTTCCCTAAATTATATATTTATCCTAGTGAGAAGTTATATTAGAGAGTGATAGACTTCTGGGGTATTTGATAATAAATCATTTTAGGCATTTCAATTTTTTAAATTCTCATTAATAATATTTATCTAAAAATAACCTAACTCAAATTTGAAAGAAAGGTAGTGAAAAGGTGTCTAAATTGTTAAATGGACTGGTAATGGGTTTTTTATTCTGATAAAATTAATTTAAGGGTTTATATAATGATAATTCATTGAAAATTTAAATTTTAAGTAGACAATGACAAGACAATCCTAATGTTTTCATCATCATTAGGATTTCATAATAATTTTTTTACATTGATTTCTAAAGGAGGATAAATAGTTTATGTCTTATTATATCAGATAATTGTTTCAAAAAGTACCCTACACTAAAATTGATTGTTTAATAAAATATTTTTTTGGTTAAAGTCAGAGTTTTTGAAATGTTTTTGATTACCTGATCCATTCTACTAATCGATTCATTAGACAAACTGATTCATCAAATACATCCTCAGTTATTGAGGTTTTTAAATATGTTGTTGATGATACATCCCTATGAGAAACAATTTCCCACTTATCCATTAAATATATTATAACATCAACCCATTGTAATTTTTTTTCATTAAGGCATCAGCTAAAGAGTTCCATTAGAGGGAGAATAAGGTTTTTATGTTGTCCATAAAAATAAATCAATCTATCTATACTTATCAATCAATAATATGGGATCAGATACTGGTCTATATTATGAATTTCAATAATTCGGTCAACCATTTTCATATTGAAATAATCTAGTTTGATTTCAATTGGGTCAATTCTCCTCAGATAGGATGTGACACTAATAAATCATATGTTTAAAAACACTATTAATCTCAGTTTTCATAGGTCTGATAATGTGTTGAACAAATGAAGGAAATTATGAATATACTAAAACATATAGTAAAGTGTGGTAAAAAGGGTTTTTTAGTCATTTTAAATAGAAATAATGTTAATCGGAGATCGGTTTCAATATTTCAATTTTTATGGAGCATCCGAATGAAACTTATTTAGTATTATGTATCACTATGAAAATGATGAAATATATAAATATAATTTTTTTTGTATGTTCATTGAATGATGATGTTTTGGGAAGGTTGAAGAACCCTCATGAAGAATCAACATGTTTTTAGAATATTTAAAATTGTAAAATGTAAAGTTGAAATGTATGGGAAATTCTAGTTTCTATATTTTGGCTGAGAGGGAGAATAAAATTATTATCACTCCCATTCCATTTCTAGAGCATCTGTAAATATAGGTCAAAGTATAACATTCCTTGAAAAAATTCACATGTTGGAGCTAAAAATATTTCTACTGTTTTGAACTATTATACGAATATTTCCAAATAAAATTTCATGAAGAATGATTTTCTGATTGAAGATTCATAAGTAATATGTTGTAGTCGGGGTTTTCCAAATTGTTCTAAGATATCATTATGAGTGATTCAATGAATGAAATAATATTTTGAAATGATTTCCAAATAATCAATCCGGAATAGTTTTATAGAATCAAGAATCATATTGGGGATTCAGATTTATGTATCAGATGGAGTTATTATACATAATCTATAATGATTAATTTTAATTGCATCTATGTAGAATATTGATATTTTTTTCTATAAATACTTGAATAAATATATGTTTTTTAATTAGTACAATGACATGTTCAAAACCGATTACTGATGTTTTATGATCTTGTTAAAAAAATTTGAACACATATTTTCTAAAATAACAACATTAATTTTTATATTGATAATAGAGATACACAGTTGAATGGGTATTTCTTTTTTATATTTCCACAAAAATGAATTTCTTTCTAGTGGATTGTGTTGAATTAGATTCTTTAAAAACAATTACAAGGATAACCAAATGTTATTATGTAGTGAATCTAGTAAATACTTGCATTCCTATGGGTTTTTGAATAATGTTTTTTACTATAGTGATTAATCCATAAGAGGAGATGAACGTTTTTATATATAAAATAACATAAAAATAAAAAGATTAATTATTTCACCCCACCCATCTTAATGATTATAATTATCTAGGTTGGGCCTTCTACTATCAACTAAAAAACAATATATCTTATCCGTACTTTGACTTCCCTTCTCTAGAATCATCCCATGTCCCCATTAATATCATAATAATATATTCACAAGCTTTTATAATCACCACTTAAAGAGAGGGGACCACTCTATCATCTTCTCAATTCAAGAATGTTTTTTATTATACCTTTAAAATTGGAATTGGTTGTGTTTTATTGAACATAATATGATCCCAATACTATAATATTTCGTTCTAAATAATTATATACAATTTTCCTTCTATAATTATTAAAATTACCTAATCCACTACTATGCTGAAATTTATTAAGTGATGTTCTCCATCTAAAATTTATTAATGAATACTCTCGATTTAAAGATATTTGATTTGAAAATTCATAAATCTTTGTTATATTATTCCCCATCCCTATTATTGTCATTTTTATATAAAAATTACAAGATATTTTTTAAAATCTGAGTAAATAATTTTATGAATCATTATGTACATCCATTATGATGAAAACATTAACTGCAATTTTTCATGCCAAATGATTCTGTATTATATATACACCACTATTTCATCACAAATTCATTAACCTAGATTTACATATCATACTTAAATTAGTAAATTTAAAGAATATAACTAACTATTCATTATCATGGAGTTAATATTAACAAAATAATTCCTTATGTTGTATGATCTATATGGAACACTTCTATATGTACATGATATGAAAGGGATATGGAAAATAATAATTATATATCACTCTAATGAATTGGGTAATGTTTGAGTCGTATGTGATATCACCTATTTAATTATGAAGTAAACCAAATCACTTATGCAACTTTTTCTTCCAGATTATGATGACTTGGTGATTATACATGACTTGTATTTAGGATGTCTGGTTTAATGTTGTTTCCAATGTTTCCAGGTTTCCATTATATTACTATGTTATATCATTCCTTGTAGTTCATGTTAATAAACATCACCTAGTTTTAGCTTCCAACGAAATTCTTATTTTTTATCATGCAATAAAATTTTTATGATATTATTTGTCTTTTACACAGGTTTATATCTCCAAAAAGTCATATGTATGTCTCTCGGTCATCCCATTATGTTTTAAGAGGGATGGAAAATTATGACCATGTTAATGAACCATTAATGATGATGCACCCCTATATGATGTTTTCGTGTAATGTACCTAATTACACAATGAAATTGTTCCAATATATACTTTGGGTTATATTATCTGTACTAGTATGTAGTAAATAATGAATTAATGTGTAATAAATATTTGGGATATCATCAGAGAGTTTTAATAGGGATGTAATTTGGGCATAGAATTATTACAAAATTGATTGTATGTTATCTGTTGAGGTGGGTAAATAATGGGACATTTTATAAGTGATATTGATTTTCATTTTCACAACAACACATTCCTAAATGAATAAGGAAGCAACTATATTTTGAAATATGGATCTAGTTTTGAAACATAATTTATATATGATAAGGGGATGTAAATAATTCCCTCATATTACCATTTATATATAACTATTTTTTGAAATTTTATGTCATTACTCCTTTAGTTTAATCAATATAACACATTTAATTATTACCCAGAAAAATTTTTTACTATGTAAATTACTTATTTTTGGCCCTAAAAATGAAATTGATTTTATTACCAATTCTTTACACACACATTAAAAATATAAAATCATTTTTGTTTTATTTTATTTATTACATTTAATAAATTTAATTTTAACAGTAGAACACATAATTTAAAAAAATTTAAAAAATGGTATCTTAAAAATAATAATTATTTTATTCATATCCAATACTATTTTATGTAAATATATATATTAAAAGAATCCAATAATAGATATGAGTTTAATTTATTTATATAAAATTTATTCCATACTAATTTTTTTTTTGAAAACATTTCTTTTTTATAATAAATGATATTATATTTTTAAAAATTTTCTAATAATTAAGGAATGAATGTTCTTTTCATGGATGTTATTACTTCATACACACTAATCATCCATTTACTGCATCATTACTTGATTTTATAGTGATTCCATATGAGATGGACCTACTTTTTATGGGTTACTACATATCTTGATGCCTTGGAGATTTCTCGGAGTTGATGAACATTTTCTGGATGTGATTGCTTACTAGAAGGCGTGATGTCTTGTGTGATCTTAATTGATATATCTTCCTGAATCTATTTCACTTTTTCGTTTGTGTAAACTCATTACATCTCATGCAGGTATCGTAATATATTTTATTTAATAAATTTCATTGGGGAATGAATTGGGTGACAAATTCATGTCTCTATTTGTTTGAAAAATGGAATGAATATTTTTTAAATATATATGTACTATACATTTTATTAAATATCATAATATAAATATGATAAATATAACTATTAAATAAACCCATTTTCTAAATAATAAATAAAATGTATTTAAAGAAAACATTTTTTTCTAAAATGAATAATTAAATTAGTATTCCTTATAATAAACTACCTATTGGATGTCCCTAAATAATTTAACAAATTATTCCCAGAATTTTAACTATACATTTTATTTATATTATTCTTCAAAAGTAACAAGGTAAACAAAAATAGATTATTTATTAAAAATGGTTTCATTGGAATCAATTTAGTTTCACATGTCAATAAGTTTATTTTAATTCAGGTCCAAAATCATTAGTTATAATTTTAAAAAAAAATTAACAAAAATTTATGTATAATATTTTTATTCATAAAATTATTTTTATTTATGTCATCAATATATTTATAAATAAAAAATGTATATATTTTTTATCGTATTATTCTCAATAGATATATACCCTTTAATAATATCCATAAAATAGATATATTACCCCTTTAATATCCTATAAATTAATTCAATTCATACATGACAAAAAACACATCTCAATTATATAGTTTTCAAATTGTATTTAATAAAATTATTTCTCATTTGATGAATTTTTCTCCATTGTACAATTAATTCCACTTTTGGTCATTCATAAGGGTTAATATAATCCAAGGTATTTTTTAATAATAATGATAGTGTTGTTTTCTATTTGTTAGAATACTTTCACATATTATGTTTTTAATCATGTAATATTCTATAGAATGTAATATGCCCTGGTATAGAATACATTATATCATGTATATTTTTTGTAATTATTCATTATGATAGATTATCGTGTTTTAATTTTTTATTCATATCTTAAATGAGTGAATTTGGAGGTGTTGGATCAGGAAATAAAAATTATAACAGAGCTCTCCAGTTACATAAAAAAAGAACAATAAGAACATGGAATTTGTGATGGTAATGTAGTAGTATAAACAATAACCAAAAAAATGCAGGCCTAGGCCGAATGCCTGGTCCCAATTTTGTTAAAAAAAAAGAAAAAAGCAGTACAAAGTACATAGGAAAGAAAGAGAAGTCACCCCCAACAACAATGCCACTCAAAAAACATCAAATTCCCCATCATCACCACCATCCAAGTCATCTGGATCTGCTGATTCCCACTCAGATGGAGCATATTGGTTGAGCATTTTGATGTATTTCTCCCTAAGACATAACTCCCTTTCAGAAAGAGATGTCTTAGACAATGCCTTATTTTGTCCCTTCTTTGTGTTTACTTCCTTCCCTTTTCCATTTTTGGAAGAGGACCTCGTAGACACCGTCTTCGACATGTTGGAGTAGTCTTTTCTAGGTTTCTTCTTTTTTGTATCAGTTTCGGTTCCCATATTACCATTCCCATTATCAGATGTTCCTTTCCATTCTCCCCGAACCATGTCACTATACGAGGCCTTGACCACCTCCCTCTCATTCTCTTTATCACCATTGGAAACATCTCCCCCCTACATATGGGCCTCTCTCAGACCCTTGAAGAAATCATATCCTCTCCCCTCCGAGGTTGCAGCCCTCATGTAAGGCTGATTGATGTCAATAGGGGTTAACACATTGCTGCCTGGAAATTCTACATCATTATCCACTGCCACCTCCACAGACACCAGGTTATCTGATGCAATGTGAGTGAGCTCCTCCTCCACCAGTTTTCCATCCAATACACTTGTCCCATTTTCTGCTTGCTGTGTGTTATCCCGAACTACTTCCCCCCCCCCCTCCATGCTCACATGTAGCCATCCCTTCAGCCTTCTCCATTTGGACCAGATCAGGAACATCAAGAGTAGAAAAGCGATTCCTTAAACAGAGATCTGGGTCACCCATCACACCCATATTGTCACAAGACGAGATCTTCTCCATTGTTTCAGGACCCCCAGGCATCACAAGACCTGTTCCCAGGTGCTGAACACCTTTACTTGGTGTTTCCCAACCTATCTCCTGAGGTTGCAATACTGGATGAACCTTTATCCCTTCAGCACCTTGGAACATCTGCTTAACTGATTCACCAGTTGACTTGCCAGCTCCAAGATCCTTCTTCACTTGCTGAAAAACTTCTGAAATGTTCGTCCCTGAGGCAGCAGTGTTATCCCCCTTCTCAGCAGCTGAGGAATCATACCCCTCCTAGCCAAAGTGGACTTCAGTTTATCCATCACGGTTGTGTATCTCTATTCCATGCAGATTTTGAGGCAACATATAACCAGATTGGTTTCCAGAGGCTCCATGGTGGATCTCTTCATTCCCATTAATACCAGAGATAGCCTCACCCATCATCCTCACAGTAGGCTCCTCAATTGATCCTGACGGTTTGGTATGACCTCCAAACTTCACAAACTTGCGGCACTCAGAGACCCAATGTCCCTGCCTTTGACAAAAAGAGCAAAAATTGATCCATGAATCATAAATGATGGATTGAGCATACCTGTACTCACCTTCAATCACAATCCACACCATCTCCGGTGGGGGCTTTGATAAATCCATCTCCACACAAATCCTTGCAACCATTGGGTGCGATAATGAGGATGTCTGATTATCACAACAGAGAAAACGACCAATGGAGTTGCCAATTGACCGTAACAGACCAAAGTTCTGAAATGGCAGTGGTAAACCAGGTAGCTGAATACATATCGCTGAGGAGGACGAGTCACGATTCATATGCAGATCAAACGACCAGTGAAAAAGATGGAATTAAAATCCATAGACGGATCTGTTAACACCTGACCATGCTGAAATCAAGTCCTCTTCATCCGCAAATCACAGGAGAATTTGACACGTTTGTAAAATCCCAACAATCACACGATGCTTCAAACCCCAAACCTCATTAATATGCTTGGCGAAGACTTCGACTGACGGTCTTCACCACACGAATCTCGCAACCAAGGTTGTGGAAAACCTTGCAGATGATTCGTTGAATTCCTAGACAGAAACTGGAACCACTGGCTGTCTGTCGATCCATCCAGGGACCTTCGGAGAAACATTTATGCTAGAGATGAGAGGAGGATCCGTACCTGGAGGACGAAGCACCCCCGGCCCGGCTCGCTGAGACCCATCAAGCAGAGGTTTAGGCCCCTCCCCCCGCGAAGGAGGAGGGGCCACTGCATCAACCATGACGTTAGGGTTAGGTCATCCCGATCCCGATCTCCATCACCGTCGAAAGTCTCCCTCCCAAACGTCAGATCCTCGAGGTTATCAAGTAGTATAAACAATACTGTTAGGGTTACTGTATAAGTGCTAAAATGATTACCAATTGTACTATAGCACAATTTACCAACTATATGGATCATTATCTATGGCAACATGGGTTACTGTAATACCACATTTTTTTGGGGATCATTTTCACATAGGTTTCTATAATTTGAGAGTGTGACTTTTTATTATTCTATTTTTCATATTAATGTTTTTTACAATCTATTTGGGTGTAGGTATTATTACTTTTCCATATAAATATGGGGTTTATTTCTATCTTCTTAAATTATTTTAGACATTTTTCCTAATCTATAATTTATTATCATTTGTTATACAATAATATCCATTATAAATAATTCATTTTATGAGTAATTTTTATAAATTCTAATTTCTCATTATTTAAAATTATAAAATGAATTGTTTAGTATAAACTAATGTTTTAGGATGACCAATATAGATTTGGATCATTAGCATGGAACATCAGTTCAAAAGTAAAAAACTTATGTGTTGAATTATTAAAATAACCTGAAACTAATTTAAATAAAATATTTTTCTAAAACGTTACACATAGTAATTGATTATATGTCCATGGGATAGAGAATAATATATAATAATTAGTGTATAATCATGTTCTTATCGTAATTAGATCTAAAAAATTATTTGGACTTTATGTTTTCTCTATTACTATTAATATGTTGTTTTATTTTGATCAATTACATTTATGTTTTTTCAGTAACAATATTTTTTAAACATATATTAAAACATTGAAATGTAAACACATTTTATTAACATGAATGAATTTAATTAACTAGTATTTAATTAAACAGAAATTTCTTAGTCAACATGACAACAATCATGTTTTTAAATGAAATAATAGATACAAAAGAATGTTTTAATTGTAACCCCAAAAAATTATATTATAACAAAATAACATCAATACTCAACCACCCATCATTTCCAATCAGTGAAAAATGTGAGCATAAACCCTTGTTTTCAGAAAGTCAAAATAATTAATAAATTTTATACATAATAAAAATTCATAAAATCTTATATACATCTAACTTGATGTCCTTTAGATTATTAGGTAGATTAAATAATTAATCCAGTGAATGATTTAATCAACCATTTATTATCAAGATTAAAAAATTACTCATCCTTTTATAGAGAATGTTCTTCCCAAATATCATGTTATTTCACTAATATCATAGTTCTTATTATTTTTAAGTGTGACCCAAAAATTATTTTAATTCGAGTGGGATATACTAAATAAATCATATGTCAATAAATTATAATATTTAATTAAACTTTTAGAGCTACGGTTTATATAATTTAAGAATGTTAAAAACAAACATTATATTCATATTATCTAAGTATTTATTTACATATTTTTAATAGAAAATATTTTTGAATAGAATACAATGATTATGAAAAAAATAGATGGCTAAACATTATATGACAAAATAGTAGGAATTTATGGTTCATTGATTTATAATGATTGAAAAAATTAATGTAAATAACCATTACAATAATATTTTTTCATGTTTGTATTTTTTTATTCATGATGGATGATTCCATATATATTATTAGAATACTATGTTCATCAGATTGTACATACAGGGTATAATAGTTATAATAATCATTGTGGAGAGATGAATAAGGCTATTTATTTGGAAAAACTATGGTTTATAGATCTATGATATATGTAAAAATGAAATTATGATAGATATATATATCTAATAGAAATAAATTTGCATGGTGGTTGATTATATGGTGTTTATTTTTGTATAATCATTCACGTTAGGACCACTATTCCAAAATAGCATCCAATGTGATTGTTTGGTGGATTTGGAAATGACCAATGGATCACATAACCTAGATTTATGGACCTACATTACACAGTCAGGAATTCCCTAGGTAACATGTCCAATAAAACTAATGAACATTCATTGTTTGATAGGATAAAAATTTAGGATCATCACATCCTTTTGGGGGACAAATATTTTATTTCGTTATTCCCTTGTAGATTTATGATATGTTTGTAAATAGTTGGTTTTCCCCAAATTTTTAGATTACAGATTACCCCAATGTAACAACCAATCATTAATACACATGATTTTAGAATCTATTATATTTATCTGTGGTCATTCACTGATGGAGGTATCTATATGTATTAGATATCTATATAAAGGTAACAGTTTATGGATAGATCATAGAATCCCTAGTCATTTAGTTGGGTGACTCTGGTTTTAATCTATGTAATGGGGTGCTCTAGAGTTTACCTCCATCTAGGTGGAGATATGTTATTTTGATTTGGGGATTGATCCCAATATACATGTTTTTTATATGTCCCCATTAGATGAATCCTAATTTCTGCAGGTTCCAATTAATGGGGTGCATCACCATTTAGGTTCATGCGATGAGGAAAGAACTATGATGTTTAACATCAAGCAGAACATGTATCCAATTGCAAGGTTCTTGGTCAAGGATTGGTCGGTACATATGAATTAGTTGCCCAAGGGGCCTAGAAGAAATGTGGTCTTATTTCTGGATATAAATATAAAGATGTAGACAGAATAACATTGGGGTGGATTACAGTGTTAGTATTTGACCGTAGAGAGGCTTCCTATGTATCCCAGTTAGTTGGGAATCAAATTTCATGCAGTTTGGTATGTGGGGGATTATGCTTGAGAGATACACATTTTTATGGACGTTGGTGAATACCTATGTGGTGAAGGCCTATCTATGGTTATGTTGGTTGGAGATTATTCATGGTAGTAGCCCATGAGGTTTAGGATCGTAAATATTTCATAATTAGTATAAATCACTAAGCTTATGTGAGTACTGTTAGGTGTAAGAAACAAGAGGAAGATGTGGATCTGATGATCACATGACACACTTTATCATGTGATGGATTGTTCTAGAACCCAACAGTGGAGGTAAAGGGATTTTACTATGCTCATATCATATTTAATTTTAATTATTATGATATTCATGTATAGTGATCCTTCTATATATATCTCAGGTTGAGGTGAATATGATAAAAGGTGTCTCCACCCATATGAATGTATAAGGGATGACCTTTGGAGATGTCCCAAAACACTGGTTATAGGGGGGATGGGATTGTTCAACACTTTTCCTCATGGAAGGGAATGGCCATCAGTTACCCTTAATCCCTAGAATGATTAGATTCAAATGATCACCTTCAGTTTGGAACCAACAATACCATGGGAATATAAACCTAATCAAATTCCTATGGTCCGCCTTATTATGGATGTTATTGGGGATAGTTATCTTACCACATGAATGTAATCATAAGAGTAAAAGATGGAATGACCAATGATTTTTTCATTCATGTTAGTTGGATATGGAATGGACCATTGTCTGATGCATTTAGAGTAGTTTTTTCAAGTTATGACATGGGGGTGCAATGACAAAAAACGGAGTGAAAGGATCCTAAGAGTTGAGAGCCATATGATGTCCCATTAAGCATATATATATATTTTGTGGGTGGGGGCTCCCACTATATAGAAATTTACTATGTGTGTGTGGGGACCATCTTCAAATCATGGCACAATGCGGACCTAGGTTTTTTCCATGTAGTGTATTGCTATATAGGATGAGTTTTTGTCTATATAAAAAATTTCAACAAGAGAAAAAGTTCTTCCCATGTTGAGATTTTATACATGGGTAAGGGTTTCGTCAACATGGCTCTTTAAAATGCATTGTGGATATTCGTACATGGGCCATCAGATACATATCTCATGGGATTATGTCTGCAAAGGGTTATTGACTGAATATCCAGAAGGTCTTCATTTTTTTATTATTTTTTTATAATCCATCTTTCATGTGGTGAGGTTGAACCCTTAGAAGGATTGAATGCATAGATAAAATTACATGACCTGTAGTTCTTAGAAGAAATATCCCATAAAATACAACCTTAGAACTGTTCCTCCCTAACGCATGTCAAGATATTAGCAGTCCACCATTACAAGGATGGTCGGCTAACTATCATGTGCAGAGATACAGAAGCCCAATACTGATGGAAATTCCATACCCTCTCATTCCCCAATATCTGGTTAGCTCTACTCTAGTGAATTCACCCACTTTGAATCCTCATCCCCTGCCTTTTCTCTAGTAGTTTGACTAGTACATCTGTATATCTATGTTTCCCAAAGGGATTGGGGTGGCCTAAAGGCCTTGAGGTGACCCAAGGCCTTGAGAGAAAACTGGGACAAAGTCTTTGGGTGGATATAAGTCCTTGCAGGACCTGAGGACCATAGTGGATGCCAAGATTCCCAAATGGTTGAATAGTTCCATCCACTACAGTAACAAACAGTTCCTGTTACAGTACTTCTACAATGCCTGTAAACATTTGTCCACCCAGATTTGATCTCAAGTCTCTTAGATGCACATCCCAAGTCCTCAGCAACTGGGATGAGGCTCATGTGCTGCAAATGGTATTTGAGTTCCCAGACAACTAAATGATTTATTATTTACTACTTACTACTATGTTGTAGGTTTTACCTACTTGGAAATCATCCCAAGTATTTTGTTATCATTTTTTCTCATTTCTTAATTTGGCTCTCTCGAGATTAGGAATTGATAATTGTTTTTTCCTCTCTTCTTATTGGGTCCCCCTAATGTCTATTTATAGATGAATATATACTCTAGAATCTGGACTGGATTATCATAATGAGTGGGCTACAAACATTCTTTTTAGGGATCTTAGGAGGATTCCACCACACATGAACAACTCTATCGGTAGGGGTAGTCGTTTATTAGGGCAGAAACCATTTCCTTATCCCCGAAAATGGAATTTCATCATTAAAGGTCATTTTTGGTTCAATATTGTCCTACGACCAATTCAGTTCATGGGTGATATTTTTTCGTAGTGGTATAAATCGCCTATTGCATATCGAGAACAAATTTTGTTTTATGTCTTGGTTCTTGAATAACCACCTCCATCTATGAATGGTTCTGTTCATATATGATTCATGACATGGTGATTAACATGTGGATAAGTAGTCTATAAAAATAAGCTCCAATTTTTCAAGGTAATCTGACATAGAATGTTCAATCATCATCTGGAAAGTTGTGTGAAAGGATATAAACTATAATATTGGGGGTTTATAAATCCAAGATGTGATGTGGACATTTGGGGTGTATGGATGTATGAAAATCCTCCTATGGGGATGAATAATCCTTATGTTGATAGGTATTTTTTAGAATATAATGAAAATCCAACTGGGGGATATATTTTATAGTTATGAAAACATGTCCTCATAACACCAACCCTCCATTTCCAAAGGTTTGGGATGATTTTGGGGATTTAGGCCTTTCTAATGAAAATATATGGTATGTCAAATGATATTTCCTATACCCAAAAGAGGAACTACATGTAAAAATAATCCAGGAATTTGTAATTTCATTTCCCTTATGCTGGTACAACCCAAATGTATGAAAGATTTATAGGTTGTCCCTTTTTATAAATGGGAGGGTTCATGATAAGAGGTCTGATTTCACTATATATCCCATGATAATAGGAATATGAACACACATAGTTCGCGGAAGGTTTCCCCACACATCTATCAAAATCTTTCATATGAAGGGGAAATTTCTTAAAAATATGAGTTCATGCATGTGGTGAGGCACCCATTAGACTCTTCTATATAGATATGGCTCTTGTAAATGAGATTGGGGAAACAAATTTCATCTATGTATAGAAATTTAATGTGTATGTAAGACCCATATATATAAAAGGAGGTAGCATATTGACCTTATGGATGGGATTTGGATTAACTATTCAGGTATGAATATGTAACCATTAAAAATAGAAATCAAGTCAGACATACTTCACAACCGAATTCAGTTTAGTGTTATGCGGCTAGGACATTAGTCGTATAGTTTAACAAAATATTTTGAGGAATATATGGGGTCATTCAGTTTAAGTCTATATGGTAAGGACCATTTTTCATAGAAACCTTGAGTATGTAGTGACTTACCTGGATGTGATTTTATAACATACCCCATATGTGAGTAGGAATGAAATTGTACACCATGGTCCTAGGGATTCTCAGATCATGATAAATCAAAGGAGTCATAGAATCTATTGGGGTGTATGAAGGCAGGAAAATTCTCTATTGGGGATGAATTTTCCATAGGTTGAAATGAATTTTTCTTGGAAACATAATTATATCCAACTATGGAATATTTTCCTTTTTATAAAATTGTCTCTTTGTGACATTGAACCTCCCATTATTATGGAAATGGTGGTTTATAAATATCCTAAATTTCTAGGGGCATAGAGTTTTATGAATGGAAGGTTTGTGGTTGGGTATGAAAGATACATTTAGATTGGGATTGGAAATGGTGTTTGAAATTCAATATTTAGATCTCACTCATACATAGTGAGTAATTTTTGTCCATTTAATGGATCCCTTAATGAAGAAACCAATCTTGTGATATCCCACATAAATCAGTCTTTGCAAAAAGAATGTGCGGAATTTTTTCATTTTCTTTCATTGATGAAATGAAGAAATAAGTCCAATAACTCACTACATTTCTCTTCAAAATGAGAATAAATTCATACATTGTGTCTGAGGAACCATTTATTAAAATGATGGGTGTGTTGGACATATCATTCAATATCTGAAAATCAAATACTAGTTTTCCTTTTAATATGTTATTATTAAAACCATATAAACCCTGACGTTGATTGATATTCATGGGTAATGAGGTGAATTATCTTATGAACATTCTATGACCACATTAGTGGTTCTCAATGTGAGAAATGAGGTGTGTAAAATATCTATACACTAAATAGGGGAAATAAAATGAAATATACAGGTATTCAGAATATTGGGTGGCTGGACCAGGATATAGAACCCTTGTGTCACTATGTATCATGTGTTGACATGAATCAATCCTTTTATAGTTCTTGAAAAGGGGATCCATTAAAAGATCAGAATCATACATAGGGGGTGTATTTATTTGAGTCAAGACATGGGATTTGTGATTTGGGTGTCGTTGTGTCTCCCCTATGGATAGGAATCATGTTTTATATATGTCTCAATGAGAACATTCAATGTAGGTCTGACACATATTTAGGGGGGAAATTGTGAATATTGTGGTTATGTTGGGGATGTAGGATATGTATATAACTATGTATCCCATATGATGGTAATCAAGTATCATGTAGTATTTACAATAAATAAATCAATATATGTAAGGTCCATAATTAGGTAGGTGTAATTTTATTCCTTTTAGCTCAACTTAGATGTAAAATTCATGGAATAACTACATATCTAATGTGGATTGAAATCAAGATATATGTTGTTCTTGAGGATGGAATGTTATGTGTTTGATTATAAATGAAATTTAATTTTGGGAGAAGAAATTATGGGGTTCTATATTATAATGCCAAACAGTGAGGAAATTTTTGTTCTGAAATTTCATTTCTTGCAAAACAGATAGTGTACTAGACAATTTAACATCAAGCCATAAGGATGGGTTTCATATAACTATGGGAAGGATTATTTGGTAGATATGAAAGAAACACATTTCCAATTATAAAATATTCCTTAAGGCTACTAGGGTAGTATGAAAATCACCCCCGAGGTTGAATGAAATTTGCAAAAGGTCATGACATGAGATTATCTTCGTCCACAATGTATCTTGTAATGGTAGGAATAAAGTCACACGTAGTTATAGATGTATCACAGATTTTAATGTCATGCGGGGAATACAATCTCCATGTAGTATAATTTTCTATGGTAAAGACAATGATTTCCTCATGTGAAAGGGGTATTTCATCTTGGCACATGAATACAAATCTGGGCATCACTACATGTCATGTGATAATTAGAATCAATCCACGTGTTATTCTAAATGGATGTGAATATAATCCTTTACCAATACTCAAAAAATCAAGAAATATGTGATCATTATCGGAAACTGGAAGGATAATGGTTTATTCCACAATAGAGAAGTGACCAAATGAATGATATGGACATTTTGATTTTTAGGTGGATAGACCGAGTTTTGAAATCTAAGTGTCACTATGTATCTCATAGGTTGTTAAATAATCCAGAGATTGTTCATGAGATATATAATTTTTCTGCTGATGTAACTCTCATGTAGGAACAAGCGTGTTTCATCTGTCTCTCATAGTTATATTTTACATGTGTAGTGAATCATTGATTGAGACAATTATTCACATGAAATTTATTTTCAAGTGGTGAGGAAAAAAAGTCTAGGATTATGGTCATAGACTTTGGACCGTGGGGTGAATGATCCCATAGGGTTATGCGTTATGTGGTGGAATAATGAACCTGATATGAGTAGGGGTATAGGAGGCCTACTGCCACACCACATTTTCCCAATAGGATTTCAGAAAGTGCAAAGATATGATAATTGGATCTGGATGTACATATTAACATCTTTTTGTATGGACAATAACTATTACATAGTTTAACATCATGAAACTATGAATATTACACATTTAGTTTAATGTCATGTGTTTAGGACGTGGGAATTGTACATTTTATCATAGTGTGGTCATGATGAAATATATTTTGGCTATTGAAAGTACATATTTTGAAAACATTAATCTATAAGAGTTTTTGTAAGCTTTATGTCCATTTAAATCATGGAATATTCTCTTTTGTAGTAGACTTTGTGTATTGAATATGGTCATTCCACTTTCAGATCTAACTTTTTTGGTTTCTTTCTGACATTCACTATTTTTCAGATAACCAACACCATATCATCATTATGAAATGATGAGAAGTGATCCATTTATAACTACATATGCAATTTATTTTTGGGGAACCACCATATGGTGTAATTTCAATAATATATTTCATCAAGTTGATCGAATTCATCCATCTATTTTTAGGAGTTCTCATATATGGATAGATTGTAAAAAAAGGAATCATATAGAAATGGTAATTTAACATTCACGTGTAGGACCTCATTTATACCATATAATAATGAATATAGGGTCACATGTTTAAAAATGTGGGTCATGGTCTACAATTCCATAAAATCATCGAGGATCATTTCCGACCATGAATTCTTATCATTATATAACATTTTCAGCGTGTATACTACATATGGTCTTGTTGAAGGAATCTATCTATCTTTTAGCCACTTCTTGATAGAGGGATGGATTGATTTACTCTATTATATACAAATGGTATAGATTATACAATTCCATGGAACAGAATTAGGTGCTATAATTGATCTTTATTTTATGACGTACAAAAAATTTGGTGGTGATGTTGGATTTCATGAATCTACAATCATTCTTCTCCATCTCCTTTTGAGGGGTAAAACTGCTACCGACATGTAAATTTTTTTATGAGAATATTCATCATATTTTCTATAGTAGGAGGATATGGTCCCACGATGTACATTCCCCACATTGAAAATGTAAATGAGTACATCGATATGTTAATTAACTCTATGGGATATTGGATGATGTTGGAATAAACATTCCTAGAGTGATAAATGTTTGTGAATTTATTGAAGTCTATTTTATAGTTGTCATATAGTGTCCATGTATTGAAATTTGATGGTAAATACTAGATCCTAACTGGTGAGTACCACCGGCCCCAATTTGTACGTCCTTCATGACAGTGGTGCTTTCTTCCCCATCGATGCACCTAAGAAAGACCACATAAATGATTCACTTACAGATTACCTTTTAATAACATGTCTCTCAATACATAACAATTTTAATTATTCATCCTTATATTTTCTATCTCCTAGATCTATCTGGTTGGAGCTATCACTTTTGATGACAATCCATAGTGGTATCATCTAGCCGGTGGTGGGACCTTATAGCTTAAGGATGCGACTCATATAATTTATTTCCTCTCTCTTGGATATAATGAATGGGGACACCATCTGGTGGTGGACGTTTCTGATGACCATTTCATCTCAGTCTTGATCAGATAGGGTTTTGGATACATTTTCCTAAGCATCATCTTTGGAATTTTATGACTGTCGGATAAGGGATAAAATTTTACCCAAATGGAATTCATTCAATAGTCAAGAAGACATAGTTTAATTGGGGATTATATCATTAGTTTTGATATCATAGTCATAATTATCCTCCTTGATGACCAGTTCTAAATTTCCTTTTTTCTTCATGTTCTTTACTTGTACATGATATTCCAGCTCTATCCCTATAATAAGATCATTTTTCTTACTTTAGTGTTCATGAATCCTTATATTAGTAAGAATTTTTATAGAAGAAGCACATATACTAAAGATATATCCATGAATCCCAACCCTACCATTTTTATATTGGGGTCCTCCATCAATTTTTTGGTCTGGCTTTAGGATGTAATGCTGATGTGAATTTCCCTTATATATGATTTCTATTCAATAGATTAATCCTCTTCATTGGGTAGAAAAATGTTTAATGATGTCATTTCATCTGAGGGTAGATCATATAGAATTTCAGCTAATTCTTAGCATTTTATTTCTTCATGAGTTACAAATTTAATGTCAATCTATTGCCAAATGACCACCCACCATAATAGAAACTCAATTAACATAAAATTCTGGGGATGTATTTAAGTGTGTTTCTACAAGAGGTCAAATGGAACATGAGATGATGTGGGTTGTGATTCATTTTCATTACTAAAAATATTATCACTTGATATCTCTTCTTGATATTAGAACACCATGTCTTGACATCAATTAGGGATTGTAATAGGTAATAAAATGTGTTTTCATTACCAGCGTTATTCTTTTGTTTTCATTACCAGCGTTAATCTTAGTGATTTCTCTACAGATGTAACATAAAATTGAAGTTCCCTTCCTTCAACGTGTGGAATTATCACTGATAGTATTAATATATATCTATTGATACTATTGAATTAATTCTACTAACTGTCAATCCATTGATATGAAATCCCCTTTTAATCATCCAAGTAAAGGGATGACATTTTCATGCATGATTGTCTATAATGCACCGAATGATGGAAATATTTCCTTGAATTCCTCTTAGTATGGTGAGGTTGTGATGGGGTTATATTCAAATGACATCCATTGTTTTTTTTTTGTCAACTATGATTCCTTGATGGATTACAATCAAGATGAGAAATATCCACATGGTAACGCTGAAAGAACTATTCAAGGGGTTCATTTTCAAGAGGTGATGTCAAATGTTTTTGAAGATATATCATGATTTTGGAGGTGATCTAATAATTTTTGAGATTAAACTATTGGGTCAACAATATTAAATTGAAAAATCATTCCAAAATTGGTTAAAAAAATTAAATGTATGGCACATTCATTTAAACCAATGGAATTATTCAATCCAAATGGAATTAACTGATAGAAAAATACACTATGGGGTCCTGGTAGTGATAGACTCATCATATTCTTTTCCTATTTTGATCCAATGTTATCCCAAATATAAATTCATGATGGATTAATCTTTATATATAGTTATTTCATCGATTATTAGTTTTTTATTTGTTATTGGAAGTCATCCTTTTGAAAATGCCGATTGAGATACCTGAAATCAATGCAGACTCTAATTTTTCTATTATTCATTTTGTCCAAGACTATATTTGCCAAATATTATGGATATTGGAACTTTTGAATGTAGTTGACACTAATTATCTTGTATACATCATCCTCTATCATTGAATCATGTGTCGGGTGTGTCCCTCTAATGTCTTGTTAACAACTTCAACGGTCATCTGGAAAATCCTAGAGGTTCTATGGTAGGCCCAAGTGGTGAGTGAGATCCTCTGGATCGAGCCCCGTAATTACTATGTAGTTCTAGGTGATTATATCGTTATTCTACCTTATGAATGAGGTTTATATCTCTCTCTCTCTCTTCGAGGGATGTGGTTCCACTACTAAATGTGGTCCATATATCATCTTATGTACCCATGTTTATTTTTTAATATTAGTAGTTAGTGGTTGTGACACATTTTTCGAACACAAGAGTAGTGTCCCTAATGTCCTCCCTCTCTTCTAATTCTTAATCATTATCAACTTCTTATTTTTATGATGGGGAAAGGAGTGTCAGGATGATTTTTCTAGATTTTGGTGTTGTTTTTACATTCTTATGTTTGGACGATGTTGATACATTCTCATATCTTGTTTAATGTGGGGCATCTCATTGAAATTCATGAAATGATTGAGTGGTGGATGGTGTAGTGTATTCATCTTCTTTGAATGATGATATTACCTATTCTACCTCTACTAGTGTTTCATGGATTTCGTGGAGCTATACAGATGGATTGAATGTGCTTTCACTGAAGCTCTCACCCCCATTAGTGGAGTTGGAAATCTTTTCAAAACTACTATACCTGATTGTCATGACTAAAATCATGAAGATTGCTGAATATGGGATCACATTTTGACTCATACACCCAACATAACTGATGGGTGTCACATACTCTTCATCATGTTATCTGAAGGGATTTTATTAATCATTTCTAGATTATTTGGGGGTTGTGACCCAATCAATTCCATTGATAACGTTTTTCTTCCCCTTCCTGTGATATAATACTTCGTCGATACAATGTGATTAGTGTAATTTTAACGGGTAATTATCATCTTTCATGATCTTTTGTTTTCCATTACTGTATTATATAATTCATTTATGGTATAATTAGGGAATTACCATGCTTCCATGTATCTCAAACCTTCCTAGAAGGACATTAATGTCCATGATTTTATGAACTGCATGAAATTTTGAGGCAGCCATGCGAACTTGAACCTCAATCTCAAGCATGATTTGGCACAATATCTTCTAATAAATTTTTCATATCCTATTTTGGTCATGTAAGAAGGATATAGGTTATCCTCATTGCATCACATCTAATGAATTGTTCACAATGGAGTAATAATAAATTTGGAGCCATCATCAATGAATAATTTTTGGATAATTACACCATTGGTCAATCAAGAAACATACCAGGGTCTGATGTGTCCCTGTATAATGGTGTATTCATCTATTTTAATGAAGTTGATAACTATATGGAACTCCATTATATTAGTATCAATCTGATAGACCTTGACAGTGGCCCCTTCAGATTCAAACTCATGATGGATTAGCAGTGCTTCAATGGGTGATTCCCTCAAGTCTTTCAAAAAATATCATGGCATCCATGATTGATAAATTAGCTGATACCAAAGCTTTATGTTTCAAGGTTTCATAAATCGTGTCTAAATACTGGTTCTTCTCAACCCGGGTATACTCTTGTACATGATATTTAGGGGTTTGAGTAATGTATGTTAATATATCAGACCCTGATATAGGGGATATAGGACCAACTTTTCATGGTATATTTGGCTAAGTTGGTATCCATAAACCTCGATGGTTAATAGAAAATTGTTCCTCTTCAAATGTATATTCGAAAATAAGCATGTCAGATCAGATTCTACTAGGTTCAATGGGATTTCCTATTCTCTTTGGACATACTGAAGGATCAACTTGTGAGTTTAGGTATCATTGATGTTTCGAGATGGGGGGATTAGAAGTTTAGTTTTTTTCATAGTCGTGTATTTTCTTATTTCCTAAAATATTGTGTTAACTACATGTGGTTCCTCAAACAAGTGATAGGATCTATGACTCATAACAATATTCATTATTGGATAAAGGATCCACACTATGGATTACATTAATGTGACTAATGATCAACTCCTTATCTTTTGAGGACAATTTCTAAATGAATTATTCTGGTGGTGTTTTTTTGCATGGAAATGCCCAAGTTTTCAGATATGAGGGCATAAAATTTGAGAGTTTCATAGTTGATTTTTTCAAGATGTAGTTTCATTTTCTTTACATTTTCCCCCCAACCATTCTGGTGAGAAAAATATTTGTATAATATAATTTTGAAGGATTGATGTGTCGATGATGTTGGCAGCATCGTAGTAGGAGTAGATGGGAGCATAGTGAGTTGTTTCAACATTGATCATATAATTCCATGAGTCTAGTTTGTTTTCTATATAGTCATCCAACTATATAACTTTTGCGCTCTCTTAATACGAACTTCATTCCACTCACATCCTTCATTAGGGGATGTAATGAAAAAATATTGCACTTCTGACAGGTGGTGATCCTAGTTTCACATTCCCAGAATATTTTATTTTCTTTTGGAGGACTCTAAAGATGAAAAAATACTGAATGGAGTGTCATAGTATTCAGTGAACGGAAATATAAATTTTATCTTCATTGAGACCCACCCCATCAGACCTTTTTTTCTATGAGGAGTAAATCTTATTCCATAGTGGCTATTAAATAACCAAATAATTGATCATCTCAAAATTGGAATAAATTATTCATTTATTCATCAAAAATAATTTTCATGGGTCCCCTTATCTCATCATTATGGGCTTGTTTTTTAAAACTAGGAGTTCCATGACATGGTGTAGTTTATGGAGAAGGAGTGAGTGAAGAGGCAGCTTTAATCCTGAAGGATGATTCTTGGACCATTCGTGTTATGCCCCCAGGACCGATAGAGTTACATGACATATCAACTTAGTCTGTCATATGGATTATTCTATTCTTTAGAGGATGGTTGATAAAATCCATAACCCCCTCATATATTACAATTGGATAAGAAGAATTAAATTCTCACAATGTATCTTATTGATGAACACTGCTAGAATATCTACCTGGGGAAGTGGTCATTTTAATAAACGGATCAACCTTTTCCATTGTGAAATGATGTACAATACTCTCTCATCCTTCAGATATTTGTATTTCTTGATTTCATTGTGTGTTTTCTTCTATTGTGTTGAGATGAATTGGATGAGGAACTACCAACGGATGTCTTCCAAAACTATGAAAGACCGATATGGGAGAATGGTGTATCACATGAAGGATGGACCTTATAGGGTTCACACAAAGCATCTAATCTTCCCTAATTCTTACGGCTCTACTATTCCCATCGTGAGATCAAAATGGGTTGCATTGTGGGTCAATTGTTGTTCTCGATCACCTGGTCAATTTAATGATG